>OW386290.2:95137301-96337301 GCA_936432065.2 Rutpela maculata | reverse complement strand
CTCAAAACGTACTGCAGATATTAAAATGATAACTGCTGGAAATGAATAGCCAGACTATTTACCATCATTTGGTCTTAGATTGATGTGCCTGAACTTTCGGTTTTGCCGGAAGTGACGTCAAATCACGTTTTTCGAATGCACAACTCCCGTATACTTCAGTTTGATACATCACATATATAAGTAGCTTCATTAAAATTTACTATCTTAGTAAGTAATTAAGTACATGCATTGATTGATAGAACATTGCTGCATAGCTTGATACCGGGTACATTATAATTTTGGTACAAAACAAGTTTGGCTTTATTTTTCAAGATATAAAATTGCAATTGTGTCTAGTCAATGAAAACTAGTTATTTGTGAGACCTTTAAGAAGAATAGACAATTTTTATTTATTTATAATACATTAAACTTTATTATTTTCAGCAAGAATTACATAGCTGATTGTATATATTTTTAAAACACTTACTTATTTTAATCATTCATTAATAGAAATCAAACCAAAAAAACTTTATTTCAAATGAATTAAGCCTTAACAATGCAAAAAAACGCTGCCCAAGGAATCACGACTTCCACATCCAGATTTTCTATCCAAGTCACTCACAACAAAACAATTTTGTATGTGGAAATAACTGTTTATGGAACTTTAATAATATATTATTTGAAATCCTCTACCCCAAAAACCCATAAAACGATACCCCACATCGGTAGTGGGCTTGGGGTGGCGATAGGAGGGGGTGGTAGTGGGAGTGGATGAAGTAAAAAAATATTTTGAGGTTTCTGGTTCTTGTACACGCACCAAATCACTTTTTTCTTCATCCCCTTTAATAATGGGGTGGGGGTAGTAATGGGGGTGGCTAATGCCAAAATTTTTTTTGAGACCTTAGCTTCTCTTATATATACTAAATACCAATTTTATGGACTCTTACCTGCTTGATTTACCTATTTACCTCAAATTTACCCCAATTTACCCCCCAACCCTTCGACGGAACAAGATGAAGATATAATCTAGTTCTAGATCTCGTTAAAGTACATATGTGTACCAAATTTCAAGACAATATCTCAAACGGTTCCTGAGTAAACGTGCGCACAAAAAAAAGTTACAGACAGACCGACAGACAGACCGACAGACCGGCAGACAAACCGACAGACAGACCGACAGACAGACAGACGGACAGACATAAATTTTTTTTCACTAAAACTTAACATCTCGACGTTTCATGACATTCTAAGCCTATTTGAACAATAGAAATTTAAAAAAAAGTTTCTTGTCGTTACTATACTTCCACTGGATGTGGAAGTAATTGACCCTACGTACGGCATGTTAGGTTTTATAGTAAGACTGACTTAACTTTGAAACTTAGAAAAGCCGTCGGAGCGCATATACATATAGCGGTAGACAAGTATGTATAGCAGGCCAGGTTTTAGCATGTGATAGCCCTCTCGATCCATTTAAATTACTTTGTATTGTTGCGCATTCAATCTGTTACGTATACGTACTTGGTTGCCGTTATCTGTATATATAATTCCTGTACTATTTGTCATTTGTTTTAATTTTGTCACATATCTTAATTATACCACTACTTTTTCTTATTATTGATTTGCTTGCTGGTTTTGATTGAACTGATTAATTGTTATATTTAGTGTTGGAATTTAGAAATAGAATACTGTGTTTTATTTGTGAATTTGCCGGATTACCACAACAAACGGCAGGTCTCAATGAATTAAGCGAAGAAAAAAGGGATATTGCTACAAGGCGCAGAAATGACTTGAATTTACCTTTTCTGGAATTTAATGAATGATTAAAATAAGTAAATATTTTTAAAAAATCAGCTATGCAATTTTTGTTAAAAATAATAAAGTTTAATGTATTATAAATAAATAAAAACTTCCTATTCTACTTAAAGGTCTCAAAAATAATTAATTACTTCCACATCTAGTGGAAGTATACTAACGACAAAAAAATTTTTAAAAACTTTTATTGTTCAAATAGGCCTACAATGTCATGAAACGTCGAGATTTTAAGTTTGAGCAAAAAAAAATTTCTGTCTGTCGGTCTGTCTGTCTGTCTGTAACTTTTTTTGTACGCACGTTTACTCTGGAACCGTTTGAGATATTGAGTTGAAATTTGGTACACATATGTACTTTAACGAGATCTGGAACTAGATTATATTTTCATCTTGTTCCGTCGAAGGATTGGGGGTAAATTGGGGTAAATTTGGGGTAAATACGTAAATCAAGCAGGTAAGAGTCCATAAAATTGCTATTTAGTATATACAAAGGAAGCTAAGGTCTCAAAAAAAATTTTGGAATTAACCACCCTCATTACCATCCCTTTATTAAAGGGGATGAAAAAAAAATGTGATTTAGTGTCTGTACAAAAACCAGAAACCTCAAAATATTTTTTTACTTCATCCACCTCCACTACCCCCACCCCACTATCGATGCGGGGTATCGTTTTATGGGTTTTTGGGGTAGAGAATTTCAAATATTGTATTATTAAAGTTCCATAAACAATTATTTCCACATACAAATTTTTTTCGTTGTGAGTGACTTGGATAGAAAATCTGGATGTGGAAGTAGTGATTCCTTGGGCAGCGGTTTTTTCATTGAGTAGACACACAATTGTTTGCATCAAAATTATGATGTACCCGGTATCAAGCTAGCATCAATCAATGCACGTACTTACTTATTTACTAAGATAGTGAATTTTAACAAAGCTACTTATATAAGTGATGAATTAAACTGAAGTAATCGGGTGTTGTGCATTCGAAAAACGTGATTTGACGTCACTTCCGGCAAAACCGGAAGTTAAGGCATATCAATTTAAGACCAAATAATGGTAAATAGCCTGGTTATTCATTCTCAGCAGTTATCATTTCAATATCTGCAGTACGTTATGACAAATCGTTGATACAGATCAAGAGGTAGGTTCATTAGGTCCTGTCTTTGGAGCCATCTATCGGAGAAACTATCCATAATTTGAAGTTTTGCTAAAGGAATTTATTGTTCAGAATCCGTTGAACTACAACATATCAAAAATTCATCAAATTCATCAAATTTGACAGGCCACCAATTTACCTACAAAACGTGCGGTGTCCTTCATAACTCTTTCAATTAAATTTTCTCAGTTTTTTCGACAATGTACCGTAGAATTGAAAAACTAACATGTATTGTATGTACCTCGGTATGTACACATCTTATGGCTATTCGAAACCATTTTCGATTTATTGCACAATAAACACAAATTCAACAATAAACATGAGAAGATTTTTCAAATAATTTAAGAGAAGACATTACAATAAATGCTCCATATGTTGCTCAGTTCATTTTATGTTTACGTCGAGATCTCACTCAGGATATCAACATTTTTTTGTAAATTTTCATGCTTGTAAATTTTTGAACATGTTTTATATTTTCTCTAGAATGATTTAAAATAAATCGGTCATCCAAAACCCACTCCGCCTAATTTTGTACCAAATTTTCCATCAAGGTTATAAAAGAAATATCTTCTCTTCCCTTTATTTTAATTAGTATTATATAAGAGGAAACCAGTAAGAAATTCATTTGTTTGTGAAGGAGCTAATTTCGTCTAATTCCTCCCCTTTTTGAGTTATGATGCGGGCATTAAAATTTTTCACTTTTATTATGCATTAAAGCCTAACCAATGTTTCAAATGTTCCACTGGAAGTATTTTAAAAACTTTTATTACTGTAGTGTAATGCAGTATCCGTCGTACGGCACTAATGTCGTATAGACATTTTCGCGTCAAAATATCCACTAAATATCTACTGGCATGTTCCAATAAAATATTCGGATTGACTTTGTAAAATACAGTTTAATATTCCAAGCATTCTAATATGTTCCCGAACAGAAAAAATACATAATATAAAACTTTGTGTACTTTGCAGCCTAGCTTTATATTTATCCTCTAAAATCCCCGCTTTATATACTGAACTGTTTATAATGTGAAAATAAAGAATAAATTTGCTGCGAAACATCCCGTATGTCTCGAGGCGCCGTCAAACTCCCAATACAATTTAAACGAACAAAACTGAATAGGCTTTAGCGATTACAGGATACTTTCATTGTATATTTAAATTTTAATGTAAATAGAAATGATTAAAACAAACATTGAAATCTGTTATTCATGATGTACATAAAATCAGAGCTCCGGTCTTTGCCAGAATTCCAACACTAGAAATGTTTTTGTTGAAGTTTTTTATATCCGCAAGTTAGAGTCCCTTGTGGAAAGTCTTGGAAAGCACAAAATGATTAATATTAGGGTTAAATTAGGCAGTGACCTATTACGGTCATTATTAGAGGCATTAAATCTGGCGTTTCATCATAATACCTCCTTTATAAATGAATTAATTCGTATTAATCTTGTCGCATACCACTAATCCATGGGATATTAAATCCCATATTGTTCGCTTAATCCATCCGAAACTGAATATCGTCAATAATTATTTCTATTTATTGTAAAATACTAAGAAATATATCAGTTCTTTATATCATAAGCCAGCCGTTGGAAGTTTTTAGATTGCAGTAACTAATTGTAGAGAGGCTGAGTTTTCGTATACACGTAGATTTTAAGGTCGTAATTAACATACAATATTTTTGTGACTAAAATGGGAGAGATGCTCGTAGCCATTTAAACAAAATGGCTCCAAAAATGGATTTTGCTATTATGTCTCGTTTACCACAAGTCTGATTTCATTTGATTTGAAGTTTAGGTGTCTGTGAGATGTGTAGCTGCATTACGTCATAATTTAGAGTATTTATGCTTCTTTTCTGAGCCCTCTATTTCCGCCATTTCTAATTCCGGCAGAGCATAGATACTTGCAGTATGTTTGGTCCTTTCATAGTTTGTTCATGCTTCTCTCAGTTGTTATCTACCTATGGGCTCATTATTTTTAGTTATGTTTTTGTTTAATATTCGCACCTTCTCCAGTGGACATCTCCTTTGGGCATGTCCCCAGTGGTTCATTGTGTAGATTAGATTAGATTAGATTAGATTAGATTAGATTAGATTCTTCCTGTTATGTTGATGGTTTTTGTCGCTCCTTTGAATTGTTTTTAGTTGGACAATGTTTCTTTCAGCTCGTCTCAAACTTGTTCTTTTGGCGCTTTGGAAGATGCATGTATAATATGGTCGCTCGTCCATCTGCCTTTGTTTAATGTCGTCTGGTAGTCTGGTGGTTTCCCAGTTTGTTTTTCTAGTTGTTAGATAGAAATTGTGTGTGGTATTTGTATCTTACGCATATGTATTCTTCCATAATCATCTGTACTCTGTGGTAGGTTGATTTTACTTGTGAACATCAGCTGCTAGATGGAGCATGCCATTTTTGTTGCATGTGGTGGTTTTATAAATCTCGTCATGTGCCAAGAGTGAACAAGTGCCTCGTTCCAGCCATCTCAGACCTATCTTGCACTGACGAGAGCCAATAGCTCGAAACTGCAGTATGCAAGTGGTGTGGAGTGGCTGGCACGAGATCTCCTTTGATTAGGAATAAGTAATTCGGCTGGTGTCTGTCCAATCGAAACTTTAGCGTTTTGTGTCAATACACAGTTATTGCACTTAACGCGGCCAGGCTGGTAATTTATAAAGAAACGTATAGAGGAGTTCGATAAAAATATTTCACTAGTAAGTACTTGTACGGTTGTGTTTCATTCCATCAATGCTCTGGTGCTGGCAATAAAAATAGTTAACGCGTAGAGAAGATATTTTCCTATAAAAAGTTTACAAATGTTTCTGCCTTTGTAATGGGTTTTTGCTCGGGTAGCTGGTTTGGAGATTAATACAGGGTCCAGTTTAGTTAATAAGACAGCCCAATAAAAATTAACAATTTATTTTCTTCAAAACAGGTAAAATACGGCAGAGTTACATAACATACATCTCAGTACAAGTTATCGATTCTACAGGTCCGTATGTTTTAGAGTTATCAGTATGACATTTCCTTTATGTAAATAAAAGAGAGGGAGTAGAGGAGGCGAGCGTGTAATGTGACGATGCGATGAATAGCTGCTACTGAGTCGACGTCGAAAACGAATAACCATCGGCACAAGGGGCTCCCAGCTCAACACGCTGAAAGAGACCTCTAGGTCAAGTTGCATTCGTTCTGGCTCCGGCGACGGAACGGTGTCGGGCAAATAATCATTGACTCAAGGTGCTCTCAGCTCAACACGCTGAAAGAGACCTCTAGACCAAGTTGCACTCGTCCCGGCTCGGTTACGTTATGAGGCGTACAATTCTGAAATATGTCCAGCTCAGCGCGCTGAAGACAAGTGCCAGGAAGTGTACCCGCTGCTTCTGTCGATTTGGGGCTGGGCTTTTATATCTGAAGTCCCTCCTTGCCGGAGATGTAGTTCCGCATGCAAAACAGGTGTCGTACGCAAATACGCGCCTCTAAACGGAAACTTAGTAATGGAACATGAATTTTAAGAACGCTTCATTACACCTTAGCTCAATAATTTGCTATCAAATACGCTAAGAGGCAGAAAATGTATTTGTTTTCTGTTTTCCAATATACTAAAATATATATTTTACACCAGCTGTACCCGCGACTACGTTCGCATGGAATTTTGAAATTAACTAAAAACTTCCTTGCAAACGACGTTTGATGTAGAATCACCATTCTGGAATATTTCAGAAGACTCACAAATTTTCTGGAATGTTCCAGAATATTCTCAAATTTTCTGAAATATTGCAGAAGTTTAATCATGAAAGTTTATACCGTGCAAATACGCTTATTGTGGAGATCAAGCTATCTATGTCTTCGGTTCTACTGAAACTATTTTCATAAAACTTGGCTTAGAGTAGGCCGATTTCGATGAAATAAAAACTAAATATTTTTCCAAACTGAGGTAAATTTTCCTGTAAAAACCCTATTGAAATTGGTTCAGTAGTTTCTGCGCGATGCCCGTTCAAACAAACAGACAAACAGACAAAAATTCCAGAAACTATCTTAATGTACTCTATTATTTACCTTACACCCCCCAGATCAATTTTTTGCTAATATTTACAATGTACAGACACACCAACTTTACAGATTTATTATGAGTATAAATATAGATGATTTTCTTTCCTTTAATTGATGTAGAATAAGAAGCCTCTTACCGATCACCTAGAAATTAGTCCACTTATAGACTACCCTTTTCAACACTCAGTGTCTATACCCGCTTTCTCTTCATCTTAACTTGGGGAGGAGTTTTGAATAATAAATTTTTGCAGCTCCATTTTTTACTTCATCATTTTGCTGGAGACTGTTTTTGTTGGCTTCGCCTTGTTTAAAAGATTTGCTTCTTGAGCTATCTACTCTGCGTCGGCGTTTTTGTTTTTAAAAACCTATATGATATCGTGCGCATTCTTGTGTTTTTCGAAAAGCTTCATAAACATCATCTTGCCTTGTTTAAACTGTGCCGATGTTGTGTCACAGCTACTAAAGAAGTGTAAGAATGGAACGTTTTCTAAAGTAAATTGGTTGACATTCAAGCACTCGAGTAATTCTCTTTCAACTTTGCCTTTGCAGGCTTCAGAAGGCGATATTCGGTAAAGAAGAAGCTGCACCAACTAAAATAACTAATAGGTCGATATCCTCTTCGATAATAACTACTGAATAGTATTCCTGAAATAAATCAGTTGGTGTTTCCACAATCATTATCTTCTGCTGATTTAAGGGACATGCTTTCTGCTTCATAATTCTCCATTAACAGGGAAGTTAATCTTTTTTCTGCCATTGTCGTCCGATCTAAACATTTCCTGTGAAGTTGTGGCTGGCATGTTTTTTATATCAAAGACAATGTGACTTTTCGTTCTACGGAGGCGTTCGCACCTTTGGTATCTTTTTGTTCAGGATAATCTTCAAAAGTATAACTGAGTGTAAATTGTAATGTGTTTTCATGTGCGCAAAATATTTTAATAATAGTTCAGAACTTATCACGTGGACTGTCTATATTTTAGAACAAGAAAACCGTTAAATTGACGATTTGCATGAAAGAAAGTTTGGTAAAAAGTGTCTAGATTGGTATCACTGTAATTCACTGCACATGTTGACCAACTCGTCTAATTTCCAAACTTTGCAACAATTAAATACCTATAATATAATAATCGTAACATCGCTTTCATTATCTTTAATGTTAAACCTGCTTCCATTGAATATAAATAGTCTTTATTAGGTTGTTTCGTAGTCTACAATATTTAAAAAATGTCGAATTATGCAATTTGTCAAACATTGTTACCAACTCACAGTTTATTAGAAGAGTTGGCAGCAGTGATTGACAAATTGCATAATTCGACATTTTTTAAATATTGTAGACTACGAAACAACCTAATAAAGATGATTTATATTCAATGGAAGTAGGTTTAACATTAAAGATAATGAAGACAATGTTATGATTATTATATTATAGGTATTTAATTGTTGCAAAGTTTGGAAATTAGACGAGTTGGTCAACAGGTGCAGTGAATTACAGTGATACCAATTTAGACACTTTTTACCAAACTTTCTTTCGTGCAAATCGTCAATTGGGGAAATAGTTATTTATGTTAGAAAAGTAGTAAGTAATAGTTAGCGGTCGAGGACGATTTATTCCCGAGCGCAGTGAGATTGACAAAACTACTTACTAGTCGAGTTGCGTATTACATTTCTTCCATATATATTTTTTTTAATTTAGGAATTATTTAAGAAAAATCTCATATGTAATGATAATTTTTCAAATTCCAAATGGCGGCTCCAATATGGCTAATTTAATTTTTTTTTATAAAGTGTTTTAAACAGACAAAAAAAATGAACATCTAGGTGATGCTATATATTGACAGAAAACAGCATTAAAAAAATTACAATTACAATAAAAAAATGCCGACATTTTGTTAAAAAAATGTGAAAACGCACATTATTTCGGCCATAACTTTCTTTATTTTTCATGATTCACTAACAAACAGAAGTAATTTTAAAGGTTCATTAATTATCTTGAATTCTGTCCCTTGAAATGTTTGATAAAAATGTTATAATTTCTGAGATATTCAACATTTAAACTAAATTCCTATCCTATAGACTTTAGGGTGGCATCTATATACTTAAATATCTGCGAAACTATTAATCCTACATAAATATATAACATATACAAGTTCATTCTGAGTTTTCAAGCTTTATTTTTGATGTGCATCATTTGTTCGCTAAAACTAACATTTATTGATATATTTGCAAGGAGACAAAAATTTTACGAAAATTCCTTTATAGTTTAAAATGCAATTTTTTTCTGAAGCAAGTGGTTGGGTGAAGAAGTTTGTGCATATATATCATACTATACCGGGTGATTCAGTTTGGTATTCGCCCCCCTGTATCTTTTTTATTTTAACAGAAAACTACAATATATATATATATATATATATATATATATATATATATATATATATATATATATATATATATATATATATATATATATATATATATATATATATATATATATATTTGCAAATCGTTTGTCAAGCTCTATCGAATGATGTCCTTAAATCATCTTTTTGATCACATATGCCAAAATAACGATAGTCAACTTTTTTTTTTCAAGTGGTATGCTATACAGTTTTTTGCCGATTGTTGTAGTGCTTCTCTTTCTGCATTCAACCATGTGAAAAAAGTATACACTTCCATAAGGAAAATTTCGAGAAAATTAATAAAACACGAAAAAACTTAAGTTAAAGGTTTTGTTTCTGATTCAACATAGTTAGCCATGGAAACAATTGAATTTTGTCATTGTTAGTAATGTCAAATTGAAAATACTGTTATTTGTGACTGTGTTATTCGTTTCTGTTTTATGTTATACTTCTAAATAGATTTACACAATGGTATCTTACAATAACGAAAAAAAAAAAAATTGGACATGATATTAATTTATGGAGAGTGCGGAAAAAACATAAAGTAGCCAAACGTTTATATCAAGATCGCTTTCGAAATAGGCCGGTACCATCAGTCAAAATGTTTGTAAAATTGGCAAGAAATATGAGCGAAAGTGGAAGTTTTGAGAAAAAAAGAAACGTTTTTAAACACCGTTAGATTTCTTCCTTTGGTTCTATCTAAAAGAAAAAGTTTACTTTATACCTCTAAATGACGTCGAAGATCTTAAAACTAGAATACGAATTGAATGCTGCAGATTAAATGTTAAAATTAATTCTTCAATATAATGAAAATTTCGAAAAAATTAATAAAATATAATAAAACGTCATCAAGGTTCTTTCTGAACCAACATAGTTAGCCAAGGAAGTAATTGAATTTTGACATTGTAAGTAATGTAACTAGTACCAACTAGGCAAATCAGATTCGAAAGAGAGGGATTTGTACGAGGATTGTGTACGGTACTGATGAAGCGTAAAAATTTCGAAACAAAGTTTAATGTTTTAACCAAACACAGTTCTGTTTTTAAATAATTATGTAATTCATTTTTATATAAACAAACATTTAATGTCGTATCTTTAGTTAATTAATGATAATAACACTCAACAATAATATTAAAATAACAACTAATAATAAATAACAATTACCAATAAAAAAATTACTAATACTTGAAAACTAACTAACAATTAAGAAAATAAAAACATTATTTATTGCTTCATATGTTCGAAGAGTCCTCCGTTCGCTTCTAAACATAATCGTCCTCTGTTTATCACGCCTTGGGTACATACATGTTGACGAATTTCAACATTTAATCTGCGGCATTCAGTTTGTATTCTATTTTTAAGATCTTCGACATTATTTAGAGGTGTAAAGTATACTCTTTCTTTTAGATATGGCCAAAGGAAAAAATCTAACGGTGTGACATCCGGTGATCTGGCAGGCCACTTGACTCCCTTACTACGATTTCCGATCCATCTACCTGGATAAGCTGCATTTAAGTAATTCGTTACAATTATAGCATTATGTGGCGGTGCCCCATCTTGTTGTAATATCATGTTATGCCTAATATGTAATGGAACGTCTTCTATGAAATTTAACAACTCTTCTCTTAAAAACTGTAGATATCTTTCTCCAGTAAGCGTGCCTTCGTGAAACTTTGGTCCTATAATTTGTCAGTTGAGAATTTCACACCATACGTTAATTCCCCAGATATTTTGGAAATTAGTTTCCCGAAGCCAATGAGGATTATCCTGCGACCAATAATAGCAGTTATGTCTATTGACAATTCCATTATTATGAAAACGGGATTCATCTGACCACATGATGCGATCTAATATAGTCATTTCTTGAGCAACTGCCAACCACGCTACAAAATTTAGACGTCTCTCGTAATCTCCAGGAAGCAAGCCCTGACGTAAATGTATTTTATATGGTCGCAGTTTATTGTCTCTCAGAATTCTTTGAATTGAAGAATATGAAATATCAGTTTCTGTCGCTAACTGACGAATAGAAATATGCGGGTCTACGAAAACACGGGCTAAAACTGCAACTGTATGTTCCTCATCTCGTGCGGTTCTGGGCTGAAAAACGTATCTTTTTTTCTCAAAACTTCCATATTTCTTGCCAATTTTGCAAACATTTTGTCTGATGGTACCGGCCTATTTCGAAAGCGATCTTGATATAAACGTTTGGCTGCTTTACTGTTTTTTCCGCACTCTCCATAAATTAATATCATGTCCAATTTTTTCTTCATTAGTGTAAGATACCATTGTGTAAATCTATTTAGAAGTATAACATAAAACAGAAACGAATAACAGTCACAAATAACAGTATTTTCAATTTGACATTACTAACAATGACAAAATTCAATTGTTTCCATGGCTAACTATGTTGAATCAGAAACAAAATCATTAAATGAAGTTTTTTCGTATTTTATTAATTTTCTCGAAATTTTCCTTATGGAAGTATATACTTTCTTCACATGGTTGAATGCAGAAAGAGAAGCTCTACAACAATCGGCAAAAAAATGTATAGCATACCATTTGAAAAAAAAAAGTTGACTATCGTTATTTTGGCATATGTGATCAAAGAGATGATTTAAGGACGTCATTCGATAGAGCTTGGCAAACGATTTACAAATATATATGATTTATTGTAGTTAAAATAAAAAGATACGATAAGATTTTAATTATTGACTATTTACATTAACAGAATAGACACGGTTTTATTAAATAAATGTGAAGAGGCACATTGTTTCCATCATAACTACTTTTTTTTGTGCTATTCAAAAAATCATTTGAAATTCTATTTAATAGTCTTTCATTTTGGTCGTTAGCATTTTTGACATAAGTGCGATATAGTTTTTGAGATATTTAAAATTTAAACTAAACAAGCTGAGCCTGTCGAAACTCGACGGAATGGGGATGTTTAAAAATGTATCCTAGAAATTATTCTTTGGAGGCACACCTTTGAACTTGTTCGTGTTATCAGAAATAATCATTGTTCAACATTTGTGTTATTACTTCATAACAGACTTTTATATAGGGCCAGTCGAAAAGTGAAAGAATTTAAAATTTGGTCATTGAATAACAGACACCCTAGATGCTATAGGTAAAATTTTCTATAGAGGTATCCGAAACAACTGCGAATCGAATACACTATCCAATTTGCCGATAAAAAATTGCCTAATAGTCGATCTCGAAATTTCGACCCATTTAGGGGAACGCAGTAGGCCACGAAAATATGAAAATTAAAAATTTTTCAAAATAATCAAATAGAGCTCATCGAGTACTAGGTACCAAAGAAAAAAAATTAAATCTGGCAACGTGTTCCAAAATAACAGGGTATTGTAGTATTAAATAGCACACACTGTATATTTAAAATATTTAATCTACCTTCTGATGCATTTCCTTCGTTCTGTATCTAAACTGGCTTTTAGTTAGAGTGTTTCTCAGTATTGATTGAGTTAACTGTTCCCAGCGTAGATAGCTTTAATATATTCCATTAATTATCTTTCAAAATTATGCATCCAAACGTCGAAATCTTCGCAGATACTGATTGGAATCAAAAAGTGAAGGAAAGGTATTTCACCAACCATGCAGCTATGAAACCTTAGATTCAAAATAAAACCTTAGATTCAAATAGAGGATAAGTTAATAAAATACAATAATATATTTTGATAGGAATATATATATATATATATATATATATATATATATATATATATATATATATATATATATATATAGATATATATAATATATATATATATATATATATATATATATATATATATATATATATATATATATATATATATATAGATATATATATATATATATATATATATATATATATATATATGTATATATATATATATATATAGACATATGAAGCCTCAATACGAAGCCCAAAACAGCACATTCTGCCGCTTACTCGAAGCCCACAACACACATACGAAGCCCGCCCTCGGGCTTCGTAAAAATAAGCGTGTATAAAACCTAGACTATGTTATTCTCAACAAATCCCGCCAATTGGCAAAATTTCGCCCGGGCATCAAATTGCACCTCCTTTCTCTCAAAACATACGCGATGTAGTTGAACGAATAGATGTTCAGATGGCGCTACAGTTGTCGGTGTATAAGCGATATATACAGTGAATATATTTGACGCATTTTGTATTGCCCTATTTTATTCGATGCATTATACGAATCCCTAAGTCTTGGCAACACTGTACATCTGCTTGGTAAATATTATGCAGCCAACTAATGTGTTTGTATCTGTAATATTTTTGCTGTGGCAATGATAATTTGTGGCTATGATAATTAAATATTTTATGTTAATTGTGTTTATCTAATGGCTGACTTAGAACTGGACTCGTAACTAAATAATATTTATATCTGCTATAAGATGACAAAAAAACTGTTGTTATTTAACAAAAAATCTATTGATACTTTTTACTTTTTTACTTCACTAAGATTATATAGACTGTCTTGTTTTCCGTGCGTTCAGCAGCAAAAATCGTAATTATAAATATAATTAATTTGTGATTTTAAGTACACCTATACAGGGTATTAACTAAAATGTTGAGGATATTTCTAAGTAGATTCCTTGGCAAGAATTAAGGAAAATTAGTATTAACTGTTCCAAAATTAGCCCTCCCTGGAAAGCTTTTAAAGGGGCGAGTCCAAATCTCCTCTACTTTATATTTGTTAAATATTTCCCATCTTCTTTGTTATTTCCGTTCATTTAGTTTACATTACTTTTAATCTGAATAATTTTGAGAGAAGCGTATTAAATACATATGGAAGAAAACGCCTTATTTTTATGCATGTCAGGGTATTCTTTTTTTAAGCAAGAAGCAAACAGTTTTAAAATTTTCTGATGAAGTTATAAGCTAAGTTTCAATCGTTAAGAACTGTTGAAAGGTCATAAAGGGTGGTTTATTTGATACATTTAAGAGATGCCACGGAGGATGAAAAGACTTTTGCATAAATATCATATTGAGTAAAAATTATTGATAAAAGCACTATAATGAGTCTGAAAACAATAATTTCAAACATTATTTTAATGCATGCTTTACAGTAGGACGCAATTATCCAGGAAAAGCTAATTTTAAAAAAGTTCATATGAAAGATCCGACTTTATTTTTGTCAAGTAATCTAGTTACTTGCCGAATATATGGTAGATATATATTATTCCGTATAGTACAGCGAATGAAGGTAGAAATCAACTATTACCTCCGATTTCGGTGAACCTCCATCGATTTGCATGAAAATTTGGGAATGAGTATATTTTACCCTCAACTTCAAAAGTGACATATGCTCGACTTGCGCTTTTTGCATTTTAGGGTGAAATCCACCCCTTTTGTTAAAAATGGGAAAAAATGCAGATTTAAGCATTCTGGCGTAAGTAATATCGTTTAATTAGATAAAATAAATATTTTTCAACACTTATATGCATGATTTATGATTTTAATTAATTTTTCAACCCTTTTAGCAACCACGCCTTAAATCGAAAATCATTAAAAAATCATTTTTTGTATTTCTGAAATATGAAATCGCATATTAACATTACACAAACGGTTTGTTTAATGTTTATGATATAATTTTTGGTTGACTGTGAAATTTCTACCCTTAGAAACCACCCCCTTAATGCAGAATCATTGAAAAAATTGGTTTCAAGAAACTTTAATCATTTGAATAATACATTACTGAATTGAAATCTCATTTACTGAGTATTAAAGTAATTATTTATTTATTGAGAAATTTTCCACCCTTAAAAACTACCACTTGTCATAAAAATAATGGAATTTTTTTTTATTAGCTTTAATAGCTTTAATTATTTAGAATCTTTTTTATTACTTATGATAAACTTTATTAATATATTTCAAACTTTATTAATATTATTCTTTCCACATTCCCCGAACTACCTTTCGTGCACAAATTGATGAAAAAGCATAATTTAACGTTGGAAACAATTTTTCAGTGCTTATGTGACTTATAAAAATTTAATTTATTAATTAAGAGGAAAATGTATTAAAATAAATATTAAAATATATGAAAAGTTTATTCATTTTTTATTTAAATAATGTTTCATAAATTAATCAAATATTAATAGTACATTAAATTTAATTTTTCACTCGTCATCAGAGCTCTCTTCACCAACTTCTCCTTCTTCATTAATTGGAGGGCTATTTTGGCAATTGTCCCCACTGCATGATCCGCAGGTTGCATTGCAAAATAACCCTACTCTTCGACATCCGCAAGAAGCGCCGCATCCTTTTATTGTTTTTTACAATAACTCCGTTAATTTTTATGATATCAGGTTCATCCAAAAACCATTTGAAAGGTAATTTCAAGGGCTATAAGATCGTATTAAATTTAATCTTTTAAAACCTTTATTTTTTAGAAGATAAAAGGCTAAAGGGCCCCGGTTACATGGTTCTCGCAGTAAAATTTAGGCTTTAAACGTTTCTATCTCGGTTATTTTTTATCCTACAAAAATAAAAAAAACTAAAATCTTTGTTAAAAAAAAAACTCAAATTTCGTTCTCTATTATTTTTTACATATATCGAGTATTTTTGGAGTTATTATCAAAAGAAAATGAAATTTACGAAAATTTGAAAAATTCTAATTTTTTTAAATCATTTTTTTTTTTCAAAAATATGCATTCTAAACCGGTCAAAATTTTGAAAGTCATTACTTATGCTAAAATAAAGAAAGTCTTATAGGGATTACTATAAATTTTAATTTTTGTGGAAATGGCGTAGGTTTTATTTTTCACTTTTTCCTAAAAAATTCGAAAGGGTTCTCTTATTTTCATCATAACTTGCTTAATTTTGATGCTATCAACTTCTTCTATAGCTCATTTGATAGGTATTTCTGAGTACTTTGAAAAGTGTTCCGTAAGTATATTTTATAAAATGCATCGTTTTCCCGTTATTTAAGCTTGAATACCTAGATTTGAGTACTCACCGAAAAAGAAATATACATTCAATTACCTATAGCTCACTTTGAATTAATATTAAAAGTTTTTTTAAGGAAGGAATTTATTCGTTTTTTTATTAGCTTTAATTTTTGTAAAAACTTATAGTTTTTGAGTTATTTATGAAAAACCGCTTTAAAACATGCATTTTTTTCACGAAAAATCAAAATCTTTGATATTTAATAACTCAAAAAGTATTGATTTATTTTAATAACTTTATATAACAAATTTTGCTTAGAATTGGTCCCTCTATCGATTCCTGGGATTATTTTTCATAAAATAATTTCCACCCCCGAGAAGGGGTGGCATCCACCCCCAGGGTAAAAGCGCAAGTTGGCACTATGTCACTTTTGTTTCTTGAGGTATTCTCTAACTACTCACAAATTTTCATGAAAATCGATGGAGGTTCAACGAAATCGGAGGTGAAAACCTTCAGTGACTGTACTAGTAGTGTGGAAATAATAGTATATTAAGTATCATCAGAACGGTAACGGACATTTACCGCCGAAGACCGGTATAACCCTTAAGGTTCGCGATGCTTATACTGTTTTTTGTACAATCGTATTAAATTCCAATTCAATTAAAATAATTTAATTTCTACTAAATAAACGAAAAGTCAAAAGCCACGTTTATATTTCGTGGCAAGTACAACTTGTCAAATATGATATTTTGTATTTGTATTTTGACATTTCGTTTATTTACAAGAAATTAAATTATTTTAATTGAAGTGTAATTAAAAACGATCGTGCAGAAAGTAATGTTATTTTTTTTTAAATACATAGAAATGACCTTATTTTTTGTACTTATTTTTGTGAAATAACAATATGACAATACATGTCAAAACTCTAATTGTCAAACGTATAAAACGTGTATGAAACTTTTATAGTTTGTTATATTATTAACCCCCCCAGAAGTGCTAGAAAGTGCAAATATAGCAACTCTAAATTTACTTCCAGATAAAAGCAGAAAACTTCACGAGAAAACTTATGCGGGTTTTATTTCATGGTGCAAGAAGAGAAGCAGGTATCGCGCTATTCGGAATCGGTGCTATTGGCATATTTGTCCGATGTTACAAAAAGAGGCCTAATGAATTTGTAATTGTATTTTTGATATTTTTTAAGTTACATATGTGTTACCATAATTAAATAAATAAAGTTACACTTAGAATTCAATTTTGTGTTATAAAATAAAATAAGATTTTTTCCTATGTAATAATATACAATCAACGGAAAATTTTTATAACTTACTCGTGTGTTAATCGGCGATTAATAATCTCGACAAATAATGCGCTCGCTACCGCTCGCACGTTAAAATGTCTCAATTTATTAATCGCTCTCATTAACATACTTGTTTGTTACATAGCTATTATCTTATAGGTGTGTGTTGTCTCTAGATATATGGTGGAGTGAGGTGACAACAAATAGCAAAATAAATCATGTACTTATTTTATTTTTAAATTTTTAATTAACTTTATTTGAAAAGAAATTCTGTTTGAAAGGAAATTGACAATATTTATTTTATATTTATTGTGGACAAGGAAAAGTGGTAGAAAACTTCATATTTGATTATAGAAAGCCATTAAATCAGTTTTCAGGGAAATTCATTCAAATCCAATCGATTTTCTAATAACTTACTTTTTTCGTCTAAGAGCACCCCACACTATTAGTGGAGTGAAAATAAATTTTGAATGAAGCTGTTTGGCTGCAGGAATTTTTTTGTTTTAATTTGTTTTATGTATAATAACAAGTGCTATGAGCAGTTTTGAATTAAATGGGTCCATTGCTTATTGTAATATTTTAACAATTTACACTGAAATTTGCTGTTATTTTCATTAGTACCTCCGGTCCTAGTAATCGTATAGTAAAAATAAAAATAGCGAATTATTCGCAATAAAATCTTGAATAAGACTAGGCCTATGCAAAAACTAGATGATAGTTTGTTAATCAGTAAAAAAAATAAAAACCACCAAAAATTGCCTTTTTTGATAATAATTTAATAAATATAACATAATAATGCATCAATTTTAACGAAAGTCCGTGGAACTAAGCCTTTTATTGAACTAAACCTGTGCTAAATTTTAGCTCAAAATAAATATTTTTGAACAAATCTCAAACGACTAAAAACCAATAATAATTTCGAAATTTTTATCGCTTATTGTTTAAGTGCAGTGACTCGTGTGCGGTAAATTTTTGTTCAAAATGTAGGTTTTTACATGTATTTTCCAACAGTGTTAAGAAAAAAGAATTCTCACTTAATCCGTTTTTTCTTGAAATTTATTTATTATTTTCAAAGTTACAGTTGTAAACAAATTCAAATAACTCTGGATTTTTTTATGAAACCAAAAGCGGGAAATAAATTATGAAAATAGATGAAATATCTAACATTTCTCTAAAAAAATTAGTGATCTATTTGCATTTGGGGCCGAGAAACGTCAGTTTCTGTGTTTAGGTCGCTTATAAATAAACAAGTCGATATTTTTTCTAGAAATTTGGATTGATTGTTTTTCGATACTTATGTTTTTGTCTCCGCTGTTTGAAAATGAGTCAAAACTATAACTTTTAGAATTACAATTAGAATAAAGCGGTTTTGACACATAGTCAATTTTTTTTACTTTCTTATCCATTTTTGTCACGGAAGGGAAAACAAACCTAACCTGAACAGTTATTCTTATGGCTATGTACACAGTTTTGTAAATTTAATTTACCCGATACAATAAAAAAATGGCAGTTAGTTATTTGAACCAGAGATTGAAGTATGATCTGTAAAACCATAATAAACCTTTAGAGCTATTTGGCGATTTTCGGATCTCTAACATAATTGCTAAAAGCCGGACTATCGGGCCTCTATCTTTTTTAACAATTGTGCTTCTGGATTGTTCTCAACTAGGTGAGACTAATATTATTGAAGAATAACCAGTCCAAATTTTAAGAACATATATCAATTTGCTTATTTATAAGCGACTTAGACGCAAACACTGACGTATCTCGGCCCCAAATGCAAGTAGATCATTATTTTTTTAAGAAATATTTCATCTATTTTCATAATTCGTTGCCTGTTCTTGGTTTGATAAAAAATCCAGTTATCTGAATATGTTTATACCTATAATTTTGAAAATTATAAACAGATTTAAAAAATGGTCTAAATGAAGATACTATCATTGTAAAATTCATGTAAAAAACCTACATTTTGAAATAAAAATGTTCTAAGAATCGATGCACTTAAACAGTAAGCGATTAAAATTTCGAAATCTTTTTATATTTTTAGCCGTTTGAATAAATATTTTATGCTAAAATTTGGCGCGAAGGTTTAGTTCAATAAAGTGCATAGTTCCTCCAACTTTCGTTAAAATGGATGCATTATTACGTTATATTTCTTAAATTGTCAAAAAAGGCAATTTTTTGTGGTTTTTATTTTCTTACAAATTAACGAATTATCCTAAAGTTTTTTCATAGCCACTCGCTATTTTTATTTTTGCGATACAATTATTACGACCGAAGAAAATAAGGAAAAGAGCAGAAAATTTCAGCGTTGAAAAATAAATTGTTAAAAATTTTTTTACGCTGGACCGCTGAATTAAAAACTTCTCGGTGGCACTTATTATATCTACGACAAATTAAAATAATAAAATTGCTGCAGCCAGAGAATTCCTTATTCACCTATTTTGTTACTTAATTTGACTTCACTATATATGATTTAAAATGTTAACATATTTAAAAACGAAATTAAATAACTAAAAAATCAGAACGTGAAAAATTTATAATACTGTACATTACAGCAAACTGAGAAAGTATTAGTCACATATTTAAAATTACTAACTATAACAGCCCATTGTAGTGCCTGGCCGACCAGATGGTAGGTCGACACTTTCTATGAAATTCCCGCTAAAATTTTAGCTACCTGATATATGTTTACTGGTCAGTACCACTTGTTTACGAAATGTTAAAATCCACTTTTAAACCATTTAGAAATAATGTCATATGGATTAAATTTCGTTTACTTCCCTCGCTAACCGAAGGGAAGTAGGGTATTGTAATCGTAAAAAGTTACCCTCCGAGATTTCTTCGCGTTTCAGACTATGCAGATTACGAAAATTAAAGCCATTTAATTCCATCAGTCTGTCTGTCTGTCGGTCTGGTGTCTGTCTGAGTCAGAAGTATGTATCTATTTCTAACAATACACATAACAATTATTGTAGTTTATAAGATATATATTGTGGGGAAAATATTACAAAACCGTTTGACGCAGAAGAAAAATATTTGGTCGTTAGTTGACGCTACTGTCAACGAAGAATAGTGAAAAAATAATGAGGAAAAAAATGTGACGAAAGACGGTTATATTTTGCGTGTAGTTAACACAACTGTCAGGGGAAAAAATATGTACAGGGTGTTTACTCTAAAAAAAGAATGAAAAAATGGATTGCGGACAATAATGTTTCGCATATAGTTAACACAACTGTCAAAGAAAAATATGAAAAAATATACAGGGTGGTCGCCCCAAAAATAATAATAAAAAATGAGACGAAGGACGATATTATTTCACATGCAGATATCACAACTGCCAAGTAAGAAAAATATGAAAATATAGAAAAAAATAATGAAAGAAGATGGCGGAGATTTCGCATGTAGGTAACATAACTGTCAAAGAAGAAAAAATATGAAAAATTTACAGGGTGGCCACTTTAAAAAATAAGAAACGACACAGTAAAATGATATTTGAAATGTAGTTGTCAGTCGTTATTACCAGGAAAAAAATCTGATATAGTTTTTATAAGAAAAATAAGCAGGGTCGTCATCCAACCTAAAAAAATAATTCAGAAATAAAGGAGGTCAATCAAAGGGGGAAGAAAATTTTAGTCCGTTCCAATATGGTAGAAAATTGACCGAGAGGTGATTTTTTTTAAGATTAAGTGTTTTTTTTCCTGCTCTCCAAAAGTCAAATTTCGACGCTCGTTTTTCGCGATTAACTCAAAAAAAACCGCTGCCCAAGGAGTCATTACTTTCACTTCCAGATTTTCTAACCAAGTCTCTCACAACGAAAAAATTTTGTATGTGGGAATAATTGTTTATGGAACTTTAATAATATAATATTTGAAATCTCTACCCCAAAAACCCATAAAACGATATCCCACATCGGTAGTGGGATGGGGGTGGTGATAGGGGAATGGTAATGGGGGTGGATGAAGTAAAAAAATATTTTGAGATTTTTGGTTCTTGTACACACACTAAATCACAATTTTTTTTATCCCCTTTAATAATGGGGTGGGGGTGGTAATGGGGGTGACTAATGCCAAAAGGTTTTTGAGACCTTAGCTTCTCTTACATATACTAAATACAAATTTTATGGACTTTTACTAAATACAAATTTTATGGACTCTTACCTGTTTGATTTACCTATTTATCCCCATTTACCCCAATTTACCACCCAACCCTTCGACGGAAGAGGATAAAAATATAATTTATTTCCAGATCTCGTTAAAATACATACGTGTACCAAATTTTAATTCAATATCTTAAACAGTTCCAGAGTAATCGTGAGCACAAAAAAAGTTACAGACGGACCGACAGACAGGATTTTTTTTCGCTCAAACTTAAAATCACGACGTTTCATGACATTCTAAGCCTATTTGAACAACAAAAATTTTTAAAATTTTTTTTGTCGTTACTATACTAAAGTGGAAGTAATTAAGACTTGAGAAGAAGAACGTTGACCACAATGTTGAAAGATATTTTAATTCTCTACAATTTCTACAAGTTATGTCTATTCTTTGTTCAAAAATTCGTTTATATGAAAATCGAATTTTGCGAAAATTATTTCTTTTAAATTGCGTTCTAATAAAAAAGTTCATTTAAAGTTTTTTTTAAGCTTTTTAAATGATTAATTAAATGGTTTAGATGCCTACATTATTTTCCTTAAAAATAATTTATAACCTAAAAAATCCAACCTTATTGTAAAAAAACATTTTATACATTTATAAGGAAACAAAATATTAGAAATTTTTGTTGAAAAATAAAGTTTATTCAATTAGGTACCTTTCAACTGGGACCAACCGATTTCATTTACCCTAATTACAGCGTCTTCTGTGAACACCCCCTATAGACAAGGCCGACGCACAAAATCGATGAGTCATCAACACAAGACTGCAGTTTTGGTTGCTTCATAAAAATTTAAACAATTTATGTAGCAATATTAAATTTCTGCTATTTTTCTTATTATGGTCATAGTCTCCATATCGCAAATAATAAAAAAACTAATTTTAAATAAAAATAGACAAAAAAACTTTCAGATAATTTGTTACCTTGCAAAAAAATAGGCACTATTAAAAATTGCCCTCTTCGTATAATTGGGGTGAAATTATGACATTTATTGCTTTAGTTTTCAAGTTATGTTTACTTACTTTTTTTTGATAAAATAATAAAGTTAAAAACATAGTGCGTCCATTCAAATAATAAAGAAAATAAAAATTGAAGATAATTGTATCATCTACAAACAATTTTTTTCGTAAAGTATGTATTTTTACGTAATTGAGAATTACTTTTTCTGCACTAAAACATTCTTATAAACAATGACTTTCATGTTATTTTAAGTTTCCAACTGATCAGGTAATTTGTTGTAATACGCAGTATTATGTATTTCTCATATTCTAATGTTTTGGTTATTAATTTTAACGAATTATAAAATAATTTTTCCGCTCTATTTATACATTTTTTTCGTCATAATAATAGGACTATTAATTTTTTAGATAGATTTATGACTAAGTACTGTCTTGCTTCAAAGAGGTGTAGCTTTACCATTGCCAACAGTTCTTTTGACATTTACTGGACTAATCACGAAAACGCCATGTGCTTTGTAAGCACGATAACTGAAGGACCAAGAGTCCGGTCGTATTTAAATTTGGACAATAAGTTAAAGTTAGCTAGAGGAAGAGCCACGTTGTTATTAAAAAAAGTCCAATCTGCAAATACAACAGTTAAGACATCTTAAGAAAAAATGCAAATATAAACTGTTGTAACTCTTGATAAGATTTGACAATAACAAAAATTCTGCAGAATGTAGCTAGAAGCTCTTCGCCAACTAAGCTGGCATCATCAGGAGACGATTAGAATTACAAATATAGCAATTATATCTAGAAAAATCAACTTATTTTCAACAAACTGCAGAATGTCATATAGAATGTTTAACAGTTATGTAAAAACTTCAGAAAACTGGCGAACAATAATATTTACATTCATTTATTTCTTTTTTGCTTTCTATTGACTTTGACTTTTATCATGTGGGTAGTTCCAATAGAAAAAAGAACAGTTACATTAATTCTTCAACGTTTTATATAACATTGTTCTATTTTCAAACTTCTCAAACAGTCTAGTTCACAGATTCACGTGTTAATTCTTGATAAAGCTCGTAAAAATCTGGGTGAGGGTTCATTGAATTCGGAATGACGACTAGAAAAATGTGCAAAAGTTTCAAACCCGCACATAAACGATTGCAAAAGTTATAAACAAATTAAGATTGAAAAAACAACGAGATTCGTTTTTTGCAAATAACTCGAAAACTATTAATAGTTAAGAAATTAAAAGAAAAAGATTCTTAAAGAAATTTCCAATAAAAAACTCCCGGTACTCTATCTCTATTATTGATAATTTTAATTTAATGTTGAAAACAGGGCTACAATGCTCTGAAACCGACCGTAGCAAGTAAAAACATTTTTTTATATTATTAAATATTAATTTAGAAATTAAAAAAAAATATGGTATTATTTAGACACTTAAAGGAACAATTTCTCGTTGGAAAAACAATTTTTTGCCGATTTTTCATAAAATGAGCCTATTGTTAATTTATACATTTTTTAGAGTTTGTGTTTGTTTTATATTTCAAGTCGGATAATTGTTAAACAAAAGCCACTAAAACTATTTCGCTCCGTGTCAACTATACTTTATGGGATTATGACATTGCGATGATTTTAATTATTATTGTCTGTTAGTTATTAATTATTTAAGCCAACAAAAAACTAAAAAATGAAAAAGAGAGGTTGAAATTTTTTTTTTATTAATTTTAATTATTATTACTGTTATTAAATTTAAAATACTATAAGATTACATAAACTTTAAATTTTTGGTGCTATTTGTTTAAACAAATTTTATAGACAAATATATAAATTACGCATTTTTGAAAAACATTTTTTGCCATTTTATTTGTTATAAAATATTATGTGATTTAATTTTTTTTTAACTGTTTACAATCAATTTTTTCCTGTTTTCATTATTTAAATATATTATAAAAAAAAATTATTCTTAAAATTTATTATTTGCAATTCTCTACAAGGGAAATTTTTTTTTGTTGTTAATTTATTTGTTTATTTATTAATAAACAACTTGTTATTAACAATCGCTGAACGTGTTTATATTTTTTTTATAGAAAAAAAAACAAAAACAACCTTATACATAAACATGTAAAAAAAAATAATATTTAAAATCTAAAATTCTATAAAAAATATATTAAAAATTTTTATGTATACGGTTGTATACATTATTTTTTTCCATAAAAAAATATAAACACATTCGGCGATTGTTAATAACAAATTGTTTATTAAGTAAACAAATGAATTAACAATAAATAAAAATTTCCCACCTTGGAGAGAATTGAAAATAATAAATTTTAAGAATAAATTTTTTTCTTAATAATTTGTTTAACTAATGAAAAAAGAAATAATTGATTATAAACCGTTAAAAAATTGTTTTAGGAATTTTTTTTAAATCATTTTATAACAAAATGGCAAAAAATTTTTTTTAAAAAATACGTAAATTATCTATTTGTTCATAAAATTTGTTTAAACAAACAGCACTAAAAATTTAAGGTTTATATATTATGTTTATAGTATTTTTGAGTATAAAAACAGTATTAATAATTAAAATTAATAAAAATTTCAACCTCTCTTTTCCATTTTTTAGTTTTTTGTTAGCTTGAATAATTAATAACTAATAGATTGTAACAATTAAAAACATCGCAATATCATAATGTCATAAAGTATAGTTGACATAAGGTGTCCACGAAGCGAAATAATAATAAATTTAGTGGCTTTTGTTTAACAATTATCCGACTTGAAATATTAAGGCAAACTCTAAAAAAATTTGTTAATTCACAATAGGCTCATTTTATGAAAAACGAGGATCCAACGGGATATTGTTCCTTTAAGTATCTAAATAGTAGGTACCATAATTTAAAAAATTTTTAAATTAATATTTAATAACATAAAAAAATGTTTTTACTTGCCAAGGTCGGTTTAAGAGCATCACAACGGCTTTGTGTTCACCGCGCGGATCTCTATTTTCAACATCAAATTAAAATTATTAATAATAGAGATAGAGTTCTGGGAGTCAGGAGTTCTTTATTGGAAATTTCTTCCTTTTTAAGAATCTTTTTTTTGAATTTCTTATATATTAACAGTATTCGAGTTATTTGCAAAAAACAAAACTCGTTATTTTTTCAATTTGAATTTGTTTATAACTTTTGCAATGGTTTATGTGCGGGTTTGAAACTTTTGCACATTTTTCTGGACGTCATTCTAAATCTAATGAGACCTCACTCATATTTTCACGAGCTTTATCAAGAATTAACGTGTGTTTGAACGTGTGAACTGGTCTAAAAGAACAAGTACATAAAATAATTAATTTAATAATCATCATAAATTGAAAAATGTTTATAAATAAGCATAGGCAGGGTGTGGGCTTCAAGTAAGCGAGGAATATGCTACTTTGGGCTTTATTTTGAGGCTTCATATTTGTACAAAAACCCTATTTTAGTCAAACGTCAATAATGGAATGAATACCTTGTATCTGTTATATATTTTGCATTAGAATAAATATAAACTATATCAATTATCACTTTTAACATGCATACCCTAAACATAATTATTTATATTAGGGCGGCCCCTTTGGTGCCATGCGGCCGTGACCTACAACAATGCAATTATATTATTAACACATCGACTACGCAATTATATTGTCGCACACAGTTATATCATTTAGTTAAAGAATTAGAAGAGAAGTGGCAACTATGTATGGCTTCGTGTAATCTGAAACATGTATACATTTTATACAACGGGCTTCGTAATGTACCATAATTATAAAAGGCTTCGTATGACATGTCGTGTTGTTTTTAATCTGCATGTCCAAAAAAGTTCCCCCCTCTCATGTTGCTCGCGTTATTATTCCCACTTAAAACATTATTAACAGATGTACACACTATTTAAATTACAAATAAGGCTGGGCTTCTGGTACCCTGTAGTGTATGGTGGGCTTCGTTTCATGCGTACCGTACGTATATATATATATATATATATATATATATATATATATATATAGAGATATGCACGGTCATATACAGGCCCGTTTCATATACTGAACGGTTGTAGTGCAGCCCGATTTGACCCTGTGAAGCCCGGGGTCGGGCTCATCAACGTACCCCCGTGTATATCATCACTAAATGGTCACAAATCATGTTAGTTTCCTCCCTACAAAATTTTGAGGTGGGCTTCAAAAAGTCATATTTTCATGTTCCGAGATACAGTTTTAGTTCAGCACTTCTGAGTCAGGCGGCGCTGTTCCTGTATATCCAAGACTCTTATACAGTTGATATCCATCGCTCGTTATATAGCCCGATATTTGGCATCGTTGCAGTGGCTCGATTCTTATTTCCTCTTAAATCTTTCTTTATGAAGTCACAATCGTTGAATGAAAGTTCTCTCTTCATATTCGAATAATTTTTCTAAACTCAAAAATTTGTATATACGTTCTAAGAATTATAAATTATGTGGTACAGTGCTATGAAAGCAAAATAGTAGCATCTTAAACATCTTAAAATGTTTTTTGAATTGTAATACATAATTTCAAATAGAGCGATAAAAGAAGTATTCAAATCAAAAGAGAAAAATTATAATAAGAACAAAATATAAAATCGAGTATAAAATAATTTGTCCATTTGTTGTACTAAATTAATGTTTCCATGTCCCTAAATTAGGTTTGTGCTTTTTTGCATTCATAATTAATAATATTCCTCATTTTTATTAATTGTGGTGCTAAAATTTTCATGGAGAAATATCGGGACATTAAACAATAATTATGCAGAATGACGTTTTACGTATTATAAGGATAGATAGGAATTATCCATGACGACTGCTGGCATTACTTCCACATCCACGTAGTTTAGTGGATAGTAACGGTAAAAAAAATATATTTTTTTTTAAATAGGCTTAGAATGTCATGAAACATCGATATTTTCAGCTTGAACGAAAAAAAATTCCGTCTGCAATTTGTTTTTGTGCAAACGATTCGAATCGTTCATGATGTTGACTCAAAATTTGGTATACTTGTGTATTACAACGAGATCTGGAAATAGATTATGTGTTGATCTTATTCCGTTGAAGGGTTGGGGGGTAAAAGGGGGGGTAGATAGGTAAAGCAAGCAAGAGTCTATAAAATTGGGTTTTAGGGTATGTACGAAAAGTCAAGTTCTCAAAAAAAATTTTTTTTTTGATTGCTTACAATTTCATAAAATATTAGTCTTTAGTATTAAATCGCTTGTAAATTTTGAATGGAACTGTTTAGCTGTAGCTATTTTATTGTTTTAATTTGTTTTATGTAGAAGTGCTATAGGCAGTTTTGTTTCTTGTATAATTTTAAAAATTTATTTTTCAACAGTGAAATTTTCTGCTATTATCCTTTTATCTCTGATCCTAGTAATCGTGTCACAAAAATAAAAATACTGAATTGTTGGCAATGAGTTTTGAATAGGACTAGGTCTATGAAAAATCTTTCTGATAATTTGTTAATTTAAAAATAAATAAATAAAAATCACAAAAGAGTACTTTTTTGGCTATTTAAGAAACAACGTAATAATGAATCAATTTTAATGAAAGTCCTTTATTGAATTAAACTCGTGCGAAATTTTAACCTAAAATATGTTTTCAAACGGCTAAAAGCCAATAATAAATTCGAAATTTCCATTGCTTACTGCTTAAGGGCATCGACTCGTAGAAGAAAAATTTTTTTTTTTTCAAAATATAGATTTTTGTATGTTTTTTGCAATGGAATTAAGAAAAAAATTATATCTTCATTTAAACCATTTATTTGAAATTTGTTTATAATTTTCAAAATTGTAGTTGTAAACAATTTCAAATAACCCTGTGATCTTTTTTATAAAACTAAAAGCGGCAAACGAATTATGAAAATACGTGAAATATATAGCATTTCTTAAAAAAAAAAAATAATGGTCTGCTTGCATTTGAGGTCGAGAGTCGAGATACGTCAGTTTTTGCATTAAAGTCACTTATAAATAAACCAAAAAAATATTTCTTTTTGAAATTTGGAGTGGTTGTTTTTCAAAGCTTACATCTTTGTCTCTGATATTTGAAAATAATCTAAAATTACAATTTTTGAAATAACATTGAATAGAACGGTTATGAGAACATGAACCACATTTCTTTTTTATAATTTTCTTAATTTTTGTCGCGAAAAGGAGGAACCAATTTAATCTGAACGAATATCCTTATGTCCATGGACACAGCTTTGTAAAACTTTTAATATCACCGATACAATAAAAAAAAACAATATTCGCGGTCAGGAGTTGAACCCTAGACGTCCGCATCCTGGTAAAAAGTGCTATCGTCTAAAGTACTAAAGTCTAATTTGTAAAACAGTAATATAACGTTTAGAGCTAATTGACAATTATCGGATCTCTAACATAAGTTCCAAAGACCCGACTTTCGGGCCTCTATACATTATTTTTTAAAAATTGTGCTTCTGGTTTGTTTTCAACTAGATGAGACAAAAATATAGGTATTGAAAGCATAACAGGTCCCAATTTTAAGAAGAAATATTAATTTGTTTATCTATAAGCGACCTAGTTACAAAAACTGACGTATCCTGGCCCCAAATGCAAGTAGATAATTATTTTTTTAGAAAAATGTTAAATGTTTCATCTATTTTCGTAATTCGTTTGCGTTTTTAGTTTTTTAAAAAATCCACAGGATTATTTGAATTTGTTTATAACTATAATTTTGAAAATTATAAACAAATTTCAAAAAAATAGTTTAAATGAAGATTTTTTTTCTTTTTCTTCAAAAACCTACATCTTTAAAAATAAATTGTCCTACAAGTCGATGCATTTAAACGCGATGAAAATTTCGAAATTATTATTGGTTTTTAACCGTTTGAATAAATATTGTGACACGAGCGTTTACTTCAAAAATGGGCATAGTTAAACCAACTTTCGTTAAAATTGATTCATTATTACGTTATATTTCTTAAATAACCAAAAAAGCCATTTTTTTTAATAAATTAACAAATTATTAGAAAGTGTTTCATAGGCCTAGTCTTATTTAAAATTTTATTGCGAACAAATGGCTCTTTTTATTATTGCGATACGATTGCTAGGACGGGAGATAATAAAGGAAATAGCAGAAAATTTCACTGTTTAAAAATAAATTGTTAAAATTTTACAAGCAATGGGGACCGATTTAATGCAAAACTTCACATACACTTGCTGTTATATATACTGGCAACAAATTCAAACAATAAGACTGCTGCAGCCAGATAATTCCTTATTCACCTATTGTGATGCTTAATTTGACTCCACCATTAGGGGTAATTAAAAATACCAATATTTCGATCTTTTGAACGACTGGGCCGATTTAAATTCGAAAAAATGTGCAATAGATATAATAGGGACACCCTTATTAGAGAATTGAAAAAGACATTTGATAATGGGAACATTTAAAATAAAAAAAACCGCTGAACAAGGAAACACTACTTCTACATCCAGATTCTTTATCCAAGTCACTCACAACGAAAAAACTTTGTATGTGGAAATAGTTGTTTGTGGAACTTTAATATCCTCTACCCCAAAAACCCATAAAACGATACCCCACATCGGTAGTGGGGTGGCGGTGGTGATAGGGTGGATGAAGTAAAAAAATATTTCGAGGTTTCTGGTTCTCGTACATACACCAAATCACAATTTTTTTTTTCATCCCCTTTAATAAGGAGGTGGGGGTGGTAATGGGGGTGGCTAATGCCAAAAATTTTTTTGAGACCCTAGCTTCTCCTGTATATACTAAATACCAATTTTATCGACTCTTACTTGCTTGATTTACCCATTTACCCCAATTTACCCCCCAACCCTTCGTCGGAACAACATGAAAATATAATATAGTTCCAGATCTCGTTAAAGTACATACGTGTACCAAATTTCAAGTCAATATCTTAAACGGTTCCAGAGTAAACGTGTGCACAAAAAAAAGTTACAGACAGACCGACCTGCTTGATTTACCTATTTATCCCAATTTGGACCGACAGACAAAAATTTTTTTTTCGCTCAAACTTAAAATCTCGACGTTTCATGACATTTTAAGCCTATTTGGATAATAAAAATTTTTTTAAATTTTTTTGTCGTTACTATACTTCCACTGGATGTGGAAGTAAAATATACTTTAGCAGAGTTTGATAAGATTCGACAAGAACAAAAATACTGTATAGTGTTATGACGAGATTATACCAGCCACGCTGGCATCATCAGGAGGTAATTAAAATTAAACTATAAGTATCTTATAAAATGTTCAACAATTACATGAAAATATCAATAGAGTACAATGTTTATATTTACTGCCTATACAGTTAATATTTTTTTTTTTTGAAAAACAAAATGTTCACCTACGGAAGCGTACTGAGGCCACGGCGAAAAAAAAATTAAGTTGAAATTTAGACTTATCTTGAAATTTCAATTTAATAAGTCAACATTTCAATTTAATAAGTCAAAATTTCAACCTACTAAGTTGAAATTTCAAGATAAGTCGAAATTTCAATTTAGTTTTTTTTTCGCCGTGACCTCAGTACGCTTCCGTATTTACCTTTTCTATTATGTACTAATATTTTTCTTCTTCGAATCTCTGCTCTAGGTTTCTAGGTTTATCTTTCATTACTATCAATCGCTTTGATATGTCAGTATTTTTTTAATTATGTATGTTAACAGGTAAATGTCGGTATTATTTGTGACGACGGGTTCAAGCAAATTTCATTATATACTCGTAGAATTATAAAGAAGAAATATAAAATAAATTAAAACATGTCGGGTTTGTATATATTTTTTATTTCATCCACCATTTGACAATTATTAATAGTGGCGAAACTTTCAAGAAGATTTAATTAATTTGTTGCAAAAAGTTTTAAAACTTGCATATTTCCAATATTTCAATTAAATGTTAAAAACCGCTGCCCAAGGAATCACTACTTCCGCATCCGATTTTTTATCTAAGTCACTCACAACGAAAAAATTTTGTATGTAGAAATAATTGTTTATGGAACTTTAATAATATAATATTTGAAATCCTCTACCTCAAAAACCCATAAAACGATACCCCACATCGGCAGCGGGGTGGGGGTGGTAGTGGGAGGGGATGAAGTAAAAAAACATTTCGAAGTTTCTGGTTCTTGCACACACCCTAAATCACATTTTTTTTTCATCCCCTTTAATAATGGGGTGGGGGTGGCTAATGCCAAAATTTTTTTTGAGACGTCAGCTTCTCTTGTATATACTAAATACGAATTTTATGGACTCTTACCTGCTTGATTTACCTATTTTCCCCAAATTTACCCCAATTTACCCCCCAACCCTTCGACAGAACAAGATGAAAATATAATTTAGTTCTAGATCTCATTAAAGTACAAATTTCAAGTCAATATCTCAAACGGTTCCAGAGTAAACGTGCGCACAAAAAAAGTTACAGACAGACCGACAGACAGAAATTTTTTTTTCGTTCAAACTTAAAATCTCGACGTTTCGTGACATTCTAAGCCCATTTGAACAATAAAAATTTTTAAAATTTTTTTTGTCGTTACTATACTTCCACTGGATGTGGAAGTAAATTAATATATTTTTCTCTTTTCATATCACATTGTTCTGACACACTCACTGCATGTCTTTAGTACAATCTTTAACTACTATATCATATTATCACAACATATATTTTTTGGAATCAATAAAATAGATACATCATCAAAATATGATATACTTATATTCCTCGATTTATTTTGTCCCCATATTTTCTTGTTGCTATTTTCATAGTTTCTTTTATAAACCTTTAGGCACTAGCTTACAAAATATAATTTTTTGGTGCATATTGGCATGTTTCTTCCTACCGTTAGGTACTATACTGTCATATAACTCCATCGTGCTTCAAACAGGCCAATAATTTCAATCATTCTTTTGACACTTGAGACGCTTTGATTGTTTTATTGGGCTGTATTCAAGAAAGCATCATGTGTCAGACATTGTAAGATGTATTTAAGTTGAATGTAGAAAGGTACCAGAGAAAAGGCACCCGCTTAACTCAGCGGGGCGTACGGCAATAAATATAAAACAGAACAGATCGCTTGGAGCGTATGACCATGCGCTCAGCGAAATTAAACAATTTTTTAACATCATTGTAACTATTTTTCATGTGAAAATGAAAATTATGCCAGTTCCAATTTCATATCAAAGGCTCTATTTGTTAATTGACGAATGCATAAACTTATCGGCTAGTATATTTGCGGATTTTTTTTGGATTGTTCATAATTTTATGAATTGATAGATGATGGTTAAAAATATATTTCTCTAAGATTATATCGAGACCCGAAAACCGCAAAATGCGGTGACAATAGGAAACATTTTTTTTTATTTAAATAGCAACATAAGTTTTAAAAAAACCGTTGTGTTTTGAAAAATGTTTTCTGGAACCTACAGATGATGTGTGCTTTTTCAGATTTTTAATTCCATTTTAAATGACTGAGGAGAGTATAAAAAAAATGACAAGCGTCTCTGTACCTCATTTTTGATAATTTGGCGGCCGGTACAATTTTAAGTAAATAAAATAAATAAATAAATGAACGTTTATTGTGTACAAAAGAAATTACACACAAAAGGAAAAGGTTAGCCTAAACTATCTTCGACCTCCCATATGCATTAGGAAAAAATATTATTACTGTAGCAGTATTACATTAAACTAAGAAAACCTATTAAACTAAATTTTTATATAATTATTTATATTGTATTACTTATAATAATAATAATTTAACTATCAAATGTGCCGTTTTTTTATTATGACCATTCTACTAGGGAATTTTATGCTCTGACAAAAAGGTACATATATAGTGTGTCGCACTTTTCATGGAGTCATCCTCATATCTCGCTCATTTGATATCCGAATATTTTGAAATTTTGGTGGTGACTATATACCGAGTCTTTAGACGTAACCACATTTAATTTTAGACGGAGGCGTTCGATTCTAGAATGGAAAGAGGAGGTCGATTTTCAAAAAATATATATTAGCGATTTTTTCAGAAAAGAACTAATCAGCACTTTTGGGAACCCTTTTTACAAAATTTCATCATAGTGGGTTCAAAGATGTTGGAGATAGGGGCCGTCAAAAAAAGTAATTTTTATCTATAAAACGGATTCTCAAATGAAAAAAATGTATTCTTCATTTTTGTTCAGAATAATGTGTTGTAAAAGTATCAATTGATGTTACAACAAAATAATTATTTATTTAATAAGGCAAAAATTCTACCTACTATACCTACCATTTTTCTAACAAATAATCTTCAATAAAAACCTAAGTAAACCATGAAAATAAATGCTATTGGGCAATTAATTTAATTTAATGAATTAATTAATTAATTGATTTATTTATTTTTATTTGTTTTACTTTTTAATTTTTGTCTTATTAAGGGCCGGTTTTATAGGTACAGATTAAACCAAAGTTTAACCAGTAGTTTAAACTGAAGTTTTACTGGAGGTTTAAACTTTAGATTTTAGTGTTCGCTAAAATGCCGTTTTATAGGTGCTTGTCAAGATCGTCAGTTCTATCGTCATTTTGTTAGTTGGTAGCATAGTGACAAATTGGCGATTGATATCATTTTCATTACTGGTACTTTGACTTTTTGCGATGAGTGGCAAAAGATCTTTAAATTTCAACGTCAGTGAAATCAAACTATTGATTGAATGAGTTAAAAAAAATAAAGATCTAATCGAATGCAAGAGAAGTGATTCGGTTACTTGGAAGGATAAAGCAAATGTCTGGAATGCACTTGGGAAAGATTTTAATACCGCAAATGGTTTTATCAAGTGAACTCCTAAAAAATCTAAGATATGAAACCCTAAAAAAAATACAATTAATCAACGTTAGCGTGCATAAACCTATGTTTGGCGTTTAAACTTAAGATTGGCAGTTACTGGGAGATATAAAACGTACTTTTTGACAAAACTTAGAGTTAACTATCAGACCTAAGTTAAACAGAACCTACAAAACCGGCCCTAAATAAACAATTATTTTGTTGTAAAATCAATTCATACTTTTATAATACATTATCCTGAACAAAAAAATGTAGAATATCTTGTTTCATTTGAGAATCCGTTTTACAGATAAAAATTATTTTTAGTTGAAAAAATAGTTTTTTTGGCGGCCCCTGTCTCAAACATCTTTGAATTCACTACGATGTAATCTTGTACAATTGGATTTCTAAAGGTGCTGCTTAAGAACATCTTACTATTTTTTTTTGTAAAAAATACTTTTTTTCTGAAAACCAACCCACTTTTTCCATCCTAGAATCGGACGCCTTTGACTAAAATTAAATGTGGTTACGTCTAAAGACTCATTTTATAGGCATATAGTCACCACCAAAATTTCAAAATATTCGGATATCAAATGGGCGAGATATGAGGGTGGCTCCATGAAAAGTGCGACACACTGTATATTGTTTCGCCCTATCTTGCTTAATTTCAGTACTATAAGAAAATCTGACTTTTTTGTGTGCCCGTGTTTTCAAAATATTGCGGAAAAGGCATGTTTTGTTGCACTTAATGTTAGTAACTTTTGAATCAGAAAACAATACCACACAATTTCATTTTTTATAAGTGCCACCTAATGTCTGACATGTCAGTCATTAATGTCAGACACTATTTCATATGCTTGTAATAATAATGATAGTTATTGTTATTATCAGTGCAAAGTGGAAGCATATAAAATTATTATAATCAATACAACAATATAATCAATACAAAGTATCATGCAGGAAAAAATTAAATTTTTGCTTGCCATACTTAAAAGGGAACTTTATGCTTTGTCATTTGATATCAATCAATTTTTGGTCATATTTGACCCATATACTCGGAAACGAGGGTCACTTGTTGTAGACTCAACGAAAATAAGTACACTTTCCAAAGAAAAATAGCTGTAAGGGATTCCTTTACTATTGATACCTTATTTTACTGTACTATTAATACAATCTCTGTTAAGTAAATAAACGTATTTTAATTTCTACTGATTTTCATCTTTTTATTTCAATGCGAATGAGACAATATTTTAAAAGCGGGAAAAAAATGAAGTCAAATTTTAAATATGAAACAAATTTTTCAAATGCAGCCAAATTTAAAATATTTAAATACTTATGGCCTACCACGGAGTAACTACATTATCAATTATTAATATTTAATATGTAATTTGCATACAAAATAACCCAATATTCTATTAGGTTATCTTTAATGTAATTTCAAATTCATAAAAATAAATTTAACTGTTATATTATTTAGGCGCTCAATGAATGGATATATTTCCTTTATTATCTGACCCTCCAATAGAGTATCTCTCTCTACTGTGATAGTGGCGCAGTATAGCAACTATTTACTCCTAACCATATAATATAGTGCTTCTTGACAATGCAAGCATCAATGAAATATATATTATAACAATATGACCTATAGAGGCCCAGTTACATTGGCAACATCGCTGGGCCGCGGAGCGAACGCTAGTTATATTCTTATATACAGTGGGCTCTGAAAGTACCTATAAATATATCCGGGCTCTGAAATATGCAATGTTTATATAATCAATGAACAAATAATAATTAGCTACCCCTTGTCGCTTCCTATTAAAAGAGATGCACAATAATCGCCATATTTAATAAACTTGTTAAGATATACACTTGGGAAATGCCAGGCTTATGAACGACCTATCCATATATCGGGCTCATCAATATACCGTCTATACCTATATATATATATATATATATATATATATATATATATATATATATATATATATATATATTGATGAAACATACGCTGCTACCTCCAAAGTAGATACTGACACGACGTTGTCACCTCATATATAACGTTGCCACCTCCGTTTTCGGAGGTGACAACGTTTTGCTTTGTTTTGCACTGTATGGCATCATAGAAGGCATAAGGGGCGTAAATTAAAATTTTCGTCTGGAGGTGACAAGTGACCCCCCATACCCACAAATTTAATTTTTAGTTCAGCTGTAGATCAGTGGCGCTAGTGTCGTCCTCACTTGTACAACCGGCAATACGTTGTTACCTCCGCTTCTATATATTGCGTTTTGTAGTATAAACTCTACGTTGTAACCTCCAAATATTGGCAACGTCGCGTTATAATCTTAGCCATATTTATTACATCTACAACGTGATTTTGACCTGCAGTTTTACAGTTCATTTGGGTATAATGTTATTCCATGACAGTTTCTTAACTTTCATTATTTTAAACGTTTAGGAAGTCGAATAGTTGCATGTAAGGCATAGTGTCTTGGTGCACAAACAATATTGCACAAATTTCTAGTTTTCTAGGTCTTGAATATATTATCCAGCGATGGGTTTATAGACAGCTGGTATTATGGTAAACGAAATATATTGAAATTAACAATATACTTATATTCGCTGTTATAAGGGAAGTGAAGTTCTCCATGTGATAAAATTTTAATTTTGTTACACGATTTTATTAGCTTGACTTGTATGTTTAATGTATGTAAACAGATTTTGCAATTCAATATTCAACCACTTTTAAATGCCGTATTGATTTGAAACTTTGCAAATTTATTTAAGACTGGTGACTATGAAGTATTATAGTGTTAGACTTTGAAAAACTTGATGAGGAAAGGAAATAATAATAATAGTAATATATGTAAACTTTTATCTTTCTTAATAGAAAGATTTTTTTTAGTAAGATATATCAAAAGGAAATGAAGATAAAAAAATAGATGCGACTTTTTGAAGCGAAACTTATAGAGCTCGTTATGCATTTCTCATCAGTGGGGAGTGAATTTGTGCTATAAATAAAATATTTTTGCTGTAAAGTGCTTAAAGTCAAAATAACAAGAAGAAATGAGTTTCTTCTAGCACTACAGATGCGCAGTGGGTTTCCCTGAGTAAAATGCGTGAAGTAGAAATATTATTTCTGCCGTGTGGTCCACGGCACAAATATTTCTTACATTATTAGATGTACGTAAAAAGACTAAAAAATAAACTTATAGTTAAAAAAACTAAAGTACTCGCTTTTATTACAAATAAAAATTAAATAATAATTTTCGATCACTGCTTGTGCCAAGTACTGGGATCACAAAGTTATAGGTTTTAAATAACTAAATATGAAAGCGTGGAATGCTCAATGAATAATTTGTTTTGTAATTAAACGAACTAAATAATTAACTTTTTGACACAAGAGAGTCCTTTAACCGTCATTTTATAAAAGCGAAAAATTACTGAGCGTTTTGGTTTTCATCTGTTGTTTTAAACAATTTGTTTTTTTTTACTATCCGATTCCATCGATAGTACACCTGAGAACTTTTTCTACAAAATGCTAATATATCTGAACTTTTTTTGTATATACGTAGAATACGTAGAATTACTTTAATTTCTGAAATAAATAATTATTTAAATGAGTTTATTTGTTCTCATCTCAATTTTGTTTTAAAAGTTATGATCGTGTCATTTAAATTAAAACCTAAACAACCTATTAAATGTGGACAACTAAAAAAAAAAAATAAGTTGCTGAATACCAAAATAACTTTTTTAAACTGAGTTGTCGAAATAAAAGAATTAATTAAATAGTGGTAGACTATAAAGTTAAGAAGTTTTTTTGCGGTAAGTCAGTCTCTGTCTATCTGTTGGATTAAAATCTGACAACTTTTTGACGTAAGAAAATAATATTTTAATTAGGTATGTACGTTCTAGGGGCATGCTTGTTTTCCAGCACATCTATATAAAATAAATGTCCAGCCTTCAGAAAAAGGTGATCTGGATCATATTTTCTTCCAGTGTTCTAAATAGAAAGCAGCAAGTGACAAATTATATAACAATCTCATTGTAATTTACAATCTTCTTTTAACGTACTCTCTCTCTCTCTCTCTCTCTCTCTCTCCTTAGTCAAGATAATAAACACATTTTTGATTGTAACGCTGGTATTTTAGAAGAAACGAAAACTCTATTATGAATCGGTTCGGCATGTTTGAGTAGTTTAGCTTCGTATCCTCTGTTGTTTTCCTCTGTTACATCCCTTAATCTATAGTGGTCTTCTAATTTTGTTTGTTACATATAGATGTCCTGACAGACCCCAGGACGAGAAGCGTGTGTTCCTGTGCTTCTCCCCTTGATTTTTTCTTCAAAAATTGGTTTTCTGTTTCGTTGTAGGTTAGGTAGAGTGAATGATTGTTCAACTTAGTAGCTGGCAGTATTGCAATGGCTAAATCCAAAAAAAAAACTGAACTGAATAAATTATTTTCAGTACAGTAAATTTAGCTGAGTGGCTTAATAAAAAAACTGTTCCTGCGATTTTCTCTTCGTTAACTTGTAACTAATAAATAAATAAAAAAGACACTTAAAAAACATTGGTTCTATTTTAAAACCAAATTGCACTAAAAAGTAGAAAATAATTTTTAACTTTGTAAATGGAAAACCATTGGGCGCTCATTAAATATTATTACGTTCAATCAATTTGATTTACGTTTATATTTTTTGAGCGTCCAATTTTCTATTTACAAAGTTAAAAATTATTTTCTATTTTTAGTGCAATTTGGTGTTAAAATAAAACCATTGTTTTCTAAAAAGTGTTTTTTTATTTATATATTTTAACTTTTCAGTCTTCGTTCCGTAGCTTATCGTATTCTACTCGTCAAACCATTTCATTTAATACCCATGTTAAGGGGGTTATGAGGAAAAAAAGATAAGCCACCATCTTGGGTTTTGAATGACATCGCGTAGCTTCTTATAGTATTCTACTCATAAAACCCTTTCATTTGACACCCATGTCAAGGAGGGTTGTGAAGAAGAAGATAATCTGCCATCTTAGAGCGTCTCCACCATATTGGATTTAGAATGACATCACGTAGTTTATCTACTCGTCAAACTCTCTCATTCGATAACCATGTCAAGGGGTTGTGAAGAAAAAAGTAAGCCTTAGGGCGTCCGCCATATTGGATTTAGAACGATATTAGATATACTATATTGTGTTGTCATCAGAACTAAAGCTGTGTGCGAAATTTCAGCTCGATCGGATAACGACACTAAAGTGGGTGAAATTTCAATCACTAAATTTGATCTATAAATAGGTACATACAAAAATACACCAATACATGCAGATTTCTGAATATAACAAAACCATTGAAAAAAGTACGCAAACAATGCTTTTGAATCGTTCCATCGAAATGTTGTTTTTAAAATGCTAAAATGCTATGGAGGTTTAAAGAACAAAAAATCAATATAAATATGTTTTCCGTTTTTCATGTTTTTAGATTTCATGACGAAAAAAAAATTGTTGTTATAAGATATTAATAATTATAAAAGATCAAAAAACACGTTTAAATAACTACAAAATAATCTAATCTTTTGGATTCAAGAGACCCCCTTCGGCGTGATTTTAGAACAGCGAAAAATAACTTGCTTTGCTTTTCATTTTTTTCTAATTCACCTAATGCGTTAAAACTTACACCCTGCAGTTTTTTTAAGGAAAATTTATTTTAAACAATTTGGTTTTTGCATTATTGGATATCATAAATAGAACCTGGGATATTAAAAAACATGCAAAACTTAAAATAAAAAAGAAAGTTTTTTTTCAAAGAACCCAAAAAAAATGGAAGTCTTTCGCCGACCAATTATGTCTGCAGTTGTAATGCCATCTATAAAATACTTTTTCTTTATTCAGTATTTTTTCACGAAAATTTTGACTTATTTGTCCCTATTAATCGCAATGACGTTTTCCAAAAGAAATTTCCTAGTCTACAAAATTGTCTATACTTTTTTCCCGTATTTAGACAGTTTTGACATTACTCCATCTGAAGGTACACAACTAACACTTTTTAAGGCCTACTTTCCAAAATTTTGTTTTTTATTCACCACTCACAATAAATAAAGAACATTTCATCATCATATTGTAAATCAAAATAAAATGTAATATGAATAAAAATATATACACATACACATTACACATTAAAACTATTAATAACGTAATATAATTCCGAGTAGATCTTATTCACTCTAGTATTAGTAACAGGTAAAATTTTATTAGGGTTATTAGGCCAATGCCTGATGTAAATGGAAAAAAACCGGGAATTTTGTTATTGTACAATTTATTGCAAACATAGATTTAACTACCAGCCCATTATTTGAAGCTTTCGCCCTTGTTTTCTACAAAATGGTAATGTGTTCGGAACGTTTTTCTGCATTTACGTAGAATATGCAAAATTCTTTAAATTTTGAAATAAACAATTTAAATGTCTTTTTTTCATCTCAACCTTATTTTATAAAAGTTATGATAGTGTTATTTTAAGTTGAAACCCAAACAACTTATTAAATATGAAAAACAGTTATAAGTTGCTGAATAGTGAAATAATTTTTTTTCTACACTGAGCTGTCCAAATAAGTAAATAGTAATTATCAAGTTATGAAGTTTTTGGAGTCAGCCAATCTGTCTACTGGTTGGATTATAATCTAAGAACTTTTTGATGTAGGAAAATAATATTTGGCAAGAGTGGCTCAAATGTTTCAGTTTGTTATAAATATATTTATTCAAAGAGTAGGAACCCTATACTTTCTTTCCTCTTCACAGAAATTGATGAAGCAAATAGGTTATAGTTAGCTGTCAGAAGTACACTTTAAATAGTTTTATTTCAATACAGACATCTTATTCTAAAATCACATACTTATTGGAAAATCACTACTTCCACATTCAGATTTTCTATTCAATAATGATGGGTGGGGATAAAAATGGTGGCTAAAAAATTTTTTGCATTTCCGGGACGAAAATTTTTACTTCACTTCCTTAATTAGTGAATGATAAAATATTAAATATATATTTATTATATCTATTTTATTTATATATTCACAATAATCTAATTGAATTTATTTTTGAGAAAATTTCATAATACACTACTTATCTGAAGATTTTATTTAATTTCAAATAATGTTCTGTATTTCGTTTACGGCATAGAATATGTTAAATTCCATAAATATTTTTTTTGCCGTTAAAAATATCACTTTCGTTGAAACCAAAATGCTACTTGCAATCAGTAACTGTTTTAGTTTTTTATCCGATTTCAAAAAAAATTTTCTCAAAAGTAAAACATATTAGGATTTACTTAACCAAAAAACATTCGCGCCTACATAAGCACCCCTAAATAAATACAAAGCCAAGATAAACTGAAAAAATCAAAAGAACATACAGGGAACAGGGAACTGCATCAATCGATATAGGGAAAACTACGCACCAGAAAATTTTGAAAATTTAGGGAATTACTAATGTCAGTATGGACAATCTAGAAAAGATAATTACAAGCATTTGGCTCTTCCGCTTATACCGGAAGTCGACACCAATTTGCTTATTTTAAAGGCAACAGCCTATATATTTCGAAGTTTCGAAAAGAGCGAAAAATTATAAGTCGAAAACATGCATACTCTATTCCTAAACCTAACCGTTTCAGAGATATTTAACATTTTATAAAAAAAATTGTACATACTACTACTACTAGTAGCGGTTTGCAATAACCTGTATAACTTTTTTCGCTAACACATACATTTCCTTTTTCCCATGCAGAAAGATCATAAGGGGAGCTATGCTCTACAGTTTAAAAAAATTCAATAATAATAAACAGTGCTCAGTTTTTTACGCTGCATTTTGTCAACTTCAAACCGCGAGAACTTGTTTAAATCAAATGGAACGCTCTGTATTTTTTGCATTAAATTCTCCTTTTTCAATGTAGATATTGTAGGAGTTTAATTTACGACTTTTTGAATCATTTGCGATTTTCTGAGAAATTCAAGAATTCTTAGTAAAGTTTTTATCAAATCAGCCATGATTAGAAACAATCACTAATGTCAATCATTCTCTTATGTCAAAAAATGTCACCGTGTTTGAATTACACCCACGAAGACTTTGTAATTGTTTTCTTTGTATTGGCCATATTGACCTTAATATTTCCATACATTTTTAAAATTTTCCGGAAGGTACTTTTCCTTATATCGATCGATACAGTTCCCGATGGGACACTTGTTTTACGTATGCGATATACATGAGAATATGCCAAGTAGTACTATGTAACTTTTGTAATAATACTAGTAAAGCTAACGTATGTACCAAGCCTAACAATTTATATTTATTTCGTTGCAATAAAGGCTATTTTATTTCTTATATTAGGCATAGGCATTTATTTATCGAAAAATTTTACTAATGAAAGTAGTTCAGAATTGCATAAAAACTTGCATCTAAAGTTTAATGAAACTAAAAATATTGAAATTTGCAGAAAGTACGCAGAACACGCAAAAAATAAAAAAATGAACTCCCAAATTATTTGTCGACTACTTAACTGTTCACGTTTTATTTCAAACAAGTTATCTCAACACACTTTTCAAAACGTAAAAACCTTTTCGATACAAGTCTGGAAAGTGATATTTTTCTGGGCGCCAAGGCTCGCGCCAGAAGTCTGCGAGTCCACAAAAAAACACTTTTAGACCACTATTTTTTCGGCAACCGTCTCGAAATAAAAAAGTTAAACACTAACTGCAAACTAAGACTACTTTCGGATTATCCGATTAATTCTAACTGGTCAGTTAGGTAATTAGCACGTCAAAATTAATAGTTTTCAAAAAAAAAAATCTGTCACTTTTCCGAACTACTGAATGTTACGGATCAAAAAAAATGTCCCGAAAACATTTATATTCCAGAGAAGAATGATATTTTCGGCATGGGGAAGTTTTTTTAAACAAAATTTCAATATTTCTCAATTTGATTAAATTTTTTATTTTAGCGTTTTGAGCAATTCTGAACAACTTTCATTAGTAAAATTTTCTGATAAAAAAATGCTTTCTTGAATTTTTCAGATTATTTTGGTATCGTAGATAACTTTGCATTTGTATGTTGGCGAATGTTTTTTTCCCATATAAGTAGATCCTAATGTGTTTTATCTTTGTGTAAAATTTGGTTAAAATCGGACAAAAAATTTAAAAAAAGTTATAAGTGTGTTACACTCTCAAGTCGGTATCTCAAATACTTTTTTTTCATCATTAAAAAAAATTTGGTACCAGAAAAAATGTCATTAATGTTTAATTTGATATTAGTATAGAAAATGTCATATATTTTTACAAGAATATAGTAATATATTTTTAAACTAAATGCTGTGTAAGAAGTAGGTATATTTTTATTATGATCCAGACAGCCGGCGGTTACTCAAACTCAGACATCTGTAAAAAAAGCGGGAAAGAGCTGTCCTATTTATCAGAAAATTTAGTGAGAAATTGCTTCAAATAATATTATTTGATACTGGGCTGCACAAACTATAAAATAAATTAAAAACAGATGGAGAGGTAATTTGTTTATATTCTTTGCTCTATTGCAGCAAGATGATACAGTTTTAGAATATTTGTTGTATATAAAATATACAGGGTATGTTGTTATATTTGAACCCTAGACAAATTACGTTGACTTATAATTGATTGACACTGTTTATTATTTTTTAACAAACAAAAGAAAATGTAAATCGAGTGCATAAATAATGATAATAATAATAATAGAGACTATTATTAGTAATGAGCAGTTCTAAAAATATTTTTTCGTATATTTTTGAAAATAAAAAAAATATGTATGGAATTTTAAAAAATGTATTGAATGGGTTTCTATAGATACCAAGAATACGTGGTTTAAATCTAAGTACGCACTTAAAATTCGACCTGTATACTTTATTTTTTTAAATTAATATTAGTTAATTAATTATTATTCAAATGTTTTTATTCGGTTTCATTAATGACTTTTTAAAAGTTAAACTTCAATATTTTATTATTATTATTAAACAGTAAAAATAATAGTAGTGTATTTTGAATTGCTGAATTAGTAAAGAAATATCCTTTGAAGAGAGAGCAGTGTATCACATAAAATATAGGACTGCAGTCGAATGTTTTAAAGTAGACAAATTTTCCTTCCATAATATGATTTCTTTCACCTATTTCATGTGTTTAAACTATTTAGATTACACAGGTTTACAAAAAAAAAAAAAAGGTCTTGTACTAAGGTTCTCATCTAACTCGCTGAAGACGTGCTGAACTCAATTTTGGACAAAAAAAATGTTTCCACCGTGTCAGTTTCCCTCTACCACCCCTTTTATCTCCCAAAAAAGGGCAAAAAAAAGGTCTTGCCCGAAGGTTCTGACCTAACCTTTCTGAAGTATTTGGACGCGCTCAATTTTAGACAAAAAAAAATTCTATTGGGTCAGTTTCCCTCTACCACCCCCTTTATCCCATAAATTTTGTTCTTGTCCAAAATTAGTTTCAGCGCGTCAAATTACTTCAGAAAGGTTGGATGAAAACCTTGGGGCAGGACCTTCTTTTTTGCCCTTTTTAGGGGATGAAAGGGGTGGAATGGCAGAGGAAAACTGGCACGACAGAATTTTTTTTGTATACCTTGTGTTATCATTATCAATGTTAATATTAACACAAGGTCTACAAAAAAAATTCTATCGTGCCAGTTTCCTCTGCCACCCCACCCCTTTCATCCCCTAAAAAAGGCAAAAAAGTCCTATCCTAAGGTTCTCATCTAACCTTTCAGCGCGTCAAAATACTTCAGAAAGGATAAGTCAGACCTTTCGGACAAGACCTTTTTTTTTTTTGTCCTCTTTTTTGGGATAAAAGGGGTGGTAGAGGGAAACTGACACAGTAGAAAACTTTTATTTGTCCAAAATTGTCTTCAACGCATCAAGATACTTCAGAAAAGTTAGATGAGAACCTTAAAACAAGACCTTTTTTTTTGGTAGAACTGTGTTATGTCAAACCTTGATATTTTTAATTGTAGTGTTAATAATAAAAAACAATATATTTTGGGTCAACCTTGATACACTTTAGTACATAATATGCTGTTTACTTAGTCCTTAATTTTCACTTTGTTTTCATCCCGGAATTGTCTATTAGCTTATCTCTAATTTTAATATTGATGTCTCTATTTTATATGTAAAATTTTTGTTTCCTTTTTTTATTAGTAAATTTATATTATTATATACACTGATCTGTATGTTCCCTGCCCTTTAAATGCTTTTATCTATCTGAGCAGCTGTATCTTTAAATTAATTAATTAATTACTATTTAAATATTGTTATTTCGTTTCATCAATGAATTTTTAAAATGCTTGTGTTCTTTCAAATTGAAACTTCAATGTCTTTAAATAACAAAGATGATAATAGTGTATTTTGAACTGCTGAATTCGTAAAAAAATATCCTTTGACGACGTACCTGAAGTTTCGAACGTTCACATGAACGAATTTCATATTAAAAGGAAAAATTAATAAAAACTACAAATTGACTTAAGCGTACAGTGTTGCTTATAATATTTGCTAGCAACAGTAGTATTGTTGCCAGCAAATATTACCAGAAAAATTGTAGGCCTAAGTCGATTTGTAGTTTTTATTCATTTTTCCTTGTGTGGAATTCGTTCAAGTGAACGTTCAAAACTTCAGGAACATCTTTGACGAGAGCAATGTATAACATAAAAGTTTAAACTTCAAATTTTAATTTCTCAAAGATATTAAAGTAGGTAGTTTTGATTTTGTACTGATTTAATAATTTCAATTACTACAAGATATTAATTTAACATGTTTATTACAGTTTATTTTCAGTAATTTATCTTCATTAAATCTGTCCTTTGTTAAAAAATTCAGACAGACTTTACATTCGTTACAATGTAAATCAATAATGCTTTCTTTTTAAGTTTGGAGTTAATATGTATTTAACAAAAATTATTGCTCAACAATATGTTTACAGTGTGTCACACGGAAAATAAGTGCAAGACTTTTACAACTTTTTTGGTTTTTATCTAATTTGAACAAAATTTTCCTCAAAGGTAAAACACATTAGGATCTACTTATGACCAAAAGACATTCGCCTCTTTACAAATAAAAAGCCACCTGCGATACCAGAATAAACTTAAAAAGCAAAAAAATAGATTTTTTATCGGAATGTATTAATAATGAACGTTCTGAATTTCCTAAAAAGGTGAAATCCAAAGTTTAGTCAAATTTAAAAAGTATCGAAAATTGCAGAAAATATGAAGAACACGTAAAAAATAATATACGCATATCATTACCATTTTAAGAAGTAGATACAATTTTTGTGCATGTTTTATATTATGAATTTACGATGCAGCCTCATCACGGAGGACAGGACATCCTTTTCTTGAAATGTGCAATATAGAAAGTAATTTTAACGATGCATACATAACTAACTGTAGATAATGAAAGTATGTTCCGACCTCCGTAGATTTGGCAACGTTACTGGAGGTAATAACGAAGGATCAGTATCCTCTCATATATATGTTTTGGAGGTAGGTGCGTATCTTTGGTATACTCTATATATGAACAAAAAAAAAATGAGAAATCATTTCCCCTCTCTTGAAATCTGGATTGTGGATGTTCCCCTCATCACATATATGTCAAATATATAGCGACATATAAAGAGGAAGACCCGGAGGTCGGTACTCCATTAGCATGTGCCGGAGGTAACAACTTAACTGGCATCAATATATATATCTATACTATGCTAAGTCGGTTAAGTCGTATTAGACAAATCAGCTTTTAAAGATAGCGTACAGAAATCGGAACAGAACTGAGTGCACGCAAAATTTGAAAAAGGGTGCGCAAAATGGAGCCATTAAGATAACAGAAAAATAATATAAGTTTTGATAGTGAGAGGATTAGGAGGAAACGGGGCGCATTAGACGCTAATGTGAGTGTGTGTCAAATTTGAAATAAGGAGTGCAAAATTGTGCAAAATTAGTCGATTATGATGACAGAACAATAAATTTCCCACAGAAACATTTTTGTAACAATTTCCTTTTGAGGTTCAATTAGAACCTCAATCTGATTGATCCATATATACCAACGATTAACATTACCAATGATAGGAAGGGTGTACATTTTTGTCATTTAGTCACTTCCGATTAAACCGTTATCGATTTTTATAACGCAGGTAGATCAGAGAGTTGAGACTTTAATCACTCACCCAAATTTCAAATTTCTCTGTTAAAAATTGTAGAAAAATTTGGTAGGTCTGCGTCACATAAAGTATTATGTTAGTTCAAAAATCAAAATCAAATCAAAAATATATTTATTTACAAAATTTACAAGATGCTTCATGTGGTAAAAGTCGAAAAAACCTTTGACGACTCTTCAAGAGAGATTTGCCAGTAGCCGCTCTTGAAATCTAACACCGTGAACACGTTAGCATTTCTTAAATCCTTTATATTATCATATAAGTATTATAATGCAGGGAAATTAGCCAAAAAAAGGAGGAAACCTGCACAAAATTAGTAAAAAATCTGAATTTTTGCACAGACGTTCTTTGAGGTGTCCCAAACACAAATCCATAAAAATCAGAAAAATCCCAACATGACTACTCAAGATATTGAAGGTCAAAGTTTTTTCCAAATATCTCGCGTTCTATGCATCGGATACCCATGAGGTCAATGTGGAAGTTGTAGAGAATTAAATTATCTATAAGTTCTCTTTCTTCTTTTTTCCCAAACCACTCTACGAGATATTCAAGGTCAAAGTTTGAAAAATATGTTTTTTCGCTAATATCTCGTGCCGAGAAAATCGGACAGCAATAAAGTTAACATGAAAGTTATAGAGAATTCAATTTCTACAAGATTGATGTTTTTCATTTTTTCCCAAAACTTCGTCCTTTTCGAGATATTCAAAATCGAAGTTTAAAAAAACGGTTTTAGTTCTCTAGCTTGTGTGTAGACTTCGTCGCGGCCCAATGCATAGGGAGCGAGGTATAGAAACTTCGATCTTGAGGTTTTGGGAAAAAATGCAAAGTGCAATCTTGTAGATAATTAAATTATCTACAACTTCCATGTTAAATTTATTGTTATCCGCTTTTTGGCGCGAGATATTCGCGAAAAACCATGTTTTTGAAACTTTGGCCTTGGACATCTCGAAAATGGGGAAGGGTTGGGAAAAATAAAGAAGACAACTTGTAGATAATTTAATTCTCTACAACTTTCATATTGACCTCATGGGCATCCGATGCATAGGACGCGAGATATTTGCAAAAAACTTTAACCTTCAATATCTTGGGTAGCCATGTTGGGATTTTTGTAATTCTTGTGGATTTGGATTTGGGACACCTCAGAAGACGTCTGTGCAAAAATTCAGTTTGTTAATAATTTTGTCCAGGTTAAATGCTAATTTCCGTGGACTATTGGAGGCTTCGTCTACCGTGACTTCGTTTAGTTGTCGGTAGTCAATACAGAAGCGAGGCTTCTTGCCGGGCCTTTTTATTATAATGGGAGGCGAACTGTACGGAGCTGTACTCGGTTCTATGACTTCGACCTTTAGCGTCTCCTCTATTTCATCGTACATGATATTTTTCTTTGTTGGAGACATAGGATGGGGTTTAATGTTGAACGGTGTGGCGTCTTTTACTAAAATTTTGTGTTTTGTTGTTACTGTGGTGGCTTGAGTCGGTACCACAGTGAACAATTCAGCGAACTCCTTGAATAGAGGTCTTAAAATACCGCTTTCAATAATCAGCTCCGCCGGAGGATGGAAAAGTTTCTTCTCCTGTTAGGTAGTCTGATTCCAGAAGACGGTTATCCTACCTTCGGTGCCTATATAGACATATTTACGTTGATGGTCGAATACGACATTGATATGATATAAAAAAAGTGCTTACAGCATTGACTCCTCATCTAAGTTCCTTATAACTTGAAACTTGGCTTATCTAGTACATTAACGTTTAACGTCGTAGTCCCAAGGGATTCTACTGTGCCATCGCCACACGCCATAACGAATGTCTGTGGAGCTGCGAGCTGGTCAACATCTTTAAAAACTTTGGTTGGATAATATTCCTTGTTGAACCTGTCAATATTATAAAAATTGTACAATGAATATATAAAATAAGCATGTAAATGTCTATGTACACACTTGATTCTTCTGCAATAAAGCAAAATTAACTAATTCTAGAATATTGTTATAAGATACACAAAGAAATACCCTAATGACGATATTAGCTATCATTAATCAATGCTATCAGTCCTATTAGAAATATGATTTTATATCAAATTACTAATGCTTGTTTTTTATTTTTCAGGTAAGTCCCCTTTTAGAGAGTACAATGAACAAATATATTTAAAAGGTAAGCTAATGTATACCTACTTTTAATATTATCACATTCGTATTTGATCATTTTCAGGTGTATTATATTATAAAAAATATTCTTTACTGTAACTAAAACAATTATTTACTTTAAAACATTTGTAGGTATGTTTAGACAATATAACAACGAAAGCTAATCTTATCAATTACTTATTACAGTCGTTGTCCAAAATTGGTTAAAATTTCAGCAATAGTCGGTGTTTTTATTAGAAGTTATTCGTTGAATAGCACTTGCTTGGTTATAGGATACGAACAGCGTACATCGTACTTAATGAAAACACTGCGGAGATTTTCTTATATACCATGACCTCGATAATACTAATTTAATAGTATACAGAGTGAGGAAAACAATTTAATAATGAGTGAAACTGATATTTGAGTCCATGAACTGCAGAACAACCTGAATCAACAAACCAAATTTTGAGAAAGAGGCGTTTAAAAATATCATAATATAAATATATACATGTTAGATCACGGTTTACATAAGTGACTTTTTAAAAAGATTTATTTACTTAAAATGGAGCCACGTTGGCTCTTGGAGAAGGAATATAATAATAATTAGAAGTGTTTCATTCTAAGTAATGTTACGGTTGCTTTTGTCATGTTAGAAGTTGTGATATAATTTGTTATTTTGCTGGAAAAGAGTATGGATAAACACAACACTGTTAGATGTTTAACTTAGAATTCAATCACTAAATCGATACGTTATTTGGCCCCACGTTGGGCGCCAAATATGATACGGGAGCTTTAGCCCCGGGATATCAATGAGAATAAAGGACGAATTAGTTACCAGCACAAGATGACAATTAAAATTTTATTATATTTGTTTGCCGCAAGTGAAATAATTATGCCTATTTTCTGAAACTAATTGAAATAAACATGAAACATATGGCAATTTAAATGTAATAAATTTAATTAAGGAACTGATTATTAAGGACTGTATTAAGGCTCATCTCAATTCATAATTAAAATTGCAATGAGTTTGTTTCACCAATAATACAGAATACCACACTCTTAATAATAAAAAAATATAAATAAACAGAGCGTTACGTATATAATAATTAAAAGGATGATACCTTGATTCATTTCATGAAAAAAATCATAAGAACATGTCTCTAGACCCGTATGCTGACACCAACGCTTGAAACCGTTTTGGGAAAAAAACATACAAGGTGGACCAAATTCGATGAGATTTGGGGTTTTCTCTAAAATTATGGCAGATAGACAAAAACCAATATAGGTGTCCGAGCTCGATTTTCGAGAAACAAACAATGGCGCAAACTGCGATCGTCTATCTTTTTCGACTACCGAGCTACAGAATGTTTTTGGAAAATTGGCCTTTTTGGATGACTTCTATATCTCAATTACCAAGTGTCGAATCGAAAATCGAGTAACACATTCTTGAGGCACTTTTTTGAGTAGAATCCGTTGTTGATAAGAAGAAAATTATGCATGTCTCAGTTCTCGAGATATAGACATAACTTGTGTTTTTTTTTTAAATCGATTTAAATGTAAATTATTTAACTATTCGATCACAATTTAAATTAGCCATCCAACGATATATCATGTGTCATATTTATCTCTAGAAAAAGTGGTTAATTTTCGAAAAATGTAATATGTTTGTTAGGTGGCCATGGAAAACTATTAACTTATAATATAAAATAATTTTGCCAAAAATAGGAAAAACAAATGTTCGAATTGTCTTCCATTGACATCTATACATTTTTGACATCTTCTCCTTAGAACATTTGTTGCATTTCCAGTCATGACAGGAGTTATTGCCCGAAATGCAGCTAATGTTTTGTTTTCCAATTTTTTTATGTTATTAGAACGTTCTCTATATATGATATTTTTTAAATAACCCCAAAGCCAAAAGTCAGAGGGGTTATATCGTTATGGATGACCGAAAATGTTAGATTTATGATGTCGTTAAGAGACAGAGCAAAAATTACTTTTAGGAGAACTAAACTACCACAACATTGGAACTATTATAAACATATGCGCAACTTAACAACACATGCCATTTCCAGCGAAAAGAGAGCTTACTTTAATTATATCGCTGATAATAAAAATTCTAAGCAATTGTGGAGGGAACTTAAATTATTAAATACATCTACTAAAGCTAAATACGAGTTACCGCAAATAATGGAGGACTCCGAAGCGATCAACAATTATTTTATAGATAGTGTTCCAAAAATTACCGCAGATAAAACAGAAATTCTCAATTACTACTCAACGAATCATGTATGTGAGTTCAAATTCTCGTTTAAACTTATTGGTACTGAAGACCTGCAAAATATTATCTCAAATTTAAAAATTTGTTCAGCTGGATCCGACGGTTTAACGGCATTATTTTTAAAACTTTGTTGTCCTTATTTGCTGCCTATTTTAGTTAACATTATAAATTCGGTCATTCTACAGGGAAAATTTCCTTCCGCTTGGAAAAAAGCTATAATAACACCTGTTCCAAAAATAGTAGCCTCTCCAAATGCTTTTTCTGAGCTTAGACCAATAAGTGTTTTACCAGTTCTTACTAAACTTATGGAAAAAGTAATGGAGATGCAACTAAGAGAACATATCAATAAATACGACATATTGCCTTCCACGCAGTCAGGTTTCAGACCAGGTTATAGCTGCTCAACGGCACTGTTAACTATTACAGATGATATATTTCAGGCAACAGACGAGGGCAACGCAACGACATTGGCACTGCTTGACTTCAGTAAAGCATTTGATACAATTGATCGTGAAATACTCATCGAGATACTGAGGTCAAGTGGTGCAAATGGTGATGCTACGAGTTTATTATCATCGTACTTGGAAGGCCGTAGCCAGCAAGTGCGATTGAAGGGTTGTTACCTCCTGTATTTTTAAACCTGGGTTATCAATTTTCACACCTTACCAGTCCTCGGCCAGCTTCCGTCACTCTCGGGGTGAGTCCCCAGTATATACGGACATACTGGTTGCCTAATTAACTGTCTAGGTACCTAAATAAACATAATATTAATAAACTGTCAATTTATAATCTGAGAAAGAAAACCCATGAAGTGGAGCTTATAACAAATCTTTATTTACATTTTAAATAATACCAAGTCAAAAAAATAAGCGTATCAAATTTAACGTAACACCTCAGGCGTGTCAAGTGATAAATTTATTTAATAAGTTAAACCTATAACAGGTTAGGTTCACAAGTTTAAAAAAAGAGAATAAAAAATTATTAACACGGGAAATCGGATAATAATACCAAATGCAATTGCACGCAGTTTACACAGTAAAAAAAATAGTTATGCACGTGGAATTTAATATTCCCCGTTAATAGGTAATTTTACATATATCATGAAATAGTATTATGCAAGTAGATACTTAATTCATGTCTTAACGCTATGAAATAATTTAAAAAAAATATATATACATACATATAACCAAAATTATACAAGTTACGACTGACGCTAAATCTTGAGTTTTTTTTTTAAATTTTGAAATACAAGGAAGAATATGTGAGAACACTTAACTTTTCCCAGGAGTGGAAAGGTATGAGTGTTGAACTGTTTTTCTTGTATTCTAGGGTGATCGATCAACTCTGCCAAATTTCAGCTCGAACCACAACCAGTTAAAACCATCTCGAAGTAATTAAATGAAACACCCAAAAAAAAAACATCCATCGGTATAAACTCCAAAATTATTCAACCATTTAAGTACTTAACTATATCATTATTTAACCACTAATCTACGAAATGTACCATTTCCAAAAAAGCCTAAAATTGTTAATATTCAAATTAGTACCATTTACTATTTACGTCCACTAGCAATCTAATAACTCACCCTTTTAGGGCTTAACAAAATGTCGACCATGTGCTCGACCTAACACGTGCTCTATTGTAGCCATTAATCCAGCAATCATGCTGAGTAGATTTTTCCCAAATCCTTATAACTGGTAAATACTGAATCCCCACGATACAATTCAACAAACCATGTAACTTAACAAAATGTGGATAAGAGATTTCTCTCACCGATTTACCAAGCTGCCACAGGCACACGCCTTTTCGCCTCAAAGGTCACACCAAGAAGAAAGTACAAAGAACCTCTGTTTCCTTACTAGACAGGTGCCTTGCGCAGGATGTACTGCGCAGACGAAACGGCAAAAGAATAATTGAATTTTCGCGATACCATTCGAAACCCTTCAAGGAAGGATTGTAGAAAAGTAATCACAAAAATGATTTATTTTACAAGAAAAAATACAATACGATATACGTAATTTGTATAACATTTGAGAAGTTCCATCACAGAAGTCCCCTACGATTAAAAGCTAAACCTGACGAAGATTAACCTGTTGATCCAAGATCAGATAAGAAGTGATATAATATTACGACAATTTTTAATGATAAAAAATTATATGCTCTCGTATATTAAATGAATTGAACAGAAAAATTGAAGGATTACTAACTTTAGCAAAATATATTAAGATAAAACATTAAATCGAGCTACTCCGAACAGCAACTGTTCAGTGAGCAAACATTCAGTTAAGAACTGAATCGAACTCTGCTTACCAGCTGATTACCCTCGAGACTGGTTCATATCAAATTCCTATAACCTATTATTTTGTTTCACTTTATTATTCTTATAAACAACTAATGAATATGAATTTTTAATAAGCAAATAACATAAGGCACAGAAGGTAAGTGATATATTTGAACTAGTCGTTATCATAGATTGGACTACTTGAGTTATGGTTATGTTTATGAATGCGATTTGTTTATAGTTCCTATTTATTTCCAGATTCCACACTATGTCAGAGAATTAGCAATTTACATGGAAAAGAAATGTACCACACAATACTGTGATTGATGAAGGTAAAGTAATTATTTAAATACATTACTCAAAAATGTTTTTATTAAAGTTTTATGTTTATTTCTAGACACAAGTTGGCTGGACTACCACAAAAGGATTACCAAAGTACGCAAATGTGACTAGGAAATACTATTAATATGTGAAAATACAATACCAATACATGACACATTTTTTTTTTGATTGGTATAACTTGAATAATGAATTACATAAAGTTAACGTATCGATTTAGTGATTGAATTCTATAGTTAAACATCTAACAGTGTTGTGTTTATCCATACTCTTTCCCAGCAAAATAACAAATTATATCACAACTTCTAACATGACAAAAGCAACCGTAACAGTGAGTTTAATAACTGATTCAACAAAGCGTGTTTAGTCATATTTATAACATACAGAACCTGAGTAAGCAAAATATATAACAAAGGAATTGCAGTTCTGCAGTCTGCACAAGTTATGAGAAACGAAGGTGTAATATGATATCTTGAAGATAAGCAATTAATAAGAGAAGCTGTTATCGTGAAATACGATATACCTGTGAAGGTTTATTATGACTAAGTCTTGGTAATAAGCGTATAATTTTATATAACAACTTCCCCCTTAATAAAAAAGTTGATGTTATGCAGCAACTTTTGAAAATTGTTAAAACGTTAAATGAATATAATGCAAAAATAAATTGAAACAATGTTGAATGGATACAAAGCAAAATATTAAAATAATGTAAAAGTTAAAATTGGTAAGCGATAATAAAACATTACATAACGTAATAAGGATAAAATACAATAGTCTAAATTAATAGACAAGGGTAAAACTCCACGTGAAAGTCTATGTTAACTCGATGTCCTCTTCTTCTTGAGGTCTAATACCGGGTCGCTGGAGGGATCAGTCTAGGAAATTTGGTAAATACTCTGCTTCGCTCTGAAGGAGGTGAAGGAGGGTTATCCGTTGAGGGTTGGATTTGCAATGCTCCACATCTTCTTCTGCATTTACAAGTTACGTAAAGTAGAACTAATAGGATGATGAGAGTGATTATGAAGTATGTGAACCAAGATACATGTTTGGTCACAAAAGGTTCGTTTATGAGGTCATTTAGGTCTTTGGAATATTGCTCTAGTTTGTTTTTAGCAATATCTAAATCTTCTACGTCGAGACTGTTTAATTTAAACGGTTTTAATTTTGGAATTTCGATTTTGTCGGGCATGTGATTGCAGCATTCAAAAGGAATTTGGATTGGATGTGAACTGTCCTTAGTTTCGGAAAAGTCTTTAGCACTGGCTTGTATTCGAGTAATGCCTGCATAGGCGTAACATCCTGGTTGTAGTTTTATGATGGAATTTTTGTTAATTAGCTCTGTTATAGATTCTCTCTTCGGGCAGTTGATGGTAATGTGAAGTGGTTCGGAATTAATTACTAGCCATGTGTTGTCTTCAAGTTCTTGGACGTTGTATCCTTGACTAATGATGAAGGAAGTTTGACAATTTTCTGGGATTTTCGGCAATGGTTTTAATATTCTAGCTTCACAAATGGCATTTTGGTCGATAGGATATGCGAACAGGTTCGAACATAGTTTGGTTCCAAAATAAAGTGGTTTGCATTCTTTCAAATTTTGTATAGGTATGTACATTAAAGAATCATCGTCTCTCGCGATAAACTTTTGTGAAATAGATAAAAAGTGATGTAGACCAGTTCTGTTATCAAGTATAGGTATAGGGTACAGACGAAAGGTGTTGTAATTTTGAGGTTCAATGAGAGGTATTGTTAAAACAAATATTAAGTTAGAATCTAGTTGAAAAGCTTTTAGTTCAATAATATCCAGATATTGAGCAACTGCTGATAGTTTAATTGGAAGAGGTAAATTGTTCCTTCGCAAACTCTGTGAAATCTCTTGTAACGCCGTTACTAAGTGATCAGGTGTTATGATTGATGAATGAATAATTCCTAATCTGGCGAATGTTATTGAATTTAAAATATCGTTTAGATTGTCTTCGATATACAAATAGCTGGCCATTAGTTGTTGGGAAATGTATAGAAATTTTAGTTTTATTTCGGCAGCTTGGATTGTTTGAGTCATGGTTTGAATCGTGTGCTCGATTTCTTTGATATCTTTGTTAAATGTTTCCTCATCAATTTGTAATTTTTGTATAGTTGAGTTGAAATTTTTGATAACAGAAGTTGTAACTTAGATTTGATTTTTGATTAAGTTTTCTAATTGATGTTCGTCATTATTTAATTTATTTATACAGTTAGTGTAGTACTCGCCATCTTCGGCGTCTAAGTTTCCGGTAATTGATTTGAATATTGTTACAAAACCGTTAAGTATTTCGCGTTTATATCTCTTTGTGTCTGAAAAGACTTCGTCAAATTTCGTTTTTATCGAACTAGCTATTTGCATTAAAAGGTTAAACTCTGTTTTAACTTCGCTTCTAAACAGGATTGATTTTTGGTCAGCACCATCGAGGGTGTTCAAGATTCTGTCTAAATTATTTTGATTTTTGTCAAAAGCTAGTTTAAGGGATGAAATATTTTTATGCACTAGCAGAGTCCATTCGTCATTTGTCACCACGATGTCCGTGTCTTGGTGATAGTATACACCAACAGTGTTATTGATCGGGGTAATTTTGTATTGACAGAGTGCTGATCCGAACAGCAGGAGAAGCCTGAAAATAAATTTAATTTTCAGTATATGGTTTCATTCTATCAAAATTTACTTTAGTTTCTTGTTTTGTTTCGAGATTTAATAGGATAGCAGAATTTTGAAAAATTTCTTTTATTTTAAAGGGACCGTTAAATTTGTTTTGTAGTTTGTTCTTAATTTGTGATTCTTTTACATAAACTAAGTCACCTATTTTGTATTCAGGTCGTTTTTGGGGAATATTTCTGTCGAAGCGAACTTTTGCTTTCTCTTTTGAGCTTGTGTTCGATTGCGGGCAATTTCAAAATAGTGAGATGTTCTATTGTTTAAATCTCTGACATATTTTGTAATTAGCTCTTTTTGGTTGTGAAAAGTTTCAGGTGCTCTATTAGATGTATGACCAAAGATAAGTTCATATGGGGTGAAACCGTGTGTTTTATTTACCGAATTGTTATAGCATATTTTTGCATATGGTGAAATTGTGAAAGGATGTTCGTTCGGGTTTTCAATTTTATGAATTCTTATCATTTCAGCCAAAGTACCATGAAATCTTCCTAGGGATCCGTTGGATTGGGAATCTCCTATGCTTGAATATGTCAGTTTTATGTCGTAGAGGGTACAGAGATCTTTGATCAAACGGTTGTGAAATTCGCCACCGTAATCGCAATGGATTCTTAATGGGGTACCATAATGATAAAGATAACAACAAAGTGTTTACGACGGATTTTGCGGATTTATCCGGGACTGCATAGGCTTGCGTGAATTTAGTTAATTCTTCGCGAATGGTTAAAGCGTAATTTCGAGTGGGGAATTCGAATAAATCGATGTTAATTCTTTCGAAAGGTATTCTTGGGGTTTCCGTGATTACTAGAGGGTTATTAGATTTTTCTGGCATACTTTAGTCTTTTGACAAGTTTCGCAATTTTTATAAAATTTCCGACATCTTTAGTTAGACCTTGCCAAGTGTATTTTTCTTTAATTCTCCGAATCGTTTCGTTTATTCCGCGGTGTAGATAATTTTTTTCACTATGATATTGTTCTAGGATTATTGGGATTTGGTCTTCGTCAGGAGTTTGAACAATGTTTTGACAAATTATTACCCTTAAGTCTTTTTTTCTGCAAAAATGAATGATAAAATTTCAAATATAGGGAGGTCTAGATTATTTTCCACAAAGTATATCTTAGAAAGATCTAAAATATCTTGATTTTTAAATAATACCAAAAATAGATGTTCAATTACAGATTCAATATCAAGAGATAGAGGGATGATGAAATATCTCCTATGTCTGACTGTTTTGTTCGATATAATATTGATTTTATCGTTGTAGAATTCAGGTTAACATATGTCCTTAAAATTTTGTGACGGAGGTCTTATAAATTATTTTGATGAAAGAAAGTCATAATATCTTTGTATTCTCGATATAAAAGTTGCTTGTTTGACTTGTCTATTAATTAATACATTTTTTCTTAAAAGGTGTTAAATTCGTGTACGATTTATGATGGAATTTGAACATTCTGAAAATTGTTAATTTTTCTTCTTCTAAACAACGTACTGTATATTTGTTATTATTATTATTTTTTTAATTTTTGTGAAGGATTTACTAATTTAAATCATGCATTCTAGCTTTAGGTTACAGTTTAATCGTGAAAAGTTTCTGATGCGTTTTTTAATCTTATCTTGAATGTTATTATCTTGGTTACATGTAAAACGCGTGTAATGAAACATCATAGCGAATACAATACAAAACTAGAGTATTAGATGTCCTGCAATTCTTGATAAAATGTTTAATTGATAAACATACAAGACGTGCTTCTGTGGGAAGTATAAATGTGCTTGTTAGAATTTCTTCGAATTTAATTTATACATTTTCTTTAAGTCACCTTTTGTTTAATCGATAAGATTAAGAATTAAGGTATTTTATTTTCTATTTCCATTATTGTTACAACTCAATTAAAGGAAAAGAAGCATTTTTTTTTTCGGTAGAAGTGAACGAAAAATAAAAATATTAATCTACAGGGTGATGTTATAAATCATTTGAGATAATATATCATGTAAATTTAAAATACTTTATTTTTTAATATAGGAAAGTTTTTGACTTTAACGTGAGATAATTTGTTTTGAATAACTTATTTTACTGGAAAGAATTTTATTTGGATGTAAAAATGCTCATTAAATAATTTTGAAAATTGTTTATGTTTGTAAAGATTAATGTATTATTTGTTAGCATATTTTTCATAGTGTCGAAATCCGGTTGAGACAAAACCTGGTATCGCTAATAAAGCTTAAATATAGATTTGAATTTTTGAATAGGCTCGAATTCTACAATTTTTGCTATTGCTTTCATAGATGCAAAAAATAAATTTTGTTCTCTTATGTTCATGTGTATGTGTGGTATATGAACTTTATTTTTATTTTGATTGCAAGAAATTGTTCGAATGTTTCTTAGAATTTTATTCATTTTCCGAATTTTCGGTTTGCGAGATATTTCGTTGCCGATTTGAAATGAAGGTTTTGAAACTATGTTAGGTGTTTTTATTTTCAGTTGTGATTTCGAATCGTTTTTTGAAATGTTAAAAATTGAAATTGTCGGCTTGGGTTTATCTATAGAGTACGATTTTGTATCGGAAATGTTAATTCTTTGTAGGTTAACAACAGTGGAGGTTAAATCTGGGATTTTTGCCTTTTCCTGTATTTCTGGTTTGGCATTAGTGTTAGCCAAATTACGTTTTAGTTTAGTTATTTTTTCGGTATGTGATTCATAAGGAATTAAATTATTTTTGTTGCCTAAATTTTGATTTTTAATTTCAAGATTTCTGTTCTTAGGTTGGGAATCCGGCTCTTGATAATTTGCATTAAAAATTGCTTTGAATTTTTGTACTGGTTCCAGCTTAAGGTTAGAGAAACTTACAGTTTTCGGTATCGCGTTAGCGTTTAATATTGATGTTAGAAGTTCTCCGTTGTTATTGATTTTTTCAAAAGCATTCGGTAGGCGTACCTTTTCATTTTCCTGGGCTAACAGTATAGCCTCGGTGTTTTCCAAGTTACATTTTAATTTGAAAATCTTGTTCATACGTGATTCGATAGGGATTACATTTTTTTCGTTGTCTACATTTTTATTTTTTGTGATGTCCAAATTTTTATTTTTTATAGTAAAATTTGTAGTTGGTTGTAGAGATAAATTTTCTGTAGCTATATCTTCCGTAACTTTAAATAACGGTAAAGTTTTAAAATTTGTGACTAGCTGTTTATTTTTAAAATCTATTCGACATTTATAATGTTCTAGAAAGTCTGCGCCTAATAATCCATCAAAATCTATATCTAGATTATAGATATAAACCTTGTGTGACTCATCTGAAAAGGGGATGAGAACGGATTCACTGATATAAAATTTTTGATCAGTAATACCCTGTATAATTACATTTTCAGGGGATCTACGTCTATAATTTTCAGCTGTTTTAGGTTTAAAAATTGAAATTCCTGCACCTGTGTCAATCAAAATTTTAAATTTGCCGGTTGCGTCTTTGATGTAATAAAGATTTTTTGAATTTACGGTTAATAGGGTGTGAGAAAGCGTATTTACATGAACGTCTGTTCTGGGAAGTTCAGCATTGGATCGAAACTGTCGTTGAGATTCATTGTTTGTATTTGGTTTGATATTTGGTCGAATTGGTCTATTTGTTGTGTTGAAGTATCCGTGGGGTACTCCGGATCTAAGCGAAAATCCTGAGGATTAGCAGTATAATCCTCCTGTAGTGTTTGAGAATTAGCAGTATAATTCTCGTACTGCTCATATTGAGAATTAGCCGTATAGTTATCTGAAAAGTTTTGAGCGTTGCCTGAATCGTAATTTTCATAACTATCACTTACGTTTTGATAATCGCATGAGTAGTCATTAAATTGATTATAGTTACATTGATTGTCATAATTGTCATAAGGTTCGTAATTCAAATGATGAGCTTTTTGCTGGTTAAAGCGATTAAAATTTGGGTTAGGTTGGATAGCTGATGGTCGCTGTTGCATAAAATTTAGGGTTCGGCCTTATGGCTGAGGGCCTGTTTTGCTGTGATTGATTTGGCTGATTATTTTGAGGGAATGTCCTCTGACTAAATTGATTATTACTCGGTTGTGCGAAGTTTTGATGAGAAAAATTTTGTGAGTTTGGGTTTCCTTGGAAACTTGGTCTCTGGAAGTTTTGAAACTGTTGCCTTGTGCGGCATTCGCTTATTACATGTCCATTCCGTTTACAGAAGGAACAGAACTTTTGTTGCAAATTTGGACCTTGTGGTCGCTTTTGTTGAATTACTGGGTTTTTGACTGGACTATTTTTTGGGAATTTTTGCTGTTCAAAATAAGAGAGTTGTAGCTCTCTACGAATTCTAATAATTGCGTTCATTATAGTCGGAGGGTTACTGGCACGTATTATTCTGCCTAGATTTGGTTCTAGACCCGTTAACAAATTATTTAATGTCATAGTTTCGATCAAGTTTGTTTGCGCGGTTCTTTGCTCTGAGGTTAAATTTTGTTTTTGCACTGCAGCGTGCATTTTCGCATTGTGCGTTTGTAGACGCGAAACAAATGTTAATGCAGATTCACCAGGCAATAATTGGTGAATTCGTTGTAGGTCTTGAATAAGAGCTGTTAAATCTCTAGAGCCACCGAAGTGGGTTTCTAGAAGTGCTTTAATTTCTGGCCATGTGGCAGGGTTACGAGAGTTGATTAGTTCGGCAGCTTTGCCTTTCAATTTATTTTTAATATGAACAGTTAATAAGATTTTTTGGTCATGAATTGCCATGCGTTGGGCACACTGACATGAGTTTAGGAAAGTTTGGAGGTTGATGGCGTTACCATCGAACTCCGGAATTAGCGAGAAAATTTCTGAGAGTTTGTAAGGCTCTACCTCGTGCTCGACTTGCTCGACTCGTTCTGGTTGCTCGGCTGTCGTCGGCACTACTGGTTGAACTGTTGAACTGTCTCTGGTTGAGCTCTGTTTGGCATTTTGCTTTTTGTTTGGAAATTTTTGAACTAAAATTGGTTGCGTATCAGCAGTATGATACGGAAATTGAATTGAAATAGTTTGTTATGTTGCGTACGTTAATAAATTGTGTATTAACTGTATAATACACAGTCGTTTCGTGAATACGAAAATAAATACCTTAAAATTAGAATTGTTGCGTTGTAGCTTGTAAAGGATTTGTTTGATAACAGAATTGGCTTTGTTCGCCGAGTGTATTAGCGGTATAATACACATAAATAATTGTGAGAAATAATAATTGTAAAATGAAGTAAAATAACGAGATGATTCTTAAAAATGACTTACATTAATTTCATCTCCATGAGTAGGTTCTTCGTCCGTCAAGGGATTGGGATCCGCCACCACCAGTGAGGAAGGTCTCCTTGTTCTCGTAGATGTACACGCACTAGTTAGGCACCTTCTGCAGATGTTCTCCTTGTTCTCTTACGCTTCACTACCAGTTAGGCTTCTTGTTCTGATGATGTTTACGGATCCTACCGACTGCGCCAATGTTAGATCACGGTTTACATAAGTGACTTTTTAAAAAGATTTATTTACTTAAAATGGAGCCACGTTGACTCTTGGAGAAGGAATATAATAATAATTAGAAGTGTTTCATTCTAAGTGAGTTTAATAACTGATTCAACAAAGCGTGTTTAGTCATATTTATAACATACAGAACCTGAGTAAGCAAAATATATAACAAAGGAATTGCAGTTCTGCAGTCTGCACAAGTTATGAGAAACAAAGGTGTAATATGATATCTTGAAGATAAGCAATTAATAAGAGAAGCTGTTATCGTGAAATACGATATACCTGTGAAGGTTTATTATGACTAAGTCTTGGTAATAAGCGTATAATTTTATATAACATACATACATACACTTTTATAGAACCTTTATATACATGGTGGGGCGAGAGTGCGTCGGACTTCGATATCTCGAGTTCTACGATAGCTAGAAATTAAAAAAAAATACAAGTAACCTAAATGAAAAAGTCTATAACCGGAAATTATTTCCGAATATACAACGCGAGCCAAAACGAAATTACAGCATAAGTGCCTTTTTTTAAATGGAATGCTATGTATATCAGTACATTTTCTGAAGCCTCTTTCTAGACTCTGTTCATTCCTATATTATTATTGACTGTCTCCCAATTTTTTTGTTGAAATAATGCTATCTGCAGCTGCATATTGAAAAAATCACCAAAGACACAATTACGGGTTTTAAGAAAAACTTATGTAAATGATAGTTGTGAGACATCTAATTAATGTTTTAATCGTTTTTACTTCCTAAAAATGTACAGGGTGGTCAAAAATTATTTTTCAATTAAGAACTTTTTAAATTGAATTTTCTCAATTTTTTCAAATGGAATACCCATTATATTTTTCGACGATGTGATGAAGAAATAAAAAACGAAATTTTTTTGTAAATACTTCCCTATGGCTAATGGGGTATTTTCCTAATTTTTTTTTATTGAATAATATAGAATATGTAAAAACAAGCCATCCAATACAGATTTCCGAGAGAATAATAATTATCAATTTTTTGAGAAAACAGAAGTTATAATAAGTGGAGCAACAGGTGTTTTAAATTAGTGACGTCGTTAAACTTGCCGATGACGTAGTTGAACTGTATGGATTTGTTGATAGAATGGTTTTATACAAAACAGTGTGGTGTTGCCAAGTTGAAATTCCTTCTCTAGTTCTACTAAAAGATGATTTAAGAAAACTGGAGAATAAAGCTTATTTATTAAATCAATTTTAATATATTTATCCATGAAATTTAATTTTGTGAAAATAATAATAGGCGTGAATTATTACATATTTTAAATATTTTTTAATACCGATTAGATTTATAAAAACATATTTAGCAATATATGGCAACAATATCAACGCTAGTCAAATGACAGATGTGTTCTAACGGGTCGTGTTGATTTAAAACGTTTCAATTCATTTTATCGAGGTATTTGCTGTTATTTAAAAATAATAGATAATGTCGTCGAAAAGATGTTTTATAAAAAGTTGTGGAAACACAAGTATAAGTGCGTTGGAAAAAAATTTTTGTAACTGTTCCAAGAAATATGGATATTCGAAGAACTTGGTGGCAAGCTTCAAATAATTCTGATCCCATCCCTTCAGGTTCGTTTATATTTTGTTGTGAAGATCATTTTGAAGTAAGTTTAAACCAGTTCTACAGCTTTTTGTTCTAACAACTTATATTTTAGTTAAAAAAATGACGCTGAAAAGTGGCACTATTATAAAACAATGGGCTAGAGAATATTCTTAAGACCTGGAGTTTTACCACATAAAAATTTATCCTTTGTACATAGACCAGCGGTATTTGAATCACAGTTAAGTCTAACTGTGTACGACCTCGGGCAAGTTTGCTGCAATTTCAAGCCCTAAAGAAATAACGATACATAAACAAACAACAAGTAAATCTAACCTATGTTTCTTTCACTTATATTATGACAAGAATTGACAACAGACAGCAAGCAAGCAAAGTTGAAAGTTGGAAGAGAGCCGTTTTTATACAATGTTGCGACATAATACTCGCCGCGAATTTTGTTTACCTTTTCAAGATAACTTCTAAATAATAACAAATATAAATAACTTTAAATTCCTTCTTAATACATGTATATAATATTTATTGATTTTCAAGATATTGAGCAAAATAGAAGTGTTATAGGCAAAATAACGTAAAGAAAATACACTATTTGGCATTCAAATAAGATAGTTACAGTCTAAGCGGAAGTTGTGTGTTATTGGTTAAATTATTTCCCGCCAAATAAAATCGTTTGAAATCTGAGTCTAGACGCGCGTATTCTTATTTCTTATTTTTATTTAAGAAATTATTGTTTTGGTTTAAATTGATTATGCAGTAATTGCTAAAATAATAACATTACTTGATATATATCACCAAAACTGAATTTAAAAAAAAATGGAAACTACCCCATTGCAAATATTTTCGTTTTATTGAGCAATAAGTACTAAATTCGAGAATAAACTTAAAAAATAGAGGTTTCTTATAATATTCTAGTAAGTGCTCCACATGTTGCCCACTATTTTGATCGACACACATCTCTATGCGCTTTTGAAATTAGGTTTCTACTGTTCCTAAAATTGCCGGTGTGATAGATCTAAAAGCAGTTATTGTCCTTCCTTCATATTTTGTACTGTTGTTGGTGCGTCTTTATAAACAATTTCCTTCACGTATCCCCATAAAAAGAATCCATGTTTGTAAGATCTGGGGATCTAGCAGGCCATTTAGTGGGTCCATTTCTTCCAATCCATTGAAGTGGGTAGGTATTATTTAAATGGTCTCTAACTGCATTTAAATAATGTGGTGGAGCACCATCTGGCTGAAACCACATCCTATTTCGAATCCTTTCAGGAAGATTCACCAATCATTGTGGCAGACAGTTTTCCAGAAAATGAAGATAAATAGCTCCAGTCAATGTACCGTCAAAAAAATGTAGCCCTATTACATGTTCCAATAATTCCTCCCCAAACGTTTATAGACCATCTGCAGTCATTATCAGCTTGCCTAAAAAAGTGAGGATTTAGAAGCTGCTAACATCAGGAATCCTTCTTTCAGGATACCTTTGCTTATAAATTCTAGTGGCAAGCAAACGATGTCTGTCCGACTCGCCCAAAACAAAAGTGATGTCTACAAGTTTCGCTTTATTAAAATTCATTTTGTAAAACCTGAAATATCTTAAATTTAATACAAATGATAACTGACGGCCGATAAGTGCGATAAATGTTCATTTGTACAAGACAGTTTATATCAAACTGAGGTTTTATTGCTTGCCGAATGACGAAAACGGCAAAAAAATTAACAAAGAAACTATTACAGTAAGGGACCAGTGAAATACTATTTACCCACTTTAATGGATTGGAAGAAATGGTCCCACTAAATGGCCTTATTTCAAAATTGCATAAAGACGTCTCTCAATTAAAATGGGCAATATGTGGAGCATTTATTATAATTTTTTCTAATGAATTATTTGAAGAAACCTCAATCTATTTTTAACCCCCGATCCCAAAAGTGGGGTGTTATAAGTTTGACGCGTATGTTTTTAAGTTTATTGTTGAATTTTGTACTCATTGCTCAATAAAACGAAAATGGTTGCAATTAGCCATAGGGAAGTAAAAAATGTGCGTTAATCATTTCTACATTACATCGTCGAAAAATATACAAGGTTTTCCATTTGAAAAAATTGAGAAAGTTCAATTTGAAAAGTTCTTTAATTGAAAAATAATTTTTGACCACCCTGTACATTTTTACGAAGTAAAAATGATTCAAAAACATTAATTAGATGCCTCGTAACTAGTATTCACAGAAGTTTTTCTTAAAACCCGTAATTGTTGACGAATTTTCAAAAATGGTGAAATATGGTAGTGGAGGACTTAATTTAGTTATATATTTAATTTGGAAGAAAAATTCTTAGCGCAACATATTTTAAAAAATTGTTAAACTTCGACTATTTGAATGTGCCGCGAAAACGGTAGTGACATCATAACGGCAGTTAGATGTGAACTTATAAGCAGAACAGATGAAGACGAATAAGTTGACATTGCTGACAAGAAAGAAAATAACCTCATATGTCAAAAGTAAATTTGACGTTTAGTTAGCAGTGATTGATGTTTGCAGCTATTGTTAATATTTTTTTACAAAACGACTAAGGCAGTATATCTGTAAAAGCTAATTCTGACATTCTAGTTGCGGTAGGTATACCTATTTATGGTCGGCGAATTTTTAAAAAGAGACGATCGTTTTGACATTGCAATGATTGGAAGTGCAAAAGCTGCAAGGTACTTACGTTACAGCTGCTAGACAGTACAAACTATTGTAATTTCTGCAAGAACTTCCTTTATCTTATCTTATTAATATTACATAATATGTCTAATATGTATTTTATTATTTAATTTAGATGAATTTGTTAACTATACTTTGTATTTTATTAAATATTTCCTTTTCATTGTTTTATTTCCTATTAACTATATACATACGTATATAACTGAAAACAACAAAATAAGTGTATCTACTAAAGAAATTATTTATTATCCATTGATACTCACTTCTAAGAAGAGTCATAATGAGACTTACGAAGATATCAAGAAAGGTCTGTATTATAACAAAAAATAATAAATGGGTAAGTACTTTATGCTAGTATCTATCTAAGCAATAAACAATGATATGTATTTATAACACACATAATATCAAAGGGCATTTATAACTATAATCCAACGCATTCGTAGCCATTTCGACTGATTGTGTTCACCGACTTTAGACGACTTTCACAGTTTGTTTCATATAGTTTTTCAACGGCGAGTTTTTAATTTCCTTTCTTAATTTATTGATCATATCCTAGTATTATGGGGCGTCTAGGGAGCTTCATAAATAATCAATAGCTAACAGAAACAACTGCACTTTGTTCCAACATAAACTAGATAAAATACATAAAAGCAGATTAAAGCCATTTCCCTCCTTTTAGGAAGTCAAAGCATGAACAACATTCTAATCTACAGCCGTTAAGAATACAGTAATACACCCTATTTTATCCACCAGTTTGGCGGGTATTTTAAATTTGTAACAGCTAGAACGCCACACAAGTCTTGTAATGCGGCCGTTTTTCCTACAACATAAACCCATATTAAAAATCAAATTCCTACATTAAGATACGACTTACCACAAATAAAACGCTTAGAATACATTGTAATTTGTTACTTTACTTGACGTTGAAATGGTCTCCACAATAAGAAGACTTGGTCCTTCTCTGGTGGCTTTGAATCATTCATTATTACGTTCAGCGTTTATTATTGGAAAGCAACAGTTTTTCTGGTGAATTGGTGGTATTATTTGCACAGTACGGCAGAAAACACTATCTGTACTTATATTTATCCAACTAGATGCTGTTAAACTATACCGAATTGTAACCTATGAACGTCAGTTGAATTTGACGTTAAATATAATGTCAGATTAAACTGTCGTGATTTTTTTTTTCTCCGTCGCTATCAGCGAGTTTCTAAATTAGTACCCGTTTCTCGTCGTTTTATAACTAACTTCTCTACAGACCGCCGTTATTATGTCATCTCCGTTTTGAATGCATGCATTTTTGTAATTAATATTATAATATTATAAGACTTTCTTTTCAACTTCTGCATGTTTCTAATGATTTTTTATGAATAATTGGTATTGTTTAACATAGATTCTCCTCAAAAATTTTAACTTAGTGCAACAACCCAATTGTGACTTTGGTGTCGACGCATTATTGTCCTACTCTGTATAATTAGATTATTTTAACTTAAGGACAGCTCTAACAACAATATTGACTTAAAAATGTTTTTAAAAATGTGTTAACCTAAATTAAAAAGAAATACACACAACTTTTCTAATTGCAGATGATTGAGTTCATTACCTTTTACTTTTCGACAAAAGTTTTGGGGAAATTTCATTCATAACATTTATCATGACGTGTTTTGATAAACGAAACCGTTGCAAAAATTTGGAATGCCTAATAGACGGAAAGCCAGAGCCAGGAAAAATCTCTGAATTTACTAAGCCTCGTTTTTGCCAGTTGATTACAGTAGTTGTGTACATACTGCGGTCAGTCAAGCGAAACCGATAACAGGAGGTGTCTCAGGTATGCTATCAAAGATGTCATGATTACGGAGGTAATGAAATGAATTTACTAAGGCTGAAAACCATTATGCAAATCATATATTGCATATAAATAACAGTTATATCAGTCAGTCAGTTGAATGTTGGGACGGAGCTGGTCAGTCAGCCCCAATGTATGTACAAAAAATAAATAACGTGCAATTCATTTACTAAGCTTCAAATGTTTGTAAGGGTATTAAGTTCTGGTTATAACCATTGTAAAAAGATTTGTGTTCTTCACACTCTGGGTACTCTAGGGTGCAAGACATAGTCCACAAATTCTATTTATTTGACAAACTGCGAACGCGAACCTTTAATCAAAAATCAAATGTGGGGACAGCCATACAAAAACTAAACACTGACAGCTGTAGTTGACAATATCACGGCCGAAGCAGTTAAATTAATTGGTGAAGATGGAACAACAGGCCTTCACTGAATATGCCAAGAAATATGGGAGATAGGAGTCCATCCTGATGACTGGAGAATCTCAGTTTTCGCATCAATACTGAAAAAATGACCACACATGTCTGCGATAACTACAAATTGCTGGCATTAATATCACACGGCGCGTAAAACAATGCTGTATATTTTTCTGTACTCATTTCAATATTATCGGTCTTTATAAATATCTCCCGAGCAAGCAAGCTTTGTTAAATGACTCGGTACTACTAAACTCGGAACAACTTGACGAGAAGGCAAAATAATATTACGTGCATGTGCATTATGTATCTTTGTTTCGTAGGCTACCGTAAGGCTCCTGATAGTGCACAATGGGGCAAACCATAAGCTGTATTCTTGGAGACAGAAACAGTCAAACACCTGGTCATTATTTTTCGCCGACTGTATAAAGAAAATAATTATTTACTCCAATAGATAAACGTTGTAAAAAAGAGAAGAAGGACCGGAAGTATTTGCAAATTTAACCTCTCAAAATTTCTTTTGGCGTCATCGAACTAATTCCCACTAAAATACAAGCCGCCAATGAAAGCGGACTGAGTAATTCCATGATGACAGATATACCGGGTGACACAGGAGATATGTAACACCCCGTAGCATGTTTATTTAAAAAGATACAATTTTGAAATTTGGTATATTTATATAATGTCTGATTGTCCTTTTTTCCCAAAATTTTTTCCACTTCCGGTTTTACCATCTACTTTGTTATTTTAAATGGCACCCTGTATATATTTTTTCCTCTCTGATTCTCCTTAAAGTCCTCTTTTCAACTGTGTACAGCAAGATGGCATTTGTTTTTAAAATGGCTACTGAAAACCATTTTATTGCATTAAGTCAAGTTGACTATGGTATGAAATGTAGCGGTAATTAATGCTTAGAGTGCTGCAAAATCAAAAGAACCGTGGTACACAATTTTGTGTTTCATATTTGTTTTGTTCTAATCAGTTGCCGAAAAGACTTTGTACAATTTTTATATTAAAGAAAAATCTCTAGACTAAATCCACGAAATCACAAAAACTAAGATAGAAACACTAATTTTAAATTTTATCCATTTGTAAAATATTTAATCATACTTCAATTTTACCAATTAGATGGCCCCCGAGGTGTCCGGATTTTACGCCACTTGATTTTTTCATATGGGGCCATCTCCAGGAAATAGTTTATAAATCTTGGTGCTAAGGCTTTCGCGGAGCTGGTGATCTGGCTGCTGGTTTCCTGGTCTTCTTCCGCGTAGACTTGGTTGAGTGCTTGACGTTTCGACCATCTTGTCGTGGTCTTCTTCTGAAGCGAGAAGAAGAAGACCACGACAAGATGGTCGAAACGTCAAGCACTCAACCAAGTCTACGCTGAAGAAGACCCGGAAACCAGCAGCCAGAATAGTTTATAAAACTCCACTGCAAAATAGGGAAGACTTAAAAATGAGTGTTAGGTTAGCAATAAATGAGATTCTAATTTTTGACCTTTTTCCGAACTTTTAATGTATTTTAATGTATATTTCAGTTATGCGCTCGATGAAACAAGATAAACTATACCTCATTTCATTGTTAAGCATTTAAGCTTTTATATAATGGTTAGTTTATATTGTTTCATCAAGCGCTTCAATGTATAAAAAACAAAATCGTTTCCGCGGGAGTTGTAATAGTGTCGACGTTGCGTGCGAATTTAAACGTGTCCGCGCTCAAAACCACATATTGTGGTATGTATTGAATAAGAATATGTTTATCCACCACCATCGTATAATCATTGCATTCTACATTTAACAATTGTCAAATAATGATAGTCATTATTCCAACCAAACGTATAATGAACATAATCTAATTCTAACACATATTTAACCAACCAGGAACTAGTTGTTTTCATTCTAACGCACGTTTGACCAATCAGGAACTAGCAATTTTCATAAGGAAACGGCGAATCCATTTTTCCATGTTTTCGTGCATATTTTCGTGTTTAACGTTTTACTGTAAATGAACTTTTTTTTTTCAGTTTTAGACGATTAAAACAGTTAAAATATGCGATAGTCGTGGATAAATTATAGCATTCAGTTCGCGTATAATGGCTATTACACACTCGGATGATTTACGACACGCCTTCGTCTCGTGCCGTAAACATCACCCCCGCGAGTAATAGCCATCATTATACGCTCACTGAATAATCTACTATTCCAAAGAACAGTTTTTTATTACTCGTCAAGACATATACTACTCGGAAAATATAATGACATACAACATGGCCGATGGGCGGAAAAAGGCCCTTATCTACCCTTGTCCTTTAAAATTAGTGTTTCTATCTTAGTTTTTATGATTTCGGGGATTTAGTCTAGAGATTTTTATTTAATATAAAAATTCTACAAAGTCTCTTCGGCTACTGATTAGAACAAAACAAATATGAAACACAAAATTGTGTACCAGGGTTCTTTTGAAATCGCACTACATTAAGCATTAATTACCGCCATATTTCATTCCATAGCCAACTTGACTCAGAGCAATAAAATGGTTTTCAGCAGGCATTTTAAAACTTAATGTCATGCTTGTAATGTCTTGCTATACATAGTTGAAAAGAGAAATTTAAGTAGAATCAGATGGGAAAAAAATATATACAGGGTGCTATTTAAAATAACGAAGTAGATGTCACTTCCGATGAAACCGGAAGTGGAAAAAATTTTGTGTTTGTACCAAAAAAAGGACAATCACGCATTATATAAGGCTACCAAATTTCAAAATAATATTTTTTTAAATAAACATGCTACGGGGTGTTACATATCTCCTGTGTCACCCGGTATACCTACCAGTCTAACTTTACTTCTCAATTAACTTTGGTATATAATATAGAACCAAACAACCTTTTAATGAGTTAACAACTATTTGTAAATGTACATTGTATACAGGGTGATTCGCGAAGAATGTGCCATAGCTTACTGACAGATAGAACACTTCAAGGCGAGTCTAGATCACCAACGAAAAAAATGTTTTGGTCACTGGTTAAGAAGATGCATTTGGACTGAAAATTCAAAGAGCTATATCACTGCAACGGTTGGATGTAATCGAATGAAATTTACCAGTAACATTAGCTGGGACTTGCCAAAATACCCTACTTGGTTTTGAAAAATCCAGACCCGCACTCGGAAAAAAATCTGCCCTCCTCATTTTTGACAAAAAGTACATTTTTCTGTCGTATTTCTGAAAAACTATTAGCGGATTCGGAAAGTACAGAAAAAATTCTATCAGAATAGTAATTCAATTTTGACGGCAAAAAAATCACAAAAAAATTTAGCGCATCACGACCAACAGTTTGACCAGGCATTGTGTATGGAATGGTTTCATAGAGTCTATTCAAATGCTTCAAATCCATATCCTTTCTAAGACTTCACAAAATACATAGCAAAAAAACCTTTCTACCTAGTCGATAAGAAGAAGAAAAAACAATAATATTAAATTATAAGCTAAATGATTGTTTTGAAATTGTAAATAATAGTAATCTTTGTATTACCTTGACAACAATAATTATTTTGACAGTTTGGTTTTCTAACCGAATTTTTCATATCATATCAGTTTACTAATGTTGAATATGCTGATATCAGTTATGTGTATGGGTTTTGCGATGGCAATACAAGGGCTGGTGTTAGGGAATATCAGCGAAGATTTCCTGGTCGAGTACTGTCGCGTCAAACCTTCACCAAAGATTTCCAGTTCTCTCGGGGATATGGAAGGTTTCCTGGAACTCACGGAAATGTAGAACGAGCGTTTAAATCGGTCGAAGAAAATATTGAGGAGATGGCAGGGCAAAATCCTTCAACAGGCACTAGAAGAATAGCACACACGCTAGGTATTCCTCAAAGCCGTGTATGGAGGGCATTCAAAGCGGAACGGTTGTATCCTTACCACATCCAAAAGGTGCAGCGTTTCAAACAAGGTGATGAAGTCGCACGACTTACGTTCTGCCGTTGGATAATTCATCATTCAAAAACTTTGCCCAGAATTATTTCCATGGACGAGGCCCAATTCACTCGAGACGGAGTGTGGAATTCTAGGAATTCACACATTTGGGACCACAACAATGCCCAGAACAATTGTTGTCCAGAGAAACTCCCAGCACAAGTTCTCTCTTCATATGGTGCGGAGTGGTGAACAAATAAGTCCGCATTTTTTTGAAGGCTATTAACAGGAGAAATCTAATTGGATTTCTTCTGGAACATTTTGCCCAACTTATTATTGGCGCAAAATGTCAACAGGAGAGGTCCTCATTTCCAGCATGATGGGGCACAGCCTCGTTTCTCACTCCAAGTTCGGGAGCATCTCAACAATGAGTTTCCTAACCGCTGAATCGATCGCGGAGGTCCTCAAGCTTGACCAGCTAGCTCTTCTGACCTAACAATTCTCGATTATTATGTTTGGGGCCACATGAAACAATCGGTGCACAGCACAGAAGCTACCACTAGAGGGGAACTACAGCAGCGGGTAGTGGCAGCCTTTGATGACATTAAGAACCAAAGACAAACCATTGGGAAGGCCACACGACATTTATTGGCGCGTTGCAAGAAATGCATCGCAGTCACGGAAGAACATTTTGAGAACCTCATCTAGCTTGACTTTGCATGAATAAATTGAAGTTAAAAATATCGAAACCGGAGTCACGTCCAAGACGTTGTTTGTCATATTTTGTTATTTATTATTTAGTTTACTTGGCCGCTACCATTTTTAATTTTTTAGTAAATTTGATCCAAGTGAAAGTTTTTTAGATTATACCAATAATCCGTTCAGATTTTATCATTTTAGATTAGATACCATATAGTGCGTAACAAACCAAAAACTTCACAAATACGACCCTGTGTTTTTCTTGCTGGGTATGAAAGTTTTTTGCTATATACTATGTGAAGTCTTAGAAGTGATATGGATCTAAAACATTTGAATAGACTCTATGAAATCATTCCATAGATAATACCCGGTCAAAGTTTAGTGTTAGTCGTGATATGCTAAATTGTTTTTTGATTTCTTTGCCGAAACAGTTTAGGTGTGCTGTCAAAAAAGAATTCTTATAGCATTTTTTTCTGTACTTTCCGAATTCGCTAATAGTTTTTCAGAAATACCATATAAAAATGTACTTTTGCGAAATCAAGTAGGATATTCTGACCTGTTTCAGCTGAGAAATGTTATTGGTAAATTTTATTCAATTACATCCAAGAGTTGCAGAGATATAGCCCTTTGAATTTCCAGACCAAATGCATAAAACATCCCGTATCTTCTTAACCAGTGGTCAAAACATTTTATCTACACTCACCTTGATGTGCTCTATCTGCCATTAGGCTATGACACGTTCCTCGCGAATCACCCTGTATATACCGTTGAAGCTCCTACTAACCATTTAAGTTTCGTTGATCGTTGAAGCCATTTACGGTACATTGATCATTGTAGTCAGCGTTACCACATTTGGTAGATTTGTATTTCTTTTTAGTAGAATTTTAAGGGTTTTTTTAAAGTTTGGTAGGTAAAATTTGCTGGTAGATTTCTGATAATAATTATCAGAAATCTGCAAGCAAATTTTACCTACCAAACTTTACAAAAATCCTTAAATTCTACTAAAAAGAAATAAAAATCTACCAAATGTGGTAACGCTGATTGTAGTTCTAAACAACATTTTACGGTTCTAATAAACTTACTGTTGAATGTCTTACCAACTATTTAAGATTCTCAACTAATTACTTTTTCGAAATAAAAAACGAAGCACTAATAATATAATGGTTCATTCAAAGGTAATAAATCTTGAATAATAATTTTTAATTGATTTTGTTTTGCATTCAATGCGAAACAGATGAAATGTAATAGGTAGGTATATAATTATCCAACTGTGTTTGGAATTCATCTGCCTAAAATACTTTTACAGGTAAGTTACTGCAGTGTTCAACAGTTTTCTTAATCATACTCTTGTTTAAAACAAAAAAACACAGAAATCTGCACCTATTATTTTTAAGCAACGGATTTTGAATATATTATTCTTCGTCAAACAAGCAGATTTACCATGCTCAACGCGTTTACAAAAAGTATATTAACAATTTTAATTTACTGCTACTCCTTTTGTGTGTCTTAGCTGCGGAACTATTGACCATTCAGATCTGCACTGGTCTCTTTTATGGCGAGTTCTTCCATGATGGAAGGCATTTATCCGGGAATAGTGTGCCAGCTTCTGGTTTAAAACGTTTTGTGAGGTGCTAATCCGCCCTTTATCGTCTCTAGGACAGCATCAGCTTTTCTGATTCTAAGGTGGATGCAGTCGTATTCCTTTACAAACTGCACTAGAAATAACACCGCCAATTGCGTGCGACAAAACTCTATCCCATGGCAAGTCTGGATAATAGCAATACAGACGCTATGAACTTTATCCAACACATATTCACTAATGAACACCAAAGTCAGAATTTCTCATCTTAGCGGCATGTAATAATGGCACATGGTGTATCCATAAATATTGTAAAGTGGCTATCTGTACGGTATTATCACTGATCTTAAGTCCAGCAAATGGTTCAAATAGTTCAGAATTAAATAAATAATATTTCAAATAAAGAGCTATTTAAATATTTACAATTACAATGGATTGTACAAAATAATGTTTGTTGTAATGCAGGGACCGAAACCGAAATTTATTTTGGTTCGGTTTCGGTTACGGCTAACTGACGTACACCATTTTCGGTTTTCCAGAATCTCTCATTTCGGTTTTCGGTTTCGGTTACGGTTAGGAAAAATTCGTACCTACGGTGCGGTTTTCGGTTAAAATTAAGGCCAGGCAACATAGGGTTTGTAGGCGAATTAATTGTCGGAAAGCTGGAAATGGTTTTGATCTTTTCATTTGCGTGTAAAAAGGGTTTTTTAAAGTTTGCACCAAATTTCTGATTGTGCTGTATTAGTACGTCGGATGGCTGGCTCTACCGTTCACTAACCCAATACCGAGGTATAACCAAATAAAACCTATTTCATTTTATTCAGCAGGTTTTCTTACATAGGAAATCACTTTTGACGACACTCTCCATTGGTCGAGACTGAAGTTACAAGAAAAAAACAAAAAAAATGAAAATAACAAAATTCAAATTCAACCACGAATAACTTTCAAACGAAAAAAGATAAAATTATATATTTTTAGTTTTATAGTACAAACGATTCTCTTTAATTTGATGTATAATTTATTACAAAAATAATAACTTTAACATTAAAAAATTGACGTTGATTTAGATGGTACACTGTAACGGTTTGTTGTCGGGTAGCTGGTTCGGAGATTAATCAGGGTCCAAATTAGTTAATAAGACAGCCCAATAAAAATATAAACAGTTTATTTACTTTTCCAAACAGGTAATGTGTGGCAGTGTTACATAACATACAGGTACAGGTTATATGTCCGTATCTTTTACGGTTCTTAGGACAACATTTTCTATTATCTGAGAGAGAGAGAGAGAGAGAGAGAGAGTGTAACGGTTGCGATGCGACGTCTCTGGCTTTGGCGGCGAAACGGCGCCGGGGAATGACTAACGACTCGAGGGGTCCCAGTTCAACACGCTGTAGGATTCCCAGGGTCAGATTGCATTCGTTCCGTCGTGTTTGCGTCGGGAGATGTACAAAACTGCAATATGTCCAGCTCAGCACGCTGTAGACAGATTGGCAGGATCATCCACTCTGAATTATGTTGATTTGCGGCCGGGCTTTTATATCCGAGAATCCTCGCTTACTGGTGACGTAGAACTGCGTATAGTTTAGTGTCGTGTGCAAATCCATGCTTCTAGACGGGCGATGGGCAGGTTTGCGGGCCGTGTGCACATTGGTGTCGTGTGTAAATCCGGAATCTTAGTAATGGAGCAGGAATTTAAAGAATGCTTCATTACAACACAAATTGTCAATTTTTTTGAAAGGTCTAACTCATTGTAACTCGCTTATGTATTGAGCTATTCGAATGTTTTATTCACCAAAAACTGCCAAATTTCATAGACTTCATTTTGTCTCAATTAATGCTGGGTCTGATTTTCAGATATATCATTGTAAAAACCGCTGCCCAAGGAATCACTACTTCCATATCCGGATTTTCTATCCAAGTCACACAACGAAAAAATTTTGTATCTGGAAATAATTGTTTATGGAACTTTAATAATATAATATTTGAAATCCTCTACCCCAAAAACCCATAAAGCGATACCCCACATCGGTAGTGGGGTGGGGGTGGTGACAGGGGGTGGGAGTGGGGGGTGAATAAAGTAAAAAAATATTTTGAGTTTTCTGGTTCTTGTACACACACTAAATCACATTTTTTTTATCCCCTTTAATAATGGGGTGGGGGTGGTAATGGGGGTGGCTAATGCCAAAAATTTTTTTGAGACCTTAGCTTCTCTTGTCTATACTAAATATCAATTTTATGAACTCTTATCTGCTTGATTTACCTACCGGAACAAGATGAAAATATAATCTAGTTCTAGATCTTGTTAAAGTACATATGTGTACCAAATTTCAAGTCAATATCTCAAACGGTTCCAGAGTAAACGTGCGCACAAAAAAATTACAGATCGACAGACAGACAGAATTTTTTTTTCGCTCAAACTTGAAATCTCGACGTTTCATGACATTCTAAGCCTATTTGAACAATAAAAATTTTTAAAAATTTTTTTGTCGTTACTATACTTCCACTGGATGTGGAAGTAAAATCATGCCAGCTAGTAAAGTTTTTACTTTGCTTCCTATATTTTAATATTTTCCATAAAATGTCAGAGGTAACCACATAATCAAAACAATTATTTGCCATGCTTTCACTAACTCGTAGAGGCTCTGAACGATTAGTTGGATTTTTGTACATAACTATATTTTTGTTTTCATGTAAACTGGAAGTTAAAATCGGTTAAAATTGGATAGACGATCTAAATATGCTTGTGTAAATAGGCTGTTCTTTTTTTTTAATAATACTATTCCTAGTGGGATTTTTACCATCTAGCCTGTCTTCGTTTTGATCAAAATTATCGCTGCGATAAATGTAATTGTTTTCTTCATAACTTACTGGATGAACTCCAGGTGGTATAAAAATGTCGTCACCAGTTTTTACTAATACGTGACTAGCTAAAGACGTTAACAATGTACGTATTTCATCGTAGGAATAACCATAGCCAAAAGAATAAAGCATATCATTAAGTTCTTTTTCTTCTGAAGGCACGAAACACATGTAGTGATATGTAAAGGATTAAAAAAATGGCCTAAGCTGATTGTTTTTTTTTCCATAAGTATTAATATAAATTCCATTACTATAGAAATAACGTTTCAATCAAATTTGTCTGTCCTGACATGTTTAGTATCCACGACATAAATGTTTGTAACAAATCTGAAACTTCTTGTTTACATTTATGTTCATTCAGATTAGTAGTCGTGTTTTTTTATAGTTTTAAAACAGCCAGCTATAGCTTCTCTTAAGATACCGGCGGCTTTATCAGGAATTGTTAATTCATTCTCATGAACCAAGTTTTCTTCGCCTGATTCACTTGTGACTGACAACAAAAATCCTTTTAGCTTTATTATCACTTGAATGAACTGTTGTTGTATTTTCTTTGTGTTCACAAAACACTTTGTTTGCTTAAATGCTTTTCTAATCTTTTTCTTATATTTCCACTGCTATAATAATCTAATTTTTCTTCCGTCATTTCTTCAAATATATCATTAAGGCGTGTTTTTAGAAATATTAGAGTTAAGAATTCTTTTTTGCAAAACAGCAAGATAAACCTCCTTAAATAAAATATTTAACGCTACTTTAAATTCATTTTTTTCTTTCAGTTGTTTAGTTTGTACACATTTAATTTTTTTTTGCTAATATATTTTGCATAATAAATTTTATGATAATTTCCATTAGCCCAAATAAATCTGAATAAATGTGTAACCTGCCTTGTATTTCTGTATCACAATGCGACACTGCAGCTTTAATATATATTTCTTTCTAGTTTCCGCACCCGTTCCTGTACAAACTGGTACTTAAAGATGTTCTTAATTTATTCTTAATTTTTCTGGATTTTCCACAAATCAGACAATGCCATTTTATTTTAAACTGATTTTTTTTCTTTATTATAGCTACATGAAGGCTCACTTGCATTTTTTTATCGCGTTTACTAATATCAGAGACAATACGTATTATCTTTGCTAATGTTATTTATTACAAAAAGATGTCAGACAAGAATAATGAAATCGGTATCGAAGGGTGTGCAAATAAGTTGTTTTATAAAAATTTTAATGAAATTGCATATTTTCTTTCATTTGCACAATTAATAATAGACCTGATGCCAGTAACAGTTGGTTTTTTACCATTAGATTTTCACTGCTTTCAGCAGTTTCGTAAAACAAACATGTAGTTTTTCTCCATTGATAAAAATGAATCTACAATATACATAAACTGTAATAGCCTACATGTAAGTAAAATAGTTACTTATTAATATTTGTCCAGACAATAAATGGGGCCAGCAGCCGATACGTTTCTTGATGGGCCGAGAAAATAGCGGGGGCGGGAAAGGAAGCCTCGCGTCTTCGTCGCCGTACTGTGCTTCGTTGTGTTTCAAGGGCTGTAGCGCTTTTAGTTAAAAAATTAGATCCAGCATTAATCGAGACAAAATGAAGCCTATTAAATTTGTCAGTTTTTTGGTGAAAGAAAAAATTGAATACCTCGTTATATAAGCGAGTTATGGCGAGTTAAGAATTAGAAAAATGTTGCTGATTTGTGTATCTTTTTGAATTTTGGTAGTTTTTTTATGTTAATTTTTTAATTATTGCAATAAATTATACTTCAAATTAAAAATCAATGTTTATTTGTCAAAACCAAAAAAAAAATTGTATTTTTATCTGTTTTAGTTCTAAAGTTATATTTGATTAAATCTTAAATTTCTAAATTTCTTTTTTTTTAGTTTTTTTGGAGAGTGTCGTCAATTTCTATGTAAAATAACATGCTTTAATAAGTTGTGAAGGTCCCATCTGGTTATACTTCAGTATTGGGTAGATCAAGAAAGAGAAGGCTTTTCGCGTTCTGCCCGACGGGCTATATGACGGGCGTCCCAAAAACCTCGGTATTTTAGGACTTTTTTCAGTTTTTTACCAATAACTGCTAAATTATGCATTTCTCGGAAAATTTTATTCTCTTATAAATTAAAGTACATATTCTACGTCGAGTGAGTACCATATACTTTAAAATGTGAAAAGTCGTTAGGAAGATATGCGAAGTCAAAAAACGACGATAGTTTTCATTTAAGAAAAAAATGTGTTTTTTACATATTTTCGCAACGTAAAATGTAATATATGAAATATATAGCGTAATATGTGAATATCCTATAATATTATACTGTGTATCAAAGTTAACTGGTCAACACTTATCATGGTCAATACTTGGTGGTGAATTCCTTGATTTTAAAATAAAAGCGCACATTGTGATTATAAAAATGTAATTAAAACGTTAAAAATCGATTGAAAGTACAAAATGCTTTGATGGTAAATTTTGATGTGTGGGTAATTAACAAGAAAAGTAGAGTATACAAAATTATGTAAATACAACATCAATTAAGTTTGCTGCGTTTGGAACTAGAATCTGAGTGAAGCAATTGGTCCAATTTATGGTCCTCATCATCCAGGTCTTCTAATTCGTCATCATCATCAGGTAGTATTACTTCGTTGTTATTGAAGTTTGGTTCGTCATCAATTTCATCTGGTGTATTGGTACAGAACGCACCTCTGCAATTATAACATATTGGAGAACATTTCATTCCTTGCTTCCTGCAACCACAAGCATTTCGGCACCCCTTTAAGCATTTGCACGCAGCGTTAATGAGTAGTTCCTGCGGGTCTTGTTCGGCTGTTGATGGCACTGGGAGTAGCCCATGCTTAGTGACCTTCTAACCCCAGTGAACTGGGTCCATCAAATGGCCCTTCCACAAATTATTCTGTACTAAGGATTTGGTGAACAGTTTAAAGCATGTTTCATTCAGAGAACAAGATTGAAGAAGCGATCCGGCATACAAAGCAGCAATTACTTTTTCGCCAGCAGCACCAAATTCATCTGTAGGTTTTTGAATATCTCGACCGTCCTTTGTACCTCCGCATCTTTGTCGAGTAGCTTTACAAATTTCATCTTCCCCTGTCTGAAAACGGGCGATGTTGAATCGCATCCGCTGAACGCGCGAAGGAATAATATATTTTTCTTCACTTTATTTGACATTTTAAAGTGTGCCGGGGAATAGAAAACGGTCTCTGACTTTCCTTTTCCAGGCTTCATGACAAACAACCGATCACTATTAGGAGCTAACGTAGTAATAAGTACTAAAAATCTATATCTTCTCCTACCACAATCACACATTCGGAATTCGTAGAATTTTCTGTACCCCTTCTGACAATAGTTGTGTCGGCATCCTCTGCAGCTTGTTCGACAGCGATGTTTTCATCTGCAAATTTCCGAATCAGCATTGAGATTAATCGTTTTTTTTTCCCTTCATTCGAGAGAAATTTATCTTTTGAAATTTTCAAAAACATTGTTTCGTCAAATTCAGCGTTGGCTGCAATAAACTTGTTCCTTCTAAGGCGCTCTGCAGATTTTGTGCTTTTCTTTGTAGGGTCGTCTGGATAGCCATCAAATACTATGATTGATCGCGCCCCAAAGTATTTTTTGACATAATCTGCGTATTTGTTGAGAACTGAAGAGAATCTTTCTCTCAACTCCCACGGCACTCGATGAAGTAGGAATCCACCGTTAATCACATAGAGAGCACTTTCGATCTTTGACGCAGTATCCACTGGATCAAACAAATAATAAAAAATAGATTTACGTGATTTCCTCATCATTCCTTGTTCATCAAATAAAGATGGTGGGTATGGAGCCAATGTAATTTGCAAAACTCGCTCGTTTCGGCAAATATTACATTCGTCATGCAAAATTACTCTTTTCATAACCGGTTACGTAAATAACTATTACGTAATGGAAATAAGGTTTAAAAGTCAAATATATGATTTTTCCTTTAAAAATTAAAAAATGGTTGTTTTTTGGACATGCATATCGTCCATACCACTTGACTTAATTTCTAATATGTGGTACTCATTGGATGTCGAATTTTGTGTACTTTACTTTATAAAACAGTAAATTTTTTTTAGAAGTGCATCCTTTAGGAGTTATTAATGAGAAACTAAAAAAAGTCAGAAAATGTAGAGGTTTTTGGGACACAACCCGAAAATTGGTGCAAACTTCAAAAAACTCCTTTTACATGCAAATAAAGAGATTAAAATGATTTCCAGCTTTCCGACAATTATTTCGTCTACACCACCTTTTTTGGCCTATGTTGCCTGGCCTATGCAGGGACCGAAAACGAATTTATTTCGTCTCGGTTTTGGTTACAGCTACCTGACGTACACCATTTCCAGTTTTCGGTTACGGTTTCGGTTTTCAGAGCAGCGTTAATTTGTTTTTCGGTTTTCAAAGCAGCGCCAATCCGGTTTTCGGTTACGGTTTCGGTTTTCCAGAATCTCTCATTTTCGGTTTCCGGTTTCGGTTACGGTTAGAAAAAAATCGTAATTACGGTGCGGTTTTCGGTTATGGTTTCGGTTCGGTTACGGTCCCTGTTGTAATGCCATTTTGTTTACATTTTTACAATAAAATTACAATTCTACGGAGACGTAGAAGAACCACATCAAAAAAATAACATTTTCAAGTCACAATTGTGGCTTTTAACTCAGAATTATGTCTTTAATAGAGACACTTGATAACAGCACTGATAAAAATCGTTGAGTCAAAATAGGACTTTTCATTCAACGTAAAAATAAATTCTGGAGGGAGCTGCACCTTCAGTTCATCAACCACAACTTTTAGGCACCCCAAAGGAAACAATTGCATCAAACGAAGAGAGATATCTCGATAACGCAAAGCTATCGATATTTGTATCGATACCGGCAACGAAAGAAAAGTATCGATACCAGTATTGCCCAGTATCGTATCGAAGGAAAAGTATCGATGTCACCAAGCATCGATATTTTTAAGATAAACTAAAATCAATCGGGGGTAAAAATGAATTTCATTACAGAGAAAATGTGTAAATGTATTTACACAAAACTGTTCGGCATCGTTTATTAATGAATTATTTTTTTCTTCTATTGGATGACCATAATTACATCCTGGCAATAGTGGCAACTAAATATCATAATGTTATTTTCCTCTGTTGTCTTTTATTTTTTAAAGTAACCACCCTGTGTATGTTTCAATAATACTGAGTCAGGTCTCCTCCTCGATAATTGTGTAAATTGCAGTCCAAATATTATTTCCACAATAGTTCCCTAATTATCTCTTCGAATGACCACCCTGTATATTTTCCTCCTTGACGGTTGTGTTAACTACATGCTACATATTACATATTACTACATATTATCGTCCTCAATCAGACTTTTTTCATATTTTTTTTAGGGTGACCACCCCATTTTAAATATTTTCCTTTTTGTTAATTTCATGCGAAGTATTATTGTCTTCAATCATATCTTTTCATTACTTTTTGTGGTGACCACCCTGTATATTTTATTCATATTTTTTCCTTTAACGGTTGCGTTAACAATATGCGAAATATTATTACCCTAAAAAATATTATTTTGGGTATTCAGCAGATAACTTTCAAAGAAAACATTCGTTTCTTTCATATACCACTGGTGCAAGTTTGACCAAAAAGGAAGATCAACAAGACTCCCCCTACGGTGACTTGTCGACTTCTTTCATACACCTGCCATATTTAAGATTCAGCATGAAAAGCAATAAAACAACCACTCTTTCTATATATTGATGATTCAAGTCTGATCATGCTAATATATATAATATTAAGTATCTCTAGCCCTACCTAGAGGATACTATATTACAATCAAACGTTTATTACATTTCAAAGTCAAGAAAATACTAAAAAGCACAAAGAAAATAGTTATAAAATTTCGCTCACCGCATGCATGTCCAATAATTGAAGTATATCATATTTTCGATGGATTAATTCCTTTAAACATTGTACAATCTTTTTCGTTCTCTTTAGAACTCGTCAGAAGGATATAAATCCAATTCGAAATAAAAGTTACTATTAGAAAATAAAAATGAAATACCCAAAATAATATTTTTTAACAATGATGTAAGCAGAAATAATAGGTATTTATTTATTAAACTAGACGAGTTTTGGGGCTCTAAAGGAATGTTTGTTTTTTGTTATTTTTAATATATTTGTCAAGTAAATAGATGTCTTCCTGTCAGTTTTTTGACACGAAAATATTTCATTTTTATTTTCTAATAGTAACTTTTATTTCGAATTGGATTTATATCCTTCTGACGAGTTCTAAAGAGAACGAAAAAGATTGTACAATGTTTAAAGGAATTAATCCATCGAAAATATGATATACTTCAATTATTGGACATGCATGCGGTGAGCGAAATTTTATAACTATTTTCTTTGTGCTTTTTAGTATTTTCTTGACTTTGAAATGTAATAAACGTGTGATTGTGATATAGTATCCTCTAGGTAGGGCTAGAGATACTTAATATTATATATATTAGCATGATCAGACTTGAATCATCAATATATAGAAAGAGTAGTTGTTTCATTGCTTTTCATGCTGAATCTTAGATACGGTAGGTGTATGAAAGAAGTCGACAAGTCACCGTAGGGGGAGTCTTGTTGATCTTCCTTTTTTGGTCAGACTTGCACCAATGGTATATGAAAGAAACGAATGTTTTCTTTGAAAGTTATCTGCTGAATACCCAAAATAATATTTTTTAACAATGATGTAAGCAGAAATAATAGGTATTTATTTATTATTACCCTCCCTTACATTTTTTCATTATTTTTTTTTTGTAACCACTAACCACCCTGTATATTTTCATTTCATTCCTTAACAGTTGCGTTGACTTCATGTAAAATATTATTGTCCCCCATTATATCTTTTCACTACTTCTTTTAAGGTGACCACCCTGTACAGTTTTAATTTTTTGTCCTTGTCAGTTGTGTTAACTACTGCAGTTAACACAATTATCAAGGAGAAAACCTGACTACTTTTGTTGAAAAATATACAGACAGGGTGGTCAGTTCCAAAAATAAGAACAGAGGAAAATGAGATTATGATATGTAGTTGTCACTATTTCCAGTAAAAACTCTGATACAGTTTTAATTAAAAAAATATGCAGGGTGGTCATGCGAGAGAAAAAATAATTGTTGAATAAATGATGCCATACAGAGATGGAAATTTTGTGTAAATACCTTTACAAATTCTTTGTAACCAATTTAATTCTTGCCCTTGACTGATTTTAGTTTATCTTAAAAATATCGATACTGAGCAATACTGGAATCGATACTTTGTTGTGATATCAAAACATCCCTATTTGTTTGGTATAAGTCAAAATTCTGAAATAAAAGTTAGAATACTGTTAGCGATGTCTGAATTCCCCGCGGTTCAAGACACACGCAATTTGGTAGTTGTGTGTATTATGATAGTTAGTATGTATGAATACTACTTAGAGTAATATAATTTTTGATTGATGTAATCTGTCACTAATATTCGAACTATATTTTCAATGATAAAATAAACCACTCAGATGATTATAAATATCGTGTCTTCCAGTTAATTCTATCAGGTTATGTGGCCCAGAACGATTATAACACTGAGTTGTGAATTTTTGCGTTTATAATCTGTGAATCAATAGACACTTGTAAAATGGCATCGAGTGCATCAAATTCTGCTCGAATTGAATCTCTGTCCATGGACAATTATGAAACTTGGAAGATGCAAGTGGAAGCACTGTTGACCAAGAATGATCTCTGGGAATATGTTAGTGGAGAGAAACCGCTTCCGAAGGAAGAAACTGAAACTGACGCTACAGCAGCCGCAAGTGTTCGAGCAAAGACATAATGGACCAAGGCGGATAAGAAGGCAAAATCCGATTTGATCAGAGTTGCAGCATGTACGAGGATGCACGACGTTTCGTGAGGTTTGGCTGAAACTTGAATCTATTTATGCATCAAAAGGACCTGCTAGAAAAGCAACGCTACTCAAGCAGCTGATGCTTCAAAAGGTAAGTGAAGGTGGTGATATTAGAGACCACATGAATAGATTCTTCAACGCAGTAGACCGACTGGCCGCCATGGATGTACAGGTACATAAAGATTTATTGGCAATAATGCTGCTTTATAGTCTTCCAGCTAGTTACGAGAACTTCAGATGTGCAATCGAGTCTCGAGATGAGCTACCATCTGTAGATAGTCTCAAAGTAAAAATACTAGAAGAGACTGATGTAAGAAAGCAATCTAATATAGTTGAGATGACCGGAGCTCTTGCAGCTGGCAGTAATGGAAATCGACGACGTCAATGGCAGGGTAAAAAAAATGAAACTACGCATGTAGGTACCTTCAAGGGAAAATGCTACAAGTGCGGTATGCAAGGTCACAAGTCGCCGGACTGTCCAGCTAGGAATGATAGGAAAACTCTTGAAAAAGGCAAGCAGTGTGCAAAGGCCACAGATGATACGTTTGCAGCGTATTATAGTAAACGTCAAGTGTCAGCTGAAGTTACAACTCGACCATGGATCCTTGATAGCGGTTGTACAACGCATTTGTGTGGAGATAAGGAGTCATTTGACTGTCTAGATGTGTCCACGTATGGAAAAATTAACCTGGCTAGTCAAGCATCCAGTGAGATCAAAGGAAAAGGTACTGTAGGTTTATCAGTAATCAATGGAAAAGATTCTAGGTGGATACAATTCCTTGATACTTTATTTGTACCAGAACTTCGATCAAATTTAATTTCAGTTGCTAAAATCACCGACAAGGATCATGATGTGTTGTTCAGATGTGATTCAGCTATTGTTTTCGATAAACAAGGACAAGTAAAATTAACAGCTGAACGTCAAGGTGATCTGTATTATGTTAAGGAGGAAAATAGCATGTCTGGTATGACAGAGACAAGAGAACAAGTTGAAGTGAAAAGATGGCACCAACGTTTGGGACATCTGAATTCAAGAGATCTTGTGAAGGTCATTAGTCAAGTAACCAAAAGGAAAATCACCATAAAGGATGTGGGATGTTTATCGCAGTGTGACGTATCTTTAAGAGGTAAAATGACGGCACTACCGTTTCCTAGTAGCGAACGTCAAAGTAATGAAGTTCTGCAGATAGTCCATTCAGATGTTCAGAACACAAGCTGCAAATGGTGTTAAATATTTTGTCAGGTTTATTGATGATTATTCCAGATGGTGTGAAATATATTTCTTAAAGCATAAAAGTGGAGTATTGAAGGCGTTCAAATTATATCAAGCACACATTGAGAGGCAGACTGGGAAGAAGATTAAGTGTTTTCAATCCGACAACGGGAAAGACTATTGTAATAATGAACTTAATTCACTCCTAGATAGTCAAGGTATTGAACGTCGACTGACAGTTGTGAGGACACCACAACAAAATGGCGTCGCTCAGCGCATGAACAGAACACTGTTAGATATGGCGCGGTGTCTGTTAATCCAATCAAGATTACCACTGATTTTTTGGGCTGAAGCAATTGCAATTGCAAGTCACATCAGAAATAGATATCCGTCTAGCAGCCTGAATGGAGGAATACCTTACCAAAAGTGGACAGGTAGGAAGACGACATGGAGCTATTTGAGGACATTTGGATCAACTGTTTATGTCTTAGATAAAGATCCATCGAAAGGAAAGCTCGCTAATCGATCTATTAAAGGAGTGTTTGTTGGATACCCACGTGAGACAAAAGGCTAGGGGGTATGGTTACCAGAAGCCAGAAAATTTATTGTCGCAATGGATGTCAAATTCCAAGAGGAAAACATTGACGGATCTCAAGACAACCAAGAGGAAGTTGTGCTGATCGACGATGACATTGATAGAACTGAAAATGATAATCAAATCGAAATAATGACAAATAATCCTAATGTGAGTAGTACACCTTTAAGAGAGTCATTGGGACAAGAGAGATCTCCACAGACTACACCAGCGTCGCATCATCAATTCATACAAGAGAATCAAAGAGGACGGGGAAGACCAAAGATACTTCGTACTGGATCCAGAGGTCGTCCTAGGAAATTATTTTCATCAGTTCGAGGAAGTGATCGAGAAGGTGAAAATTCAACGATTCAAATTAATGATGACGACAACGATGAGATGTTTGCTGGAGTTGTAGAAGTAAATATAAAGAATGCAATGATGTCTCCTGAAAGTGACGAATGGAAAGGAGCTATTCAGTCAGAAGTTGAGAGTCTGGTAAAAAATAATACTTGGGAAATTGTTGAAAAACCGCAAGATCAAAATGTGGTTGGTAGTCGCATTGTGTTGACCAACAAGTATAAACCAGATGGAACTATAGAGAGAAGAAAAGCTCGAATAGTCGCAAAAGGATACAGTCAGCAATATGGGGTTGATTATAACCAAACTTTCGCCCCAGTAGCAAGATTGGAGTCAATACGACTCATGTTGGCTCTTGCAATAGAATTTGGCATGACAATTCGACAGTTTGATGTGGTAACGGCGTATCTAAATGGATATTTGGAAGAAGAAGTATTCATGGAAATTCCAGATATGTTACCAGAAATGCTCGAGAGGATAGCCACAGACAAACGAGCAGTTCAAGAAGTGAAGAAACGAGCTGCAGAAATGCTAAAAAGATTAGAGCAAGGAGCAAATGCTTGTCGATTGCAAAAAGCCCTTTATGGATTATGCCAAGCAGGTCGGCAGTGGCATGCTCGTCTTTCAGAAAAATTAACTAGTATTGGATTAGTACCAACGAAGGGAGAACCTTGCTTGTATCACGCAGAACGCAGTGGAGTTATGTTACTAATCATTTATGTAGATGACATATTGGTGGCATCGACGGACCTTGAATGGATAGATGAAATCAAATCGAAATTATTAGAAGAATTTGAAATCAAGGAGCTAGGCCGAGCAAAATACTGTTTGGGGTTGGAGATATACCAAGAAAAGGACTTCATCACGATAAAACAAACGCGATATGTCCTATATATACTAGAGAAGTATGGAATGAATCAGTGTAATCCAGTGGCAACACTGACTGAGCTTCAAAGTAAGAAAGTGGTTAAGCCCACAGAGGAGACCAAACATGGTAATTGGCCTTATCGGGAGCTAATAGGTGCTCTAATGTACCTTGCTGTAGGAACCAGGCCAGATATTGCAAATACCGTATCAAGACTAGCTCAATTTATTAATAAACCTAGTAATCAACACTGGGCAGCAGGTAAAAGAGTTTTAAGGTATTTGGCTGGAACCAAAGACATAGGATTCATGTATACCAGTACAAATGTACTTTGTTCGGATATTCTGATGCCGACTGGGGAGGCTGCGTAATTGACCGACGATCTTTTACCGGTTATGCTTTCATCCTAGGAGGAGCAGCAATAACTTGGAAGTCGCAAAAGCAACGAACGGTTGCATTATCCTCGACGGAAGCTGAATATGTCAGCATGTCTGAAGCCACGAAAGAAGCGTTGCATCTGCGCAGTCTATTATGTGAAATAGGACTTGAAGGTATGTCTGATGTAAAATTGTACCTTGACAACCGTGGAGCGCAGCACTTGGCGTCAAATTCGATCTATCATTCAAGAACGAAGCACATCGATATTCGCCATCATTTTGTTCGAGAATCTGTTGAGAGAGGACTGACTAGTTACTCTGGAACATATTCCAACCTACCAAATGTTAGCGGATGTTCTCACTAAACCATTGTCAAAGGCACCACATTGGGGATACGTGCATGATCTTGGACTTATCACTCTGGAGGAGTCTCCTCAGCGTGCATCTTGAGGGGGCGCCTGAATTCCCCGTGGTTCAAGACACACGCAATTTGGTAGTTGTGTGTATTATGATAGTATGTATCTCGGTATGTATGAATACTACTTAGAGTAATATAATTTTTGATTGATGTAATCTGTCACTAATATTCTAACTGTATTTTCAATGATAAAATAAACACTCAGATGATTACAAATATCGTGTCTTCCAGTTAATTCTATCAAATACTGACTTAAAAATTTTAATTTTTTGTTATGGCCTTTCTACGCCTTCGTACAAGCCAGTCAGTTTCAATATAGCTAGCGTCGCCGCGTCGCCTAAATTAATAGTAAACCATTTCTTACTCGTTAGTGGATACGTTGCAACTTCTGCAAAATGGGAAAATGGCCAATAAAGAGTAAGAAAATATAAATATGCCACAAATAAACAATTATTTTAACGAATCTATTAGTGCAGTTGAATTAATTTTTTTCGGCGACAGTATTCCACCTGAAATTTGATTGTTAATTCATTCTTATGTGTTAAAACCTCCTGATTACGAAAAAAATATTTGCGCTCAAAAATTCCTTGTGCGTCAAAAGTTATATACACTTTTTGACGCGCTCTCGCAGATTTTCAACTTATCTGCTCAATATATCTTGTACTAGTAATCGGATGATTAGATTTATTTGAATTTAATTTTAAATCTTGTGTTTCACAAAACTGTTTGATAGTTTTCTCTTGTTTCCCATTCACAAGTATTGAAAATATTCTCGGTGGTTGTATTTAAGTTAAATATATACTTGTTAAGATATCCATCCAAAATTGTAAGTAACTTTTAAAATCTAATTGAGTTTTCGTAATACCGTATAATAACAATGCAGATCTGATCACGAAACTTTGTTAAAATTCATAAGTTTGCACACCTGGGTTTATAATTACATTCTACTGTCAACGTCATTTATCAACATGCTGGCAAAATAAACAGGTGTATGATATATGTTTATCCACCGATATGCAAAATTGTTAATTTAAATTTAGATAGAATTCTATATATAGAACTCACTTGTGTTAGAGGTTTTTGTCATGTAATATCGACTATTTTTAGTTAATGATTCAACTGGGGATTATTAGAATATACTTTTAATAGATTTTTTTAAATCGTTTGTGCAGTGGAATATTTATTAAAATAGATAAGATGCTAGAGAAATTTAAACATTTAAGTGTAATGTCAGCCAAATTCTAAACAAAATATTAATTATATTGAAAAAAAATAAACAGCTCTTACAAGCGGCTGAAACCTTCCAACCAAAGTTTTTTTGAAAATTTGTAAACTTACTTAATAACCGGCCTCATTACCGCTGAGTTACGTAATGCGTTCCTTCGTTCCGCGGGTGCTAGAACTTATACTAACAATCCACCATCGCAGGGTCCGTACAATTCTTTTATAACAAAATGTGAACGGAAAAGAGTGAAGTGTGATAAATCGCTGACATCTATATTATGTCTACTTTCGAATGACAATAAAAAATGATGTTATGTTCAAAAATCGGCAGCTACTGGAAGCGGCTGGAACCTCCCCACCCGGTGAATCTTTGAAGCCGAAAAGAGCGCTAAACAATATGAACGATCTCATTTAATTATATTTATTAAGTTGAAATATTTTTTTCATATTAAATCAGAAAAAAAGTCTTGCCTTCGGTGGGATTTGGACCTAAGAACTTGAGTGTTAAATTTATAGTCTGCACAACATTAATGTTTTATTCAATGTTTTAATACAAATATATGCTTCATCGGATCCTATCCCGGGGCCAGCCAGACTACCACGGTGAACACCACCGTGGCGAGTGTGAGGCTGGACGGGGTAGGTCCGGTTTGGCTTGGAGAAAAATAGAAAAGTAGCTCCTGTCTTCTGTAGGTAGGCTTAAAAACTAGGTTAAAATTATAATGTGTCCACATGGACCTAAATTAATATAAAAATAAACACAATACTATAAAAACGTTCGTAGGCAAGAGCACTTAATAATTTTGATTATTGATACGGGAAATAACTGAACGAAAAAACCTGTTCGTTGGTAATGGGAAGGATGGCAGGGATGGCCATCTTTGAAAAAAACCATGTAACTCTTGGTGGAGAGCTTCCCTGCCAGATGTAGCCAGGTAGTGTTCATGGTGGATCGTTTAAGTTGGTATATTTTGTTTTATTTTTTGGCCTCGACCGATTTTTCACTAAATCGGTCGGGGAAGTGATAGCTGTCAAATTTTTGGTTCCAATGTTTCTCTGGGGAATTTGGTTTTTGAAAAATGTTTAGGTTGGTAGCAATGTCTTAAATTGTTTTTAGGTTATGTAGTACTACTTTTAGGTTATGTTGCCGGAAGAATTTCCGGCGGGATGCCGGAAGTAGCGGAAATAGTTTTTAAAATATAATGTCACTGTCACTTTTAAAGTTTTATTGGAAAAAACTCACTCAGCATACAATCTGCACGCTTTAACACACTTGCAGAGAACTTATACCACAGATGGACCCGTAGTATTTTTTGGGAATTTTTCTTTGAGTCCATTTAATAAAATTTGACATTTTTCTGAAAATTTGACATTTTTCTGGAAAGTGACATTTTTCCGAAAATTTGACATTTTCCTGAATTTCTGACATTTTTCTGAAAAGTGACATTTCTCCGAAAATTTGACATTTTTCTGAAGTGACATTACTCCGAAAATTTGACAATTTTCAAATATTTGACATTTTTCTGAAAGGTGACATTTCTTCGAAAATTTGACGTTTTTTCGAAAATTTGACATTTTCTGAAAAGTGACATTTTCCTGAATTTTTGACATTTTTCTGCAAAGTGACATTTCTCCGAAAATTTGACATTTTTCGGAATGGACATTACTCCGAAAATTTGACAATTTTCAAACATTTGACATTTGTCTGCAAGGTGACATTTCTTCGAAAATTTGACGTTTCTTCGAAAATTTGACATTTTTCTGAAAAGTGACATTTCTCCGAAAATTTGACGTTTTCCTGAAAATCTGACATTTTTTAAAAATTTGACATTTTTCTGAAAAGTGACATTTCTCCGAAAATTTGATATTTCTTGGAAATTAAAAAAAAAATTCGTGACTCGTCTTGTAGAAATATTTTTTTGATATCATCATCAGTTCGCCTGTTATAAGAATTTTATGTTTTTATGACGTCATCAGAACGTAGGTGTATTTTTAATTCACTCGTATTCCATCCATCTACAATATTTCCACCTACGTTTCAAACTTTAATTGGATGTTTCCAATAGTTAAGTCGATATCTTCACCAGTTTCTAAGAATGTTTCTTATTTGTGACGTCATGTGAACGTAGGTGTATTATTATATTAATTCACTTGTATTCCGTCCGTCCACAATATTTCCACCCACATTTCAAATTTTAATTGGATGTTTCCAATCGTTAAGTCAATATCTGTACCAGTTCGTCTGTTGTAATAATTTTTCATTTTTGTGAGGTCATGTGACGTAGGTGTATTTTTAATTCACTCGTAATCCGTCCGTCTACAATATTTATACCTACGTTTCAAATTTCAGTTCGATATCTTCAACCCTTCCCGAGTTATCAGCCGAAATCACTAAACACCTCTGTCATTATTAGAATATCACCCTGTACATTGCACTGCTTTGAGGAGAAAAAACTATAAATTTCACTTCGGAGGATTTAAAAATCAGTATCAAATATAATTTGGGCATATGGGAAAATCGAAATTTTGTGTTGAAACGTATATAGCAGCGAAACCATTAATCCTACAAACATTTTTTGACAAAGCAAATTCATCATCATTTTATTGTCTTTCTAATAGATCCCCACTATTTTTTTGCCAAAATCAATATTTATCTAGATATTCGCAAGAGAAGAGAAAAAAACACGTTTCCTTAGAAAATGTAAATTTCCACTTATTTCGTTCCTAACGTCCTTATTTTTTGTCTTATGTCAAAAAATAAAAAAAAAAATTTTTGTAGCATTAAATTCTCTACACATTCGTTAGGGCGAAGTATTTTGGCCTAGGGACCGCCGTTTAAGAGTTATGGAGGTTTAAAAAGAAAAAATTCGAGATTTTAGACGAATTTCAAAAAAGTCTCCACTTTGGCCGACCGTGTCTCGGTAATTTTTGGAGCAGCATAAAAATCCAAAAAAAGACTTTTAGGTAATTCAATTCTCTACAATTTCGTTAGGTCAAAGTTTTTTGCCGTAGGAGTCGCCGTTTAGAAATTACGAACGATTTAATGAAAAAAGTGCATGACACCGTCATCTTGACAGGCCCGCCGGACCCAAACGAAAAGTCCCATTAAAATTTCGAGTGCGGCAAAACGTTCCTGACAATATGTAGTTTTCCTTAGCTAGTTTTTATTTTTGAGCTATCTCTCACAGTTTCCGAGTTACAGATGAAAAACCGTTTTCAGAGTTGCGGCATCCGAGAGTAAATTTTGGTCGAAAACACGACATCTAAATTTACTCGTATTTTAAAAAATACGATACCGCGACGGCCGTACTATGTAGCGATGGAAAGAGAAAGACCTGTAGTTGATCCGCATCGTAAATTGCATGTCGAAATTCGAAAATTCAGTTCGGTACGAACGAATCAAAAATGACATTTTTGAAATTTTTCGTTTGACGTTTCTCGATCGCGAATTTGTGTTAGAAGAGTGTCCATCTTCCATCTCGTTCCCCCGCAAAAAAGAGATAGACAATCTTTGCGCGTTAATAACTAATTAACCGTAGATAATTAGTCGTTCGGAATGTCGCGTTGAGATGTAGAATTTCACTCTCGTCAGATCAGTACAGTTCCGATTCCGTCAATAGTCTCTAAAAAAAGCCTTTGCGGCTGCAAATTTGCAAAGAGTATTTTGTGGTATACGTTCTCTGACACGTCTATCGAACGTTAGGTTAGACTATAAAATTTATCTTACACAAGAAGCGTGTTTTTTAATTTTTTTCACGGAAACCAAATCGAAAAAGTGCAAGTGTGATATATCGTTGAAATCGGAATTTTTACTGCTTTTCAATGGTTCAATTACAAATTGTAAGTAATCATAAAATAAACAACTTGTTGTGCCAAAACGGCACTAAACGTAATCCGATCTCAACCAAAACCTGTTCAAATCTTCTGGAGCACTAAAGAAACCCTCATGCAAAGTTTCATCCAAATCCGTTTAGTAGCTTCGCCGCTATCGTGCTAACATACATACACACACACACACACACACACACACACACACACACATACACACACACAGACATTTTTCAAAAACAACTTTTTTGGGTTCCTGGGACCTCAAAACGTAAAGATTTGATGTTACCTCAATTTTCGATTTTGGACTAATTGTAGTAACCTCCCACAATTTTAGTGTGGGGGGGTAAAAATATGTAAAAAATAATTGAATCGCCTTCAAAAAATGTCGCTAAAAGTTATGAAATAAAATTTGAAATATTGAAGTCTGTTAAAAATACATTTGAATTCGTTCGAATTTGCTTATTTTTACACCGACCGCAATAGTACGTCGAGTACACCAAAGAAAGATGCACTTTTTGATTGGAATGTGCCACTTTCTGTGGTCATAGTTGATGCCAAAAGGTAACTTTTCAGAAAGGGAGCCACTTGAAAATTCCTGCAGAACACCAAAATGGTCGCCATTATCCACACTTTTTTTTTTTTGTATCACAGATCCTAATGGTCCGATTTCGATTTTTTTTGTTTTTGTTTAAAAGCTCTTGTGAAGAGAACACTTTTTGGTCCCTATACATGAATCACTACATCTTAAGGGTTCTGAACAATTTTCAGAAAAACTAATAATTTTTAATTTTCACGGACTTTTGGACGATACTGTGATACGAAATTCAAAAACAGAATTTTGAATGATGCTGAGAGAGATTCCATGCAAACAGAATATACATTTCTTGGGATATTTACTCAAAAACCTGTCTGAAGATCCATGTGAAAGATAAGAGAGGCGTTGGTCTTCGTCGTCAAGTAGCACAAGAAAATATGCTACAAAAAAATTGGAATGACTGCCTCTGCTGCAATCAGACTAAGGCAGAACTCTTCAAGTTACTTGGAGAACATGCATTTTTGAAGTTTTATTGAGCTCACATCAGTACTGAGATTGATGGCATAATTCATTCATCTCGGCCGGATGAAACTTCAATTGATGGAGTACAATGCAGGCGATAGGAAGAAGCAGACGGTAGGGGATTTTTCTACACGTTAAACACAGTGTTGAACATGAAGCAAAAAAATAATTATTTGCACAGTAGATACTGACGTAGTTGTTTCTTTCTTTCACATTCTCAAAATTGCGAGGCTTCAGGAGATGTGGATTCTCTTTGGTGCTGGGAAGGGTCAGAGATACATGAGCATTAATGCCATGTTTGAAAGTATGGGTGAACATAAAGCTGTTGGATTGAGAGGATTCCATGCATTCACTGAATCTGATGTAAGGTCATCATTTGCAATGAAAGAGAAACAGACTGCCTGGAAAATGTGGAAACCATTTTCTGAAGCTACTGAAGCCCTACTTCTCTCTACTACAATAGTCTATTGCGGGCGAAATTTTTCAAGTTCTGGAGAAGTTGACTGTTTTATTTTTTTACAAAGACGCAGAAGACTTCTCAGTCAATCATGTTAGAAAGCTTCTCTTTACTTCAAAAAGTCGCAGTCTACAAAGTCTGTCCCCAACAAAAGAGGCACTAAGGCAGCATTGTCTTCGATCAGCACACCAGGCATGACAAGGTTGGAGTCGTGCGTACTCAGTAAAGGACAACATTCCAGGGCCAGACGAATGGGGATGGGCCATGGTTGCTGGGGAGTGGACGCCGGTTTGGTCTTCTCTTCATTCTATTAAGGCAGTAGAGAATTGGTTAAGTGTAGTTGCTCCAGATGCCTACTCGATGCTCCTATTCAAGACCAAGGTTCCATGCACGCTAATTTGCATGAATTGCATCGAGGGTCGATAAAACAGCAATAAATACAATAAAAGGTATGCGTTTAAATGATTATTTCTAAATTCATTTCACAGTTTCAGGATCATAATATTACTTTGTTGAGATAATGCCTTAATATACCAATAATATATAATTATTTTGTTCCAGGGAAGAATTGGAAGATGAAGAAGATGATTGCGTGATCTAGGGTCATAGGAGGTGTCTAGAAGCAGTTCATTTTCATGAGTATTTCTTAGTATTTAGTCGTTTTTTGTTTGGAAAAATTTGTTTCCTTAATGTAATAAATGTTTTCAAAATAATTAAAATCACTGTTGTGTATGAAAACAAGTCAATAAAATTCGTGAGAAGAAATCCTTAAAATGAAACGAAAAAGTGTTCTCTTCACATACAAAAAAAAGAAAATCGAAATCAGACTATTAGGAGCTGAGATGCAAAAAAATTTAGTGCGGCTAATGGCGGCCATCTTTAATGGCCGCCATTTCGGTGTTCTGCATGGATTTTTAAGTGGCTCCCTATCTGAAAAGTTATCTTTTGCCATCAACTATGACCACAGAAAGTGGAACATTCCAGACAAAAAGTGCAGCTTTTTGGCTTTTCTAGCCATGTACCCGACGTACTACAACATTTGCATTAGATAATAAGTTTCAACTAACTGGGCGACGCCGATGTTGAAATTTTATTCCAGAATTCTTAGCGACATTTTGAAGGTGGTTCAATCTATTTCTTTATATTTTTTTGCACTCTTTTTAATGACCTCATTATTTAGCTTCTGAACACTAAAATATCGGTCGTTGTGACTTTTTAAGCTTTAGCATTAGACTCGTTATCACAGAAACCTGAATTACCATGTGTCAAATAAATCTGCAAAAATATTGCTTTTATCGAGGCCATATTGTTTTCGTCCTTTTGAATTCTCAACTTTTGACGTCAAATTCATTACACTGGCCAACAAAAAGAAAAAAGTTATTTGAACTGGACATCTGAAGATACTTTTCTTTAGTATTTTTTCCCGCTGATTACGAATCTGAATTCAGAATTGGGGGGTTAATGCGCATATTACAGAGAAAAACCCGAAAAACTGCAAAAAAATGCGTTTTTTATAGTTTTTTATGGTTTCTTGGGTAGTAAAATATGCATGTGGTGTGTTCAGCTAGGCTGCATGTATTTTTCTTACGTTTCTTTGCCCCACTGACCTCGAATCTATTGTTAGAACCCAGGGCTAATTGTCAAAATATCGAGGAAAATAAAAAAACCGTAAAAAATCGCGTCTTTCACGGATACTATTTTTTTAAGGATATCACGTTTTTTTCATGGATACATAGCGACCTGATGGAGCTTTGTGTCAACTCGACCTACTTCAACTTCAATGGAAGTCTATACAGGGTGTTTCGAAAAGATTGGGACGACGCTTAGCCGTAGATTCTTGACATCAAAACAAGTCGATTTAACTCAAAAAGTAGTGGTCTAACTCTTTTCGTTTTCAAGTTACAAGGTGGCAAAGTAAAAAAATTGTATTCATAATTTGTCTCTATCTTAGAGACTATTATACGTATCTACTTCAAAGTTGGTAACGTCATGTTTTTTAGGTCGCTAATTATAATGGTGCTATTACCGATCCCATATTTTATAGATGGCGCTAGTTACAGGACTTTTACGTGGCACTTTAGGCCATAACTTTTTTGAGGTTAGGTTTTGGACAATGTCTTCTACTATAATCAAAACGCAATTTGGTTCTAAAGAAAAGGTGTACTTGTTTAAACGCGATAAAATACACCCTTTCAGAGAAATACGCGACTTACAACTTTATCACACACCAGTTCGAGGAAATTCAATTATACCTAAAAGCGGTTTTCTTATCTAGTAGGTGTACGTCAAGTACGATGTCTTGAAGTCGTCAATAGTGTTTGTTGTAGATACGTATAATATTCTCCAAGATAGAAACAAAATATGAAAACATTTTTTTTTACTATTCCACTCTGTATCTTGAAAACGAAAATAGTTAGACCGCTACTTTTTGGGTAAAATCAACTTGTTTTGATGTTAAGAGTCTACGCTAAGCGTTGTCTCAATCTTTTCAAAATACCCGGGGTGTTGAATTTCTTCGAACTGGTGTGTGACAAAGTTGTAAATCGCTTTTGTCTCTGAAAGTGTGCATTTTATTGCGTGTAAACAACTTTTCTTTAGGAAACTAAATTGTATTTCGATTGTAGTAGAAGACGATGTCCAAAACCTAACCTCAAAAAAGTTATGGCTTAAAGTGTCACGTAAAAGTCCTGTAGCTAGCGCCGTCTATAAAATATGGCATCGGCAATATCACCATTGTAATTAGCGACCTGAAAAACATGTCGTTACCAACTTTGAAGTAGATACGTATAATAGTCTCCAAGATAGAGGCAGATTACGAATACAATTTTTTTACTTTGCTACCCTCTATCTTGAAAACGAAAAGAGTTAGACCACTACTTTTTGAGTTAAATCGACTTGTTTTGGTGTCAAGTATCTACGGCTAAACGTTGTCCCAATTTTTTCGAAACACCCTGTATAAACAAAAAGATGGAGCAGCAATGGGTTCACCTTTATCACCAGTACTCGCCAACTTATTTATGGAAGCATTCGAAATATACGCTTTGGATAACTACCAATTGAAACCAAAATGTTGGTTTAGATATGTGGACGACACTTTCATTATATGGCAACATGGCCGTGAGGAACTGGAGAATTTCAAGGACTACCTAAACACATCACACAGCTCACATCATAAGATCAAATTCACCATGAAAATAGAAACCGAGAGCCAACTTCTATTTTTGGACGTCCTCGTGTTCAAGAAGGATAATGGAGGATTAGGACACAAGGTATACAGAAAACCGACGCACACTGACAGATACCTACACGCTAATTCTCATCACCACCCAGCACACAAACAGGCCGTCGTTAACACACTAGTACATAGAGCGAAGCAAATTTGCGAGACAAAACATCTGCAAGAAGAATATCGGACCTTAAAAACATCACTGCAGAAAAATGGATACAAACCGAAGGACATAGACAACGCAATAAAGAGACAAGATACAACCAGAACAGAACAAGAAAAAGAAGAAAAGAAATACATGGCAACAGCTTACCTACCGTATATACAAGGATGTACGGATAGAATCGGAAGAGTTTTGGAGAAAAAGAACGTCAAAGTAATATATAATGCGAAACAGAAGGTGGCACAACATTTACCCAAATACCAAGGTCAAGAAGAATTAGAAACACCAGGAGTATATAGCATTCCATGTTCCTGCGGACAAGTTTATATCGGAGAGACCAAACGACGTATAAACACCAGACTCAGAGAACACATTAGAAATAAAAAGAAGGGAAATTCTACAAAATCAGCAGTTGCCGAACATTCAGATAAAATTCGACAAAACCAAGAAATTAGCCAACACCAAGAATTATTGGCCAAGAAGATACAGAGAAGCCATTGAAATAAATAAACATCCGAATAACTATAACCGTGACACCGGACTACAATTACCAATAACGTTCCGCATGAGCAATGATCCGCAACACGCCTCCTGATAACCTGTATAAATAGAGGAGCTCAGTTCAGCAGAGCTCACTTCGCTTCAGAAGAAGACCACGACAAGATGGTCGAAACGTCAAGCACTCAACCAAGTCTACGCGGAAGAAGACCCGGAAACCAGCAGCCAAATACATAGCGTGTTACTATGGCCTGCGTACATCTTTTTTGAGTAATTTTTCCCGCTGATCACAAATGTTGAGTCAAATTTGAAGGTCAGTGATAAAAATACTGAGAAAAGTCAAAAAAACTTGTCAAAAATCGTTGTTTTTTTTAATGGATGTCACGTTTTTTCATGAACGCATAGCGGGCTCCGATGGTCTGCATATACCTTTATCGAGTAATTTTTTCTGCTGATCACGAATCTGGAGTCAAATTTTGGGGTCGGCGATGAAAACACTGAGGAAAATAAAAAAAATTGTCAAAAATAGGGTTTTTTCAGGATGCCCAATCATTGTACGGGATATATAGTATTTCAATTTTATATGGGTTTTCGTTTTCGAACGCGCTTATCTTCAAACGATCTGTATAAGGGATTTCTTCGTCGTTTTGTTCCTTTTGGTGTCACTTCTCTTTGTAGCATCCAACAGTAATCTGCTAATATGTTGACATCTCATTTACCCTGAAATCGACGTTCAAAGTCTTTTAAATTTTGGTGGAATCTTCTCCTTGCTTTTCGCTGAAGTAGCCGTTATTTTCTAGAAACTCATCCAGGTGTGAATCGAGAAAGTGCGATTTCAAATTCATCATATAACCTAACTTTTCGTAATTCTTTGATACAATGTTTTATTGTTGCAACATATTATATCTATTTCTAATTTTACTCAGTACTTTCATTACGAAAACCAATATAAAATTCAAATACTATATACCACGAACAACTAGGTGTCCTGAAAAAATGAGATATCTATGGAAAAACTTGATTTTTGACGTGTCCACAAAATTTCTCGATAATACCAAAACTCCAGACTACAGAAACATTGTATCAAAATGATAAAGAATTACGAAAAGTTAGGTTGTATGATAAGTTTGAAATCGCACTTTCTCGATTCACACCTGGATGAGTTTCCAGAAAATAACGGCGACTTCAGCAAAGAGCAAGGAGGAAGATTCCACGAAGATTTAAAGACTTTGAACGTCGATTTCAGGGTAAATGGGATGTCAACATGTTAGCAGATTACTGCTGGATGCTACAAAGAGAAGTGAAACCAAAAGGAACGTAACGACGAAGAAACCACTTATACAGATCGTTTGAAGATAAGCGCGTTCGAAAACGAAAACCTATATAAAATTAAAATACTATATATCACGCACAATGATTGGGTATCCTGAAAAAAACCGATTTTTGACAGTTTTTTTTTTTTCAGTGTTTTCATCACTGACCTCAAAATTTGACTCCAGATTCGTGATCAGCGGAAAAAAATACTCGATAAAGATATATACAGACCATTGGAACATGCTATGCGTTCATGAGAAAAACATAGTATCCGTGAAAAACGCGATTTTTGACGGTTTTTAAAATTTTCCTCAACATTTTGACAATTAGTCCTGGGTTCTAACAATAGATTCGAGATCAATGGGGCAAAAATACATAAGAAAAATACATGCAGTCTAGCCGAACAAAAAAAAATGAAAAACGCATTTTTTGACAGTTTTTCGGGTTTTTCTCTCTAATATGCGCATTAACCCCCCATTCTGACTTCAGATTCATAATCATTGGGAAAAGTATATTCAGATGTCCAGTTCAAACAACTTTTTTTTTGTGGGCCTGTGTTATCAGCCACATTTGAAATTCCTTACTACCAATTTTAATGCAATTCCAATGGAATTTGATTTTTTTAATCACAAAGTTAAATTAATCCTTAATCTCGAATGTTTTCGACTAAAGAAATTTGTTACCAATTTTTGCTCTCCTTATAGTGGAAGTAGCTTGCTGAAAATAACGTGGGACAACCACCGAGCATTAAGTACTCTACAGTTTGAGAAGATGTTTGAACAATTATAAAAAAAACATACCTCCAACAACCAACAACCCACAACCTCCGCCTTTTTTAAATTTTATAAGTCGGTTAAAAAGTTCATTAAACGTCGTCTGACTTGCAACAGAACCTTTTCAACCTATTTATGGCATCAATATTACCCCTGCACTAACTGTCATCAGAATCGGTTAACTAGATTCGGCGATATCGTGTCCACATATATACATACTTACACATATACCATTGCTTTTGGGGCCTCAAAATGTGATAATCTGATCTTATCTCAATTTGGGACCAATTGCAGTAAGCTCCACATTTTATGGAAAGAGAGCAAAGTTGCAAGTCAATTTTTAATCAAGTAATTAATTAAAACACAATCCCTCATTTTGAATATTGTGTAAAGTATTGTTGTAAAGCAATGAAAGTTATATTACATTGAAATAGGGGCGTACATTATAGTTCGAGCGCTGAGATTCTTGTATTTATTTGAACTTTCATTTCGTTTTTATGTATGAAAATAACGATTAAAGAAAATAAGAATTAGTGATGACACATCTGTGGATAAAGTTTTATTTCTAAAAAAGAATGATCAAAACCAGTCCAGTGGAAGCCGCTGGCGAAGCCGGAAAAGGAAACTTGTGTTTTAAATATATAGATTTATTTGATTAGGTATAATGAGAATAAATCAAACTAAGAAAGTTACTTGCAAAAAAGCACAATTTCAAACCCACAAGGTTAATCGCGCTAAAATTATTATTTCTTTGTTTTTGGAATATCTCAAATTTTCTACCACCGAAAAATTTTTCCCCTATTAAGACAAAATTGCAATGAACAATAGTTAATAAACCGATTTAGAATAAAATTTGTTTAACAGCATATTTAGTTAAAAATTTGTTGTAGGACAATGCGTTATCGTCATACATATAGTAATAATGTCATACTAAAATTTTCTGTCGAATATGTTTTTATATACATCCTGGTAATTTTACAATTTTCATGTATCAACAGTTTAACACAATTTTACCTATATGTTAAACTAATGTTCCGTAATAAGTAGTTACGCTGTGATTTTATTATACATATTATATTTCACTAAGCCTAAATTTAGCTTAGTTTTATATTATATTATGGTTTATACTTGTTTGCCACGCAATCTTGCAAATTATATTTATTTACTAAAATTTACAAGGTGCCGCAAAAGTAAATAGTTTTTTTTTTTTTCATTCAAAATATTTAGTGAAATATTTATTACTGTTTTGTACTATATTCTGATCGTAAATTATTACATTGGAGAAAATTAATTTAAAATACTCAAAATCGTAAACTAACATCATTAAAAACCCCATAGACAACAAAAAAAAAAAAAAAATCTCTTTCAGAAATATAAGCGATTCAAAAAAATCTGCCCGATTTTACCTGAAACGTGACGTCAGATGGAGAAGGTCGGATGGCGGCGTCAAGCGACACCGATTCTGCTTTGGCTTTGATAATTCCGCATGTGTATGCGCATTTGTCAGAAATTTACACGTATTCGTTGGAAAAACATCTTCAACATTCTGAAATGTCACAAAATGCTACCTTTGATTCGTTCATGCCAAGCCGAATTTTCGAATTTCGCCGTGCAATTTACGATTAGGTTTATCTGGAAGACTTCCTCTTTACGTCGCGACATCGTATGGCCGTCTCAATGGTGTTTTTCGAAAAATATGAACGTGTCAAGATTGCATGTTTCCGCAATTTTTTCGGCTTCGAAATGTAAGCTGTTTTTTGCTATTTTTCGCAAATATCTCCGAAACGGTGGGAGTTAGTTCGAAATAAAAAATAAGGTCAAATGAGTATTTTCCACTACGAATCTTTTGCTGCCAGCAGAATTTTTATTTTCATTTTTTGTTTCGGAGATAACTACTGAAATGTCGGCCATGTACGGCAAAAAATCGCAAATTTTATTTATTTTTATTTATTTTTTATTTAATCGCCTTATTTATTTTAATGTTTAGCCGATGGCTATTCTACCACTCAACCAGGACGGACACACACAGTGACAATATCACAACACCCATTCCCTGCGACATTGCCATCTGCCGCAGCTGAAACTCGAACTCAGGAGAGGAGAGCGACTAGACCGTGTTGCCTTTCACACAACCGCGGTCTAGCCCACTGCTACCGTCTCGGCAACACGAGAAAAACGCCACTACACATCCATACCCTAGCCAGGATTCGAACCCGGGACCCCATGGTCGCAAGCCTAACACCTTAAGCACTGCGCCACCGAGCCGGTGAGCTTCTACAGTTGGCAACTTTTTAATCTGGGCTCCTACGAAAAAAGTCTACTCTAGCTAATTTAAAAAGAATTAAATTTGCTAAAACCCTTTTTTTTTATTTTTTGAATTCTGACGAGAATGAAGGAATGAGAGGGGCGGGATTTGGGACTTTTTTTTTTTTTGATAAAATTTTTCCATTTTGTCGTACCGAACGCCAGCGCCCAGTGTGTACTCGCCCTTAGGGTGAAGACGTACCGCTCGGTTAAAGTTCGCCATCTGTGTGACACCAAGTGAGACTAGCTCTCAAGGTGAGGATCTCAAATTTAATTATTTATTGCAAAGTAAATACTGCGATTTAAGAGCTGATATTTGGTGTGGCGTGTTTTTATACATAAACACACACTTTAATGAAATTTAAAAAAAATGGGCAAGTTCCCCATTATGATAACATATATGGAACATAAAGAATATCAAAAATAAAATTACAAATTCAATTAACCATTATTTATTTGTCTGTATTGTGTTTGTCTTCATACATTAGTCAAACCTGTAAACAAACGATCAACGGAAAATAAAATAAACATCTCTATTTGCATTTAATGCTATTTTGAGTTTCGTTACATAGATAGGTTAGTTATTATTTAGTTATTTCCTTTTGTTAAAAATGTATGCTTTTTCACTTCGTTTTATTCATTTTTAGGATAAAGTATTACTGTTTATTTTTCGAAGAATGATTTATTTTCCTCATGGAAGGATACGTTGTTCCCTTATAAGTGACGACAACTGTTTATTTCGGGCTTTTTCTCATTGTTTATTTGATAATTACGAATATCATCCTAAAATTCTCATTCGAGTCGTCAAAAAAAAATAAAAATGAATCTGAGTATTGTTGGTTACTCATCTTGTAGACTGCCCATTAATAATTCAACTGAATATGAAAATTTGTAATCGTTAAATGGTGAACTTCCTGGTTATGTTGAATTGCATTGCATTAGACAATTATTTCTTTTTGTTTATTTAGGGTGAATGGAGACGATAAAAATAAAATAAAATAACTTTTTTTGGCAATGTTGATAAAGGGTATTACAATGTTTTAGAATTTATCTCTCTCTCTCTCTCTCTCTCTCTCTCTCTCTCTCTCTCTCTCTCTCTCTCTCTCTCTCTCTCTCTCTCTTACTAATGTTGTGAAAGGTACTATTCCAAGAAGACGTAACCAAAAAGACTGGTTACAGGGAAGAGACAGATGAACGAATACGAAAACGTATACAATAGGAAGAACAAAACCTATTTTAATTGAATATAAACATTCCTGACACTACGTCAAATGTACTTCAATTTAATAATAATAGTAATAATAATAATAATAATGTTTATTTATAGAACAAATATTTCAAGTACAAGAAAAAAAAATTGCCCGTATAATATATATATAAAACCCCCGCCCAAGGAATCACTACTTCCACATCCAGATTCTCTATCCAAGTCACTCACAACGAAAAAACTTTGTATGTGAAATAATTGTTTATGGAACTTTAATAATATAATATTTGAAATCATCTACCCCAAAAACCCATAAAATGATACCCCACAGCGGTAGTGGGGTGGGGGTGGTGACAAGGGGGTGGTAGTGGAGGGTGGATGAAGTAAAAAAATATTTTGAGGTTTCTGGGCCCTGTACATGCACTAAGTCACATTTTTTTTTCATCCCCTTTAATAAGGAGGTGGAGGTGGTTAATGCCAAAAATTTTTTTCAGACCTCAGCTTCTCTTGTGTATACTAAATACCAATTTCACGGACTCTTACCTGCTTGATTTACCCATTTACCCCAAATTTACCCCAATTTACCCCCCAACCCTTCGACGGAACAAGATGAAAATATAATCTAGTTCTAGATCTCGTTAAACTACGTATGTGTACCAAATTTCAAGTCAATATCTTAAACGGTTTCAGAGTAAACGTGCGCACAAAAAAAAGTTACAGACAGACAGACCGACAGACCGACAGACCGACAGACAGACAGAATTTTTTTTTTCGCTCAAACTTAAAATCTCGACGTTTCATGACATTTTAAGCCTATTTGGACAATAAAAATTTTTAAAAATTTTTTTGTCGTTACTATAAACAGTACACTACAAGATATCTCGGAGGATATTTGAGCGTGAGAAAAGAAGATATCCTATGCAAGGGCACAAGGTTGGACATTGCATAAATAAATATTACAAGTTAAAAACTTATCCTAAAAATAACAATTAAAAATTAAATAACAACGTGAATAAAAAAAATATGATAATATAAAATTGTTTTGTTACAACAGGTACGACAAAATATGACTAAGATAATAAATCAACTTACACCATTTAATTATTCTTAAGATCAATTTGTTGATGAATCTCTAATCTCGGCAATTCCATTATATGTTTCTTACATTGCTTTTTAAAAGTAGATAAAGATTTAGCATTTTTCAAGTTGTCTGGTAAGGTAGAATAAATTTTTGGAGCTAGGTATGCATAATTTCTTTGCCCTACTGATTTTTTCATAAATTGAATAGTAAACTGTTCTCGGTTTTGTCTAGTTAAATAATTGTGAGGTATACGTGAAAGATTATTTTTATTTCGATATTGATGTATGCAAATTGCGTAATAAAACAATTGTCTGGTGTCAAATAAGCGGCTTTCTGAAAACAAATCATTTGTCGGATAAATCATATCTTTGCCAAACATTTTATTTAAGATTCTCTTTGTGAAACTTCTAAGTTATACAATATTGTTTTGTTGACTCCACCCCAGCCAAGTATGTCATACATTAAATGTGATTCGACTATTGCATGATAAATTATTACTGAACTGTTTAGTGGTACAATGTTACGTAAATATTTCCTAGAAGGTATAATGCATCTTACTTTTTTTACCCAATATTCAATATGGGCTTCCCATTTTAGATGTTGGTCAATGTATATGCCAAGGTATTTTATTTTATCAGTTCTAATTATTTCTGTAGTGGTATTCATTTCTGTGATTAGTAAACAATTATAGTTAGGTAAACCAGATTTGTATGAAGCAAATGGTACAAAAAAAGTTTTTTGTAAATTTAATGTTAATATTTTGCTATCAAACCAGATAGTGTGGAGAAATCAGTTTCAACTTTTTCTTTTAGCTCATTCCATTATTTATCAACATAGTAGACTACAATGTCGTCGGCGAACGTAATTATTTCTCCCAAGCTGCTTTGCAAAAATAAGTCGTTTATGTATATGACAAACAGCAGCGGTCCCAGAACTGTACCTTGCGGCACTTCATATTCCGGCGTTTCATTTATTTTTTTTTATCTATTTATTTAACGTCGGCCTATTTCCGCTACCAGGGCCTATCACCGATGCCAGGAGACGAGCTACCCCCAACCTGGAAATTTTGCAGAACCTCTTCTTGTAGGAAGAGTAGGGATCTTTTACTTGCCTAACATTTAATAGACAAGGGACCGCCTGCTTTACATCCCCTCCGAAGGATGGTATATCCACTGCGTAATCCTCGTCTTCAAATTACGTAGCTTCCGCATATACACTGATATACAAGCCGCTAGAAGGTGGGACGAGATCGCTGTGTTTCTTAAGATCCATCCAAGTACTAACCGCGCTCGACGTTGCTTCAACGAAATATCGACTGACATTCACATTGAAGTCGCCTCTGCGCTCACCCCATTCCGGCGTTTTAAAGTAACTTTTTTTGCCATCTATATCAACACATTGCTGTCTACCATATACATAACTCTTTAATAGTTTCAGTTCCCTTCCTCTTATACCTATGCCTTCAAGTGATTCTATTAACAGTACAAAATTAACGGTATCGAATGCTTTTGCTAAGTCCAGGAAAACTGCTAGTGATGGCAACGATTTATCAACAGTGGAGTAGACTCTATTTGTTAAAAAACTGATGGCGTCTTGAGTAGATAAACTTTTTTGGAATCCATATTGATTTTTAGCTATAATTTGGTATTTATTAATATAATTATCCAAACGTATTTTCAGAACTTTTTCAAAGACTTTTGAAAATTTCGTTATTATAGATATAGGTCTGTAATTTTGAGCTAATAGCCTGTCACCTTTCTTATAGATTGGTTTTATAACTGATGTTTTAAATGCGTTAGGGATGTGACTTATAGAGAATATTAAATTAATAAGGTAAGTTAAAGGTTCTAATATATACTTTGCTATTTCTTTTATTGTTTTAACGCTTATGTTATCTATACCTGTAGATTTTTTATTGTTTAAACTTTTAATTATATCATATACTTCGATGTTGTCACTATATAACAAATAAAAGGAATTCATCAAAACTTTTTTTTTGGGAGTATATGCAACATCAGGAACTATGTTGTTTGCTAGTTGCATTCCAGTATTTATAAAAGTGTTATTGAATTCATTTGCTATATCCACATTTGAAGTCAGAATATGATTTTCCGAATCTCTTATAGAGCATATCTTATTAGTATTGTTGCAATTTTTTATTGAATTCATTGTGTTCCACAGATACAACTTATTATGTTTGTTGTTTTCAATTTTTTGTCTATAATAATCTTCTTTCGTTTTTACTATAATTTTATCTAAATATTTTTTGTAATTATTATATTGTAATTTTATTTCGTTATTTAGTGGGTTTCTTTTCATTTGTAAATATCATTCCTGCTTTTTGTTAACTGACCTCATTAAGCTATGATTTATCTATTCTCTTCTTATCAGTTTGTGTTTGATTTTTTTATTGGTTGTGCAAGAAACTATGTGATCAGTAAATATTTTGAGAAATGTATTTAGTGCCATTTCTGAGTAATTGCAAATATATATTTTATTCCAGTTTAGATTCATTAATATATTTTGTAATTTTTTTATAGTTAATAAATTTTTGAAACTTTATTTTTTGTTTAATGTCATTCACTTGTTTATCTTCCATTATTATTTGTAGAGCTATCATATAATGATCAGTTATATCAGTCTGAATTATTAATGGTAACGCTAATTCAATGTCGTGGTTGACTTTCAAAAATATGTGGTCAATACAAGATTTAGAATTTTGCTGTACTCTTGTTTAATCATTTATTGTTGAGGAAAATCCAACTCCGATAAAATGTATTGACTCGCATGTTCTGTGTTTTTCAAGATATCAATATTTATGTCGCCGATTATCAACCCACAGTCAAAGATTTTAATACTTTGTTGTATATGATTACATAAATCTATGTTAAATTGAGTGGGATTTAAAGATGGTGATCTATATAATGCTAGAATGTATATTTTTTACCATTAAATATTAATTGTAGTTCTATTAATGATATATCATGGAACATTATAATATCAAAATTGTATTCTATTTGTTCTCTTATATACACAACCATACCATCGTTTAGATTTAGGGAACCATTATTATACACCATTTTGTAGCCATTTTAACTTGGGTAATTTAAGAAATGAGTGTAATTATCGCTCTGCACTATACTTTTCATGTGAAAACAATTTTGATGTTTATTTTGGTATATGTTGTAATAAAAAGTTCATATTTTCTGAATTTTGTATTTCTGATGAAATGAAAACAATATAATTATAAATTTTTAGAGATCCATCAATATAATAACGCATATTATTCAGTGCAAGTAAAAACTCATTTCCCGAATATAGTCCCTATTATTTCAAAATTCTTGGTGTATTACGTGCTTCTTATGGGCAATTATAGATTTTAGACTGCTAAAGACAATCAAATAAAAAATGCTGCTCCTACTCCCTTGAAAAGAAATACTCTTAAGTTGTTTAATTATGCAGGGATAATATTTTATTTTCGATATTTTCTAGTATATTACTTTGCTGGCTTACGTCTACGCCTAATGCGAAAAAGAAACGCTTTTCCTAACTTGTCGCACAAACAGCTATTTTCAAATTCTTTACATCCCTTACTTACCGAAGGGAAAGTATTACAATCGTTTTGTTTTCACATTGACGCTCGTTTGAAGAAAAACTTAAAATGAAATGAAATGTCAAAAGTCTTTATAGATACCACTGAAGCAAAGTTACAAGGGATTAAAGGTAAAAAAATCCTGTTTTTTGCAAATACCTCGGAAACTATTAGCTTTATGACAAATTGTAGCATATAAAGATTCTATACTTTTTCTTCGTAAAAGTACCACTTTACAAGAAACATGGAAAATAAATATACGACGATATCTTCTAAAAATGTTGTATTATTGTCATTGTCCCGCGTTTCTGAGTTCTGATTTCTTCTGAGAAATCCGTAGAATACGCCTTCTGTCATGTTGTCTTGCTACTCCATATTAGGTACAGAATTTTTACAAGATTGATGGTGGCAATTATTACAAACAATAAACTGCAATCCAATTTTCCTGCAGCCTCACTTTGATCCACAGCCTTTGAAGCAGTTGCAGAAAATGCCATTTAATAAAATATCTGGAACTTTCATTAATGCATCAAATACCTTTGATCTCTTGTAACATTTAAAGCTCCAGTGGTATCTTAAAGACTTTTGATATTTTGTTTAAAATATCAAAAACTTGCTTCATACAAAAATTCAGCTGGGTGGAAATTTCTATTCAGATTGGGCATTCTTCAATCTAATTTTACTGAATTATATTGACAAGGAAAAAATCTGGTATATTTTGAGTGAATGTAAAGGAAAAAAAGTGATTAAGGGAAAAAGTGTGGCAGAGGATAATAATAGTTGCCACAAATTCCGTTTCAGTTTTAGTGAAAAATATACAGGGTGGTCGCTAAAATAATCAAATAATTAACAAGGCTAAACCAGTCAATATTCGACAGAGGATGCATATTTGAAATTCTGAGTAGGTGGTGGTTCTCCTTTGTTTTTCATGTACTTCTCTAAGAAAAGGCGTTGAGTTAGTACCGCGAATTTCTTGAAAATGTATCTGCTAGTAGCAAGTTCAAAGGTGTGTCTCTAAAGAATAATTTCCGGATACATTTTCAAACATTTCCATTCCGTTGTATCTTGACGAGGTTAGTCCAGTAAGTATATTATTTTTGATACATATTTCTGACTCTACTACCACCTGAAAATATTGAAATGACAAAGAATTTTCTCTTATTTGTGTAAGTAAATGAAAGGTTACGAATTGAAGAGCTAAGTGGATAAAGGTGTTATGTCACAAAAACACGTTATTGAGTAACTTAACTCGAAAGTTTTTAGGCAAGAACTTTTTTGTTATAACGACTATATAGCTTGCATTTTGCGATGATATTGACATTTGATGTACTTTTCAGAGACAATAGTATATTGTGTATCTAGGTGTGAAAGCGATACATTCCCGGACGACGATGCAATTGTTGGCCGAGGCGCTAGCCGAGGCCAACAAGCATCGAAGTCTGGGAATGTGCTTTCACACCGAAGTACACATACTATTTTTTCTGAAATCACAATAAATACTATTTTAAACGTATAAAAATCAAAAGTATAAACATTAAAAAAAAAAATTTCTGAAATCACAATCAATACTATTTTAAACGTATAAAAATCAAAAATATTAACATATTAAAATATATATAAAAAACCGTACGGGAATGTTACTTCCCGGCCTAGGCCGGGAAGTAACATTCCCGTACGGCTTTGTTGATCGTTGCTTGGCAACAGATCTTTTCCGGTCTGTTTTCTGATAGTTTCCTAGCAACGGACTAAAATACAGGAATTGTGCATTTTTCGCTCTAAAATCGCGCCGAAAATGTAGACATTCCCGATCGATTTCAGAAAAATAACTAAAGTTGTCAGTTGTCATTATTTTCGAAAATTTAAAAAAATTAATGTACATAACACCTTTATCCGTTCATAAGTTTCTCTGAAATGAATAAGGAATTAGTGAATAAAAGTGTTAAGAAATTAAACATATTTTATTATTATTAAATCATTGTACAATTTTTAGGTAGTCGCACAGTTCTACGGTTTTGAGCCACAGTTTGGTCATTTCATCTAGTGATGTAATAGTAGCACCCATTTTATATACCGTCGCGAAAATAAACCTTTTCATTGTTCAAGTTTTTCTTCCTGTTGTACAAATTGAGTTTTGAGGCAATTCCATCAATATCCTTGAAATGATTCTTCATATCTATGACAAACGGCGTCTTTGGGAGTTCTTGAAATTTCTCGATACTGGTCCGGAACGTAGATGTTTTGATGTTTCCTTAAAATTTTCTCGACTCTGCCAAAGTCTGTGTCTGAATCTAAATATGAATGTCCCACCTCCGAAAATTTATGGTCGATAACTTTATATTTTCTCTTTAAAATCAACAACTGGTAAAGTGTAATGATATTGAAGTTTTTATTTTTTCCACCACAGGAGTCGGGCTATATTATAATGTGATCGATCTTTTCTTGGAAATATTCATTGTAAATTTGTGAAAAGGTGTGTAAGCAACTAGCAATTTGTAGGCTTTCACGGCTGGCCATATCTTCAGTCCATGTGAAAAAGAACGTTTTTTTTTTCAGTACTCCTCAATGTATGTATGCCAAGGTTGTAAAACCACATTTGACGAAGGTAAAATGCTTTCGATGTACTTAATTTTGGCAGCGGCATGGTTTGCTGAAGATCTAAAGTATGAAAGCAAATCGTTCTATCTTCTGTAACTTTTGCTCCGTCACGCTTTTGTTGTTCGAAAGCTAGTTTGTAATTTTCTCCGTATTCTTTAGTATTATTTCCAGCATCACATTTGGGAAAAAATGTGAGTCATTTCATGCTCTCAATTAAACAATTTTGAATACCATGGACGTAATTTCAGCATTTTTATTGGGTAGGCAGGGATTTTTCACAGATAACCCAATAGATGTAAGCATAGCGAACCCTGTAATTCTTAAACGATAACCTTATAAACCCAAATGACCTTTGACTTGATTGGCGTAATTATCATACTTATTATTTTTTCCGCAAGAATTTCGGAATTCGCCAGATTTTCCTTAAACAATTTAATGCTCTTTCAAAATATTGGGTGGGCAGAAGCCATACCAGATATCAGTTTTGCTCTTGTCATAAAAATTTCTACGGTTCAGCCCTCTTCTACTTGTCAGCATAAAAATGTTTGTACAAAAATCAACACCGCAAAGCGTCACTTTCCAGTATTTCTAATTTACAGACTAATTTGCTAGAATACTTTGGTAAATTCGTATTTTATTATTGCATTTTATATTGATAGTGTTTTGTTTTCAAAACATTATTAAAACTTGCCAGGGAAGAAATTGCCACTATGTGACTGATTCCTGCTGAATTGCCAAAAGGTATACATGTGTTTACAGCAATTAGATACTCAAGTACCATCTCGACTCTTGTACCATCTCATACCATTTCGAAATTGAACGAAATGAATATATGGATTAAAACACTATAAGCACTATTTCCAAATATCAGCCAATTTATAAACATCTTACATGATTCATGAAATCGTTTATTAATTGCCATTTGTAATATCAGTTTACTACGACTGGCCATTTTCACTATAATAGTAAGAAACACTTAAGTAACACTTTGTCACAATAATGTCAATATAACATAACTTTAAAAGCAAAGTGTTTTGGTTTAAAACAATTTAATATCGCACAGTAACAGATAAAGGTGGTATGTGATCATGACACCTTTATCCATTAAATTATATAAAAACCCTATGTACATAACACCTTTTTCAAACATTAAAACGCATTTAATAAAAGTTTATTATCCCAAAAACTTATTGAAATGATAGATTATAAGTTAAAATAGTTGTCTGTGTAGAAATCTCAAAATTTTCAAAAATGTCACATAACACCTTTATCCACTTAGCTCTTCAATTATTAATTAGCAGGAAGAATTTCTAACGCCGTTAGTTTACTTTTCGCTGACATAAGTTAAAAGAGGACGATGTGATAGAAAAAGAGAGTCACAAAAATTTCTTGCCAGACGTTATTCTAGTTTTGACTTCCGCTTGTTGTGTAGCACGTCTAGCGGCATCACGCCATCTGTCGCGGTTGCTTTACACAGCCTCATCAAAGCTCTCTCGCATTGGCTCTTTGGTTACATCAGCCCAAAGTTGCGAAGAGCGTTCTCTTTGCCACTTATCATCTAGTTTTCTTTTTACTATCAACCGTTCTCTATTTTCCTATCTCCGGTTGATGCGACCAAAAAATAAAAGTATTCGGGAGAATATGACGCTAGAAAATCGCTTTTGGGAACGAATTTCTTGAAAAATCGAGCTATTAGTATGGTGCGCAATGGGCTGCCCAGAGAATTTAGGAAAAATTTCATACGTCAAAATTTATTTATTTATTCATGTATTTTATCTAGCACAGTACAGAACCCAATTGTAGAACCAAAAATAGATTACATAGTATTTAAATGGAGGAAAGACACCATAGAAAAAATTAACTGTACATTAAAATTAAAAGGTAAATGGTAACAAAAAACGATTAAAGAAGAAACAAATAATACTCCAGGCATTAGAGACCATATAGGTCCCTTATCTGGAAAAATATAGTAGTAGTTCTGGAAATAGGCTTACTTTACGCTTTTGGAGCGCTGAATCCGAATTTTTAACTTCCCACCAAAAATTCCCCCCGCAAAATAAAACCGTTTTTTTAATTTTTCTTTCTTCGTTTCAGAAATTCAGAAAGTAGACAAAATTTGTACAAAAAAAGTCTTTTGACATTTTAACGTTGAACGAACGGGAAAGCGCTACCACGCCTCGAAACATGAGCCTTGGTGCCACGGGGCTGCATGCGCGTCGTTTACGTTCTTTCAGTCAAAGCTATAGATTGCAATTTTGAAATTTACGGTAAAAGCAAACAAAATACATACGTGCAATAATGTTACAGCATGATTTAATAGTTCTGAGACTAGTTTTGGCCCAAGTCTAAATGAAAATGAGAAAAAATGTGAACAGAGATGCATTTGTTGTTTGCATTATGTATTTAATTTTTGTAAAAATAAAAGAAAAACTATTTGGAAATTATGACAAAGGTCAAATCTTTCTTCTCAACTTGACTGCAACCGAGGGCCCAGGTTCATCCATGTCACTTTGGTCTTCACTATCAGATCCGTTAAATGTGTCTCTGTGGATTTCACCCAAGTCTGAAACATACAAAAATATTTATCAGTCAAGCTAAATGTTAAGTACATGCGCGACAAAGATATAATTTATTTCAACTTGCGTTGTTAAAGCGGATTGATTGATTGACTGATTGATAAAGCAATAGATTTTAATTATTGCGTAGTTGCCAAAAACTGTCAGAAAAGAGAGTTGAATTATGTTCGGAAAATTTTTAGTTGTCAATCAAGCCTGACAACTTCGGTGTATTGAGCGACTAATTCGCTTGTTTGATAGAGAAAGGGAAAGAGAAAGACGGACAATTCGTCCGTGTTTTCGGGCTCTGGATCTTCGGGTTAACATGGTTCCTCCAAATTGTTCTCATCAGCTTGATCCATCTTCTCGATCAACAGTTCGAGTTCCACTTCTTGAGAATCATTTTCATCCAGATCCTCAAGGATATCTTCAGGAATATTCTCGCATGAATTGTTGCACTGGAGGCACATAATGGAACATTTAAAGTGAGTATAAAACGCCTAAAAAATTGCTATCGCGATCAACAGGTTGCTATCAATTCTCGAGCAGCAGACACGTGCGCATGGGTCGGGGGGGAAAGGCAAGGGCCTCTTGACAACAGCATGCTGACTCCAGGCGCGTGGCAAGAAGATCGAAAGACGAGAGAGCAACTGTGGAGTTGCCGAATGATACCTTAATGCACGCGTGGCGCTGAGGCGCATGTTTCGGGACCCACTCGCTCCCCTCCCGTTCGTCGTACGTCAAAATGTCAAAGGACTTTTTTTGTTGTGAATTTTGTTTACTTTCTGAATGTATGGGTATTTTTTCTATAAAACAAAAAAATAAATCAAAAACCAATTTTTGAGTTTTTTCTCTAAGTTTGAGGGGGCTGCGGGGGAATTTTTGGTGGGAAGTTAAAAATTTGGATTCAGCGAGCCAAAAAACATGAAGTAAACCTATTTCCAGAACTACCATGGATTTTTCCAGGTAAAATTCTCTAATGCCTGGATTATAATGTGAAACAGATTTCTGTACAATTTTTTTTCTGGGATGATTATTAAAAAAATTTTTATATAAATCGAATAGTATAATCACAAAAATATCAAGCAGCCTTTATCATAAATGCTCTGTAAAGCGACTATCTTCATCCTTAAAAATTAACATAAAATTGGTAATGTATACCCGTTTCTTTCTATCAATATTATTTACATTTTAATGAACACGCAAGAAGGTAGCGGGTATAGTAAAATTCAATAAGAAATGATAAATGCACCTCCCCGTACACCATCTCATTTCGTATCTAATATTAAAATTCAATATTTTATGCACGTCATATTTATTTTGATTAATTCTTATGGTAAAACTCATTGAGCATAAAAATTATTTTTATCGAAGCCGCAATCACGATAATAATATTATTATCGTGAAAGCCCTCATGCCAAAGAAAAAAGGATTTAGTCGTGTCGTAAAATTCCGCTTAGCACTTGAAAGTTTATGGCAGGAAGTGTGATAAAAGTCGTGTTGACTTTCAATCATAAAGAAATTATTTTTATATTGAATTAATCTTTGAAAACAGCAAGCTAAAATCAGGAACTTGCTTTGTTTAATATCTCAGATGTAAAAGCAGTAAACATAATATACTCGTATACTATACGTTTGTGATCTGGTCGCCTTGATATTTAATATTAATAAATCACTTGCTGAAGGCGAATTTCCTTTGTGAAATTCTGAATCCTAACATAGTTATTTTTGCTGTACAATAATAGTATTAATAGTAATCTAAGCTTAATTATATCAGTACCATCGTCAGAATGATATACGATTTACGATCAGTATGAAGTCGTTATATTAAGAGATAGATAATCGCCTGATGATTATCATAATTAGGGATTGCATTACCGGTTAACCGGTTAACCGGTTATTAGGACAAAAAACACGTGACGATAATTACCGGTTATTTTAATTTTTTACCGGTTATTTCGGTAAATTCTAAACTTACGATATGTCACGTATTCAACGTTTCTATTTATGTCACTGACTAGTATTCACTAAATACAGAGTGACTGTCCCAACACCGAGCACTTTTAACAATAAATAAATAATACTATAAAAAGTAAACTCCAAACACCAAGCCCTAAGAAATACACGAGAGACATTGACAATATCTTACGACAGAAAATTGAATATTTCGCTGCCGCAAATATCCGTGGAATACATTTAGAAGTATGTTATTACCAATTCTTATTAACTTATCGACCCACCAATATCGACTGAGGAAGGGCATCTTCAGCTGGTGGTATTCTATGCATAAATATCAGACGACTGACAGATATAGCTTTGAAAAACTAACCATTTTAACAAGCTATTTTTAAAAAATATTGTACTTTTAGATTAGGTATTCAATAAATGCCCCATTTGAGTTTATGTTTATAATTTTTGTTATTTAAGTGGATATTTTTGTTATCTACAGAATAATTATTTATTTAAATTTATTTCATTTATATTTTTTTCCTTTTGATAAATTAACTCCTATATAAAAAAGTCTATTTGAGAGTTACATTTTTGTCACTTTGACAGTGATAAAAAAGGTGCATCGTTTTTTATCACCGATAAAAATGCCTGTTCCTCAAAAGCAGAGTACATCTAGTAGTCGCACGTCACTTTAAAATCTGCACTGTCAGCTATAATTTACGAATATTCAACATGTGTGGAAACTAGAGAAGAGAATATTGAAATCAGTACACCAAACCAAACAATTTATAACAACTGTGTTTTTAATTACTGTTCCTTCAAATAATTGTATAAACAAAGATAATTATTGTTGTTGTTCGTTCACATATTCTGTCGTTAATTTATCTTGCCAAAAAACACTTGAGCTTTTCTTTTATGGATAAATTTCTTTTTAACTCAAAATTTTGCCAATCAGTAATTTTGCTCGAAAAACTGCTCGACCTCCGGTCTCGCGATTTTTTCGTGTCAGTTTTTCTTATAAAATCACTGATTGGCAAAATTATTTCGTTACAAAGAGAAATTTATCCGATAAAAAAAAGCTCTTGTGATCTTACTGTTGATAAAAAAACCATTTGTTTGTTCATTATATTAAATATACGTAAGTATATAAAAATGTTTTTTGTTAAATTTAGATAATTTTGTACATGGAAAAAGACAATTGCCATTTTCGCCACCCTAATCATCCATTCTAAAAATTACCGGTAAATACCGGTTAACCGGTTATTTACATTTTTATTTACCGATTTACCGGTTATTAAAACTGCCGGTAAATTGCAATCCCTAAATCATAATAGGGGCGTTCAGAAATATTTGAAATGAATAATGGTAGATGGAGCTTTCGACTGGATTTTTAAGTTACTGCCTTAAAACTGGCCTGGTAGGGTGAATGTAGGTCGTATCGGTCACTTTGGTCAGTCTACTCCACGAAGGGTCTAGAAGCTCGAAATCAGTCTGTGGATGACTGGCCATACTTGCGTATGCAAAGTTTCCTAATGTAATGTAAATGTGTTTCCCATATTCACTGCAGATATTATATTACAAGCGTCTCTTATGACTATTTGATATACTCCAGAGTGCCAACTCTTCCATACATGAAGAGAATTTACGATAAAAATTGTTAATTTGATAATTAAATTCAGGAGAATTACATAATAGCAACACATTTAGCGGTACAAACATTGACTAAAATAGGTTGCACAATTGGTAGAACAAAATGTACAACTCATATACGTGCATCATAAATCTGCATTGTTTTTGAAATGGCCAGCAATCGATTTCATATAGAATAATATCTATAAAATTTATTTGTACAACTGTCCAGCTTGTTTTATTCAGGAACATATGAGACCCTATTTTATTTCCCTTGGCACTCGCACTATACAGGGTGCGCCACTTAAAACTCCCCAGGCTTGTAACTTTCTTATTTTTTAAGCGACGACCATGTTGGACACATCAAATTGTAGATATTTTTAACGCATTTAAAATGTGTACAGAGTGATTTAAAAAAAAATTTGAAAAAATTGTTAAGAAGAATAAGTTAATTTCCTTGAATATTTTTTTACCTCATCCTGTACATGAACTGCGTTAATGTTTTCTTATAAAGGTTTTAATTAGCTTCAATTTATGTTATTACGTCATATTCGAAATTCTTTTTGGTTTTAGAGAAATAAATTAAAAACACTTCTTCCGATTCCAAACTGTTTTTTTTTAAATAACAAAAAATGTAAATAATAATTTTATGCTTTATTTGTAAAAGACATATCACAAACAATACTCAACGTAACAAAACAGTATCAAGAAACAAAAGAAATAAATATTTTTAAAAACAAACTTTACTAAAATAAATAATAGGTGAACGATCTACCAATGATGCTCGGGCTGAGCGGGTCAGTGGCGAAACCGTATGAGGGTTGTAATTAGGGTAGTTGGGATTACTGGCTCTGGGACCAGTGGACTGTAGAGATTTTTTGTTGTTGTGGTAAAAACCAATCCTGGAGGCAGCCTCACCTCCTAATTATGGCTTGGAAAGATTGGTTAAATGAGTACAAGTAATTAGTTGAGACTGATTTATTTAAGAAAATAAAATTCTATTTATACTAAATGGCAATAACAAACAAATAGTAAAAACAATTAATTATACGTTACACATGAAATATTAAACTTGTCCTAGAAAATTATGCCAACTATAGAAATGCAGTGTTTGCACTTGATTACATACTTTGCTGACATTGTTTATAGTTAATGTTTATGTAGATTGCAATACGAAATAAGTAATATATGTCGAAAGTAGGATACAATAACAATAAGAAATTAAATTATTTGAAATGATAAAAAATTCATGTTTAATAAATTAAACATTCTGGCAAGACCGGGAAGGACGATGCTCGTTGTGGTGCAAGTGAAGCGGCTGGAGTTCAATCATCTGGGTCGGACGTTCTTGTTGTTTTCTCTTCTGTCTGCGTTGTTGCATTAGGGACCGGGCGAATACCAGTAAGTGCAGCAGGACTGCTCTTGATGGTGATAGTGGTGGCACTACCGGTGATGAGGGAATGATGTATGGAGTGCCATTTTGTCTCGTTTTGTCTCTGCCATCTTTCTTCCTCCTTGGTTAAGTCGGCCATTTTATCATCTAATTTATCGGAGGACTTTATTTGCCAAAAGTCTATCTTAATTTTCTGGACTAACTGCCATTTTGACGATAGGTTTGTGTTGATATTTGTCGTTACTAGATTGGGTGGAGATACAATTCCAATTATCCCACCCTTGATCCACAATAGCTAATGCTGTTGCTCGGTTAAATGATGGAGTAGTGCTGTGCATTGTACTTCTTGAGATAGTCGATTGGTTGCGTGGCAGAGGCTGTCAAATTGCGTGATAACCTCTGAGGTATTTGCAACATCTTCTTGGAGTTTCGACTTGGAGTACTTCAACTCTATCCGGGTATGGTCAATGCGTTCTACGTATGGTCCGGGTGGTGGATACTGAATAGTGTACCCGGCTTGTGTAGACCCTGGCATCGGGGCGAACAGTAGACAGAGCAACAGAAACAACGTCAAGAGATTGAAGGACATTTTCTTGCTCCTTGGTGGCCGTTGACTGGTAGTTGTACTCTCAAAGTTTGTAGGTGCCTGCTCGTCTGTGGTTGTAATATTGGGTGTGTCGGTATCTGACACAACAGGTATTGGAGTGACCTTTTTCATGTGATCAGGATTCAGGTGCTCTTGCATGAATTTTTCATGCAAGGGTTTGGAACCTCCCAGCTCGAAAAGTAACTCTTTCAGGGGGATTTGGGCGGTGTATGTTCCGTCTGTGCTTCGTGTCGTAGGCTTGGAGAATTGTTCTTCACATGTTGTGTCATCTGAAAACAGGATTTTCCGAACCGAGTCTTTTTCTGTGTTCCAAATTTTTGTTAACTGTTCATCTACTTCAGTACGACTTGTCATGCTGATGATGTTAACATTGTTAGGCTGGGTTTGCTTAACGTTGCCTGACAATATCCATCCCAGTTCTGTCTGTTGGCCTAGGAGGCCATCCTCGGTTTTCTGCAGTCCTTGCAGAATAATTTTTCCATATTCCTTAGCTCCAAGAATGGCGTCAATTGGTCCAGGTCTCTTATATGTAATGTCAGCGAGTATTTGGTTTTGCCATTGCTGCTCATTTATGTCTTCTAGCTCGTATGTTGGCATGGCTTGCGTCAATTTAGGTAGTACTAGAAAATTGACGTTTACGGAGAAAAGCCTAGGAAACCTTGGGCAGACTTCAGCTTGAATCTTCGTTCTTGATGTCTTGGGTCTTCCTTCGCCGAGTCCAGTTACTTCTGCTCTAATTTTCTGCCTGGTTATTCCAAGTGATTGAGCGGCTCTTTCTGTTATGAATGACGACTGGGAACCACGGTCAATTAGTGCTCGCAGGTATTCTGGTGTCCCTGACGATGACATGATACGAATCAGGGCGGTGGCTAATAGGACTGTATTATTTTGTCTTCCAACATGGCTGCTGGATGAAAGCTGTTCTTCCATGACTGTGTGTTCGGTTGTCATCGTAGTATGTGTAGCAGCCCTCGAGGTTGCGGGAGGAGGGGCGCTAGCTATGGATGGTCTTGATGTGGATTCTCTGTGTAGTGTTGTGTGGTGTTGATTCCCGCAAATTTGGCATCGCTTTTGACTTCTGCATCTGTCTCTGGAGTCATGACTCAGGCAATTGAGGCAGTGGCGTCTATTTTTGGCTGCTTGAATCCTTTCGTTGATGGCCAAATTCCGGAATTGTGGGCAGGCATACATGTTGTGTTGTTGCTTGCAATAACTACAAGAGTTGTAGTTACTGCCGCTGTTCTGACCATGTAACATGTTCTTGGCTATAGTAGCGGACTCAAGGAACTGGAATCGTCTCTCCAGGAACTCCATCATCTCCTTGAATTCTTGCACCTTATGTGGGGCCTTGAGGGATTGTTCATATAGCCGATTGGTCTCTGCGTCCCATTTTCTGGTGATGATGCGAGAAACTAGTGGTCCCCAAGACGTAGTGCTAATGCCTACGTTTTCAAGTGCCTTTAAAAATTCAGTAGTAGTGTCGTGTAGCCGCCTTGCGTTGGGGGTATATCCAAGATTTTGTCAATCAGCTTAGATACTAAAAGTCGACTGTTTTCGTATCTTTTTTTTAGTAACTCCCAAGCTGCGTCATAGTTTGCATCTGTAATTTGGAGATGATGGATCATTCTGCTTGGCTCGCCTCGGAAGTGGGTTTTGAGATACTGCATCTTCTCGACTTTGGACAAGGACATGTTTGAATGAATGAGTTTCAGGAATATGTCGTTGAAAGTAGGCCAGTGTTCATAGTTTCCATCGAAGAATGGAATTGAGATTTTTGGAAAGTGCAGGTTGGGTCTGATTGCATCAGGGGTGGGGGAAACTGCGTCGATCTTGCTTGACAGATTTGTTACGGCGTTGTCGTATCGTTGTCCTGCTTCCTGGTACTTCTCATCTCCGAAGTAGTTGGACTGGAACCTGGTTTCGTGAATCATGATATCTTCGTGTAGGGCCTGGATGGTACTCCACTGGTTATTAATTCTTTCAAGCAGCAACTCGTAACGTTTTTTGGGTTTGACTTCGAACAGCTCTTTGTCAATTAGTTGGATGGTCTTGTCTAGTTCTTGCATCCGATGCATCTGACGTTTAATTTGTATAGATTGCTTGCCGTCGTTGTTTGGATCCTCAATGGCTGAATTTTGTTGATGGTTCATCTCATCTTTGGATGACATCTTGGTTAAGTAAAGTTTGATTTTGGGTGGAATGGTGTTGATAGGATCTGATTTTGCCTAGGGTTGGATTGAGTTGTCTGGTTGTATTCTTCCCCAGACAGCACAGAAGCATCTTAGAGACATCCAAAAGACATCTGACTTCGATATTTAAGACGTCTTATGAATGTCCGTTTATGCCTGAAAGACATCCGTAAGACATCTTTTAGAACCCTGATGTTACAAAAGGTAACGTCTTTATGACGTCTTTCTACAACATCTTTACGACGTCTTTCTACAACATTTTTATGGAATTTTCAGATATGTGCAGAGGAAACTTTCCATATTTGATAAAAGTCTGTAAAAGTCATGTAAATAATATACCTAATTGCTTGCACTTATTTGGTAAATATCAAAATGAAGCTTGCATCATCACGAATCAGATTTCACCATAAAATAGCCTATCAATATGGCCAATGGAAAGTTAGAAGGAAAACTTCCTGGAAACTTTTCGGTTTGAAAACGCCGAAAGTTTCCAGGAAGTTTTCCTTCTAACTTTCCATTGGGCATATAGATAGGCTATTTTATGGTGAAATCTGATTCGAGATGATGTAAGCTTCATTTTGATACCAAATAAGTGCATACAATAATATTATTTACTTACATGATTTTTACAGGCTTTTATCAAATATGGAAAGTTTCCTCGGCATATCTCTGGGAATTTTTGAAACTGCTAGGTTGAAATAAAGTAATTCACCTCATCAGTTAAAAAGTATGATTATTATAATTTTGCAATTTTGTACAAATAACATTAAATTTTTTTAAGTAAATTTGTTCTTCGGTCAGATGCTCTCCTTAGCCACGCCTGTATGGTGTTTTCTGTGCCTCGTTAATTTTGAAGTCCTGCCGCTTGCTCCACTGAATCTTAAAAAAAAAACATTTTATATTGATTTACATCTTTACATGTATATTTCCTAAAGCAAGGTTACAGTCATGGAAATTTGAGCAGTTAGGTATTCCGGAAAATCAGACAAATGAACCCCGTGAGGGTTTCCTTGGATACATACAAATTCACCCATGGAGAAAACTTCAATCTGTTTTGTTGACGGTACCTAGTCCATAACAATTTTCACAGTAATCATTTTCACATATCGATGAATTTGTTTCTACCCTCGTGGGGTTCGTTTGTCTGATTTGCCCCAATATTTTATGACTATTTTATAAATAAAATTTGATTTAAATTATTAAAAATGTTACTGCCCAAATGGATGTACCTGAAGTTTCCAACGTTCACTTGAACGAATCGATTTAGGCGTTCCATTTTTCTGGTAATATTTGCTGGCAACGGCAAATATTACTAGAAAAATTGTACGCCTAAGTCGATTAATTGGAAATTTCCATATCAAATTTGTTCAAGTGAACGTTCGAAACTTATTCAGGTACATCCAAATGGCTATATAACGATACTTATATTAACACGTTGACTGCCATGAGTATTCAATTGAATACACATTAGGTGGGTCCAAGGCGCCACGTGTATGTATTAGAATTACACAATACGGGTTTATACATAAAGGACAAAAAATACTCGTGGCCTGGAGGGCCCAACTACTGAATTTGGTGTGGCATGGCAGTCAACGTGTTACAGTATTTTTTCCACACAAGTATATTGCTGGTACTTGTGGGGATGCTTTACTTACGTATTTCAAAACTGTGATGTAATCGAAAATCGTCCACCTGGTGAAGAGTAAAACATAATCTTACAAATTGATCACAACATGACGTGTAGAAATTAACAGTATTTCACAAAACACTAACTACAACTACACGCAGATGCAAGCATCATATTCTTGACAGTTTTTATCAAGAAAATTTAATACTATTTTCTCAAAAATTGGAAACTTGTCAGCGCATTAACATACTGGTCGATGTGTCAGCGCCACAGCGTTGTCCACATTCCACAAGTACAAGTTGTTTGTTAAAAACTCGATGACTCAAGATAGACAAGGACAGAGCGACGTACGAAAGAATCTCGAGTAACAAAGGAAACAAAAATGCACGGCGCCTAAATCAAATTTATTATTTTAAATTAAACTGAAATGTAATCTATGGTAATATAATGTTTATATTGATGAAGTTTTCTATCTTTAGTTTAACAAAAATTACGTTCAACAGAAAATTAAGATTTGATAATTATAATAAAATAGATATAACTATAAAAAAAATAGACATAAACAAATATAATGAGAGTTATTTTGTAAATATAGATCCGGATCAGCATGTTTTAAAATAAAAAAGTAAATCAGATAACCAATATTTGCTACAGTTTTATGTAATTTAATTTGAGGATATGCAGGTGAAAGACATTTAAAGGACATCCTAAAGACATCTATTTTAGTCGTCTTTGGAAAATCTATAAAAAGATGTCTTTAAGACGTTTTTTTAAGGTCTTCAGGCGTTCTGACATAATATGGACATAAAAAAGACGTCTTTAAGACATAGCGTGCTGTCTGGGTCTTCTTCCTCTCGGGTTGAATGGGTTGGATTGCTTTGTGTTAGCTTGGGTGGGATGGTGTTGATAGGATTTGATTTTGCTTAGGAATGGCTTGAGTTGTGTGGTTGTATTGTTCTTCTTCTTCTTAGGTTGAATGGGTTGGATTGGATTGGCTTGACTTGCGTTAGCTTGGGTGGGATGATGTTGATAGGATTTGATTTTGCCTAGGGTTGGCTTGAGTTGTGTGGTTGTATTCTTCTTCCTCTTGTTCTTCTCGGGTTGGTTGGTTTTTTTTATGGACTGGCTGTCCGGTGGTTTAGTTGGGTTGACTTGGATTGTTTGATTTCTTCTCTTTGTGGACGATACGGCTGTATCGACTGGTTTTCTCTCGAAGGACCAATGTACGATCTCTTCTTCGTGGGGACGATACGGGTGTATCGACTGGTTTTTGCTCAAAGGACCAATGTACGATCTCCCAATGATGCTCGGGCTGAGCGGGTCAGTGGCGAAACCGTATGAGGATTTTAAGTAGGGTAGTTGGGGTTACTGGCTTTGGGACCAGTGGACTGTGGAGAATTTTTTGTTTTTGTGGTAAAAACCAATCCTGGAGGCAGCCTCACCTCCTAATTATGGCTTGGAAAGATTGGTTAAATGAGTACAACAAGTAATTAGTTGAGACTGATTTATTTAAGAAAATAAAATTCTATTTATACTAAATGGCAATAACAAACAAATAGTAAAAACAATTAATTATACGTTACACATGAAATATTAAACTTGTCCTAGAAAATTATGCCAACTATAGAAATGCAGTGTTTGCACTTGATTACATATTTTGCTGACATTGTTTATAGTTAATGTTTATGTAGATTGCAATACGAAATAAGTAATATATGTCGAAAGTAGGATACAATAACAATAAGAAATTAAATTATTTGAAATGATAAAAAATGCATGTTTAATAGATTAAACAATAGGAAATTGCAAAATTTTTGTTTTTTAATTTTTGTTTTTTTTTTTTTTAATAACACAAATTGAAGCTAATTAATACCTTTATAAGAAAATATTAACACATTTCATGTACAGGGTGAGATAAAAAATATTCAAAGAAATTAAGTTTCATTTCTTAACAATTTTTTCAAAAAATTTTTTTTTAAATGTCTATGTATGCATGTTTAAAGGCTTTAAAAATGTCTACAATTTGATGTGCCCAATATGGTCATCGCTTCAAAAATAAAAAAGTTACAAGTCTGGGGAGTTTTAAGTGGCGCACCCTGTATATCGAAATTTAAATTTTACGCATTTAGAGATTTTACGTTATTATTCTTGTTCGGATGATAGGTTTGGCCAATCCAATTTGCGCTTTTTTCTCTTTCTCTGTATGTCAATGTTTCTTTCGCCCCGATACAAGAACTAAAAGGTGACTGTGCCGAGTAAAGGTAAAGTTGAATTGTTTTGCCTTTTAAATTAAAATCCGCCGTGGAATAATCTATATTGTTCCGTGCACGACATATTGACTGGGACTATACACTGTATCCAAGGAACCCATAATGTGATTACCGTGAAGGTTGGATAAAGCTAATATCCCAACCAATGTCCAGCGGTAAGTCCCTAATCCGCCTTTAAGTTCGACAAAATATTCTTCTTCAATGTCAGGTTATAAATATAAACTTGTTTTAATATATTATTACCGGAATTTCTAACGAAACTATTGTACAGAGTCGTCCACCGAAAACAAAACAGGCGTGTTTTCTTCTTTCATGATAATTTTTTCGAAAGACGCTCAGAACCGTTGATTTTTTTGTCAAGGGAGCACTTTTATTTGGTATTGTCTGTCGCGCTACTTCAATCCTTAAGCGGTGGTACGACCCACCACTAAAATTTTAAATAGCAAGGAGGTTAAGTAGCACATCGTTTTAAAGCCCGTTAAATTATCTTTATAACGTTATCTTACTTTTACTTCCACATCAGGGACCGTAACCGAACCGAAACCGTAACCGAAAACCGCACCGTAATTACGATTTTTTTCTAACCGAAATCGAAACCGAAAACCGAAATGAGAGAATCTGGAAAACCGAAACCGTAACCGAAATTGGTGTACGTTAAGTAACCGTAACCGAAATCGAGCCGAAAAAAATTTCGATTTCGGTTCCTGCAAGCATTAATTTTATTTTAACCGAAATCCTAACCGGAAACCGCACCGTAATTATGAATTTTTCCTAACCGTAACCGAAACCGAAAGCCGGAATGTGAGATTCTGGAAAACCGAAACCGTGACCGAAAACCGAATTGATACTGATTTGAAAACCGAAACCGAAACCGAAAATGCTGTACGTCAATTAACCGTAACCGAAACCGAACCGAAAAAAAATTTCGGTTTAGGACCCTGTTCCACATCCAGTGGAAGTATTTATAGTAACGACAAAAATTTTTAAAAAAACTTTTATTGCTCAAATAGGCTTAGAATGTCATGAAACGTCGAGATTTTAAGTTTGAGCAAAAAAAACATTCTGTCTGTACCTTTTTTTTGTGCGCACGATTACTCTGGAACCGTTTAAGATATTGACTTGAAATTTGTTACACGTATGTATTTCAATGAGATCTGGAACTAGATTATATTTTCATCTTATTCCGTTGAAGGGTTGGGGGGTAAATTAGGGTAAATGAGGGTAAATAGGTAAATCAAGCAGGTAAGAGTCCACTACCCCCACCTCATTATTAAAGAGGGTGAAAAAAAATTTGTAATTTAGCGTGTTTACAAGAAACTAAGGCCTCGATTTTTTTTTTACTTTATTCACTCCCACTACCAACCCTTTACCACCACCCCCATCACCACTACCGATGTGGCATATCGTTTTATAGGTTTTTTTGGGTAGACGATTTCAAATATTATGTTGTTAAAGTTATTTCGAATAGTATGGATGCGCAGTGGTCTTCCTCGAGTATTTTGGATGCGCAGTGACTTTTCTCGGGTATTACAGATCGCAGTAGGTTACCTCAAGTAGTATGGATGCGCAGTGGCTTTCCTCGAGTACAACGGATGCGCAGTATGTTACCACGAGAAGTATGGATGCGCAGTGGCTTTTCTCGAGTACTATAGATGCGCAGTGGGTTACCTTAAGTGGTATGGATGCGCAGTGGGTTTCCTCTAGTAAAATGGATGCGCAGTGGGTTACTTTAAGAAGTATGAATGCGCAGTGGCTTTCCTCGAGTAAATTGAATGCACAGTGGGTTACCTTGGGTAGTAGAGACGCGTAGTAGGCTTCCTCGAAGAAAATGCTTGAAGTAGAGGCTTTACTCTTATCGTGTAGTTTATGGCACACAACGATTTTTGATATCTTTATCATGCCATTTTCTGCGTATTACTTCCACATCCAGTTGAAGTATATTAACGCAAAAAAAAATTGGAAATTTTCATTGTTTAAATAGGCTTAGAATATCAGGAAACGTCAATATTTTATGTTTGAACAAAATTTATTTGTCTGTCGCATCAGTCTGTCTGTTAGTCTTATATCTTTTTGGTGCTCACGATTACTCTGGAACTGTTTAAGATATTGACTTAAAATATGGCACTCGTATGTATTTTAACGAGATCTGGAACTAGATTATTTTGATCTTATTCAGTTGCAGAGTTGAAGGGTAAATGGGGGTAAATAGGTAAATCAAGCAAGTAAGAGTCCATGAAATTGGTATTTAGTAAATATAAGAGGAACTGAGGTCTCAAAAAAATTGACATTAGCCACACCTATTACCACCCCATTATTAAAGGTGGTGAAAAAATAGTGTGATTTAGTGTGTGTACAAGAGCCAAAGTCATTAAGAATTTTTTTCACTTCATTCACCCTCACCACCACTCCCTGTTATCGATGTGGCATATAATTTTATGGGTTTTTGGGGTACATGATTTCAAATATTATACTATTAAAGTTCCATAAACAATTATTTCCACATAGTGGAGTGCAAATATAGTATTTTTGTTGTAAGAGACTTGGATGTGGAAGTAGTGATTCTTTGGGCAGCGGTTTTTGAATTTGTTTTGTTTTCGAGATATTGTGTTCTAAACTTAAAAAATGAAGTTACTTACGTGTCAGTTGAGTAAATGTTCGAAACGGTGACTACCAGCTTCATACACTAGTAAAGATTTTGCTCAAAACGTCCAATCCAATGGAAATAAATCTAACAACCGTGGAGGCCATTCAATAGCGCGTTCCCTTCCAATCCATTGACCCTGACCTGTAAAAATAAATCTCCTCTGAAGCCTTTCCTTCGTATTCAAAAACGCATTTGAAAAAAAAATGCAAAAAGTTTTTCTTCTCCCACTTTTTTTATTTGAAATTTTTTTTAAAAAACAATCAATCAAATATTAGAGATAATAGCGAACAAATTCCATTTTGATTTGTCAAAATCGCATGACAGGAAAAAAAGTTATAGAATAATTTTCCCTTCCCTACCTCCCTTCCCTTTCCTAATTGGCCCACCACCCTCATCCTCCGGCTCCATCAATTCTTATCTATTTCACCTACCTCAAAAAAATTTCATCCCCCTAACTCCTTTTCTTCGTGAAAAAATTAAGGAATTACTTTTTTGTATATTAGTGCTATGACAAAAAAATCGCGTATTTAAAAAAAAAATCGCAAAAAGTTACCGTCCGATTTGAAAAAAAATTTTAACCAGATTATGTGCTCCGAGATCTTCAATTTTTGGTTCAACTTCTTTTTCGTTCAAGTCAATAATAACGAAGTCATCGTGAAAAAACGTGTTTTTGCGAATTTTAAATGAAAATCCCCTCCCCCGTACGATTAAGCTGAACTAACTTGATAACATGATAAAAGAGAACGCGTGTAACCGAATTGTCAAAAAAAAAAAAAAAATGTTTTCAAAACTCCTCATTTTTTCGCCAGATCCGCTCCAGTATAAGGCGCACTTACACCGGAAGTAATTCATTTCTCTAGTTTTCGAACGCAATTTCTCGAAAACTATTAGTTCTCAAATTTAAAACGTATGGTTCCGTAGTAAAGATAAGTCAAAGGGCTTTAAAACAATGTAGCACATCGATCCCCATTGTCATTTAAAATTTTAGGGGTGAGTCCTATCATCGCTTAAGAGATGAAGTGGCACCTTCGACAATACCCAATAAATGTGTCCCCTTTGATAACAAAATTGACAGATCCCAGCGTTTTTAGAAAACACGCCTATTTTGTTTTCGATATTCTCAGCGGAATTTCTCGAAAGCTATTAGTTCAAATTTAGAAAGCATGACACTATGTTAAAGAGAATTTAGTGGGCTTTAATACGATATGCTACTTTACTCCTTTCCATTTAAAACTTGGGGATGGGACCTGCCACCCTTAAGGGTTGAAATGTCGCGATCGACAATATCCAATAGAAGTATCTAGTCCGATGATATTAGGAAAATGTCTTGGAAAGTTTTGGGACAAGCCAAAAATTAGGGTACCCCCTACAGAATTTCCGCAGGAATCCGAAAAAAATAGTGTTGACCACTCAAAATGGCGGCTTTAATGGTTATTTAACTTTTTGATAACAAAATGAATTTTGCAATTTACTTGTTTGCTTATATCTTCGTTTCTAAAGGTCGTAGAAAAACGTTCGACCCGTCAATTTCTTCGTCATGGGTTGCCCTATAAGGTAGGTATATGCAAAGAACGAATTTTTGATTGTTAATAACATTTTATGACAAGAAACTGAAAAAATTGAATTTCTCGATCGTCGAACTTTGAAGTACTGTAGAAACAAATATAAAATCTGCATGTTAACGATATTATGAGAAATAGTACATATTTTTACCCTTAATGAAATGCACTTTGTCCCGTTGCAAAATATTAATTATTTTATAAAAAAAAATTCAAACTGTTATACTAAAAGATCATATTAATATTTTACAGTTCTGTTTCGGTGAAAACATTGTATTTGACGTACATTTACATTTACATCAACAGGAATATTGCAAAAAAATTTTAATTTGCCACTTTTTTACGCAAAAAGTTAATTTTGCCACTTAAACAAATGTAAATATCTCAGTGGATTTTGCATAAAATTCATTGCAACTAACGGCATTTTAATTGTCATAAAAAAATACGAATTAAAAAAAAAATTTGCTCCAATGCTTTGGAGCCGAGATATGAAGAATTCACGTTTTTTGCGATTGCGGCGAAATTTGAAAATATTTTTACTTGAAAATTTAACTGAATATACGTGTATGTGTTATCACTTATAAAAAGTGCCATGCCTATATATCCAGATGGGCCATGGAAAAAAAATCGAGAAAATTGCAGCCTTGACGCTCGCGCTCACGCTAGACGCCAGATTCCCATCCCCTTCACTTCTAGTGGCGTACTTGGATAGTTTTACCGCGGCGGCAGCTTTATTTCTCTTTTCCTCGGCTTCAGAAGTGGCTAGATGGACGTTTGTTTTAATGCAACTTATTTTTTTCTCAGCTTTCCGATTCTTTGATTATTTTTCAATCATTCAATTACGTTGCTTCGTAAAATAAATATCTAAAGATTACATACAATTTATTTGATAATACAATGATGAGTTAATAGTTTTTACTCTTATTGGGGACAAAAAAGGTATACATTTTATATTTAAAAATTAATTTATTGAATATACAAAATAAAGTTTATTTTTCTGTCCTTGTTTTTTTTTAGGTTGATTTCCTGTGTCGGACTCTGGACGCTGTCAGTTTCGTCTCGCATTTCTGAGTACAGACAATCATTGTCATCATTGTCATTATTTATATCAACATTTTCAATAACTTCCCCATTTTCTTGCATTTAATTAAACTGACAGACATCAATATTGATTTAATTTGTTTTAAACAGCGAAATAAACATCTAATTCATAACATAACAATAATGCGTGATTGCTTAAATTATAGGATCTTTGTAAAATTGTAAAAAAAAACGCTGCCCAAGGAATCACTACTTCCACATCCAAATTTTCTATTCAAGTCTCTCACAACGAAAAAAAAAACAATAAAACGATATGTCACATCGGTAGTGGGGATGGGAATCTTGGTAGGGAGGGGTGGATGAAGTAAAAAACAAAATTGAGGCCTTTGCTTCTTGTATACACACTAAATCACAATTTTAATAATGGGGTGGGGGGTAGTAATGGGCTAATGCCAACAAATTTTTTGGGACCTTAGCTTCTCTTATTTATACTAAATACCAATTTTATGGGCTCTTACTTGCTTAATTTACCCATTTACACCCATTTCCCCCAACCCTTCAACGGAATAAGATTAAAATATAATCTTCCATATCTCGTTAAAATACATGCATGTAGAAAATTTCAAGTCAATATATTGAAAGGTTCCAGAGTAATCGTGCGCACAAAAAAGTTACAGACGTACCGACCGACCGAGCGACAGACTTTTTTGCTCAAACTTAAAATCTCGACATTTCATGACATTCTAAGCCTATTTGAACAATAAAAATTTTTACAATTTTTTTTTGCGTTACTATACTTCCACTGGATGTGGAAATAATTATAAGATGTTTGATTATAAACTACTGAAATTATTTTATCTATAATAATAAAATAATAAAGCCGCTGTATTACAAATTCTTTTTGCGTAGCAACGTAATTGAATAATTGAAAAATAATCTAAGAATCGGAAAGCTGAGAAAAAAATAAGTCGCATTAAAAAAAAAGTCCATCTAGCCACTCCTGAAGCCGAGAAAAGGAGAAATAAAGTTGCCGCCGCGGTAAACATGTCCAAGTACGCCACTAGCAGTGAAGGGGGAGGGCAATCTGGCGTCTAGCGTGAGCGCGAGCACCAAGGATGCAATTAGGAAGTTTCCTATTTTAGAAATATCATGCACATTCAACCTCATTTAGTAGTCTTTCAAATAACTAGTCAAACAAAAAAAAAATATCTCGATATCTGAAAAACTCACGAACATATTCAATTTCTCATTTGAATACTTCGCCTCGGCTGAAGTCCACCGTGACGACACAATACATAACGCGCTGACTTGCCATGCCGGTGGCCCGCCGTATGTTCCCTTTATTTAGTGTATGTGCTCGATTTTCTGAAATGTCACAAAATGTCACTTTTGATTCGTTCGTGCCGAGCCGAATTTTCGAATTTCGCCGTGCAATTTACGATCAGGTTTATCTGGAAGACTTCCTCTTTACGTCGCGGCATTATACGGCCGTCCCAATGGTATTTTTAGAAAAATATGGACGTGCCAAAATTGCATGTTTTAGCAATTTTTCGGCTCTCAAATGCAAGCTGGCTATAAACTGCCGGTCACGACCGTCTTTAATGTGAACAGGCCGGAGTGTACGATGTGGCAACGTTGCAAACTTAAACTCTGTCAGTCCTACTAATAGTCTATGTAATGAAGGAAAAAATAGCGTAAACATTTCGTGCAAAGACGAGATTACCTCCCCCCCCCGTTTTCGAGGGTGTTGAAGAACACGATGGAAGTGGTGGGAGAAGTTCCCCTGAAGCGGCCAAAGAAACAATCCCTTTTAACCACCCCTTTTATGTATCCCTTTATGTTTTCATATATAAACTGTTCTGGGAAGTGATTTATTGAAATTACAGGGAAAGTGGAATCCAGACAGCATGAAAATATTTTTATGACAAAATAAATTATTTGCTTACAATTAATTTAAAAAACCTAGGTCGTTAACAAACAGAATAACAATCCTCATATTCTTCAAAATGCACATCGCACGCGATCTCTTCTCCATCATCATCGCCCCAGCAATAACTGGTGGATGAGGGTAAGTTTCAGTTACCCGGGGCACTGCACCAGACACTAACAAACTTTTTCATTTCTCTCTCCTTCCACACATCATAAGCATCTTTGTATCATTCAGATTTGGATATTGCACTGTCATAAAAATGTTTTATGCACACCACTGAATATTTTGTAGGCTGCCAATTTTTCCTAGAAATTCTCTTTAGCCACTGTTTCCTCAGTTCTGGTTCTTTGGGAAATCTAAAGGCTCGGACATAACCTTTAGATGAAGAACTGTAATTGGTTGTACAGCCAGGTACACAATATTTATCTGGCATGTTGTTATTGTTTTCAGACCCCCGACCTAGAATTAATTAAAATTATTTTATTGGTTTTGGTAGTAAAAGTGAATTGAATTAAAAATATAGCTTGCATAAAAAGTAAGGTTAAAACGTAATTTGACGCATAAAAGGTGATTTCGATAGATACCCATATAATTAATTAAAATAATAACTACTTACTTTATAAAACACAATTTGTGAAATTACACCAACAGAAAGGCACTTTTTATGTATTATAATACCAATTTATTCGTAACAGATACTGCACAACTGTTTTGAAAGGACTGAACCACATGTTGCCACATTTCCATATTCCGGCCTGTAATTAAAGCCGGTCGTGTGCCGGTGCCTGCCAGCGAGTATAAAGGTGCCCGCGCCCGCTCGCTGTTGGCGGAATCATGTATTGTGACGTAATCGAGCTCAGCCCAGATGATCGCGGCATTATAAACTTGGAAAGACCATAACTTTTTTATTTATAGAGATAATTTAAAAAAAAATTACAAATATTTTTTAGATATTTACGACTATTTATTACAAGAAAATGAGAAAAATAGAAACTTCCTAATTTTCTCGATTTTTTTTCCATGACCCATCTGGATATATAGACATGGCACTTTTTGTAAATGATAACACACACTCTGAGGTATATTCAGTTCAATGTTCAAGTAACAATATTTTCAAATTTCGCTGCAATCGCAAAAAACGTGAATTCCTCATATCTCGGCTCCAAAGCATCAGAGCAAAAATTTTTTTTAAATTCGTGTTTTTTTATGACAATTAAAATGCCGTTAGTTGCAATAAATTTTATGCAAAATCCACTGAGATATTTACATTTGTTTAAGTTGCAAAATTAATTTTTTGCGTAAAAAAGTCGCAAATTAAATTTTTTTTATCAGTATTCTTTTTGATTATGTAAATGTACGTCAAATACAATGTTTTTACCGAAACAGAACTGTAAAATATTAATATGATCTTTTGGTATAAGTTTGGATTTTTTTTATATATATATATATATATATATATATATATATATATATATATATATATATATATAGGAAATTAATTGCAAAAAAAATAATTAATATTTTGCAACGGGACAAAGTGCATTTCATTATGGGTACTATTTGTACTATTCTCATAATACCGTTAACATGCAGATTTTATACTTGTTTCTGCAGTACTTCAAATTTCGACGATCGAGAAATTGAATTTTTTCAGTTTCTTGTCATAAAATGTTAACAATCAAAAAATCGTTCTTTGCATATACCTACCTTATAGGGGAACCATATACCGAAGAAATTGACGGGTCGAACATTTTTCTACGATCTTTAGAAGCGAATATATAAGCAAACAAGTAAGTTGCAAAATTCATTTTGTTTACAAAAAGTTAAATAACCATTAAAGCCGCCATTTTGAGTGGTCAACACTATTTTTTTCGGATTCCTGAGGAAATTCTGTAGGGGGTAGACTAATTTTTGGCTTGTCCCAAAAATTTCCGAGAAATCGTTATTTTTGAATTTAAAATCACCGGACTAATCCTCCTTGAGAACAAAATCGACGAGTCCGAGCGTTTTTCGAAAAAATGATCATACAAGCAGAAAACACGTTTCATTTTCGGTGGGTCACCCTGGATAGTCATGAATCAATTGCAATACATAAGTACTAAAACAGTGGAAATCTCAAGGACACTCGAATTTCGTGCCTACAATAATCAGTCAACATATATACAGACATGCGAAATTTAAGTTTAGGGTGTGATGTAAGTGCTTTACTTAATGCCAGTAAAAAAAAAACTTTTAAAATATTCTTATTTGCCTTCTATTCGTCTGAAAACTATTATAGAGAGAAACTAGAGGAATGTAATTTATGCTGTCGCAATAAACCCAAATGAAGACGAAGTAGAATCATATAATAGACCAATATGTGCGTCAGAATACACAAACTGTCAATGTAATTAAAGAATGGATGAAACCAATGAGAATCTATAGTAATGCGGTCCTAAATGCCAGAAAAAAGTGCCGCAAGTGTGAAAGTTGTGTGGAATACATTTGCATTGAAAAAAAAATGTTTTCGATAACCTTGACTTCTAAATTATATATCATTGCAGAGTTGCCAAATTTTACGTTCTTTTTTGTCTCCGATAAGTTATTATTATTATATCTTTGACTGTTCTATTTGACATACGGCGTCCGGGACTGGTGCATTATATTTGATGAATTTACTCCTTATAGAAAAAATATTCAATTTTGATTTTTTCGGCCGTTTTTGATGTTTTCTATATTTTGTTTCAAGATGGCGCATTGACCAGTAGATATGGAATAGGTCTATATTTTTTAAGAATTTTATTTCAAGCAAGCCAATATTTTTAATATTCCCATTCGATTACTAGTACAAGATATATTTATTAAGCAGATAAGTTGAAAATCCGTGAAAACGTGTCAAAAAGTGTATATAACTTCTGACGCACAAGGAATTTTTGGGCGGAAATATTTTTTTCTTAATCTGGAGGTCATAATACATGAGAATCAACAATAAAATTTCAGGTGAATGTATCGTCGAAAAATAGGAATCCAACTGCACTGCAAAGTCAAATTCCAGTGCACTTCCCATAATTCGTGCTATCGAGGAGCACGTCGTCGGCTGACATGAAAAAATCCAATTTTAACATAGTTTCGAAAATATTATTTCATCGAGCGACATAACGTCTTGCGAGACTGAAAACTTATCTAGTTTGTAGAAATGACCATTTTTATTATATTAGTCAATTTTACTGCATTTTTACAACATTTTTTGTCATTAAAATGCATCTTTTGATTCTTGTGCTACATGAAAGATAATTTAATAATCTTCAATACTTTGACACTTATTGCAGATATTCCTAAAAAACTGTAAAGGAAAAATCGTTGTTCTTTTTACTTCTTTCGCGTCTTATTTGGGGACGTTATCCGAAATATTATAGCAAGAACTTTTTGGGTGTTGAATAGTACTCAAGAGCGGTTTTCATTGTTTACAATAAAAGGCTAATTTTGCTGGGATAAATATATGGAATTGAGAAAATATTGCTTTAATAATATGTGAGATTGATGAAGCTTACCTCTGAATTCTCGACCAGTCTATAGATTTTCATGATTCCTTCTGTAATGTGTTTTTAAGACTATTTAAATTAATTGACTAATTTTAAAAAAAATCTAAATGGCGGCTCTTTATTTAGGGGTGGTTTCCACGCTTTCTGGAAGATTGACATAAAAATTTGTTGCAATTTTACCTACTGAATATTTTGCAAGTTATAACGAATTGTAGATTGCGATTTTTAGTTCCAAAATATTGGTATCTCGAGGCGGTTTTTCGAAAATTTCGTAAGTTGAGGTATAATCTCATATCTCAAAAACAGTAGGTCTGGTATTAAAAATGATTTTGATAGGAATTAAAAGTCTTGAAATTCCATTTAAAATGTTTTTTATTCCTGTAGCTTTAAAAATAACGAAATCATGAGCGAAACAATGTGTTTTTGTAATTTTTTAAAGAAGTATTGATATCTTGCAAGTTATAACGACTTGTAGATTGCGATTTTTAGTTCCAAAATATTGGTATCTCGAGGCGGTTTCTCGTAAATATCTCAAAAAGTATTACATTTTATTAACAAATTGTACAAAAAGAAGATTATAAAGTGACAACTATCTTGTATTTTTTATTTCTGTACGATTAATAGTTCTGAAAATATGGTAGTTTAAAGATGGCGCTGGAACTCTTGTAAGTCAAGGACAATCTCAAATATCTCAAAAACAGTAAGTATGGTTAAAAATGAATTTGATAGGAATTAAAAGTCCTGAATTTCCATTAAAAATGTTTTTTATTCCTGTAGCTTTAAAAATAACGAAATCATGTGCGAAACAATGTGTTTTTGTAATTTTTTAAAGAAGTATTTAAGGTTTTCCTGTTGCCATTGGCCGTAGAATAAAAATTAAAGAATCGTATTGGTTTTTGTTAATATTACATTTTATATTTTTATATTTATTATATTTTGTTAATATTAATGTTACTAACATACTATAACTTTGTGGTATATTTAAAGCACTTATTTTACAGAAATATACTTTGATATGTAAGATACTTTTTGAAATATCTCGAAACCTTCTGACATTCGCGTAAAAATTGCTTATAACACAAATAAAAATTCCCTTCAAAATTGTTTTTTTATTCGCTATTGCAAAGTTAAAATATTTGCAAGATGTAATAAAAAATTTTGAAGCAGATATCATTTTCTCTACTTAATTGGGACAGAAAATATAATTGCCACATTTTTTCTGACATATGGGACCGCCTGATGGTGGTAAAGTATGTTAGTAAATTTCTTTTAATAGAGTTATGGTGAAAATACGAGGGGGCAACCGCTGACGAAATTTTGTACACCTATTCTAGAAAAATACCCTTTATTTCCCCTTTAAAAATTCCTTGTAATTCCCCTAATTCCTCAAATACCTTTATTTCCTCCTAATACTTCAAAATTTTCTAGATTATCTCGGAAACGGTGCACTTTTTGATAAAAATACACAAAATTATCCCTTGTAAAATTCTCTATAAAAAATGTCTCTACACATTTTTTCCTAAAATTAATAGTACCGTGGGAAATGAGGCGCACACATGAGGGGGTTGGTTCCGGTCAACACAATAAATTGTAATCTTTTTACTGTAATCTACTTTAAAGTTCAATGCTTAACGCTAAAGCAATAGCAACTAAACTCCACCTAAAATTATAATAAATGTACCACTTCCACTTCTCACGCCTATAAAATAACGCAATTTTTAATGAAGCGAGAATATTGTATACCGGGTGGCTCAGCCGATAGGGACACTGTTGTAACTTTTGAATGGGCGAATGGATTTTTTTCAAATTTAGTGCAGTAATTTCCAATTATATAATGTAAAGAACCAAAATGGCCGACTTCCGGTTTCGATTTTACCCTAAAGAGGGTTTAAAATACCCGCTTTTTGGGTAAAATATCGCACATTGGCAGCCCTGAACAGTAACAGCGTTTACAGCGTGCTCTAAAATAATGCAGTGACCTTGGGTCATCTGAGATGGGATAGTAGGAGAAATTGAAATTTTTTACATTGTGGTGGTGTATAGATATTTATACTTTTTTCGCGTAAAGACAGCTTTGGAAATAACCATACGGATATTCAGCGAATTATATGACCTGCGCTGATTACATTTGCGCCTCATTTACCAAAGTATTATTAATTTTAGGAAAAAAGTTTAGAGAAGTTTTTGATAGAGAATTTTATAAGGAATAATTCTGTATATAGGTTTTTTTATGGAGAAATTCAACGTTCCAGAAATAATCTAGAAAACCTCAAAATGGGGGTGGAAACGATGTCCTAGGGGATGAAGCACACAATTTTTTAAACTTTATGAATCTTGTCCGATATATTACAATTTCAACTGTTATATTACTGAAGTATTACAAGACATCGCCCAAAGTTTTAATAATGAAAAAGCTAGTCATGGAGAAATTGTAGACGTAGGAGAACGATTTGTTCTAGCTTTATATAACTCTACCACCGCAGAAAAAAGTCTAGATGTATACAAATTCATGACTTTTAACAAACTTACTATAATATTATCAAAACTACCAACAACTTCTGCTGCTACTCGGCAACACTCATATCGCGTTTTTTACCAAATTCATACATGGAAAAACGTTGCACTAGAAGCTACTGATTGGTGATGGAAAAAAGTTGGCGGTATATTAACCCGAACTATGACAACAAAAGAACCGGCTCCCGAATCGGTTTTAACACTAATTTCTTGTTCATGCAAATTAGGGTGCGAAAACAGGTGCAGTTGCAGAAGAATAGGCTTACGTTGCTCCACAATGTGTTACCATTACCACGAACAAGCAAGCATGAATGTCGAATCTATGGAAGACGACGAAGATTAATTAACGTAGGTAACATTTTGATAATTAGTGGATTCGGCCTACAGGGGACACCACACGCAAAGTACTTTACCTCTAGAGTGGCGTGGAAACAAGTACAATGTACAATATTCTCACTTCTTTAAAAATCGCGTTATTTTATAGGGGCGAGAGGGTGGAAGTGGTGGAAGTTGACCGGAACCAACCCTTATGTGAGCGCCTTATTTCCCACGGTACTATTAATTTTAGGAAAAAAAGTGTAGAGACGTTTCTTATAGAGAATTTTATAAGGAATAATTGTATCAAAAAGTGCACCGTTCCCGAGATAATCTAGAAAACCTCAATATGGGGGTGGAAACGGCGTCCTAGGGGATGAAGCACACTATTTAGGGGTGGGAACTTTTCGGTTTAGTAATTCTTATGCTATCCTTAACATTTCTACGAATTTTCAAAACTATGAATTTTGTCCGACATTACTGAACTAAAAGTCCATAATCTCATCGGTAGTTTAATAAATTAAATATTTTTTCTTTACTTGCTATTTTTAGCGCTAATCTCGGCGCTAATGTTTTTACAACACTGACGTCCTTTCTATAAGAATTGACATGTAATTCTTCAATATAAACATTCCATTTCAATATTTTTATGCTCTAATTCCCTACTAATACCTTTTATTTCCTCTTAATTCCCTTCTAATACCTCGTAATAATAAATATTTATTTCCTCCAAATTTCCCTGTAATTTCCTTAATACTTAATAATTCCTTCCGAAATACCTTCCATTCCTTCCTAATTCCTCAGATGTGTACACTATCTCCCCTCAGCGGTTGCCCCCTCATGAAAATACATATAAAGTAGATGAGACGTCTTTTCAATGCAATTAATGAGCCTATTATTCTCTTCTATAAGCATACTTCGCCAGAATAAAAACTGCAAAGAGAATCTGGAAAAGAAAGATAATATAGTTTGATGCTTTAATATTCCTTGAATTTCAGAACAAAGAACAATTTTTATGAGAGTATTGGAAATGTTATTATGATATTCCTAGATATTTCTAGAAGAAAATTTTATAGCGTATTACCGGAAGGCATTCCTTTAATGGTTAGTTATAAAATCGAAATATGTGGCACCTAAGTTGTCTTTTATGTGTTTTTCAGTAATTCAGTGACATATTTTTCATGTTACAACCGTAAATATTGAAAGCTTGCTTTCAAAGAAAATTATAGCTCAATATGACCGAGAAAGCAATATATTGTTAATAGTGAAGCCAGTCGTGGCTTTCGTACACCGCCCCCGTGCCTTCATGAAAGATTATATATTTTATTGTCCAGATAAACAATTTTCATTGACGAAGTTTACCAAATATATTTGTTTAGTCGATTTTACAAATAATACAAAAGAATTTCTTGTAAAACTGGAATATGGTATGAGTAAATTAGTATTATAGCCCAGACCGCAGAGGAAATTTTATAGTAAAATCTCCAAAAACTGTTTTAATGAGTTCGTGAAAGTGTATAGAATAATATCCTGAAAAGTTTACATTCCGCTCGGATGCAGAATATAAAAAAGTGAAAAAAACAATTTTTTTCATCCATTTTTTCATAATTTTGAAATTAAGTCAGGGTACGAAAAAATAAAGAATACAGGTGGATAGACCACGTGTTTCTGAACAAAAAATGTTCTAATAAAATTTATCGTTAAAGCCGGTATTCCTGCAAAGAAAAAAATAGTGAAATAACTTTGTCACTCTACGCGGCCAAGCACACTGTTAAATGCATACTATTGAACTTCCAAAAATTCTTAGCAGTTCGAGTAAAATAAAGCTTTTTTCTCTTTCTGATTACACAGTTTTATCATTAACTTAATGAATAGGAGGATAAATAGTGAGTATGGATGAAAAATATATAATTGTGAACGCAATAACGCATACACACACCACACATAGCCGCTGGATCGAAGCAGATCTGCTTAACTGCCTTGACTGTATTGTATTTATTACACCTATCCACATTTCAGCTATATCCAATGGATTTCTTATACGTTTGTTAATGTATTGGAAAAGTTACACAATTTATATTCAGATAAAGAGAGTTATAAGTATACTAGCTGACCCAGCAAACGTTGTTTTGCCATATAAATTATAAGTTTTTGTCCAAAAAATAAAAATAAAATTTCTGGATAGGGCCAGCCTTATCACCTAGGGGTATAAAAAATAGCCTACGACCTATTCTCAGACCTACCAAATATACACCAAAAATTTCATAAAAATCGGTCAAGCCGTTTCGGAGGAATTCGATAACAAACACTGTGACACGAGATTTTTATATATTAGAAGATCTTGAAAATCACTATATATGAACTGATGGGATTGATCATATTTTCAAAAAAATACATGCAAAGAAACGAATTTGTGTTTGAACAATCGAAAAGTATACATTTTTTCCGAAATAGTGATATTTATTTTTTCCAATGGGTCAAGTTCTCGGCAAGTTACAACCTCCAATATATATATTTATCAAAAAAATCTTCAATCAGGGAAATTAAAATGATTTGACATGTACTTCTCTTTTTGAATCCACGGTACTACAACTTAATATACCATAATAATAATGAAATGTACATAAGAGTTCTCAATGAAGAAATAATTTTTTTGAAGGGCTCTTATTTTACTTCCACATCCGGTGGAAGTATAGTAACGACAAAAAAATTTTTAAAAATTTTTATTGTTCAAATAGGCTTAGAATGTCATGAAACGTCGAGATTTTAAGTTTGAGCGAAAAAAAAATTTCTGTCTGTCTGTCGGTCTGTAACTTTTTTTTGTGCGCACGTTTACTCTGGAACCGTTTGAGATATTGACTTGAAATTTGGTACATATATGTACTTTAACGAGATCTAGAACTAGATTATATTTTCATCTTGTTCCGTCGAAGGGTTGGGGGGTAAATGGGGGTAAATTTGGAGTAAATAGGTAAATCAAGCAGGTAAGAGTCCATAAAATTGGTATTTAGTATATACAAGAGAAGCTAAGGTCTCAAAAAAAATTTTGGCATAAGCCACCCCCATTACCACCCCCATTGTTAAAGGGGATGAAAGAAAATTTGTGATTTAGTGTGTGTACAAGAACCAGAAACCTAAACATATTTTTTTACTTCATCCACACCCACTACCACCCCCAATCACCACCCCCACCCCACTACCGATGTGGGGTATCGTTTTATGGGTTTTTGGGGTAGAGGATTTCAAATATTATATTATTAAAGTTCCATAAACAATTATTTCCACATAAAAAATTTTTTCGTGGTGAGTGACTTGGATAGAAAATCTGGATGTGGAAGTAGTGATTCCTTGGGCAGCGGTTTTTTCTATATTTTATATTGCGACGATATGTTGTTTCTTAGGTTTTCGCGGGTGTTGACTGAAGTGTTGGTGTACTTCCGGGTGTTTTCCCACGTAGTTGTTAGGCTCCTGCTGGAGCCATTGTTGTCTAAACGACGTTTCGGCAGAATCCCATCTGCCATCTTCAGGTTCTCGCTGAAAGCTGCCTACTGCTGCAGCAGTAGGCAGTGGCCATATCGCGAAAAATATGCATTTTCTGAAAAAATTCACAGGAGTAAAAACATCTTATTTTGGGCCAAAAAGGTAAATATATTGTTTCTTTTTCATTTCTGACCTAATTCTATAAGTTACGGAACTCGTGGTAAAAGGGGTGTTTTCTACCCCTTCCAATCATTTCCTACTTCAATCTTTTTTCAACTTTTTTATTAACGTCATTACAAACACATTGCACAAGGTTTCATCAAAATCCATTCATTAGCACTCAAATTGACTGGACTGAGATATAGATTGAACAAATTCTGATTTAGTGACATGTAATTCAGTGCGTCGCACAGTGGGAAAAATATGCCCTTTTTGGACAAAAATCTGCCGATAGTAGAGATTTCTATCAAATTAAATAAAAAAAAATGTCAAATACCCTTGAGACATTGTACTTTAGAGTAGTGCTGCGGCAAAGTGGCTTTGGGTTAACCTAACCTAAAAATTGCAGATATTACATCCACATCCACTGGATGTATAGAAATGACAAAAAATTTAAAAAAAAAATTATTTTTTAAATAGGCTTAGAATGCCATGAAACGTCGAGATTTTAAGTTTGAGCAAATAAAATGCCTGTCTGTCTGACGGTCTGTCTGTCTGTAACTTTTTTGTGCGCACGATTACTCTGGAACAGTTTAAAATATCGACTTGAAATTTGGTATACATATATATTTTGACGAGATCTGGAACTATATTATATTTTTATCTTATTCCGTTGAAGGGTTGGCAAGTTAATTGGGGTAAATAGGGTAAAACAAGCAGGTAAGAGTCCATAAAATTGATATTTAGTATATACAAGAGAAGCTAATGTCTCAAAAAAAAATTTGGCATTAGCCATCCCCATTACTACCCCCCCCATTATAAAAGGGGGTGAAAAAAAATTATTTCTTCGTAGATGCCCATTCGAAAGCTTATTTTAAAGAGGAAAATTAAATGATGTATTTATTAGAAATAAGTTGAAAAATTTGTTGAATCCTATACATAACCTCAAAAGTTGCCAAAAAAGTCATTTTTTAAGTACTTAACCTAAAATATTTCAAAATTCTGACAAGATGGGCCAATTCTGAGGCCAGATTCGGATTCAGCGCGAAAAATTACTTCGGAAACTGGATAATGTTAAAGTTAAAACTTTTAGGTTTATGACTATTATTTAATACATACAATTTTTCACTTAGGTTTAAAGCTGTTAATTAGGTTAGTCTGAATGCATGAATAAAATCATGTGGATAAAAAACTATCCTTATTTTTACTTGTCAGTAAAATAATATTTACAAGTCTAAACGCAACTAGTGACGAGTATTTGGATATTGTATTTTTTAGATCAACTCCCGTTTTCATTCCTTTGAAGGATCGACAGGATGCGACGAGTAAGATTAAAGATGAGATGAGCATCAAAAAACCCTGAAGAACATTTAAACGTTATTTCACTTGAATCTCGAATTTTCACCACCTTAAACCTTCAACTCCTATATTAACTCCTTAAAGGGGTTATAGTTCATATATTAAAAACGATTCAAGAAACTTAAGCAATTAACTTATGATCTCATAAAAATGAAATTGGTATCCAATTTACATGAACATTACTTCGTTTGTTTGTGACTCTCGACAAAGGAGGTAAACGCAGAATAAAGGGAAAAAAAGCGCTGCTCAAGGAATCGCTACTTCCTCATCCAGTTTTTCTATCCACAACAACAAAAAATTTGTGCGTGGAAATAATTGTTTATGGAATTTTAATAAACTTATATATTTGAAATCGTCTACCCTAAAAACCCATAAAACGATATGCCACAACAGTAGTAGTAGTTGGAGTGGTGGAAGGGAGGCTAGTGGGGGTGGATGAAGTAAAACAAAATTGAGGCCTTTGCTTCTTGTGCACATACTAAATCACAATTTTTTCACCACCTTTTATAATGAAGTAGGGGTAGTAATGGGGTGACTAATGCCAACATTTTTTTAAAGAGATTAGCTTCTCTTGTATATGCTAAATACCAATTTTATGGACTCTTATCTGCTTGATTTACCTATTTACCCCCATTCACCTCAATTTACGCCCCAACCCTTCAACGGAATAAGATGAAAATGTGTACCAAATTTCAAATCGATATCTTAAACGGTTCCAGAGTAAGCGTTGGCACAAAAAAGTTACAGACAGACCGACAGACAGGCAGACATTTTTTTGCGCAAACTTAAAATTTCGACGTTTCATGACATTCTAAGCCTATTTGAACAATAAAGTTGTTTTTCATTTTTTGTCGTTTCTATACTTCCACTGGATGTGGAAGTAATATCTGCGATTTTTAGGTTAGATTAACCCAGAGCCACTTTGCCGCAGCACTACTTTAAAGTACAATGTTTTATGAGTATTTGCCATTTTTTTATTTAATTTGATTGAAATCTCTACTGTCGGCAGATTTTTGTCAAAAAACGGCATATTTTTCCCACTGTGCGTCGGTGTCACAGTCATGCGTATTCAAGCGCGCGCACTGCGCTCCTTGTAACAACGTTACTTGACTATTTCTTTCCGAGAATACAGTGGCTTTAGCGATAAATTTTGTTAGGACATTCTTTGTACATAAACACGAGAAATTATGCGAATAATATAACATCCCGAAGCGTTGCACAGTTTACAGAAAATACAAGTCGGAGGTCAAAATTCTGAAAGTCTTGGAATATCTAGACTACTGGGAAAAATCTTGGAAAAATTTAATCTGTACTCGGGGGGGTGAGATATAAGGGGTGAAAAAAAAAAATGTAGAATATTGTTTTGTGTATACCGGGTGCCATAGGCTAGTGGCTCCTCCCTATGTTTATTTTATTTTTTAACTTATCCATTTGAAATTTGGGGTGCATAAACCACCTGTCGAAATTTCGTAATTTAATCCATAAGAGGATGAAAAAGAGGGTTGAAATTTTAAGCTTTCTCGAAAACGGTTAGATCTAGATGCTTGAAACTTGGCAGAAATATTTTTTGTTGAAATCTACTAGATACCTGTCAGATGAAATTTCGATTCTCACTTTTTGAAGGGATGAAAACGGAGGTGGTAGATGCTTTAAAGCGCACCCGTATTATTGAAATCGCGTAAGTCTGAAACGTGATTATTCAAGCGATGAACTCTTCTGAGGAAATAAGAAGACTCGTATTCGACGGTTTTCAAAAAGAGACCCTCGAACGGGGAAGGAGAGGTTTTTAAGCTTTTCTTAAACGGTTGGACCTAGGAGCATGAAATTTGGCAGAAATACATTTATTGGAATCTATTAGACACGAGTAAGACAAAATTTCGATTTTCACTTTTTGAAGGGGTGAAAACGGGGTGGTAGATGTTCTCAAGGGTACTCGTATCTCTGAAAGCGTGATATACCAGCGATGGGCTTTTCTGAGGAAATAAGAAGACACGTATTCGACTGTTTTCAAAAAGAGACCCCACCCGTACGTGTGAACAGGGAGAGGGATGTTTTTAGGCATACAATTTTACATATACCCGCCCATGTGCTTATTGTCGATTGAAATAAATATTTTTTTCGTTTAACTCGCTATAACACAAAAATAGAATAATGAATTGTTATCAAATTGCGATGCGCAGTGAGTTTCTCCGAGTACTGTGGATGCGTATTGGGTTTCCTCGAGTGCAACAGATGCACAGTGGGTTTCCCTAATTGCAATGGATGTGCAGTGGGTTTCCCCGAATACTATGAATGCACAGAAGTTTTCCTTGACTGCAATTAATGCGCATGCCTACAATTTTGTTTCTATGATTATTATTAAGGAGTTTGGTCCATTTTAAATATTAATTTGGTTCAATTAAATGGGCATAATAGTAACTATATACCGGGTGATTCACGTAGGCCGTTCGTTAGAAGTTTTTCAACTTGCAATTGGATTACAAACTTGAAACTAGGTATGAGGTAAACCAGAAAAAGGCAAAAATGCAAAAAGCCCAAAAGTTCTGCGACTGGACTGCCCTCGTTTCGAGGGTGGGGAACACGATGGTGACAATATTTTCCGACCTACCCTCCAACGACTACCCCTAAACCTATTTCCGATTTTCCAGTGCTAAGCATTTTTTTATCGGAAAATTTTATGAACGAAATTTGGTAGAACGGGCATGATCGATTATGGCTAAATACCAAGCTTCAAGTTTGTAATCCAACTGCAAGTTGAAAAGCTTCTAACGAACAGCCTACGTGAATCACCCTGTGTATATTTGCACCACCGCGGTATATTTAACATGACTTTTTTAATAATGTTATTACATTAACAAATTTTTTAACGGCCAGAAGTTATAATTCACAGTTTCCGCTCATAATATTTGATTATTCGTAATTCTAGCGGAAATAATTTTAAATTTAGTCGATAATTATTTTGCCCCGAGCTGCAATTTTAATTGCATTTATAAATACTGAATTCATTAAAATTTAGTAAAGCTTCATACCCGTAGAATGTTTTATTTATTTATTTTTGCACAACTTAAGGCACACAGCGTTTGAAAAAAATAAATAATTTCTGATAAACATTTATGAACCGAAAAAGAATTATTTTTCTAACACAATTGTCTACCTACACGTATGTACATAATATGTATCTGGGAGTATTAATTAATACATAACTGACTAACCGCGTCAAGATTCGACTGAGTAAGAGTGTTTGAAAATGTAAATTATTCTTTAGAGGCACACTTTTAAATTTGCGGCCAGTAAACACATTTTCAAAAATTCGCGGCGCTGATTCAGCGTAATGGTAGTCCAGTCGAATTGTCACGAATAGTATCAAAATGTGGCGAAAATAGATAACCGCGATTTTATTATTTTAGTTTGATTTGTTGGACATCCAAAACAAGCCCTTATAGTGTGCCAATGGATGTCATACCGGATAAGGGGGTGGGGGGTCGTAAAGTTGAAAAATCGGTTTTTCGCGTTTAAATAGAAAGTTAATAATGTGAGAGGAAAGTTCAAATGAGAAAGTTATATGTATAAAAAAAAACACATAAAGTAAACCCCCTGATAGTTAAGAAATTTTTGAAATTTCATTAAAGTATCTGTTATATAGGAGGGAATGTCTGGTAAAAATTTCAGATCGATATCTGCATTATTTTTGGATAAATTAAAAAAAAGAGATCTTCGAAAAATGGTTATAAGTACTTCACTTTCTGTCAGATATTGCTATGGGAAGAAAAATACCGTTCTTCGAGAGTTGTTCAAGAATTACAATTTTTTTCTATATGATCATTATTCAGAAAAAAGTGGAGAAAATTCCACTTGAAAAAAGAGATTATTTTTGCACAAAAAATTCCAATTAAAGTTAAATATCTTTTGAATGGAATGCAGTGTCGAAAAATCATGTGTACCATTTTGAAGTGCTGTTTCTTTATTCACTTAAAAAAAACATTACTCTATGATAATAGGTTTTCTAAAAATATGAAAAAGTAGTGTGCGCGAGCGTTACGGTGCACGAGTTGGGCGTTCGGGCGACTGTGTTTGCAAAAAAAAAGATTGAACACTTGTATATCTTACATTTTTTATATCTATAATTATTTTTAATACACCTTCAGAATGTAAGTAACACAATTTTGCAAAATGTAATTGAAATTTACTTTATCGTTTAAAAATTAATGTTAAATATTTTATCGTTATACAATTTGTTAATTATTATACATTATTGTATTATTATTATTACATTTAATTAATTGTAATGATTTCGTTGAACCGTACATTATTCTTGGATTACAAAGATTTAGAAACATTTATTTCTTTGAATTTTAACAATTTAAAGTTTTAAATTCCTTTGTTTTTACGTATATATACTAAATGGATTCGTGGAAATGAACACATCTATAGGGACACGTTTTTGTGTAGTGTAGTGACACCTGCTTACTAATACATACAAAGGCCTATGATATGATGAAGTAGACCCAAACCCTTCAAAGGAGGACTATTTATACCTGGATTCCCGCTGAATCGTAAACGCTTTCAACCAGAGACAGGTCACGGCAGCGCTGTTCCTGGAAGTCGCCAAAGCCTTCGACAGGGTCTGGCACGATGGTCTCCTAGCCAAAATGATGAGTATGGGTTACCCCATTGCACTCGTCAAGCTAGTGAGATCATACCTCCACAGGAAACAGATGAGGGTGAAGATCGTGGACAGGGTGTCCACGTACAGAACAATGGAGGCAGGAGTCCCCCAAGGCTCGGTGCTCTCCCCGCACTTGTTCTCCATCTTCACATCCGATCTACCCCGGACGGAGAGGACCTCCATGGCCCTCTACACCGATGACACAGCCCTGACAGCCAGATCCTGGAACGAGAGGCTAGCCACCAGGAGGCGGCCACCCTCCTAGAGGACTGGTGCAACCGATGGAAGGTAGCCGTCAACGCCGAGAAGAGCAAAGCGGTCCTCTTCAAGAAAAGGAAGCAAAACCCCACAGGACACGTCTCCATGTTTGGTGAAGACATCCAATGGCACGATTCCGTCAACTACCTTGGCATGATCATGGAGAAAGGCCTAACATGGAGACAGAACACGGAGGCCATCGTCAAGAAGACCAGGAGGACGAGATCCCTAATCTACCAGATGACGGGTAGACAGAGCAGACTCAACCTGAGGAACAAGCTCACGCTTATCAGGTCCCTCATCCGGCCTCAACTGATGTATGCTTCGATAGCATGGGGCTACCAAACACAGAGCTACCTTCAACAGATCCAGAGAGTGGAGAACGTCGCCCTCTGGACAGCAGTCAACGCACTCTGGTTCATGCGCAACGAGGACATCTTCAGGGACCTGGAGTACACCCCGGTCACTGAAATCATCAAGGAATGAGCCAGGAAGATGTACGCCCTTGCTGAGGAGCATGGGAACCCACTGGTCAGGGAGGCCACTGACTATGACCCAGCAGATGCTCCGAGGCACAAGCGGCCGAAGATGCAGCTACTGGATAACGGGTGAGTATAAAACATACCACCGTTCGATGAAGATACCCCACGGAAGAGACAGGACGATCACCCAACTACCCACCCAAGACCCTGTGGGTACCGGACAAACAATCGTCCAGTACCTGTAGTCCCCCTAGCTCCGGGCAGACCGAAAATGCTACCAAAGCAGTTAGGTCTGCCCATCCTCGAGCTACACAGCTCATCCTTACCCTACCGATGATCCGGATGACAGGATGTCAATTGGCATTCTGTGTACCGGCTGTCACTCCTGCCAAAAACCCAAAAACACCCAATTGACAGATGACACCCCCCGGGGAACAAGCTGGTGAAGAAAGAAGATCAAGACAGAAGAGCGCCAGAAGAGGCCTTAGCCAGCAAGGTCCAATGAGCCAGGACCCAGGGAGGTGGGCCGAAATCATCTGCACCGCTCACATTTGTGGGTAGGGCCGACGTAAAGTAAGTTTGCCCGCCCTGCACGAGGCTGGTCCCCGGTCTACAGCGACGTATTGGGGTAAAGGGCAATAGTCCTGCCCGACCCCAGTCATCCGAGACCGACATCTATAGCTAAGAATATTGGCGAATCGTAAACCAGTCTGTCATGAGCCTTGGAACAGTGAAAAGTAGAATTTTTGTAGCACTAACAAGGGGTGGATGGGGTCAGTCCAATCTGCCGTGGCAATTTTAGGGAAATGATAATTTTTTTTGCGGGCCAAGACCCAAGGGAAAAAATACCCAGCAGGCGAAAATTTTGTACTTTTCTAGTTCAAACGCTATAAAATGGAAAGTGATATTCGAGTTATAAAATTACTTGCAATTTAAACGGCTTAAAACACGAAAACATGACACTCAATGAGTATGTTTTTTTCTATTTCAATAATTAACTTGTAAGAAATCTTTTAAATTAGAATAATTATTACCACCAACTGAAGGTGCCGTAAAACAACATGCTTTGGGAACATATTTACAATTACAATTTTTCTTAGGAAGGAAGAGTCCTGCTCAGTATTATTGGACAGTTTCTCCTAATGGTCTAAATCCAGTTTATACTGAAGAAAAGTTATTGAAAATTGTTAGTTGCGCATGTGAAAGCGGATGTAAATCAATAACTTGCAGCTGTAAAAAACCTGGTTTGAAATGTATTTGTATTGTAGTATTTGTGTAACTTGTCGCGGCGAAACTTGTAACGTTGAAATTAAAAACATTATGTTACCTGACGACTATGACGATGTAAATATAGATGGTGGAGAAAATCCAGATGAACTACATAAAAATGAAGATTTGTAGTAGTAGTAGTAGTATTCGCAATATTGGCTTTGATTTATTAATAAATCATTAGCTCAGCGCCACGTGGAAGTTGATGTGTTGTACTTGGTAATCATTATGACACCTCAGGCCGGTTAATTTTGTAAGTTATTATTATTATCATTTTTTTTTTTTAACTTATACTCAACTGTGGATTAAATTTAATATGACTACTTCCCATACCCATTACACAAAATTATAATTTAATTCTAAAAATATGTCTGCCTAACTATTTCTTATTTATATTTTAATATATACATATATATACATACATACATATACATACACACATACATTTTTTTTATGTATATTTCATGTACTTATTATTGAATTGATTTATAGTTTTTTTTTTAATTTTATTCTACTTTTTTTTGTATATTTTTTTTCCATTTTAGTTTTTTTGTTGTTTTTTTTTCTTTTTTTTTTATAAGGAAGTTAACGACGAAAGATATGAGTGCGTCAAGGGGTCCTTCATGACGACTTAAGACGTTACTGACTAGACCACGGAAAGAATGGGGAACCACATAGGGAAAAAACAGAGGATACTTACAATTAATTTAAAACTTTTCACATATTATAAATATGTTACAAAATTTCGTTGATTAACTTCTATTCTAAACATGGTGCTTATTAATTTCCTTATATATCAATTTTTTCAACCCTAATATAATTGTAGATACATAATAAAACCTTTTCATTGTTTAGCGTTAGTAAATTTTTTAGATTAAAAGGCTTGTTTATATTCATTTCGTACAACAAATCGAGTAAAATATTTATTGAATTTCTCTTTTGATGACATTCTAATATTAAATGCTGTAATGTGCCTACTTCTCCGCAAAAACAATGAGGATTATCAATAATTCCTATTTTATTTAAATGATATGGAAATCTTCCATGATTGTTTCGAAGTCTACATATTGTCTTAACAAAATTTTTGTTTGTAGTTCGAAATGAACTAAACCACGGTTTTTTGTTAATGCTTTCATTTATACTTTTATAATACATTCCTTTTTGTTCATTACTATATTCACTACTCCATTCTATCCTGATTTGTTTAATTAACTTGCTCAAGATCTTCAGATGGAATTCGGTAAAGTCCACTGTATTCTACATTGTTAAGAGAATTTTTCGCTAATTTATCCACAATTTCATTATTCTCTATTCCGCAGTGACAAATGAAGATTTAGAAAGGAATAAAAGAATGCGGCATGCGACGGCATTGCTTGAAGCCTTTATTCTGCTCTCAGATTGTACGTCACTTTTGCTGCAGCCTTACCACTGTCTAACACCACCTATATCTTTCGGACGTTCGGTATGCTGTGATTTTCATGCATACTCTTTTTTGTGGTATTGGATATTGGTCAAATAGTATTCGGTTCAAGTTCAGTATTCGCCCTTTTTGTGCGTTCTTTTTTATTTTGAACAGGCATTTCTGTGTCTTTTAGTTATACTTTATTTTATTGTCTTAAAATTAGTTTAGTGTGACAAGACGCCGGTTTTCAGTGAATTTTGAACATTTTGAGAGAAAATTAAATTTGAAAAATGATTCTAATTTAATGCGTCGTGTTGAAAAATGTGTACATACAGATGGAGGTAATTTCTAAATAATGTAATTAAACAATTCTTTCTTAGTAAGTTTTAGATTTCTCGTATATACATTGAGATACAGAACACAGCGGTTCTCAAACTTTTTGTAGCTAACTGTTGAGATTATTGGCCTAGGTCAGTTTTTTATGATCAGTGTTCTCCCAGAGGAAAAAGTCATATATTTTACTTCCACATCCAGTGGAAGTATAGTAACGACAAAAAAATTTTTTAAAATTTTTATTGTTCAAATAGGCTTAGAATGTCATGAAACGTCGAGATTTCAAGTTTGAGCGAAAAAAAAATTTCTGTCTGTCGGTCTGTCGGTCTGTCGGTCTGTCGGTCTGTCTGTCGGTCTGTAACTTTTTTTGTGCGCACGTTTACTCTGGAACCGTTTGAGATATTGACTTGAAATTTGGTACACATATGTACTTTAACGAGATCTAGAACTAGATTATATTTTCATCTTGTTCTGTCGAAGGGTTGGGGGGTAAATTGGGGTAAACTTGGAGTAAATAGGTAAATCAAGCAGGTAAGAGTTCATAAAATTGATATCTAGTATAGACAAGAGCAGCTAAGGTCTCAAAAAAAAATTTGGCATTAGCCACCCCCATTACCACCCCCACCCCATTATTAAAGGGGATGAAAAAAAAAATGTGATTTAGTGTGTGTACAAGAACCAGAAACCTCAAAATATTTTTTTACTTTATCCACCCCCACTCCCACCCCCTGTCACCACCCCCACCCCACTACCGATGTGGGGTATCGTTTTATGGGTTTTTGGGGTAGAGGATTTCAAATATTATATTATTAAAGTTTCATAACCAATTATTTTCAGATACAAAATTTTTTCGTTGTGTGACTTGGATAGAAAATCATGGATGTGGAAGTAGTGATTCCTTGGGCAGCGGTTTTTTTGTTTGGCTGGTCATTCCTTTAAACAAACTTTTGGTTAGTGATAAGGAACTAATTACACACTGTATTTTTTACTGCATGTATCTGTTGAAACGGAATGCTCCAAAAATGCAGTAGCTATATGCTATGCATGACTATGAGCTTTTCTAGATTGCATAGCTAGAAACCTACCACGAACAGTCTGAGTAACTCTTTGGCGGCATGTGTGTCTCTTCCTTATATTTTCTATTTCCTTATACCATTGTCACAATCACTCTATGGCTCTTCTCGTAAATTACCGCATTGTCAACTTCCATTACTTGTTCTAACCAAATATCAATAGCCCCACAATAGCCTCTCAAAATTATGTTTTTCCATTTTCATATTAGACAAAGACCTACAACTTTTCCATGAAATATGTAGTGACTTATAATATTTTATTTTATAAAATAATACAATGATCTACATTATCCACAAGATCAATGTTATAGTTGAATCAATAGATCTTTGAATGCACGTCACTAACGAGGGAAGCAAGCAAAGAATATCATCTGTATGTTGGCGTCTCACTTCTTACACTCGAACTGCCTGAAATGGACGTAAGGGTATGTGTCTTGCACAGTCTACGACCTACGTATGCTTACATTGCGCGTTAGATTTGAGAGTAATGGTAACGCGTACGTTTAAGGCGCAGTTACACGGCGCATGATTAGGCGAGCCTGGCTCGGCGAGTCACGAATCACGCGCCGTGTGACATAGGCAACTTGGCATAGCTTGCGACTCGGGAGACGTTGCTCGCGTCGGCTCGCGTCTTCCATCTAGTTGTCGGTAACTGCGCCTGAAGATCAGTCGATCCATGCAGTTTTGACGAGCCTACATTCCACAACCCACACGAAATCTGTATTGGTCACGCGCCGTATTGACACATCTGGCTCGCTATCCGTTACACGGCTCGTGGTTTGCCGAACCACGCACCAGGTTCGTGGATCGGCGAACCACGCGCCGTGTAACTACATCTTTAGACTACATAGAAGCGCATCAGTCTCGTGTATCAATCGTCAGTGGCGCACATAATGTTTTCTTTTCGTAACGAAATTAATTAATTTAATTCAGTACGCCTGGAAAACGTTTGAATACGCGAACTAGAAATCTGGTAGCTAATGTAATATCGTATTTTATGTTGAGAAAGAAAACAAGGCTCCCTTGATTTCTGTCAATGCTGCCCGAGAGGTAGTTATTTAAATTTCATGTATATGTTTCTTATCATTAGAATGCAGGCTTTCACGGCCATTGTCGAATGATATTTTATATTTCTTATTACTTATAAATAAATTATTTTAACAAATGGATGAGCACTTAACATACCAATCTTGAATATAACGCATTTAAAACTCGCCGTATTTATGTATATTATTTATAAATGTATGTCTTTGGTACATACAGTGTGGCCCATTTTGCTTGGAACCACCCCCAATTGTATTTATGTCTGATTTAGAGCGTTTTTTTTAATGTAGACCTCTGAAAAGTGCATTCTTGAAATGTATTTCATTTTATAAGACATAACAGCTCGGCCTACTGTGGTCTTTTCTTGGGGTGGAAAATGAAGAAACATTTTTAACAATTTCTTTATTTCAAAACTGAGTACTCCACCGGATTCAGTAACCCCTCAAATGAGTTTGTACCAGATTTCGCGAAAAAATACATATTTTTTTATTTTTTCCGTAAGAAATAAGAATTCTGACATTGTCAATGACAATCCACTGTTGCACGAGATCGTGTATCTAAACGAGTGCCTTGACTATAACAACTTACAAGGAAATGTTTATTTGTCAATTTGTGTAGGTTTTACTTTTTTTTTTCTGATTGTAATAATTATTATTATCGCGCAAAAGTTGAGTTATTTAGATATTATTAAAACTGTTATTGATAATGCGAGATAAATACATAAACAACCCTTGCGCGCCATAATTATTATTACAAACAGAAGTTTAAATAAGTAAACCTACGTAAACTGACAATTACATATTCCTTTGTCAGTTGTTTGAGTCAAGGAACTCTTTTAAACACACAATTCCGTGCAACAGTAAATTTTCATTGGCAATTTCAGAAATTTTGGTATTTTGTAGTTCAAGTCATGCTGATTAAAAGTTCTTATCACATCGAGCCAATCCTGTGGACAGTTTTTGAGATACAGCTTGTCAAAGTTAGGTAATTTGCGTTATTTTAGACATTCAAGAACTTTTTACTCTTAAACTATTTAACTATTAACTTTAGCAAAAAGTTGCAAGGGTCGAAATATTTTTGTTGAAGTCCAATAAAGCTCAAGAATTTTTTTCAGAATTTTTTTATCAATTTTTAGGTTAGATAAAATATATATACAGTTTGTCCCAGGATAGATGTAACAAGAGGTGTAATGGACCAAAAATTTTGGAATTTTGGAATGGTATTTGGGGATTGAATACCAAAAATGACTTGATTTGGTGTTCTACAGGGTGTTTTATAAGCAAAGTTGTAAAAATCACCACTAATAAAGAACCTTTATTTTTTAAAATATGAAAAAATTCCACTAAGAAAAATTATTTAGAATGCAATATTATACCTCTATACCAAATTTCAAGAATATAAAATTATTTTTTTGAAACTTCCCATTTTTTCAATAAATTAGTATTTTATTTTGAACCATTCAATTAAAACTGCATAGAAATTATTTTTTGTGAATTAATATTTGAAGTTATGTAGACGCTAAAAGTAGGCTATGAGAAAAGCAGTGGATACACATTTATCATTTATTATTGACATATCTGTCAAACGTAGTCAATATTATCCTTAATTTCTGTTTCAAATTAACGAACCAAGCATAGAAAATTAAGTGAAAATAATACTCACAGTGCGTGAAAAAATGTATATTGTGCAATGCTACGGAATTGGCGGTGAAAACTCGCTGAGAGAAATGATGGTAAGCCAATTTAATTTGAAATTTTCAAACACTGCTTCGTCACGTGCTCAGGCTATGAGAATAATTAAAAAGTTTCTGGCTACTAGTAGTGTTCTTAACATAAAAAGAAAAATAAAAGCATATGATGAAGACAATGTTGGGGCTATTATAGCTCATGCCTCTGTTATCGAAAATCCTAGGATACCACTAACAGAGAGATCAGCTCTTATTAATATTAGCAAGTCTGAACTCCAAAGAATTTACAAGGCAAAGAAAATTAGGGCATATAAAGCAAATTATAAACATACGCTTGAAGAAGGAGATGACGGCCGTAGGTTGGATTTTTGTTTGACCATTGAAGAAAAAATCATGGAAGAGAGATTTTTTCATCATTTCATAATTTTCTCAGATGAATCCACATTCACAACCAATGGTGTTGTTTCATCTCAGAATTGTCGGTTTTCGGCTTCTGAAAATCCAAATTTTAGAATTCATTATAGAAGACAATATTATAAAAAAGTGAATGTGTGGTGTGCCGTTTCTTATCACGTTGGAGTTATTGGACCTTATTTCATTGAGGGAAGGTTAAACCAGCACACTCATTTACAGCTTCTTGAAAGATTTTCTGAAGAACATTTAAATATTTTAAGAGATATGCCTTTAGTTCATTTTCAACATGATGGTTGCCCTGGCCACTCCACAGAAATGGTTAATCGGTGGTTGAATTTAAATTTTGGAGAAAATTGGATTGCCAGGAATGGACCGATCAAGTGGCCGGCGATATTGGATTTCTTTTTATGGGGTCGCCTCAAGCAGTTGGTTTACGCTGAACCACTTTCTAACGATGTAGCAGTATTGAAGCAGAGAATTACAAATGCCGTAAACTCCATACCGTTAGATCATATTCGAAACAGTTTTAAGGACTTCAGACGAAGGATCGAAATGTGTGTGGATGTGGGTGGTAGCTACGTCGAATAATAAAAAAATTGTAAACATTGTTTTGTATTGGTCAATAATTAATTTGTTTGTGAATCTGTTATGTTTTTGACATTTATTACTTGTCATAATTTTTAAACCTCATTGATCTTCTGTTAGTAATTATTTCTTGTTTTACAATTAGTTCGATTAACATCTCTTACATCTCGTATATTCAATTTTTTATTTACCAATAGTCTACCTTTTGAGATGATTAACATTTGCTCCTACACAACTTTAAATATGAATCCAACTCTTAATTCACAAAAAATGGGAAGTTTCAAAAAAATAATTTTATATTCCTGAAACTTGGTATAGAGGTATAAAATTGCATTCTAAATAACTTTTCTTAGTGAAATTTTTTCATATTTTGAAAAATAAAGGTACTTTATTAGTGGTGATTTTTACAACTTTGCTTATAAAACACCCTGTAGAACACCAAATCAAGTCACTTTTGGTATACTTTAGTTTTACAACAAGCAGGACCCAATCCCCAAATACCATTCCAAAATTCCAAAATTCTTGGTCCATTACACCTCTTGTTACATCTATCCTGGGACACACTGTATATATATGTCATATTCCGGCATGCTTCGGTGGAATTTGCTGAAACTTTGCTATTTTGTAGTGCCTGAAGGTCTTAACAACGAGGTAACGGGTAATCTATATGTATGTGTTTATGAATGGCTTCCAGCGTGTTTGTGCACCGCGTACATGTGTTTGTGTGTATGTATGTGCCAGTGTATACAGGGTTCCCCGGAAATATCGATGACAAACTTCTGGTGCAGATTCTATATGCAAAATTATGTTCGCAAATACCTTGAGCCACGGCCCTTTGAAAATGGCACCCAAAAATTGATTATTATTTTATATTTCAGAAACCTTTTAATATACAGGAACGCGACTATATACGCATATTGAACGATAATACAAGCTTATTTTTATATTATTTTTTTTAAATATTTTTTACCGTAAGTGGGTGATACTGAGGCGGGCTGTCGATATTTTGCATTGATTTCTTGTCTTTTAATATTTTTCACTTTGGTACAAGAATGTCATTCACTAATTAAAAACACACAAAAAATGTCCTCTTTCATTTTAGTTGTAGGACGGATCATTTGTAAAAAAAATAGTTCTGATGAGTTTGATGCGGAACCGCTGAAAACACAAGCGTGTTGTGGTTTTTGGGGTACGCACGGCATGAAAATCACATAAAATATCCATCAATGATTCTTCTTAGAACGATACATGATGTTGGAAACAGACCACCTGTTCCTGAAAATCCTATGGATGTTCTCAATATTTAAAAACAAAAAAAAATATTAAAAAAACAACAAAAAGTAAGAATAAACAGTAGAAAGTGAAACCAAAAAAATATGGTCACCCTGGTTGGTCATGAGAACGCTCTCATAAGAAACATAGTGCCGGTAAGAGCAGGTTCTTTGATAAAAATAATCACACACACACACACACACGCACGTACACAAACACGCTGGAAGCCATTCATAAACACGTACATATAGATTACCTGTTACCTCGTTGTTAAGACCTTCAGGTACTCCTGGAGCGAAAACCACATAGGATAGATTCAGTGCAATAGAAATTATTGATCAGCATGACTTTAACTACAAAATAACAAAGTTTCAGCCAATCCCACCGAAGCATGCCGAAATATGACATATATATTTTACCTAACCTAAAAATTGATAAAAAAAAATCTGAAAAAAATTCTTGAACTTTATTGGACTAGAACAAAAATATTTCGACCCTTGCAACTTCTTGCTAAAGTTTATAGTTTAAGAGTAAAAAGTTCTTGAATGTCTAAAATGACGCAAATTACCTAACCGTGACAAGCTGTATCTCAAAAACTGTCCATAGGATTGGCTCGATGTGATAGGAACTTTTGATCAGCATGACTTGAACTATAAAATACCAAAATTTCAGCCCATTCCACCGAATCAACATTTTCATGGGTTTTGTTCCGGGGTCCTTTGCTACAAATCCATGGAGTACTCAGGTTAGAAATAAAAACATCGGTAATAAGATTTCTTCATTTTTCACCCCGAGAAAAGACCGCAGCTTTTATGTTTTATAAAATTAATCTCTCAGAGATCTACGTTTAAAAAAGAAACCGATGTAAATCGGAAAATAAACTTTTCATAGGAGTGGTTCCAAGCTACATGGGACACACTGTATATATGAACGAATAACCATTTTCAAAAATTAATATTTTATTTATTGGATATATCAAGTGTAAATGAAAGTATAATTAAAATTGAAATATTGTGAAAAGATAAAATGCATGTTAAGTTTTTATAACTTTTTAGATTTCACATGCTTGACTTTATATATTTAGTCATTGAACCTACTGACAATGCCCAATACTGTAGTCTAGTCCAATTTATTATTAATAATAATATTATAATAATTTCCAGTACTCATCTTAATAAAAATTTGCTACGCCTATGGTGCCAAATCATTGTCATCTTGCAATGAATTAGTTCAGACAAAGGAGAATGATGACGTCTGTTCAAAGATCTATTGATTCAACTATATAGATAATTGTTAAAGGAAGGAAATGTAATAAAATTTTGAGTAAAATTTTAAGAAGTGCTTCCGTTTACATTCGCCATAACATAATAAGTCAACAGAATATCTGTTTACCTCTATTTGAATAGTACGTATAAAACTGAATGCAGTGTTCCTGAATTTTCTGACCGAATAGTAGAACAATGATTTCCTTCTAGTTATACGCCCGGACGGTTCACGTTTCAACTCTAGCGTATTTTCCGCGACATAGTGTCGCTCACTGATCACAAACGTAGGTAAATAACTCACGTGTTCCTGCCATATTTGTCGAAATTTATTTGAAACCCTGTTAGGGTTCGTTTCATCGTTTGGTGTTTACATGGGCGCATTGATCCCTTTTACGTAATTCAAACAGACATGACCTCCTGTTGGTTTGTCCGTCCACACCTGGCATATTACGTCGGATCTCGTCAATCACAAATATATTGCTGCACGACCTTTTAGGGGGAGACTGACACTGCACTTTATTTATCCAACGAGAAATTGGAATACACCTAGTATTTAGGGAAATTTTTATTTTAAATAACTGACAGATAATACAATATTTTGATCCTTACATTGTTTTTGTAACGTCTTATTATACTATTATAAAATATATCTTGTAAAAAGTGTGAAGATGGTGGAAGATTGATCAGCTGATCCTGAACTGCTTAAAAGTGCCTTTAATTGTTGCAAAACTAAGAAATGTGCAATTGCAGTGTGTTTAAATTGTGGTGGCATCTATCACAGATCCTGCTTACCAAGAATAAATAAAAACATTGTGGTAATTAATGAGACATTAATTAAATGCTGTCAATCTAACCTCACTTCAGATGATAATCAAAACAATTTGGAGGAGAATACCAATGTTAAAATTGAATTTGAAAAACTATAAGTGGAGAATTTAATGCTCAAAAGGCTCCTAGATGAATCAGAAGCAAAATATAAATTATTAATAAATAATAATAAATTATTAGAAGAAAATAAAAAACTGTTGGAAGAAAAAATAGGTATAAAGAAAGAAGTGGAAGTGAATATAAAAAAAGTTCCAAACAAAAACATTCTTGAAAATAATCAAAACAAGAACAGCTATCGTGCAGTCACAAGTGATAACAAACAGGCATCAAACTTATCTGAAAAAAGGTAAATAACCTAAACAGGGAAAATAATGATAAGGCAGCAAAAAATACTTCAGAACATAGAATGAATCTGAGGGATCTTGAGGCTGTTCAACTAAGTAAAATGAATCAGGTTATTAACCTAGCAAAAGAAGACAATTCCAGAACTGTCATATCGCAAAAAACTAAAAACATAACAAAAAAATATTTTGGTGAAAATGAAAACAATGATTTTGCAATGGAAAGAAAGGCTTGGCTGTATCTATATAGAATCAAGCGGCATGTTACAACCGATAAAATTAAAAAACTTATAACTGATCAACCAATATTTAAACAGGCTAATATCACTATTAAGGAACTCCCAACTAGTGAACATCAGAATAAATGTTTTATGTTCGGTATAGACTGGGACTTAAAGGACTAGATTTATAAACCAGCTACGTGGCCTAAGGGTATGGCATTTAAGAGGTTTGATTTTAAAAAGTACCATAATTATGAAAGTAAATCCCCAGAAGATTTTTAAATTGAGACCTACCTAGTAAGAATGAACATCTACGTAATGTTTCCTCCAAAAAATCGGAATTCCCAAAACGCGCTTTTAAAATCCTACATCATAATGTGTGCTGATCTACTCGAAGCCTTTATTGAAGATAAGGATATTCAGATATTGTGCATTTCTGAACATTGGCAATGCCAGGAACAATTAGACGTAATTAACATTAAGAATTACGTATTGGCTTCAAGTTTTTGTCGGCCAGTTTATCAACATGGAGGAGTGGCAATATATTCTTCATTGGGAATCCTAACAAGACCGCTTAGAGAAGTTAACGACATATCTGGAAGTAAATTATTTGAGTGCTGCGGTGCAGAAATATATTTTGGTAACACAAAACATTTTAGTTGCATGTGTATATTGTGTATAGACCCCCTGATGGGGATATTAATATGTTCATGTATAAATTTAATATTATGCTTGATGTTCTATTTAAAGAAAAATGCCTATTCTTTGTAGCAGGGGATTTTAATATTGACTTATTGACTAATACTAATATTAAGAATGATTTTGTAAACTTAATTCTATCATATAGTCCATATTGTACAATCAATGAATGCACTCGTAAAGGCAAGACGAGTGCAACATGTTTAGATAATATTATTACCAATTTTGAAAACCATCTTGAAACTGAAAACCTTCTTACTTCTATATCTGACCACTTAGCACAAATTCTAACCACTAATATTGCTAAAAAAACAATTCAGTCAAGTAAGAGAAGAATATTTTCTGAAAGCGCTATTAAATATTTGTGCAAAGATCTCGAAGGGGAATACTTCCAAATAGTTTATCAAGCGACAGATGTTGACAATAAATATAGCAATTTTATTAATACTTTTCTACTATATTTTAATAAACACTTTTTTCTCAGAACTGTTAGCAACGAGAGACATAAGCTTAACTTAAATAATAACCCCAATATCTTGGAATGCAAAAAAGCTATGCTACTTTATCAAAACATATCTTATGATGTTCCAGAATATAAAAATGTGCTTGAAAACTATAAACGGAGATATAAAGACTTAATAAGAGATGAAAAAATAAAACACTATGAAAATAGACCTGAAAAATTCAGAAATAAATCTGAAGCGAATTGGGAAATTATATCTGATATAGTAGGAAATGTAAAAACTGACCATCAACCTCCATACCAGGACATTAAGGAGTGTGACAATGACATGAATGTTTATTCCAATAATATAGCACAAAACTTAACTGCTAATGAACAAGTACCAACAAATTACACATGTAGTATACCTATAAATCCAGTCTCGATTGTATTTGAACCAGTCACTATAAGTGAATTGTGGGCAATACTGAATAAAATGGAGGCAAAAAAGAGTTCAGGTTATGATGAAATTTCTGTGTTTATACTTAAAAAATGTTTCAAATATATCGTAGCTCCATTATGTGATGTCATTAATAAATCATTAGAAACTGGCATTTTCCCCTCAAACTTAAAATTTGCAATTAGTAAACCAGTGTTTAAAAAAGATGACCCAAGTCTTTACGAAAATTATCGCCCTCTGAGTTTACTCAGTGTTTTTTCCAAATTTTTTGAAATAATCATTTATAACAGAGTTATAAATTTTTTTAATTGTCATAAATTAATTAGCAAGTCCCAGCATGGCTTTCTGGGAGGCAAAAGCACAGAAACTGCTCTTTTTGAATTTACAAATTATATATATTCGGCATTAGAGGAGGACTGCATTACTTGTGGAATTTTCCTGGATTTGTCCAGGGCTTTTGACCTCATCGATCACACTATATTACTTACTAAACTATCCCATTACGGTATAAGAGGTACAGCTCTAAATTGCTTTAAATATTATCTATCAGATAGGAAACATGCAGTTAAAATGCTCAATATTAATAATGGTAATTATGTGAGTTCAGAAGCACTGAATGTAACCAGGGGAGTTCCACAGGGCAGCACATTAGGACCATTACTCTTCTTGATATTCATTAATGATATTCACACACTTAGCAGTGAAAAAATCTCCCTAATTAACTATGCTGATGATACGAATATAATCATAAAAAATCATGAATCATTTATTGACTTAATTATTGATGGTACACGCATTATGCAGGATATGGAAACCTGGTGCAATGAAAATGAACAGATATTAAATCAGAATAAGACTAATGCAATATTTTTCAAAACTAATCAAAGGCTTGATACGCCTCTTAATATTATTCTTAACTCTCATAAAATTGTTTTCTCAAAGCATATGAAGTGCTTAGGTATATATTTAGATGAAACATTACGCTATAATGAACATATCCAATATATAAATGCAAAATTAAGTCGAACCTGCTATGGATTGAGAATACTTGCTAAGTACGCTAATGATAATATACCCAGAACATTTTATTATTCGAATTTTTATTCACATATTCGTTATGGGATAATTCTATGGGGTGATAGTACTAATAGTGATAGCACATTTAAAATTCAAAAAAGAGCAATTCGTATTCTAAGAAAATTGGCACCTAGAGAATCATGCCGAGGACATTTTAGGGATGTAGGTTTTTTAACCTTTAGTGGTTTATACATATATGAATGTATTAAATTTTTATATAATAATAGAGATAATTTTCAAATACACTTAATGAACCCGATGCATAACACTAGACATGGGGAGTGGTATACTTACCCTAACCATAGGCTCACACTTACCGAAACTAGCCCATTATATGCCTGTATAAAACTTTATAACCATCTTCCAAATTATTTAAAAGTCATTGAACCATTTAATAAAATAAAAAACCGCTTTTATCACTACTTTGTGAATTGGAACCTTACACTGTGAATGAGTTTTTAAATAATAGGATTAAATAGTAATATTGGTATGGTCTCCTTATTTTTTATTATTTTAATTGTTATATTTTAAACTACAAATAATAACATTTAATTGTAATAACTGTACAGTATTTTTTAAGATTTTTACGATATTTTAACTTGTTTTATATAAGTACGTGATTTTGTATTCATTCTGTTGGCTGACTTATACAACTGTAATGTATGTTTTAAGTGCAATAAAGTATTATTATTATTATTCACAAATACGAAAACGAAGAGTATCTTGCATTTGATCGACACATTCTAATACCGTAAATGTTGCTCGGAGAGAACAAATTTTCATATTGCGTTGGTGAACGAATTCTGAACAATTTTCAAGATATTCGTCTGTCTGTCCGTTTGTCCGTCTGTTTGTAAGAAAGAAACGTCCGATTGTATTGAAATTTGAATAATAAGTTAATGATAGCTAGAAGAAAAACCCAGGATCCCCGCTCTGCTGATAAATAAATATTTTTTTAAACACTACTCTTAGAATATTGTTTATTTTCTAAATTGACTTATAATTCCTTAAAGCAGGTTTTTTTTTGAAAATGCCTACATGTGGCCATAAAATAAGTTACATCAGATCAAAAAAGTGTATAAAAAGAAAAAAAAATTATAACGCAGTCAGTTGCAATGCGGAAAGTGTACAAAAGCTAACATTTTTTACGAAAAAACTGCGATGAGAGTATTTTATTGAATGTGTAACAATTGCATAAAAGTTCCGCAAATCTGCGAATAGTATAATATTTACTATAATTTAAATTTAGATTTTTTTTATCTACGATCGACATTTAAGTAGTCTTTTAACCTCCCCACAATAAAATTGTGGGAGGTTACTATATTTATTAGTCCAAAATCGAAAATTGAGATAATATCAAATCTTTACGTTTTGAGGTCCAAGGAACCCAAAACAGGGTTTTTAAAAAATGTCCGTGTGTGTGTGTATGTGTGTGTGTGTATGTTAGCATGATAGCGGCGAAGCTACTAAACGGATTTTGATGAAACTTTGCATAAGGGTTTCTTCAGTGCTCCAGAAGATCTGAAAAGGTTTTGGTTGAGATCGGATTACGTTTAGTGCCCTTTTGGCACAACAAGTTGTTTATTTTATGATTACTTACAATTTGTAATCGAACCATTGAAAAGCAGCAAAATTTCCAATTTCAATATATATATATATCATACTTGCACCCTTTCGATTTCGTTTCCGTTAAAAAAATTAAAAAGAATTCGTTATATGTGCACACATGACAGCACCCAAAAAATATTATTGTTATGGGAAATGTATTTTGCCATCTGTCAAAAATATTTGGGTTGGTAACCATTGTGAATGTTGATTTACAGGTTATGGTACGTGACGTCACAGATAACCTGAAAAATATATATTTCTTGAGATTTAAGAATATTACGTAGCTATTATTAAAATTTCTGCCTGGTTTCCTTACTTTCAACTAAAATCTAGTACAGTGTAATGTTTATGAAGTTCTAAATACTTTGTCCTAATAAAATAGGACTCTTTTTGAAGGTTGAAAATCTAACCTCTAATTAGCAGTCTAATTTTATTAATCCAAACCACGTGACTTCCAACTTGGCGTGGCGGTCAAACATTTGTTGACAGTCGTTAAACGTTTGTCAAAACAGTTTGTGTTTTTTCGTTGGCCTGGCTAAGTATCTTGAAATTTTAACAATATTGTGTTTTTTGTGGATTGTGGCAAGGCGTTTTTGATTGTTTTCAAGTGATAAACTTTATTTAATTATGCAGAGTGAGTATTTCAAGAAGTTGATGTTGGAAAATCGAGATGTAAAAACGATGGAAGGTGTTAGATCATCCCTTTTAATCGCGGCTCTCCATCTTTTTTACTTACAGTTAGATGCATGTATATAGAAGTTCAACATAATCGACTATATCAATTTACTGCTAACGACAATAGGACTGATAAATAAAATTTATAATAAAATATATTACGTGTGATTGATGGAACACGTCACAATCGTTAATTAAATGCAAATCGAGCTAACCGAGCTAAATCTGAGACGTTCGAATATTACAAAATAAAGGCCTCAGACGAAGCTCGACTTGCTCGGACATTTTTGATCGAGCAGGAAGATTTTATCTTGACGCATGCGTAGTCTGCTTGAATTGTCCATAATGTTATTGTCTTGAGGTTAGAGTGTCATTTGGGCTAAATTCTGTGTTATTATTTTTCTTCGCTATCCAATATTCTACAAAATCTTCGAAACGTTATCTGTTAATACCCTTAAGATATCCGGCAATTGATTAACATACAACATAAACAAACATGAGAGGTATTGTTTTAACAGATTGCTTTTAGTCCACTTCAGTTCGTTTGATATTTGTTCATGAAATAAATGGCTCCAAAGTCACGTGTAATTTATCTGTTTGCTCAGTGCTCTGATTTCCGATGTAATATCCAAACATAGCTTATATTACAAAATAAAAGTACCGAGTGGGGAGGTTCCAGTCGCTTCCAGTAGCTGCCGATTTTTTTACTCACATTTTGAAACCGCAAAGTTGACGTTTCTCTAACAGCTATGAATAATATCACTTTGCCGCACGTCTCACATAACAACGTACGACAAAGTACTTTGACGCACACTTCAGTGCATCTGCACTTAAACAAGCTTGATTGGAACATTGACAATGTATTTTTATGAAATAATAAAACCCCAAAACCGTTTTTAGTATGAGTGTTGACGTACGAGTTACAATTAATTACCTAATTTATTTATACGAAGAATACGAACTTTATAATAATTAATAAAACTTAAATAAATCGACAGCGATTGTGTTTTGATCGTCTATTTATTTTGATCACATATGCAAGGCAATCTCATCATATGTTGACGAATCACCGTTTCCAGCCAAAATTTGACTTAATTATTCCTTTTATTTTAGTATTTTCAAACGATCGAAGATAAAATTATGTGTGTAATTCAAGCGCAAAGTGACATTGTCGCTCTCAAGTATTACATTATCGTGCGACAATGTGGTGCTTTGCGCTCTTAATGCACAAATAGCTATTATTCACTAGTGGCAGCTAAAATCTTGGGTCGATCCCTATAATGAGATAGAATGAAATATAAATAGCAAAATAATGTACATGAAAGAACGGGATATATTACCATTGATGCCAAGCACTTTCAACATGTTAAGAGTTCCGCCCTCTATCCCTTCATATTGCCCCTCCTACGGCTTGAAACGTTTGTGATGAAAATAGGAGTTCCCTAAAAATTGTTTAGTACATTTCAAGATAAGGTGGGGTGCACTACTCTTGTCAAAAATGATGTACGCGTATTGAAGTTTGCTGGAGAGTACCTAGTACCAAACATACTATTTTGTTTTTTCACATTTTTAGCCATGTGGCGTGAAAATTGAACTAATATTCCGTACATAAAAAACATAAATAATATGAAAATTCTTTAAATAAATACAGATCATAGTTATTTTAAGTGGGGATGTCTACCTAGGCGAATCCACTGCAATGATGGGATAAAGTGGGGTAAATAAGAAAATGAGAATTCAGATGAAATCCGATTATTGATTAGGCTTTATTTGTAATTGGTTTCTTGCTAAAATGACTTAATTAAGAGTGGTTTATAGAAACATCATGATTTGTTAAATTTATTTAGATTTATACTGCGTATTTTAACATAGTGTAAGATAATTTACGTTACCCCAATATCCTCCACTGTCAAATATCTACATGCTTTGCCGGCAACAGATCAGAAGCCACTCCCACAGTGCACACGTGTGCGCCTCCCACTCGGCTATCTAAATTGAATAAACAGGTTAATATGGGCGTACCGTTTTCTTTATCCATAATTCATCCAAGTTGTCAAAACAAATTCTTTATCTAATTGTGAAGAAATGACAGAAACAGAATGAGTTGACGCAAATATATCACAAAGAAAATTCAGTAATAAGAGGAAGGATTATTTAGATGACTAAAAGTAGCTAAAGTGGCAACAGCGTAGGTTGAGTCTTTTTCTTTTCAGCATATTATTTATGCATTTCTCTTCTCTTCTACCTTACATGGGCATCGACTCAATATTTTACAATGCCACTACTGTAGGTGATCGAATAATATAAATTTGTTAAACTGCTGTATACTTATTCATCTAGATGCCTACACATCTAGCAGCGAGGCATCCTCAACATACTCGGCGTACCCAAAGTGTACGGACATGTCGAAAATGCCTAGCTGCTAGCGATCGCAGTCACTACATCGATGCCGTCTATTTCTAAAACAAACCTGTATATTTATATTTGACCGCACATACCGGCGATGCTAGCAGCAGTTCACTCTAGTCGTTTGCATCGAGATCTACTGCGATGTCCAGGTCGATATAAAATAGTTTGTCTTTGCATCTCTATATTTTGCAATTAGACAAACTAAAAACAGGGCGAACCTATATGCTGCATTTATTACATATTGCACATTAGTCCGCAGTTCAATATCGTTTGACTAACTGTGGTATGTACATCCAGTCAAATTCCAGATATCTTCATTGTTAAAGAAAGCCATAAGAACATTAACGAGCGTGAATTAACTTGATGGTTTGTCAAATTTAAGATCATGACTATTATCAGAAATAATAATTTACTCTTAAAGGTACATTTTTTGAATAACTAATAATAGGTATTTTGACCCCCTGAATCTAGCTAAGTACCAACTTATCCTAACAAAATTTAGACCATACGGAATAAAATGCTCTTACCCACCAGCAATACCAACCTTCATTGTTGGTTCGACTTCTGACGACGATGATCTTTCTCCGTGTTTGTTTGTTGTTCTTATTATTGTTGTATTTGTGCTGTTTGTACATGGGAACTGCTTGGTAGAATTGGCTCCCCTCCCGACGTGTCCCATGCTGATGTCGAGGTGGAGGTTTGGAGTTTAAAGTATGAGTTTTATGCACTGCTTTGGGCTGTTTCAATGTAATTGTCTTGCCAAAACATCAAAATTTTTAGAAACTTTCTTCCAAATTCTTATCGTACAGAAATGAGTCCAGAGGTATCTTTTTATTGGGGCCCTGAAAATCTTTATTTGGATTTATAACAAGTAATCCCCTACGGGTCACGGTTTGTATATGAAAAACATCAGCCAGTAACTGGCTACATTTTTCATATTTACTTCAAGAAGGCTTCATATAATTACGATTAAACTTCACTTAGGTAAGTTCGTTTAATCCTCTCTTTACTTTGTTTTACGTAATATGTTATTTGTCATGAGGTCAACTTTATTAATATTCTATCTTATAATATAGTCTGTAGAGTAAAAAAAACGTGAATAATTCCTACAAGGAATTTTTTGTTTGTTTAATGTTCTACAATCACTAATTAATGTTTTCCACAAAAATATCGTTGCTGCCATGTTGAAGAAATAACGAACAAAAAAAGATTTTCTCAATTATCTCCTTTTCTGTTAGGTCTGCCCTAAAATTAGGTGTTACCAATATTGTGGAAAATGAAGAAAGCTACAACTTTTATTTAAACTATTTTCTCTAGTAGTAGGTATGCTTTTAGATAGCAGAATATTCTAGATTAACGTTTTGTTAACTTTTCTATACATTTTCTTAAATAAAATGCAATTATTCAGTATTTTACTCGAAAATAACCTCTAGCTCCTCTAACGAAAAAGTCACAGGCGTAGAGGTTATTTTCCAGTAAAATACTGAATGATTGTATCATTTTGTTGATTTTACGAACATTGTTTTAGAAGAAAACATGGGGCAGAGGATCCCACTAATAAACAAAAAAATTAAGTTGCCCGTGGATGTCCATTTGCAGTCCGTGGGATATCCTAGGACATTTCAGTATGTAGTTTGTACAGCCTATTCGTAATACATAGGACATCCCGAAATATCCCGGGATGTCCTGGTACGTCCTTAGTACAAGCACCGGTATATCCTTCAGGACATCACTCGTACTACTTTTATCTGATACCGAGTTGTGGCATTGGGATTACCAAAAGAGTGCCGAAAAGCATACAAACTGGGATATTAGGATGTCCATAGGCAAGCCCAAATGCTAAATGGGATTTGCCGTAGTACGTCTCTCGGACAGCTTTGTGTTGTGAGGGTACTTAAAGGAGCTCTCGTGCCAGCCACCCCACACCACTTGTAGGCTGTAGTTTGGAGCCGTTTGCTCTCGTCAGTGCAAGGTAGGTCTGGAATGACTAGAACGGGACCCTCGTGTCATTCTTGGTATATGATGAGATTTATAAAACCACGGCATGTAGCAAAAGTAGTAGGCTCCATCTAGCAGCTGATGTTCACTGCAATCGAAGTAGCAGTAGCCCTGACATAATGACATGGACATATTCTTTTAGAAGGCAGAATATTTACTAGTGTAATATTTTGTCGAACTCCTGTATCCGTTTCCTTAAATATATAAACAATAAAAACCAGACTGCAACCAACAGCTATTCTCCCAACTAATGCCTCGCCGAACGTTGGATTAAGAATTTCAAGCTGACGGCGTTAAGTGCAATAAGTATGTATGGCCACAAAACGCCAAACTTCCTATTGTCACAAACACCAGCCGAAAGACTTATTCCTACTCAAAGGAGCTCTCGTGCCAGTCACTTCACACCACTTGCAGATTGCAGTTTCGAGTTATTGGCTCTGGTCAGTGCAAAGTACGTCTGGAATGGATCACTCTTGATACATAACGAGATATATAAAACCACGACATGTAACAAAAGTAGTAGGCTCCATCTAGCGGCTGATGTACATTGCAATCGAAGTGGCAGTAGCCCTGACATGGGCATAGTTAATAGTTATGCTTTTAGATGGCAGAATATTTACTAGTGTAATATTTTGTCGAACCCCGCTATACATTTCCGTAAATATATAAGGAATCGAAACATTAGCCTTTTGTGAAAATACACTTAGCACTAGCGACTAGGCTTGTAATTCGTAATCTAGCGCTCGGCGGGGCATTAGTCTGGAGAATGGTTGCACTCTGGTTTTTATTCACCCGAAAGCCTATCCAAATCCCACTACTCAAAACCCAAGTTAGTGTGGCCACCACCGGCACCGACCTCGAGAAAGTTGCTTCCTTTGCTTCTTACCTCACCAGTTTTCCAACCAAACCCCAGTAGAAGAAAATGGTATGAACAAAAGTTTTAGTAAATTTTATGATATACAACGTAGAAGCAACAAAATCTGCAGCGAAGCATACATTTTCACATTCTTAGGCGAGTGTAAATCGTAAAGTATTTCCAATAGGTACAAATGGTTGTGTTGACAGATCGGTGAAGACTCGAAAAATACAGATAAAATTCATTCTTTTAAAGAGATAACGCTAATATGAGTCAATTTTTGGGATTATTAATAACGATGAACTGATTTCTTCCAGGTGTTAGTAGGTGTCTAATAAGAGAACCTCGGAGCTGGAGCCGGAGAACCTCGGAGCTGGAGCCGGGTCGGATCACAACATTTGTGTTCAACCAATCAAAATCTATGGGAAAGCAACTGGAGCGCAATAGATTATGACTCATGACATCTAGTGAACACGTGTTCGACATCTGCCAGTGATTCACATCTAAAAATAGATCGATGACTCATAACATCTGATCAAACGTGAATGACCTGTCTGACACACAATCTAAAAATAGATCGATGACTCATAACATCTGGTGAAAGGTGAATGACCTGTCTGGCTGGTGGAACCAAAGGTTAGATTCTCACGACAATACCAGACATAGATCGATGACTCACGGCATCTGGTGAAAAGTTCAGTTTAATTTTTGCCCTCCCACCATTCGGCAATTAATTCAATATACGTGTACCGGAAAAATTGTCACATACGGTATATACTTTTATAAATAATGTGCTTTGAATTGCTTCAAACAACATTTAATGCAGTCTGGCTAAAGTGTTTCTTGTACATAAAATTAATATGCGGTCCATGTAGGCTAATTAATTCATCTCATTCTTTAATTACAACCGATGACTACATCGCTTAATAAATTGTGTTATGGTAAACTGCTATTTCTCTTAATTTGCACATGTTGTTGACTCTTATACGTTATTTTATAATTGCTTAAAATTCAATTTTTAGTAAAGTACCTACTCCTTTATGTTTGTACAAGTAAAAAATGTACCAAGCGTCTAAACCAAAAAATAGCAATATGTTAATTGTAGTTTCTTACAAGATGTGAGCTATTTCAACTTACACAATTATTAATGAAAAAAAAAATAAATCTTATAGACTAGGAATAAAACAATATATTTTGACTTAAAATTTACAATTTCATCTTAGATTCTAGCAGTTGTCTGATAACTGACTAGTTTTTCACAAAATGGGCGGTTTTTGGCTTTTCGTTATATCTGATATAAAAAAATGTGCATTTCAAACCACCCATGAATACTGGCTCTCTATAAGTCAATGAATACCTATGGTCCGACCTCTATACCCATTAAAAATTTCGAAATAATTTCAGAGGAAAAAATAAGCATTTTTCCAATCCCAAATCATGTGTACACGATTTCAGACTATAGTATAGCATCGGCATCAAAGAAATAATAAATTTTTAAAAACGCCCCAAAAATCTCTCTAAACAATGTGTTTATAAATTTGCATCAATACGATACCTTATAGGTAATCCAATGGTAATCCAATGTAAAAACAAAAGGTATCCAAGAAAACATAAACACTGCCACTTCGCACTATTTCACATTATTTTTATTTCACAGAACAATATTCACAAAAATATTCACAAAATATTCTTAGAGGCACAAAACGCCCACCAAATAGATATATCGTAGAGGTAACACACATTCACAAAACTTGCTAAGGTAAATGGATCAGGTAAATATTTAATGAATAATGTTACATTCACAATGCATTTAAGCCGTTCGTGCCACGAGGGTCAAATACGGACTAAAAATAGAATTACGCATATGTCATATGTGTATCAATTCGCGTTATAATGTTACAAGGTGACAATAAATAACTTACAAACTGAAAGCAGTTTGAAAATACTTAATTAATGTACAGGGCTGTGTGAAATAAAATACATATTATTCTATTTCTATTTTATTGTAATAAAATAATTAAACATATACACGGGTTAAATTAAAAATTATTTTATAAAATTAGTCCGGGAAACATTACTTATTTTATGTAATGGAAAATAAACCACATGTAGTTTTACAAATATTTATTAAAAACTTTACAAGTAAATAGAAAATACATTTTGAGACGAACCAGCCTGATTTGGATGTATCGTGTAATTATTGCAATGTAACTACCACTATCATTGTGAAGAAAGAAATCATTCATATACCTCATGAAATACAGAAGATCTGGGATGAGAAAGTGTTTAAAAATAAGCAAAGGTTTTCAAGTAAATTATAATGAATGGTAAAATATATAATGTCAGGTGTGGGATTTGAACCCACGCTCCCACTAGGGAATCGAAGCCTAAATACGACGCCTTGGACCGCTCGGCCAATCTGACCTACATACCTCTTTATATATTCATTGAATGGTAAAATATATAATGTCAGGTGTGGGATTCGAACCCACGCTCCCACTAGGGAATCCAAGCTTAAATAAGACGCCTTAGACCGCTCGGCCAACCTGACTTACATATCTCTTTATATATTCATTTGGGTGTTTTAACTTAGAATTTATAATAAATTAAATTTATAAGAAAAGTATTTTCATTCTTCCCCCTCTCCTATATATAATAGAATATCAATTAAAGCAATAATAAAATAATGCTGAATTAGACACACGTATTGGTAAGCCCAGTTCTGCACAAACTGTAAACTTCATGCTTCTTCTCTATTATAGATTCACTGTCTAGTTCTAGTTCTTCAGGAAGAGTATCAATCATATTTACTTTGTTGTATACTCAGAAAGACACAAAATTGCATATGCTTTATATATCGTTTAAGGGTATAATAATCTTAGGTGGGGGATGCTCTCCATACCAACAGATGTTGATGGGGAAACAAGTCCAGACATGTCTGAACTTGTAAAATATGGTAAGATGAACTAGGTTATGACCATCAGATGGCAACTAGTGCTGGGGGTAATAGAATATCTCGCTTTGCTAAAGAAAAATTGTGTCGAAGCCAGGGATGGAACCTCAGACTGAGTTATTTCAACCTACATAAATAATAATGAAAAAATCTTAAAGACTAAGAAAAAATAATATATTTTGACTAGTAATTTTTACATTTTCAACTCAGATACAGGATATTAACAGTAAAAAATCAATTTACGCATAATACAAAAACGTGTTATACGCGTGTTTCTTTTCTATTATGGATTCACTGTCTAGTTCTTCTGAAAGAGTATCGATCATATTTAACTTCTCATATACTCGGAAAAACTCAAACAGAACATCATTTCAAATGTTTTATATAGCGTTTTCACTGAATTTCTTTCACTTCATAACATGCAAACCCAGATTTATATCATACTTTGTATCGTGTTATAAGATTAGATAGGAAAGTCACATTATTCCCCCATACTCGAATTAAAAGATAGCACATTGTTGGGCTTTCATATACCAAATTATATATTTTTTACATAGTGTCATATGCAATCTGGACAATGCTTTCTCACGCGACGTCTCCGAAAAAAAATAATGATGTCATAACATGATGCAATATATTTTTTTACAGAGCATTATAAACTTTGAAATAACCTGAACACATAGTTCCATTAACTTGTCTCGACAAGTGTAGGATTCCGCGAATAACATATGCAGGTGTTAGACACGTGACATGTTCCCCCTCCCAACAAAAAAATTTACGATAAAAGACGCATGCGCTACCACACAAAACTTATTGATATTTCTACCGACCACAATAATCAATCAGCTCCACTTCTTCAATTACTGTGCTACCTTACGCTTTGTACTTTGATTTTAATTCTAAAGTGCCTAGTTAGAATTATTAGAATGAACGATATCAATGATGACTTAAAAAATGCCATTCTCAATTTGTATCAGGATATTTCAAGAGAAAAATTTCAAGAACTCGATACATCTCCCAATATTACGTATCATGTTAGAGATTATGAAACTGATACTTTAGTTCGTCTTGGACATCTAGAGTACACACTGAAAACATATGGTCGCGCTGAAGAGTTATGTAGCCATGTCTTACGAAGATTCATTACTCTCGATGTATTTTTAAAAGAAATGATTTCAGAAGGTTTTTTTCACATGCTATTCTCTATTAGAAATACCATACCTAACGAATATATTGTAAAATATAATATTTATAATCAAGACACTGTTAATTAAATTTCATATTAATAATGATTTGTTTTATTTACATATCAGAATGGCTAGATATCAAGTGTATTCGAATCCAAAGATTGCATTTCAAAGGATGTATATAGTGATTGGTGAACATAGTACAAATTTGTTTTTTGATAGACTTCCATATGATTCTTGTTTCACCACCTATGCAATAATTCTCTCTTAACTCTCTTAACCACCTGTGGAAAGTTTTCCTGAAACCGATTGGAATAGGTTTTATCTCATCAAGGAACAATAATGAATTACCGGTATTACGATGGAAAGACCGATGCAATACATGAGGATTTTCAAACAGTTTTCAGCTCCAGTAATCAAGATTTCAAAGGAAAATAACTGCATATGGGCTATGAATCGATGAGTTGTTTACGAAAAATTCTAAAAACCAACTATTTACAAATTACTTCAAGATTCTTCAGTGGATCGGAGATTCGAGACAGTGTCAAATATACTTAACTTCATTTAGATGCAGAGAATATGGGCCCAAAACTCAACTGCTCACTCTATCTAGCAAACGGATTAATAAGAGAACACAAGCATGGTAAAAAAATTATACGGCTTTACTGGTTAAAAACTTCGGAATTTTCCATCAATATATTTGATTGAAAAAGCTGCTCTCATCAAACTTCTTTATACAAGGTCCAAGTTACCAAGGAAATATACACACAACTTCAAAACTTCAGATTCAAATACCTTGTTTTACAAACCACAATAGGACAGAATGACATAGTTATGTGGATGGTCCACCATACTCATAATCCAGATGTCATGTACGTAAATGGGAACCTTCAAAATGTGGATGATTTATGGTACATAAATAACTATACATCTTTAATACAATACGTTTTATTTCAGTAAATATATTGAACTTTTTAATATAAAAATGGAAAAATGCAGGTCATTGCAAAACAGGCATATTCTCTATATCAAATACATCTTGACGATTATTTCATAAACTTAAATAAAGAGATTAAACATTACCCACAAAACTGATGAGACATATGCAAAATATAATTAACCTAAAAAGGCGTCAGAAACCATGACAGACCAATTCAATTTCAATTCAAAAATGTTTTATTACAGTTAATAATACAAAAGTGCGCCTGAGTCAAGTCCCGATTCAGAGCCGACTACACCACCACGGCGTGCAACGTCGTGGTAGATGGGTGGTCGGGTGAAACGGGTTTAACTCCGGCTTAAACAATAAATGAAGGATTATAAGGTTAGAACTCCTGTTCTTTGGAACAAAAAACTTAAATCTAACAATTTGGCGAACTATAACTAGAATGAGTTTTAAAAACACTTAAAAATTACACTAATGTTTTAGTTTGCACAGCACACGCGCACAGTTTTAAAAATTGGATTATTGATACGGGAAAAGACTTAATGAAAAAACCCGTTCGAGCCAATGACAGTATTCTTCCGATGGTCTGCCTGCCTTCGGAAAGATAGGGTGGAGAGGAAGTTGTGATTTAAATAAAAAGTTTGATTTACAAGAAGTTATTGGTCGAGAGGGGATTTTGAAAGAGAACAAAAAGGGACAAAAGAACAGAAATTAACAAAATTAACAAAAAGGTGACTAATAGAGGGAACAGAGAAAGGGTTTGAGAATAAAAGGTGGTGAAAGCTAAAAGTTGGTTAAATGGAAATTTTGGTATAGGAAAGATTTTGCTAGGGAGGTTGCCGAAAGATAGGCAACGCCTGGTATGGTAATGGGTGTTTCAGGTTGAAAAGTATGGCATTATGCTGTCTGATTCGTGTAATGTCTCGGGTTAGCGGACTGTCGCCCAGTTTGAATTGATAGAATTTTTGCGATGTTTCTTGGACGAAATCCGCTAGTGGAGTTATGTCGTGGCAACGTGCATAGAGATCTCTGAGGGAGGTGTACCTATCAGAGGCTGAAATGAGGCGCATAAATTTGTGTTCTAGTACTTTTAGTTTTCGCATTGTCGTGGCCGGGATGCTGCACCACACCGGCGCCGCGTATGTGATAGCCGGCCTGATCACCATCGTATATAGCAATTTCTTATTGGTCCTGTTTAGTCCGCTACCCCGCGCCAGGAGCGGATACAGACTCCTGGACATGGAGTAGACTTTTCGTATCGTCTCGTTTACGTGCGTATTGAATGTCAGTCTCCTGTCCAAGTTCACCCCCAAATACTTCACGCACCGCTTTATTGGAATTTGGCGGCCCCCTATCGAAAGTGGTGTAATAATACGATTTTCGGTGAAGCGGCACGTGAAGAGAATTGATTCCGACTTCTCGGCGTTGATCCGAATCTTCCACTTGTCGTAATACGCCGTGGCACGGGCCATGTGCGCCTTCAGCAGCATGTTCGCTGCTTGTGCGTTGTGCGAATGCGCGTATATGGCCGATGACAGACCACGTTACCTACAAATTAGACAATTTGTTACATTTTCACACATGAGGATAAATGTTTATGTATACCAACCATTCATGAATTTACAAAAATAGAACACAAAACGCAAAACACACCATTGCTATGAAGATAATTATTCTGCAAAAGATACAGTACAACAAAACCAGGAATATCTAAGCCCATCTGTTAATATTTAAATGGAGGCGAATAATAAACAAATTCGCGTGTCACAATGCGTGAAATAAAGTATTATAAAAACATATCTTTAGTTGCAAAATACATCTCAAATTGTTTATTTCTTACTTGAGGCCAGATGTTTATGTTCAACGCTTATGAATGTTTAAAAAAAATAGAACAGTAAACACATAATTGCTATGAAGATAATTTTTATTTATGGTAGGGATAAAAATACCATTTTATCAAAAAGAACTTACATATGTCTGTCTTGTTTCAGAAATGCTATTGAATTTACATTTTAACCTCCCCACAATAAAATTGTGGGAGGTTACTACAATTAGTCCAAAATCGCAAATTGAGATAACATCAAATCTTTACGTTTTTAGGTCCCAGGAACCCAAAAAAGTTGTTTTTGAAAAATGTCTGTGTGTGTGTATGTGTGTGTGTGTGTGTGTGTGTGTGTGTGTGTGTGTGTGTGTGTGTGTGTGTGTGTGTGTGTGTGTGTGTGTGTTTGTATGTTAGCACGATAGCGGCGAAGCTACTAAACGGATTTGGATGAAACTTTGCATGAGGGTTTCTTTAGTGCTCCAGAAGATCTGAAAAGGTTTTGGTTGAGATCGGATTACGTTTAGTGCCGTTTTGGCACAACAAGTTGTTTATTTTATGATTACTTACAATTTGTAATTGAACCATTGAAAAGCAGTAAAAATTCCGATTTCAACGATATATCACACTTGCACTTTTTCGATTTGGTTTCCGTGAAAAAAATTAAAAAACAAAAATTTCACTTGTTTTGCCTCAAAGCAGTGCAATGTACAGGGTGATATTCTAATAATGACAGAGGTGTTCAGTGATTTCGGCTGATAACTCGGGAACGGTTGAAGATATCGAACTGAAATTTGAAACGTAGGTATAAATATTGTAGACGGACGGATTGCGAGTGAATTAATAATACACCTACGTCACATGACGTCACAAATAAGAAAAATTCTTAGAAACTGGTGCAGATATCGACTTAACTATTGGACACATCCAATTAAAGTTTGAAACGTAGATGGAAATATTATAGATGGATGGAATACGAGTGAATTAAAAATACACCTACGTTCTGATGACGTCGTAAAAGCATAAAATTCTTATAGCAGGCGAACTGATGATGATATCAAAAAAATATTTCTACAAGACGAGTCACGAAATTTTTTTTTTTTAATTTCCAAGAAATATCAAATTTTCGGAGAAATGTCACTTTTCAGAAAAATGTCAGATTTTTAAAAAATGTCAAATTTTCAGGAAAACGTCAAATTTTCGGAGAAATGTCACTTTTCAGAAAAATGTCAAATTTTCGAAAAAATGTTAAATTTTCAGGGAAATGTCACCTTTCAGAAATATGTCAAATTTTCAGAAAAATGTCACTTTTCAGAAAAATGTCAAATTTTCGAAAAAACGTCAAATTTTCAGAGAAATGTCACTTTTCAGAAAAATGTCATAAATTCAGGAAAATGTAAAATTTTCGAAAAAACGTCAAATTTTCGAAGAAATGTCACCTTTCAGAAAAATGTCACCTTTCAGAAAAATGTCACCTTTCAGAAAAATGTCAAATTTTCGGAGTAATGTCACTTCAGAAAAATGTCAAATTTTCGAAAAAATGTTAAATTTTCAGGGAAATGTCACTTTTCGGAAATATGTCAAATTTTCGGAAAAATGTCACTTTTCAGAAAAATGCCAAATTTTCGAAAAAACGTCAAATTTTCGTAGAAATGTCACCTTTCAGAAAAATGTCAAATGTTTGAAAATTATCAAATTTTCGAAAAAAATGTCAAATTTTCGGAGAAATGTCACTTTTCAGAAAAATGTTAAAAATTCAGGAAAATGTCAAATTTTCGGAAAAATGTCACTTTTCAGAAAAATCTCAAATGTTTGAAAATTGTCAAATTTTCGTAGTAGTCACTTCAGAAAAATGTCAAATTTTCGAAAAAATGTCAAATTTTCGGAGAAATGTCACTTTTCAGAAAAATGTCAAAAATTCAGGAAAATGTCAAATTTTCGGAAAAATGTCACTTCAGAAAAATGTCAAATTTTCAGGAAAATGTCAAATTTTATTAAATGGACTCAAAGGAAAATTCCCAAAAAATACTACGGGTCCATTTGTGGTATAAGTTCTGTGCTAGTGTGTTAAGGCGTACAGACTGTATGCTGAGTATTTTTGACATGTCAGGTGCATCGAGAGATTACAAGTTTTTTCGACGTTTATAAAGCCCACGGATGGTGTGAGAGGCCATCCTGAACCACTTACAAGCCCTACAAGTGTAAGCAACCCCACCGGAACGCTTTCGGTGAGTTTTTTCCAATAAAACTTTAAAAGTGACAGTGACATTATATTTTAAAAACTATTTCCGCTACTTCCGGCATCCCGCCGGAAATTCTTCCGGCAACATAACCTAAAAATAGTACTACATAACCTAAAAACAATTTAAGACATTGGTACCAACCTAAACATTTTTCAAAAACCAAATTCCCCAGAGAAACATTGGAACCAAAAATTTGACAGCTATCACTTCCCCGACCGATTTAGTGAAAAATTGGTCGAGGCCAAAAGATAAAACAAAATATACCAACTCAAACTTAAACGATCCACCATGAACACTACCCTGGCTACATCTGGCAGGGAAGCTGTCCACCAAGAGTTACATGGTTTTTCCAAAGATGGCCATCCCTGCCATCCATCCCATTACCAACGAACAGGTGTTTTCGTTTAGTTGTTTCCCGTATCAATAATCAAAATTATTAAATGCTCTTGCCTACGAACGTTTTTATAGAATTGTGTTTATTTTTATATTAATTTTAGGTCCATGTGGACACATAATTTTAACCTAGTCTTTAAGCCTGCCTACAGAAGACAGGAGCTAGTTTTCTATTTTTCTCCAAGTCAAACCGGACCTACCCCATCCAGCCTCACACTCGCCACGGCGGTGTTCACCGTGGTTGTCTGGCTGGCCCCGGGCTAGGATCCGATGAAGCATATATTTGTATTAAAAACATTGAATACAATATTAATGTTGTGCAGACTATAAATTTAACACTCAAGTTCTTAGGTCCAAATCCCACCGAAAGCAAGACTTTTTTTCTGATTTAATACGAAAAACAATATTTCAACTTAATAAATATAATTAAATGAGATCGTTCATGTTGTTTAGTGCTCTTTTCGGCTTCAAAGATTCACCGGGTGGGGAGGTTCCAGCCGCTTCCAGTAGCTGCCGATTTTTTATAACATAAATATACATAAATAATATTAGAAAATATAAATTAATTTAAACAGATGTCGCGAAATAATGTACAGGGGGCTTATATCCGACAAAATCGTATTTTTATTATTAAGTATCGAGAACAACTGATACACGTTCATGAATTTTACTTCATATTTTGAGATCTACGTACGCTAGTGATAAATAAAATCCCTGTAACAGTCCAACAGTCCAACGCTAATATATGTAAACCATATCATACTATACCATACCATACTATACCATACTATTCGTCGAATACACAGGGTAATTAAAAAAAAGATACTACATTCAATAGATATGCAGGAATTATTTTCGGATTAGGTTTATATATTGTAATAGGAAACACTTACTCAATACAGCAGTCGAAATATTGAAACTATGGGTTTAAACCAGCGTTAAATGCGTTATATAGTTGCAGTATGCATAATTATAAAAAATTATAAATAATATTGCAACAAGCATAGGGTAAAAAACAAATGTTTTGGTAACATTACATGAAGTTGGTCAACAAACGGCGGCTGAACGCAGGAATTATTTTAAATCCCCCCAGTTATATATTTAATGACGCTAGACCACACAACAACATATTGTATAAAAAACTTTGAGAAACACAACATTATATCTGCAGCATATCCTGAAATAATATTTTCAACACTCAAACAGTCCAGTGGCCCGAAGACTTTGCAGTTCGAGAAGAAACCATCCAAAGTAGCTCTATATGAGAATTTCATTTTAGGTATACAGCAAACAAATATTTAATTGATGACTCATAGCAAACATCTACAGACAATTAATGATATATTTTTATACAAAGGTTTTTAATTAATAATAATAATAATATCTTCTATTACGCCTTTCTTTTCCTTTTCTTCATCTGTCTTGGATGACTGCTTGTTGTTCTTCGAGGAGACCTCCTTACCATTGGATGTATAGATATGGTGTGCAGTATAGTACCTAAGCTAACCTAACATTTAATAACACGCTATAAATGCTGCAAAATGAAAATCTTAGAAACCAAACAGTATCCAACTACCTGCTTTAACAGGGGCCTAAAGAAAAGTAGCAAATCTAAATCACAGAGAGTAAATTATTATTTCACATATCATTTACCAAAATTAGAAGAGGTGTCTACACTTTTATAAACTAGGACACGATTTTAGCAATTTTATGGAACATGTGCGAAAAGGAACACATACATTTGCTTAAGTCAAGCATGAAACAAGTATGAAGTATCCATTCACGTCTATGAAATGTCCATGAATGTCTATGAAGTGTCCATAAATGTCCATAAATGTCCATAAAGTGTCCGTGAACGTCTATGAAGTGTCCATCAACGTACATAAAGCTCTATAAACATAAAGTTGGAGTATTCCTACAGAGACCTTTGAGACGGTAACATGTCCTTTCTACTAGATATAGAACCTAATTGTTATGGACTAAGACATGTAAAGACAGGCCTCATGATCGGTGAAACACCAGTTTCGATTGAAAAAGACATACTTGATATTCATGGAAATAAATTCCCGTTGACGAAAGGTCTAACTGAGTTACTAACCAAGAGAGAACCCAATAATTTTAACGGCGACGACATACTCTCTTACAAGCGTATATTGATGCTAACCAACACCCATTTGAGAAGGTATGGAAAAGAACTTCGCATAAAACCTAACAATTCTTGGAAGTACCAGAACATTATATCAAAATTGTTTCCTCCAAATAGGAAAAGACGGGATCCTGATGAATATAAAATACAAGCAAATGAAAAATTAGAAAAATCAACAATGCCGTCTGCAGTAGCCGCGGTGTCAGAGCGGCAGGTTATGAGCCGTTCCCAAAGTATATTTGATAATTATCAAACATCTTCTGAGGGAACAAAAAATGAAGACGTATTAAACTGGGATTCAGATACTGACCCTAACGTCTTGATTGAAGCGATAAGACTGAACAGGCGCCTAGGTGTGAATTATGAGATTTATGTAAATACTTTACGAAATATGAAGATTATTAAATAAATTTTTGCAAGTTTGCTTTACAGCGTCTTACTTCTGACTTACCTACAAACTTCCCACTCACATTCACACTCTCCTCTATACCACTATATTCTGAATTCATATATCAAATATGAAATATTTAATTGATGACATATATTTTACTTCTCTTCTATTTCTATTAAGGAGATTAATCAGAGGATTTCTAATCAAATAAACACTTAATTCTATAAGCGAAAATTTAAACCAAGAACATCTAACCAATCATAAAGATTTGTTAAAATATTAGTGCAACCAATTTGTTAAAAGTTATATAAATTAGAAGATAGCAAAGTAACGGGAACCAAAACTTTTTGCTTCACTTCTTTCAGAAAATCAGAAAAATCGATATGGTTTCTATGGCTGCCACATGATCATTTATAACATATCACTTATAAGTAAGTACATAAACTTTTAAAAATGGCTTTCAGTTACTAAACGACTAAATGCATAATAAACATTTATCATTAAGCGAAGTAACGAATTTACTGGACTTTTGTCCAGTATAATATCAGTTATTCAGTTTTCGATAGAACTCACAAAAATTATTTGCGTTAATATACGAGGTACATAGTTTTTGACTTCTCGCTTCGCTAAAAAATGTCTCGAAACCAGGTATAGGACTTCTAGAACTTTCAGCTATTTCAACTTGTACAAATATTAATGAAAAAAATCTTATAGACTGGGAATAAAAACAATATATTTGGTTACTAATATTTATTAAGATTACAACCATACCATACTATACTATACCATACCATACTATACCATACCATACTATACCATACAATACTATACCATACCATACTATACCATACCATACTATACCATACCATACTATACCATACCATACTATACCATACCATACTATACCATACCATACTATACCATACCATACTATACCATACCATACTATACCATACCATACTATACCATACCATACTATACCATACCAAACTATACCATACCATACTATACCATACCATACTATACCATACTATTCGTCGAATACACAGGGTAATTAAAAAAAAGATACTAAATTCAATAGATATGCAGGAATTATTTATTTTAACTACATATTAAATGTTAGGTTAGGTTAGGTGCTGTCTAACACCTCCAATATTCATTGGATGTATAGGTTAGGTAGTGGAAGTTGCGCGCGCAGCTTTATCAACCTAACCTATACATCCAATGAATATTGGAGGTGTTAGACAGCACCTAACCTAACCTAACATTTAATATGTAGTTAAAATAAATAATTCCTGCATATCTATTGAATGTAGTATCTTTTTTTAATTACCCTGTGTATTCTACGAATAGTATGGTATAGTATGGTATGGTATAGTATGGTATAGTATAGTATAGTATGGTATGGTATAGTATGGTATGGTTGTAATCTTAATAAATATTAGTAACCATATATATTGTTTTTATTCCCAGTCTATAAGATTTTTTTCATTAATATTTGTACAAGTTGAAATAGCTGAAAGTTCTAGAAGTCCTATACCTGGTTTCGAGATATTTTTTAGCGAAGCGAGAAGTCAAAAACTATGTACCTCGTATATTAACGCAAATAATTTTTGTGAGTTCTATCGAAAACTGAATAACTGATATTATACTGGAAAAAAGTCCAGTAAATTCGTTACTTCGCTTAATGATAAATGTTTATTATGCATTTAGTTGTTTAGTAACTCAAAGCCATTTTTAAAAGTTTATGTACTTACTTATAAGTGATATGTTATAAATGATCATGTGGCAGCCATAGAAACCATATCGATTTTTCTGATTTTCTGAAAGAAGTGAAGCAAAAAGTTTTGGTTCCCGTTACTTTGCTATCTTCTAATTTATATAACTTTTAACAAATTGGTTGCACTAATATTTTAACAAATCTTTATGATTGGTTAGATGTTCTTGGTTTAAATTTTCGCTTATAGAATTAAGTGTTTATTTGATTAGAAATCCTCTGATTAATCTCCTTAATAGAAATAGAAGAGAAGTAAAATATATGTCAAAAATTAAATATTTCATATTTGATATATGAATTCAGAATATAGTGGTATAGAGGAGAGTGTGAATGTGAGTGGGAAGTTTGTAGGTAAGTCAGAAGTAAGACGCTGTAAAGCAAACTTGCAAAAATGTATTTAATAATCTTCATATATCGTAAAGTATTTACATAAATCTCATAATTCACACCTAGGCGCCTGTTCAGTCTTATCGCTTCAATCAAGACGTTAGGGTCAGTATCTGAATCCCAGTTTAATACGTCTTCATTTTTTGTTCCCTCAGAAGATGTTTGATAATTATCAAATATACTTTGGGAACGGCTCATAACCTGCCGCTCTGACACCGCGGCTACTGCAGACGGCATTGTTGATTTTTCTAATTTTTCATTTGCTTGTATTTTATATTCATCGGGATCCCGTCTTTTCCTTTTTGGAGGAAACAATTTTGATATAATGTTCTGGTACTTCCAAGAATTGTTAGGTTTTATGCGAAGTTCTTTTCCATACCTTCTCAAATGGGTGTTGGTCAGCATCAATATACGCTTGTAAGAGAGTATGTCGTCGCCGTTAAAATCCTTAGGTTCTCTCTTGGTTAGTAACTCAGTTAGACCTTTCGTCAACGGGAATTTATTTCCATGAATATCAAGTATGTCTTTTTCAATCGAAACTGGTGTTTCACCGATCATGAGGCCTGTCTTTACATGTCTTAGTCCATAACAATTAGGTTCTATATCTAGTAGAAAGGACATGTTACCGTCTCAAAGGTCTCTGTAGGAATACTCCAACTTTATGTTTATAGAGCTTTATGTACGTTGATGGACACTTCATAGACGTTCATGGACACTTTATGGACATTTAAGGACATTTATGGACACTTCATAGACATTCATGGACATTTCATAGACGTGAATGGATACTTCATACTTGTTTCATGCTTGACTTAAGCAAATGTATGTGTTCCTTTTCGCACATGTTCCATAAAATTGCTAAAATCGTGTCCTAGTTTATAAAAGTGTAGACACCTCTTCTAATTTTAGTAAATGATATGTGAAATATAAATTACTCTCTGTGATTTAGATTTGCTACTTTTCTTTAGGCCCCTGTTAAAGCAGGTAGTTGGATACTGTTTGGTTTCTAAGATTTTCATTTTGCAGCATTTATAGCTTGTTATTAAATGTTAGGTTAGCTTAGGTACTATACTGCACACCATATCTATACATCCAATGGTAAGGAGGTCTCCTCGAAGAACAACAAGCAGTCATCCAAGACAGATGAAGAAAAGGAAAAGAAAGGCGTAATAGAAGATATTATTATTATTATTATTAATTTAAAACCTTTGTATAAAAATATATCATTAATTGTCTGTAGATGTTTGCTATGAGTCATCAATTAAATATTTGTTTGCTGTATACCTAAAATGATATTCTCATATAGAGCTACTTTGGATGGTTTCTTCTCGAACTGCAAAGTCTTCGGGCCACTGGACTGTTTGAGTGTTGGAAATATTATTTCAGGATATGCTGCAGATATAATGTTGTGTTTCTCAAAGTTTTTTATACAATATGTTGTTGTGTGGTCTAGCGTCATTAAACATATATAACTGGGGGGATTTAAAATAATTCCTGCGTTCAGCCGCCGTTTGTTGACCAACTTCATGTAATGTTACCAAAACATTTGTTTTTTACCCTATGCTTGTTGCAATATTATTTATAATTTTTTATAATTATGCATACTGCAACTATATAACGCATTTAACGCTGGTTTGAACCCACAGTTTCAATATTTCGACTGCTGTATTGAGTAAGTGTTTCCTATTACAATATATAAACCTAATCCGAAAATAATTCCTGCATATCTATTGAATGTAGTATCTTTTTTTTAATTACCCTGTGTATTCGACGAATAGTATGGTATAGTATGGTATGGTATAGTATGATATGGTTTACATATATTAGCGTTGGACTGTTGGACTGTTACAGGGATTTTATTTATCACTAGCGTACGTAGATCTCAAAATATGAAGTAAAATTCATGAACGTGTATCAGTTGTTCTCGATACTTAATAATAAAAATACGATTTTGTCGGATATAAGCCCCCTGTACATTATTTCGCGACATCTGTTTAAGTTAATTTATATTTTCTAATATTATTTATGGTTATATATACCTATATCTAAAAATGTAAATTCAATAGCATTTCTGAAACAAGACAGACATATGTAAGTTCTTTTTGATAAAATGGTATTTTTATCCCTACCATAAATAAAAATTATCTTCATAGCAATTATGTGTTTACTGTTCTATTTTTTTTAAACATTCATAAGCGTTGAACATAAACATCTGGCCTCAAGTAAGAAATAAACAATTTGAGATGTATTTTGCAACTAAGGATATGTTTTTATAATACTTTATTTCACACATTGTGACACGCGAATTTGTTTATTATTCGCCTCCATTTAAATATTAACAGATGGGCTTAGATATTCCTGGTTTTGTTGTACTGTATCTTTTGCAGAATAATTATCTTCATAGCAATGGTGTGTTTTGCGTTTTGTGTTCTATTTTTGTAAATTCATGAATGGTTGGTATACATAAACATTTATCCTCATGTGTGAAAATGTAACAAATTGTCTAATTTGTAGATAACGTGGTCTGTCATGGTTTCCGACGCCTTTTTAGGTTAATTATATTTTGCATATGTCACATCAGTTTTGTGGGTAATGTTTAATCTCTTTATTTAAGTTTATGAAATAATCGTCAAGATGTATTTGATATAGAGAATATGCCTGTTTTGCAATGACCTGCATTTTTCCATTTTTATATTAAAAAGTTCAATATATTTACTGAAATAAAACGTATTGTATTAAAGATGTATAGTTATTTATGTACCATAAATCATCCACATTTTGAAGGTTCCCATTTACATACATGACATCTGGATTATGAGTATGGTGGACCATCCACATAACTATGTCATTCTGTCCTATTGTGGTTTATAAAACAAGGTATTTGAATCTGAAGTTTTGAAGTTGTGTGTATATTTCCTTGGTAACTTGGACCTTGTATAAAGAAGTTTGATGAGAGCAGCTTTTTCAATCAAATATATTGATGGAAAATTCCGAAGTTTTTCACCAGTAAAGCCATATAATTTTTTTACCATGCTTGTGTTCTCTTATTAATTCGTTTGCTAGATAGAGTGAGCAGTTGAGTTTTGGGCCCATATTCTCTGCATCTAAATGAAGTTAAGTATATTTGACACTGTCTCGAATCTCCGATCCATTGAAGAATCTTGAAGTAATTTGTAAATTGTTGGTTTTTAGAATTTCTCGTAAACAACTCATCGATTCATAGCCCATATGCAGTTATTTTCCTTTGAAATCTTGATTACTGGAGCTGAAAACTGTTTGAAAATCCTCATGTATTGCATCGGTCTTTCCATCGTAATACCGGTAATTCATTATTGTTCCTTGATGAGATAAAACCTATTCCAATCGGTTTCAGGAAAACTTTCCACAGGTGGTTAAGAGAGTTAAGAGAGAATTATTGCATAGGTGGTGAAACAAGAATCATATGGAAGTCTATCAAAAAACAAATTTGTACTATGTTCACCAATCACTATATACATCCTTTGAAATGCAATCTTTGGATTCGAATACACTTGATATCTAGCCATTCTGATATGTAAATAAAACAAATCATTATTAATATGAAATTTAATTAACAGTGTCTTGATTATAAATATTATATTTTACAATATATTCGTTAGGTATGGTATTTCTAATAGAGAATAGCATGTGAAAAAAACCTTCTGAAATCATTTCTTTTAAAAACACATCGAGAGTAATGAATCTTCGTAAGACATGGCTACATAACTCTTCAGCGCGACCATATGTTTTCAGTGTGTACTCTAGATGTCCAAGACGAACTAAAGTATCAGTTTCATAATCTCTAACATGATACGTAATATTGGGAGATGTATCGAGTTCTTGAAATTTTTCTCTTGAAATATCCTGATACAAATTGAGAATGGCATTTTTTAAGTTATCATTGATATCGTTCATTCTAATAATTCTAACTAGGCACTTTAGAATTAAAATCAAAGTACAAAGCGTAAAGTAGCACAGTAATTGAAGAAGTGGAGCTGATTGATTATTGTGGTCGGTAGAAATATCAATAAGTTTTGTGTGGTAGCGCATGCGTCTTTTATCGTAAATTTTTTTGTTGGGAGGGGGAACATGTCACGTTTCTAACACCTGCATATGTTATTCGCGGAATCCTACACTTGTCGAGACAAGTTAATGGAACTATGTGTTCAGGTTATTTCAAAGTTTATAATGCTCTGTAAAAAATATATTGCATCATGTTATGACATCATTATTTTTTTTCGGAGACGTCGCGTGAGAAAGCATTGTCCAGATTGCATATGACACTCTGTAAAAAATATATAATTTGGTATATGAAAGCCCAACAATGTGCTATCTTTTAATTCGAGTATGGGGGAATAATGTGACTTTCCTATCTAATCTTATAACACGATACAAAGTATGATGTAAATCTGGGTTTGCATGTTATGAAGTGAAAGAAATTCAGTGAAAACGCTATATAAAACATTTGAAATGATGTTCTGTTTGAGTTTTTCCGAGTATATGAGAAGTTAAATATGATCGATACTCTTTCAGAAGAACTAGACAGTGAATCCATAATAGAAAAGAAACACGCGTATAACACGTTTTTGTATTATGCGTAAATTGATTTTTTACTGTTAATATCCTGTATCTGAGTTGAAAATGTAAAAATTACTAGTCAAAATATATTATTTTTTCTTAGTCTATAAGATTTTTTCATTATTATTTATGTAGGTTGAAATAACTCAGTCTGAGGTTCCATCCCTGGCTTCGACACAATTTTTCTTTAGCAAAGCGAGATATTCTATTACCCCCAGCACTAGTTGCCATCTGATGGTCATAACCTAGTTCATCTTACCATATTTTACAAGTTCAGACATGTCTGGACTTGTTTCCCCATCAACATCTGTTGGTATGGAGAGCATCCCCCACCTAAGATTATTATACCCTTAAACGATATATAAAGCATATGCAATTTTGTGTCTTTCTGAGTATACAACAAAGTAAATATGATTGATACTCTTCCTGAAGAACTAGAACTAGACAGTGAATCTATAATAGAGAAGAAGCATGAAGTTTACAGTTTGTGCAGAACTGGGCTTACCAATACGTGTGTCTAATTCAGCATTATTTTATTATTGCTTTAATTGATATTCTATTATATATAGGAGAGGGGGAAGAATGAAAATACTTTTCTTATAAATTTAATTTATTATAAATTCTAAGTTAAAACACCCAAATGAATATATAAAGAGATATGTAAGTCAGGTTGGCCGAGCGGTCTAAGGCGTCATATTTAGGCTTCGATTCCCTAGTGGGAGCGTGGGTTCCAATCCCACACCTGACATTATATATTTTACCATTCATTATAATTTACTTGAAAACCTTTGCTTATTTTTAAACACTTTCTCATCCCAGATCTTCTGTATTTCATGAGGTATATGAATGATTTCTTTCTTCACAATGGTAGTGGTAGTTACATTGCAATAATTACACGATACATCCAAATCAGGCTGGTTCGTCTCAAAATGTATTTTCTATTTACTTGTAAAGTTTTTAATAAATATTTGTAAAACTACATGTGGTTTATTTTCCATTACATAAAATAAGTGATGTTTCCCGGACTAATTTTATAAAATAATTTTTAATTTAACCCCTGTATATGTTTAATTATTTTATTACAATAAAATAGAAATGGAATAATATGTATTTTATTTCACACAGCCCTGTACATTAATTAAGTATTTTCAAACTGCTTTCAGTTTGTAAGTTATTTATTGTCACCTTGTAACATTATAACGCGAATTGATACACATATGACATATGTGTAATTCTATTTTTAGTCCGTATTTGACCCTCGTGGCACGAACGGCTTAAATGCATTGTGAATGTAACATTATTCATTAAATATTTACCTGATCCATTTACCTTAGCAAGTTTTGTGAATGTGTGTTACCTCTACGATATATCTATTTGGTGGGCGTTTTGTGCCTTTAAGAATATTTTGTGAATATTTTTGTGAATATTGTTCTGTGAAATAAAAATAATGTGAAATAGTGCGAAGTGGCAGTGTTTATGTTTTCTTGGATACCTTTTGTTTTTACATTGGATTACTATTGGATTACCTATAAGGTATCGTATTGATGCAAATTTATAAACACATTGTTTAGAGAGATTTTTGGGGCGTTTTTAAAAATTTATTATTTCTTTGATGCCGATGCTATACTATAGTCTGAAATCGTGTACACATGATTTGGGATTGGAAAAATGCTTATTTTTTCCTCTGAAATTATTTCGAAATTTTTAATGGGTATAGAGGTCGGACCATAGGTATTCATTGACTTATAGAGAGCCAGTATTCATGGGTGGTTTGAAATGCACATTTTTTTATATCAAATATAACGAAAAGCCAAAAACCGCAAATTTTGTGAAAAACTAGTCAGTTATCAGACAACTGCTAGAATCTAAGATGAAATTGTAAATTTTAAGTCAAAATATATTGTTTTATTCCTAGTCTATAAGATTTTTTTTTTTTTTTCATTAATAATTGTGTAAGTTGAAATAGCTCACATCTTGTAAGAAACTACAATTAACATATTGCTATTTTTTGGTTTAGACGCTTGGTACATTTTTTACTTGTACAAACATAAAGGAGTAGGTACTTTACTAAAAATTGAATTTTAAGCAATTATAATATAACGTATAAGAGTCAACAGCATGTGCAAATTAAGAGAAATAGCAGTTTACCATAACACAATTTATTAAGCGATGTAGTCATCGGTTGTAATTAAAGAATGAGATGAATTAATTAGCCTACATGGACCGCATATTAATTTTATGTACAAGAAACACTTTAGCCAGACTGCATTAAATGTTGTTTGAAGCAATTCAAAGCACATTATTTATAAAAGTATATACCGTATGTGACAATTTTTCCGGTACACGTATATTGAATTAATTGCCGAATGGTGGGAGGGCAAAAATTAAACTGAACTTTTCACCAGATGCCGTGAGTCATCGATCTATGTCTGGTATTGTCGTGAGAATCTAACCTTTGGTTCCACCAGCCAGACAGGTCATTCACCTTTCACCAGATGTTCTGAGTCATCGATCTATTTTTAGATTGTGTGTCAGACAGGTCATTCACGTTTGACCAGATGTTATGAGTCATCGATCTATTTTTAGATGTGAATCACTGGCAGATGTCGAACACGTGTTCACTAGATGTCATGAGTCATAATCTATTGCGCTCCAGTTGCTTTCCCATAGATTTTGATTGGTTGAACACAAATGTTCAGTGATCCGATCCGGCTCCAGCTCCGTTAGGTTCTCCGGCTCCAGCTCCGAGGTTCTCTTATTAGACACCTACTGGTGTTGCCGTGGTCATCGCATTTGACTTGACGTTTCGCTGGACATGCTGTCAGCTTCTTCAGAAAGTTTCTAAGGACAGTTCTTGACAGAACTCTCTTCTATTGTTGTTATATATTATTCTTGTGTGTTTTTTATTTATATTTATACGAAAATGAGAAACAAAGAAAAAAATTTCACATTCTTGAATTAGTCGCCGAGTTCTGGACAAACTTCTCCTGTCCTCCTGTCTATCTGTCCGTCACGTTTCATTATAATTCAAGGGAGACAGCACCGACTGTATTGAAATTTGGATAGAAGCCGGTATTAGAGAAAAAACCTATTGCTGAGCATACTGAGCAACCTTTGATAAAACTCGGCAAAACGAAAACACAATATGTAGCATACTGACGAACATTTTTCCACCTAAGATGGCATCATCAGGGGATTATTAAAATTACAAATATAGCAATTATACCTAAGAAATTAACTTTATTTTCTGCGAAATATTACTTAAATGGATAAAGTCAGTGAGCTCTATACATACTATACATACTGGAGTGAGCTATTGGAGGAAACTATTGTTTTCTTTCGCAAACTGTACAGAGAAGCATATATCAGGAAGGTACTTTATTTCCCTCGCACTTGTAAAACTATGCATTCAGGCAACAGAGACAGAAAACCATGCTAATTATAGCTACTCTCTCTATAGTTTCTGAGAACAGCTTAATGATAAGAAACGGATGGTATGCTGCAATAAAAATCCGTTGTACTATATACGTATCTGTAAAATAAAATAGAAATCGATCATTGGCCTGATTTTGCCACATTCACGGAAACCAATAAGGTTCACACAGCAACCATAGGCACAAGGTCACCAGTTTGACTTTAGAATGTGTGAAGTACAAAGTGCTCTTAAGGAATCCATGAGTATATTCTGCTGATTGGTAGAAGCTGCAGAAATACTGCACTGAATCCGGGGGTTCTATGAAGTATGCAGCTCGGTGTAAGCATTCTATGATATTTAAATGCTGAAAAGACTAGAAAGACATGAAAATCTAGTAGTTAAAAGGGCGACAGTGAATGATGCGTTATTGGGAATATGGATATTTATTTACCTATTTTATTAACCGACTTCATAAAATTGAAAAGAGAAGGAGGTTCTCAATTCGACCCCCATGTTTTTTTTATATTTATTCAATGATTACTCTCACGTAGCTTAAGCGATTTTTGCCAAACCTGCTGCAAACTGTAGAATATGGTTCGGCGGTAGTCCCACACTAAATCTATCAAGTTACATCTAATGTAAGGTGAACAAAAATTGGAAACGATTGTTTTTATTACGAGCATATTCGAAGATTTGGCGGAGGCGCCGGTTACATCATTTAAAACTTAGCTCTTGATTTATTATAATAATGATAATTTTTACAATCAACGGACATTATTATATCTTCCTATCATGTCATATATCATTTCGCAACGAAAGAGAGCCTTGCATGGAGGCGAATCAGCAGAAGAATGTTTTCTACGACAACAGTATGAACTCAGACTTTTATTGAGAAACGTGCCCGTTGAACAATTTGCTTTTATAAACAAATTATACCACATGTTCTCGCTCATGTTTTCAATATTGTTAATGATGACGATTTATAGTTCAATCAATAAAGGAGATGTAGAGTGCGTGAGCAGGGACCTAAGCGATTCCTTTAGAAAGTTATTCAGTGTGCTAAGGAGTGAACATACTGAAAATCTAGGAGGTAAGCCGAAGGGGGGGCACAAAGAAAGTGGTGGGACTTTCTTTTGGTTTTGGTTTTTTCGCTAATATCTTGAAAACGGTGCGTAGCAGAGAAAAATTACCAAATGAAAGCTCATGAAATTCACTACAACTTTCATTTTATATATTTTTTTCGAATTCGCAGCCATTTTCGAGCTACACGCTCCGGAAAAGGGAAAATTTTCGAAAAACAGATTTTTACCTGAAAAATAGGAAATTGTGTTTTAAAGATGATAAAAAAAAGAATGACCTCTGGTCCTTGTAATTGACACCAGGGTATCTCCTACATCTTTCCACCCCCCACTCTTGAGGGGGCAGCTCATTCCCGACCCACTGCTGCACTGGGTGGTAGGTGCACCGGGAATGCTGTTTAGCTGCGCTCTCAGTTGGTGGGAGGGAGCTGATGTCATGTTTAATATTGCCACTGACCTCGTAAACAACTAGAAGCGGTACTGGTTGAGGGAGGTCTGTCTTGCTGGTGCCCCAGCAAGACAGGAAGCAAATGAGGAAGCAAATTTTTCCAGCCTCTTCAACCTCGCCTTGAGTGGAGGAAGGGTTGTAAAAGATTACTGCCGCTTCCTTGATGATTTCTGCTTAAGTACAATTTTGAGAAGCCCACCTTGTTTTTCATTAAAGTTGAAGAGGTAAAAATCTGTTTTTCAAAAATGTTCACTTTTCCGGAGCATGTAGCTCGAAAACGGTTGCGAATTTGAAAAAAGTATATAAAATGAAAGTTGTAGAGAATTTCATGAGCTTTCAAAAACCCAAAGTGGGACTTTCTTTGTGCCCCCCCCCCCCCCCCTCCCTCCTACTCACCTCCTAGACGTCAGAACTTTCAGTATGTTCACTCCCTAAACACCCTGAACAACTTTCTAAAGTAATCGCTTAGGTCCCTGCTCATGCACTCTACACCACCCTTTAGGTCATTCGTTGACTGGCCTATTAATTGCATGATGGTTTTTAATTGAGATGTGATAATGCCAGCAATTTTTTTGTAGATTTACTTGAAATCTTGTACACTGACAGAAACCGAAAAGTAACGACTATTTGATATTGTGTACTGTCACAGAGTACAGTAACTATACAGAGACGAAGGCAAGCCTTCCCGCCAAAACCAAATTTGTGTACTCATCGTCATTTTTTAAATGGTATATCAATCAACCCCACTTTTATGTTGTCACTGTTGACGTTTATCGTGTTAAGTTTGGATTTGTGAATTTTATTTCCACTCATTTTGGGAGGTTGAAAACATTAACTTAAAATTCCCATAAATAAAACCCAGTGTACAATTCAGTTGAAAATAGGCGCCAATTATAAATAATTCAAATGGTAATATTTTTCAATCCAACTCGAAATACACTGTTTTTTCAGTGTATCCTTAAATGACGTGACGTCATACCTAACCTCAAAAATATATATTTCTTAAAACTCACAAATATTACGTAGCTTTTATTAAAATTTCTGCCTGGTTCTCGTACTTTCAACTAAAATCTAGTTCAATGTAATTTTACTTCCACGTCCAGTGGAAGTATGGTAACGACAAAAAAATTTTTAAAAATTTTTATTGTCCAAATAGGCTTAAAATGTCATGAAACGTCGAGATTTTAAGTTTGAGCGAAAAAAAGTTTTCTGTCTGTCTGTCGGTCTGTCTGTCTGTAACCTTTTTTTGTGCGCACGTTTACTCTGGAACCGTTTAAGATATTGACTTGAAATTTGGTACACATATGTACTTTAACGAGATCTAGAACTAGATTATATTTTCATCTTGTTCCGTCGAAGGGTTGGGGGGTAAATTGGGGTAAATTTGGGGTAAATGGGTAAATCAAGCAGGTAGGAGTTCATGAAATTGGTATTTAGTATATACAAGAGAAGCTAAGGTCTCAAAAAAATTTTTGGCATTAGCCACCCCCATTACCACCCCCACCTCCTTATTAAAGGGGATGAAAAAAAATGTGATTTAGTATATGTACAGGAACCAGAAACCTCAAAATATTTTTTTACTTCATCCACCCCCCACTGCCACCCCCCTACCACCACCCCCACCCCACTACCGATGTGGGGTATCGTTTTATGGGTTTTTGGGGTAGAGGATTTCAAATATTATATTATTAAAGTTCCATAAACAATTATTTTCACATACAAAGTTTTTTCGTTGTGAGTGGCTTGGATAGAGAATCTGGATGTGGAAGTAGTGATTCCTTGGGCAGCGGTTTTTATAAAGTTTTAAATAGTTTGTCACAATAATAATAAAACGCATTTTGCAAATTAGAAATCTAAACTATTAAAAGATATAAATTAACAACATATTTCTCTCAGTGTAGACGCAACTGGTACGCAAAGTCACAGAAAACGAGCCATCAAAACTCAAAGGAACCGCCAAAGTCTTCGCCTCTGTATGGTGCTGTGTACTAAAAGTATATTATTATAAGGAACTAAAATGAGGTTATGATGTATTATTTGTTTATCCTTCAGGCAGTGACCTTGAAATATGTGAAGCTACTAGAAAAGTTGAAAACAAAATTTAAAAAAATGAATTACCTTCAAAAAATATCTCCAAAAAGTAAGAAATAAAATTTTCACTCAGATTTACAAATACCTGTCTACCTATTATAGTCCATGCCAAAGTTGCAAAAAGTGCAAGTGTAGCGACCAAACATGGCTACCCCCACCAGTCCCACCACCCGTTTTCGAGAGCGGCTAACACGATGATGATAGTCGCGCGGTTCTTACCCCCCTCCCCTCTAACTACCCCTTAACGCAAAAAACCACCCCTTTTCCCATTTTTAGTTGTCAGGCATGCGAGGACTTATTGGCAGGGACTGTAACCGAACCTAAACCGAAAACCGAAATGAGAGATTCTGGAAAACCGAACGCGCTGCTTTGAAAACCAAAACCGAAACTGAAAAGCAAATTAATGCTGCTCTGAAAACCGAAACCGCAACCGAAAACCGAAAGTGATGTACGTTAGGTAACCGTAACCGAAACCGAGCCGAAATAAATTTCGTTTTTGGTCCTTGCAAGCATTAATTTAATTTTAACCGAAACCCTAACCAAAAACCGCACCGTAATTACAAATTTTTCCTAACCGTAACCGAAACCGAAAATCGGAATGTGAGATTCTGGAAAACCGAAACTTTAACCGAAAACCGAATTGACGCTGCTTTGAAAACCCAAACCAAAAACCAAATTAACGCCGCTCTGAAAACCGAAACCGTAACCGAAAACCGAAAATGGTGTACGTCAGTTAACCGTAACCGAAACCGATTCGAAATTAATTTCGGTTTCGGCCCTGCTTATTGGATCAGTTTTTTTTTTTTTTTGAGGAAACTCAATATGTCCTGTAAAACTTCACAACCAGGCATCTTAACGACCCCCCGGAGGTTGAATCCACCGCCCCCTTCAATACTAAAACAATGCAAAAAACATCCAAATATCCAAAACATCCAAACATACTGAAAATTGTATTCTACACGTTTTCAAGGGCGGGAAACATGATGCTGTATTATTTAGCCTCCCACCCCTAACCAACTACTCTTATATGCATGAAACCACCCCCTTTTCCCCATTTTTCTTTATTAGACATGCGGGGGCTTGTTATATCGGTTTTTTTTTGTGGAAACTCAATATGTCCTGTAATATTTAGCAACCAGGGGGTTGAAACTGTCGTAGAACTCTCCAAAATTGTCCTTAGTTGAAGACAGAATCAAAATTCGACTTAGGCAAAAATTTCATTTAAAGACATTTTTAAGAGTCTGCAGAGGCACAGATCAGGCCATAAGGACCGTTTTGGGTTCTATAAGGCGTTGGAAATGACCAGGTGAAAATTCGAAGAAACACCGAATTTTCACTTAGGAAAAATGTTTTTCGTTCAGAATATGAGAGCAGAAGTGTATAATGACAAAGATTTATGAATAATATACTTTTTCAAAGGTACCACAAATTGGACTTTGAAAAATAATATTTTTGGAAGGGCGTCAAAATTTGGCTCAAGAATCGATTTATCGAAAGTACGCCAAAATTTCACTTGCAGACTAATTTTTCAAAATTGCGTTGAAATTTGGCTTGAAGATCGATTTTTCAAAAGTACGCCAAAATTTCACCCGCAGATTAATTTTTCAAAACTACCTTGAAATTTGGCTTGAAAATCGATTTTTCAAAAGTACGCCAAAATTTCACCCGCAGATTAGTTTTTCAAAAGTACCTCGAAATTTGGCTTGAAAATAGATTTTTCAAAAGTACGCCGAAATTGGTCTTAAAATAGATTTTTCAAAAGTACCACAAAGTCAGTTTAAAAAGTACCACGAAAATATACTTTGAAATATTTTTTATTTTTTATTCCTCCACCAAAGACATTGACCTTTGATGCACGGTCATTGAAAGCCCAATTCTAAAGTATGAGCATACAATTTTAGCGATGCACTGCATCCAAAAGGCAAAATAGAAGATTTTGTCAAAGCCGGCGTAGTGCCGATAAGCAAAAATTGATAAAAATCATTGCACATGTACAAGGCCGGTTTCTCGCATAGAAAGAGTTTGGATTGACTCAGCGGCTCGCAATTTGGTCAAGCGCGTTGAGTGGTCCAGACAAAGCAATGGTAGAAAAGCCAATAGCAGGGCTTTTCAAATGACAAAGTTATAGAGGAAAACGCCTTGTGCATAAAAAACCAAAAATTCAATTTTGCCTAAAAGTCGCTCGAAGGTGGGTTGCTGCCATATCGATAATACGGAACAACTGCATAGGAGCAAGTAAATCGTGGACTGATCGAACGCTATTAAACTTATGCAATTATAAGTCCTCATGAATGTGTTTGAGTACGTGAATCTCCGCGATACAAGAACTTTAAAGCTAAGTAGTCTCTAGCGAAACTAAATTGATTTAGTAAAACTTTTTTAAGTTAATATCAGTCAGCCGTAATTATAAATTACAAATAGTCTCAGACTTCTCTAAAAAGCTCGCATTTTGATTCTGAGAAGGTATGCATGAATCTTTTCTACCTAATCGATCGTTAGCGTGAGCGCTCTCGCTTGTATGGTCTGAAAGTCATTACCTTGATTGGGGAAGGCACGATTCTTATCTTGAGAATTTTGTATAACCAATTCTGTTAAATAAACGGATTCTTTGAACTATTGTTTCTTAATTGATCTTGAGGCCTGTTGACGGTCTATAATCCCTGGAACTTTCGTATAGAAAGCCGGATGTGTCGAGTTAATTCACATTAACGTTCGACCTTCTGATAAAACTCGGCAAAACGAAAACACAATATGTAGCATACTGACGAACATTTTTCCACCTAAGATGGCATCATCAGGGGATTATTAAAATTACAAATATAGCAATTATACCTAAGAAATTAACTTTATTTTCTGCGAAATATTACTTAAATACATACTATACATACTGGAGGAAACTATTGTTTTCTTTCGCAAACTGTACAGAGAAGCATATATCAGGAAGGTACTTTATTTCCCTCGCACTTGTAAAACTATGCATTCAGGCAACAGAGACAGAGAACCATGCTAATTATAGCTACTCTCTCTATAGTTTCTGAGAACAGCTTAATGATAAGAAACGGATGGTATGCTGCAATAAAAATCCGTTGTACTATATACGTATCTGTAAAATAAAATAGAAATCGATCATTGGCCTAATTTTGCCACATTCACGGAAACCAATAAGGTTCACACAGCAACCATAGGCACAAGGTCACCAGTTTGACTTTAGAATGTGTGAAGTACAAAGTGCTCTTAAGGAATCCATGAGTATATTCTGCTGATTGGTAGAAGCTGCAGAAATACTGCACTGAATCCGGGGGTTCTATGAAGTATGCAGCTCGGTGTAAGCATTCTATGATATTTAAATGCTGAAAAGACTAGAAAGACATGAAAATCTAGTAGTTAAAAGGGCGACAGTGAATGATGCGTTATTGGGAATATGGATATTTATTTACCTATTTTATTAACCGACTTCATAAAATTGAAAAGAGAAGGAGGTTCTCAATTCGACCCCCATGTTTTTTTTATATTTATTCAATGATTACTCTCACGTAGCTTAAGCGATTTTTGCCAAACCTGCTGCAAACTGTAGAATATGGTTCAGCGGTAGTCCCACACTAAATTTATCAAGTTACATCTAGTGTAAGGTGAACAAAATTGGAAACGATTGTTTTTATTACGAGCATATTCGAAGATTTGGCGGAGGTGCCGGTGACATCATTTAAAACTTAGCTCTTGATTTATTATAATAATGATAATTTTTACAATCAACGGACATTATTATATCTTCCTATCATGTCATATATCATTTCGCAACGAAAGAGAGCCTTGCATGGAGGCGAATCAGCAGAAGAATGTTTTCTACGACAACAGTATGAACTCAGACTTTTATTGAGAAACGTGCCCGTTGAACAATTTGCTTTTATAAACAAATTATACCACATGCTCTCGCTCATGTTTTCAATATTGTTAATGATGACGATTTATAGTTCAGTCAATAAAGGAGATGTAGAGTGCGTGAGCAGGGACCTAAGCGATTCCTTTAGAAAGTTATTCAGGGTGCTAAGGAGTGAACATACTGAAAATCTAGGAGGTAAGCCGAAGGGGGGGCACAAAGAAAGTGGTGGGACTTTCTTTTGGTTTTGGCTTTTTCGCTAATATCTTGAAAACGGTGCGTAGCAGAGAAAAATTACCAAATGAAAGCTCATGAAATTCACTACAACTTTCATTTTATATATTTTTTTCGAATTCGCAGCCATTTTCGAGTTACACGCTCCGGAAAAGGGAAAATTTTCGAAAAACAGATTTTTACCTGAAAAATAGGAAATTGTGTTTTAAAGATGATAAAAAAAAAGAATGACCTCTGGTCCTTGTATTGACACCAGGGTATCTCCTACATCTTTCCACCCCCCACTCTTGAGGGGGCAGCTCATTCCCGACCCACTGCTGCACTGGGTGGTAGGTGCACCGGGAATGCTGTTTAGCTGCGCTCTCAGTTGGTGGGAGGGAGCTGATGTCATGTTTAATATTGCCACTGACCTCGTAAACAACTAGACGCGGTACTGGTTGAGGGAGGTCTGTCTTGCTGGTGTCCCAGCAAGACAGAAAGCAAATGAGGAAGCAAATTTTCCCAGCCTCTTCAACCTCGCCTTGAGTGGAGGAAGGATTGTAAAAGATTACTGCCGCTTCCTTGATGATTTCTGCTTAAGTACAATTTTGAGAAGCCCACCTTGTTTTTCATTAAAGTTGAAGAGGTAAAAATCTGTTTTTCAAAAATGTTCACTTTTCCGGAGAATGTAGCTCGAAAACGGTTGCGAATTTGAAAAAAGTATATAAAATGAAAGTTGTAGAGAATTTCATGAGCTTTCAAAAACCCAAAGTGGGACTTTCTTTGTGCCCCCCCCCCCTCCGACTCACCTCCTAGACGTCAGAACTTTCAGTATGTTCACTCCCTAAACACCCTGAACAACTTTCTAAAGTAATCGCTTAGGTCCCTGCTCATGCACTCTACACCACCCTTTAGGTCATTCGTTGACTGGCCTATTAATTGCATGATGGTTTTTAATTGAGATGTGATAATGCCAGCAATTTTTTTGTAGATTTACTTGAAATCTTGTACACTGACAGAAACCGAAAAGTAACGACTATTTGATATTGTGTACTGTCACAGAGTACAGTAACTATACAGAGACGAAGGCAAGCCTTCCCGCCAAAACCAAATTTGTGTACTCATCGTCATTTTTTAAATGGTATATCAATCAACCCCACTTTTATATTGTCACTGTTGACGTTTATCGTGTTAAGTTTGCATTTGTGAATTTTATTTCCACTCATTTTGGGAGGTTGAAAACATTAACTTAAAATTCCCATAAATAAAACCCAGTGTACAATTCAGTTGAAAATAGGCGCCAATTATAAATAATTCAAATGGTAATATTTTTCAATCCAACTCGAAATACACTGTTTTTTCAGTGTATCATTAAATGACGTGACGTCATACCTAACCTCAAAAATATATATTTCTTAAAACTCACAAATATTACGTAGCTTTTATTAAAATTTCTGCCTGGTTCTCGTACTTTCAACTAAAATCTAGTTCAATGTAATTTTACTTCCACGTCCAGTGGAAGTATAGTAACGACAAAAAATTTTTAAAAATTTTTATTGTCCAAATGTCATGAAACGTCGAGATTTTAAGTTTGAGCGAAAAAAAGTTTTCTGTCTGTCTGTCGGTCTGTCTGTCCGTAACTTTTTTTTGTGCGCACGTTTACTCTGGAACCGTTTAAGATATTGACTTGAAATTTGGTACACATATGTACTTTAACGAGATCTAGAACTAGATTATATTTTCATCTTGTTCCGTCGAGGGGTTGGGGGGTAAATTGGGGTAAATTTAGGGTAAATGGGTAAATCAAGCAGGTAGGAGTTCATGAAATTGGTATTTAGTATATACAAGAGAAGCTAAGGTCTCAAAAAAATTTTTGGCATTAGCCACCCCCATTACCACCCCCACCTCCTTATTAAAGGGGATGAAAAAAAATGTGATTATGTACAGGAACCAGAAACCTCAAAATATTTTTTTACTTCATCCACCCCCCACTGCCACCCCCCTACCACCACCCCCACCCTACTACCGATGTGGGGTATCGTTTTATGGGTTTTTGGGGTAGAGGATTTCAAATATTAGATTATTAAAGTTCCATAAACAATTATTTTCACATACAAAGTTTTTTCGTTGTGAGTGGCTTGGATAGAGAATCTGGATGTAGTGATTCCTTGGGCAGCGGTTTTTATAAAGTTTTAAATAGTTTGTCACAATAAAATAAAACGCATTTTGCAAATTAGAAATCTAAACTATTAAAAGATGTAAATTAACAACATATTTCTCTCAGTGTAGACGCAACTGGTACGCAAAGTCACAGAAAACGAGCCATCAAAACTCAAAGGAACCGCCAAAGTCTTCGCCTCTGTATGGTGCTGTGTACTAAAAGTATATTATTATAAGGAACTAAAATGAGGTTATGATGTATTATTTGTTTATCCTTCAGGCAGTGACCTTGAAATATGTGAAGCTACTAGAAAGGTTGAAAACAAAATTTAAAAAATGAATTACCTTCAAAAAATATCTCCAAAAAGTAAGAAATAAAATTTTCACTCAGATTTACAAATACCTGTCTACCTATTATAGTCCATGCCAAAGTTGCAAAAAATGCAAGTGTAGCGACCAAACATGGCTACCCCCACCAGTCGAGAGCGGCTAACACGATGATGATGGTCGCGCGGTTCTTACCCCCCTCCCCTCTAATTACCCCTAAACGCAAAAAACCACCCCTTTTCCCATTTTTAGCTGTCAGGCATGCGAGGACTTATTGGCAGGGACTGTAACCGAACCTAAACCGAAAACCGAAATGAGAGATTCTGGAAAACCGAACGCGCTGCTTTGAAAACCAAAACCGAAACTGAAAAGCAAATTAATGCTGCTCTGAAAACCGAAACCGCAACCGAAAACCGAAAGTGATGTACGTTAGGTAACCGTAACCGAAACCGAGCCGAAATAAATTTCGTTTTTGGTCCTTGCAAGCATTAATTTAATTTTAACCGAAACCCTAACCAAAAACCGCACCGTAATTACAAATTTTTCCTAACCGTAACCGAAACCGAAAATCGGAATGTGAGATTCTGGAAAACCGAAACTTTAACCGAAAACCGAATTGACGCTGCTTTGAAAACCCAAACCAAAAACCAAATTAACGCCGCTCTGAAAACCGAAACCGTAACCGAAAACCGAAAATGGTGTACGTCAGTTAACCGTAACCGAAACCGATTCGAAATTAATTTCGGTTTCGGCCCTGCTTATTGGATCAGTTTTTTTTTTTTTTTTTGAGGAAACTCAATATGTCCTGTAAAACTTCACAACCAGGCATCTTAACGACCCCCCGGAGGTTGAATCCACCGCCCCCTTCAATACTAAAACAATGCAAAAAACATCCAAATATCCAAAACATCCAAACATACTGAAAATTGTATTCTACACGTTTTCAAGGGCGGGAAACATGATGCTGTATTATTTAGCCTCCCACCCCTAACCAACTACTCTTATATGCATGAAACCACCCCCTTTTCCCCATTTTTCTTTATTAGACATGCGGGGGCTTGTTATATCGGTTTTTTTTTGTGGAAACTCAATATGTCCTGTAATATTTAGCAACCAGGGGGTTGAAACTGTCGTAGAACTCTCCAAAATCGTCCTAAGTTGAAGACAGAATCAAAATTCGACTTAGGCAAAAATTTCATTTAAAGACATTTTTAAGAGACTGCAGAGGCACAGATCAGTCCATAAGGACCGTTTTGGGTTCTATAAGGCGTTGGAAATGACCAGGTGAAAATTCGAAGAAACACCGAATTTTCACTTAGGAAAAATATTTTTCGTTCAGAATATGAGAGCAGAAGTGTATAATGACAAAGATTTATGAATAATATACTTTTTCAAAGGTACCACAAATTGGACTTTGAAAAATAATATTTTTGGAAGGGCGTCAAAATTTGGCTCAAGAATCGATTTATCGAAAGTACGCCAAAATTTCACTTGCAGACTAATTTTTCAAAACTGCGTTGAAATTTGGCTTGAAGATCGATTTTTCAAAAGTACGCCAAAATTTCACCCGCAGATTAATTTTTCAAAACTACCTTGAAATTTGGCTTGAAAATCGATTTTTCAAAAGTACGCCAAAATTTCACCCGCAGATTAGTTTTTCAAAAGTACCTTGAAATTTGGCTTGAAAATAGATTTTTCAAAAGTACCCCGAAATTGGTCTTAAAATAGATTTTTCAAAAGTACCACAAAGTCAATTTAAAAAGTACCACGAAAATATACTTTGAAATATTTTTTATTTTTTATTCCTCCACCAAAGACATTGACCTTTGATACACGGTCATTGAAAGCCCAATTCTAAAGTATGAGCATAAAATTTTAGCGATGCACTGCATCCAAAAGGCAAAATAGAAGATTTTGTCAAAGCCGGCGTAGTGCCGATAAGCAAAAATTGATAAAAATCATTGCACATGTACAAGGCCGGTTTCTCGCATAGAAAGAGTTTGGATTGACTCAGCGGCTCGCAATTTGGTCAAGCGCGTTGAGTGGTCCAGACAAGCAATGGTAGAAAAGCCAATAGCAGGGCTTTTTAAATGACAAAGTTATAGAGGAAAACGCCTTGTGCATAAAAAACCAAAAATTCAATTTTGCCTAAAAGTCGCTCGAAGGTGGGTTGCTGCCATATCGATAATACGGAACAACTGCATAGGAGCAAGTAAATCGTGGACTGATCGAACGCTATTAAACTTATGCAATTATAAGTCCTCATGAATGTGTTTGAGTACGTGAATCTCCGCGATACAAGAACTTTAAAGCTAAGTAGTCTCTAGCGAAACTAAATTGATTTAGTAAAACTTTTTTAAGTTAATATCAGTCAGCCGTAATTATAAATTACAAATAGTCTCAGACTTCTCTAAAAAGCTCGCATTTTGATTCTGAGAAGGTATGCATGAATCTTTTCTACCTAATCGATCGTTAGCGTGAGCGCTCTCGCTTGTATGGTCTGAAAGTCATTACCTTGATTGGGGAAGGCACGATTCTTATCTTGAGAATTTTGTATAACCAATTCTGTTAAATAAACGGATTCTTTGAACTATTGTTTCTTAATTGATCTTGAGGCCTGTTGACGGTCTATAATCCCTGGAACTTTCGTATAGAAAGCCGGATGTGTCGAGTTAATTCACATTAACGTTCGACCTTCTGGTTGCTTTACGGAGGTTTGATAAGGATTTTTTTATGCGTTTTTTGAGAAATAGATTCCGTCATTAACAGACCAAAACGTGATTTCCACGTACAAAAATTTATCCCTCCGCAGAGAAATTCTTCGGTTGGGATTTTTTTTTGCAAAAATTCAGGAAATTAAGAGGTACCTAAACCTCTAACGAGGGAATTCAAGTCCAGAGAGAGCGTCATTTCCGATCTGTGGTAGTGCAGCCTTGGGCCATTATTCGGCTATCGAAGTGCATCCTATCTCGAACCCGCCTGGGAGGTAGAAGAACGGGGTAATACGCGACTGGCGCCCCCTAAGAAATAAATTGGTGTTGCGTCATTTTGACGGCCGGTAGTGCGTTCTTCTACAAAACCACCCCCTCCCTCAATCCTGAAGTGTCCCTCAAAGAGAAGGTATTACAGAAGCTATCCCCCGTTTTCAAGGGTGGAGAACACGATCGTGGCATCACTTTCTCTCTTAGTCCTCAAAAACTACCCTGCATTCCCAAAATCATGAGTTTTTCTTATATATATATTTATTTTCACATTATCTACATGATTTTTATTCTTATGCTAGGCATGCGTCATATATAATTATTATTAAATGTTAATTTATTCTTCGGTGTATAGTACTGAAGGTATTGGAGAATCCCCGATCCAACAAATCCTTGAATGCCTAACAACGAAAAATGGGAAAAATTGGGTGGTTTTATACATTTAAGAGTAGTTGGTGGGAGGTTAAATAATATCAGCATCGTGTTCCCCGCCCATGAAAACGCGTAGAGAATAATTTTCTGCACGTTTGTATAGCTTTTGCATGTTTCGGTATTGCAGAAGGGGGTGGTTTCAACCCCCGGAGATCATTATGACGTCTGGTTGCGAAATTTTACAGGACAGGATAATTTGACTTCACTTTACCTTATTTTTCTAACACTGCAATGGATATTCTGCTTAGAGATCTCATAATCACTTTCATAGAAAATCCCTCTCGAACTTTCTCAATACGATTGATTTATTGAATTACAGACTTGCACCAGACACCAGATGTTCAACTCCGACTTAACACAAGAAATCCCTCGAGATTAATCATTCAATCAGTAAAATGCAACAGTTCAAATAATATCATTTATTGGTTGATCAAAAGAATACAATTATGTCTATCCAATAACCTATCTAAGAAAATATATTTTATTGGAATAATCTCCTCCCCAAGCAGGGCAAGGATAAGTACCCCTTATAGAGGACCTTTATATCGCAACTACCACATAAGGGAGAGCATGCAATAGCAATCGATTAGGTGAGAAGATTCACACAACTTCAGAAATTTATGAAGGCACTTTGGTTTAGGGACTGATTGAAAATAATATAAAAATATTTTACTTTAAAAATTTTGGAACACTGGTGGTTAGCTTTAAAGGTCCTCCTAGTGATTGCATCATTCACAAGAACGGAGTTCAACATACATGGGTTTAATTTGCTTTCCTGCCTCATTTACGGCGACGTACTGGGCCCATATAGGTTCAGTATAGAGTATGTGACATGACATCGCTTTCGAGCGACTTTTTGCAAATGACCTTTTTATCTTACTTATGAACAAGGACGTTTTCTCTGTAATTTCGCCATCTCTAAAGACTTGCATTTGGTTTAGCTACCATAGCTTTATGCCGATTCTCCAACGTACTCTTCCAACTGACTTCTGAATGAATTCAAATTTGTTTTATTCAAAGAACCGGCGTTGTCCATTTTTGATAATTTTAGCCTAATAATTTCATATATACGCTACGAGCCTTTGTCACATTTTTTGGTCTCGCCGTTTCAGTACGTCGTATCGCCTCTTTAAAATTTTATAGTCATTCTTTAGAACTATATCCACAATGACTGTGTCTCCAATTTCATCATGTTTTGTAAAGCGATAAAAATGTTAAAAATATTCAAAATATTTTCAAAGTACACTTTTGGCGTACTTCCTAAAAATATAAGTATAATATACTTTTTTCCTTGGCCAAAAATATATTTTTATTTTCAGAGCACTTTTCCATGGCCATAATAAACTTTTACTCTGGACATAAACATATTTTTCTAAGTGGAAATTTGGTGCCTCTTCGAATTGTCATCTGGTAATGCCTTATGTCTCTACGAACGTTTATGAGTCCCTTTTGTGTGTCTTAATGAAGCTGATACCTTAAATATGGTTAGTTATGCTCCAAATTGTTTTTTAATAGATTTTTTCTAAGTCGAAGTTTTTATTTATTCTTCGACTTTGGTCGATTCTGGGAGGTTCTATAACATTACCAGCATATTGTATTGATTTTATAAGTTAGTAACGTGCTGTGACGGATTACTGTATATACCTTTTACCTTATATTTTATAGAGCGAGTAAGTGTAATTTGTCTCTATATGAGCTATGGGTAGCTTTATGCCATTAGTGCTCACACATATAATAATAATTGATTTACTGCTTGGTAATTATTTCTATGCAATTTTAGTTGCCGCCCTTCCGTAGGTATTTCGTAAGTGTCTTTGACCCATTGAAGGATTGTATAGGACTAAGGTCCCCTTAATGGTCCTTGGAAATATAAAAATTATAATTTTTCCAAAATGGTCACATGCAGCTCATCGAATACTATGTCGCGAAAAAAATAAAATCTGCCAACTCGTTCCACAATAATAGGGTGTTGCGGTATTAAATAGCACACGCTGTATATATATCACAGAATGAAAGTAATCATGTGTTCGTCAACTTGAGGGAGGTCAAAAAAAAAGAGAATTACCAGAAACGACACTTAGGCTTCCCGCCGATATTCCATTGACGCCATTTTGTTGTAGGTGCATCAGTCAGTTCGTTTATTGTTTTAGGTTAAAACAATAACAGTTTAAAAAAATAAACACTTATGCAATAATCACTTATCATAGATGGATATTAGGGGGATACTATAAAGATTTACCATCATTTACCTATCCCAGGATGAAGTATTATTTTACGGCAAAGCCAACTAGTACAGTGAAATTAAGATTTTAATTCGGACAAATTTACATAAAGCTGTTCTCGACCGCGATGTTTTCAAGGGAACCGTGTTATTACCATATTAAAAGTCCCCGAACATAGAGGAACACTCATAAAGTTCAGTCGCCATCTTGGATTATATAGTTTCTAGAGATTTTCTCGTAAACGGTCAGTTTTTTGAAAATTATACAAGATTGAAAATTTACTTAAAATTGAAATATATGTGAAATAACCCATAGTTTGGTATACTTTTTTTAATAATAAACGAAACAACATAATTAAATTGACTACAGATTAAAGAAATAAATAGTTTAAATATGTTTAACCAGTTTGATTAAAAAATAGCAATATATGATTTTCAACAACTTGAAGACCTAAGAGATAAAAATTCCGTTTAACAATATGCCATTATCGGTAAAAGAAAACTTAAGGCAGTTCTAGTTCATCATCGTCTAGAACCGTCATGTTTGAACAAGAATTTCCTCGGCAGATTTTACATAAAGCCGTAAAACACAAAGCTGATTTTCTAGCTACGAGAATATCCACAACCAGTTTTGCAGCTACAAAATATTAAATTCATAATGAAATTTGGAGCTGGAGGCCTCGCTGTTGTAATAGGAACCAGATCTGTTTCAATTTCTTTTCAGCCCCAATCTTTGGGATTTAATTGATTTCTGACCCACTTCTGTATCTAATAAAAAGCACTCATTATATGATATTTTTTGCAGCATATTTGGTGGGTGAAAGAGTTGCAAGTTCAAAATTTCCATGAAGATTGTGACGTGTCGTAATGGTGTTGTATGTATAAAATCTCAACTCATCAATAGTTTTAACATTTTCTTTTTTATTACCATAGAATCGCATTATAAAATTTTCCCAAACTGTAATTAATTTATCTGTAACCTCATCAGGTCTGTTAAATATTTTATTTAATATGCTCAATCAAATTCTCATTCTTTGGACAAGTTTCATAGCAGCGTTTTTACCTTTTTAAAAAAAAAAGACGTATCACAACCGGATATGGCATGTAGAAATAGCAAAACTTCCTTTATTGGGCCTAGCAAACATAGCACATTCGAAATATTTGTGAATCGATCTGGTTTAGATGCTGACCTGGTCTTAGCATATGAAGGTTTTTATTACAATGCAATGGTGTATTAAAAGGACCATCAAATCAGGATCATCACCTACTTCAATGACATTTTTATTAGTTTCGACCAGTGTTATAGCAGTAGATACAATTATTGTATCGGCATCATCTGGGGCCTGTATAAAGGAGAATCAAAATTTTCTTAAAATTATTGTCAATCATTGTTCAATAAAATGTTTCTTATTTTTCCTATTCGAGACGAAATCAGCTTGATTAATTGAAGACATTGTCTCATCAGTCACAGCAATTTCGATGTTACATTTTGCTTTAACAGATCCTCTTCGCTGTTCTGGGTTCTTAATATTTAATATGCTACTATGCCACGAATATAATTTCTCCTACATATTTTATGTACAAGAATTTGTTCAACACTCTCAAAATGTTTCCACTTATCATCATTTCTCGTTTTGCTTGCGTGTCACAAGTCCTTCGATTTAACACATACACTCTCATCTTTTAAAAGCCATAACATTGCATAAGATACACGTGTTAGCTTCCATATTGTCTTAAAAATTTTTACCAGGAAAAACAACAAAAACAAATTTTTAAACGATCACTCTGTCAAATATAATCCAATGCACTTATTATAACTTAATAACACACTATTTATATTAAGTATAAAACTAATAAATACTCATTATTTAATATTTAGCAAACAACTACGGGCCATAAACACAAGAAACAAGTAGTAATCTATTGTGAAGATCGGCCGCAGACGCAGTGCGCGAATCTACATAAATCTTGCGCCTCTCATTAAGCCGGGGTCCCACGGCCTATGACTTGGCAAACCTCGAGTTACTCGAGGTTCGATTTGTGATCGATTGAATTCCAAGCCACGCGCATTCCCACGGCGCGTGGCTTGGCAAATCTCGAGTAGCCTCGAGTGGACCACTTCTCGTCAGTACACCATTGCCAGACGTGTTAAAGTCAGTTTCAATTGGGTTGTTGCACTAAGTTAAAATTTTAATAGAATCTGTGTTTAACAATAACATTTCTTCATGAAAAATCATTGGAGACATGTAAAAGTTGAAAATAAAGTCTTATACTATTGCAATATCAATTTGACAAATACATGCATTTAAAACGGAGGTGACAACATAACGGCAGTCTGCAGAGAAGTTATTTATTAAACGATGAAAAAAGGATACGAGGTTATAAACTATTGATAGCGACAGTGAAAAAAAGTTTGGGCAGTTGGTTCCAAACGCGGTTGGCGTTGGCAAAATCTAACTAATCATCACATACAAATATATAATTTGAATTTTACACAATCTCGAAATTAACACATTAATTACACAGGTTTACAAAAAAAAAAGGTTGCCTGGATCTGGGGTCAGACCATAAGTTTCTATCGAATTTTGAAAATTGTCTGTTCATATCATATCTTTCCCAATTCATGCAATGAGTACGGAAACATGGTCATTATTTAAACTGCAATATCTCGGCCAAAAAAAAAGATATTTGAGCAAACTCAACGGCATTTTAAAGAGGGAGATTTGTACTTTAAGATCCCATACATGGTTTTTCGAGAAAAAAAAATTCGCAAAACTATACATATGTCAAAAAACCGTGTTAGGATATCTCAAAATCCTGACGTGATAGAGCAAAACTAAAAATAGATACGAATTCAGCGTCGAAAAATACATAAGAAATGTATGGTCAGATTCAGACAACTTTTTTTTGGTAAACCTGTGTTATTATTAAGCGATTGGCAACCCTCTATATATTTTATTTTATCAATAGTGTGTTTTCCATTGAAGCTAGGGAAGCAAAGCTTCCCTTATACGACACGGAATCCCTATTTTTAATATTAATTTATTATACATAAATTCATTTACTACACTCAAAGAAAATGATAGGTAAATTCAACCAAAAAGAGCATATGAAATCGCGCCTATCTAGTTTCATAGTTAAATCAATCAGTAAAGAATAGTCATACAACTTTATTTGTTTTCGTAAACAAATAATAGTAGTTTAATAATCATATCTTCTTGTAACAAATTAAATAGTACAATGACATTTTTTTATGTTCACTAATCATTTTCAATTTGGTCTACAATTAAATAGTACAACGACTTTGTTTTTTGCTCACCAACTAATTTTTAGGTTGATTTGCACTTTATTGTATGATGAAGTTTTGTTTGGTTAGCCAAAATCTCAGTATTGAGACATCAGACCACCCAAACCAAAGATTAGAGATCGTTTATAAGATCCATCCAAATATATCGATGATCCCTGAGAGAATTTGAACATTGCAATCATGTTATTAATTTTCTATAAATTCATAAGAGTGCAAGATAATGCATGATGGATTATTGTTAGTGATTTGTATGTGGCGTCATCTGGGAATAATTTTTGTAATAGACTACGTGGTAGGCAAGCAAATTTTATGGTAATTCTTTTAGAACTTCTAGAAGACGACAATAATATTGGTTTGTCTACCAAGTACAATAGTACAGCGAACTAATACTGGGTTAGAATTACAATTCGATAATAGTTAAAAATAAAATATACTATTATCTAGTTTAATTTGACAGAATTCAACAAAATAATAGTCAGACGAACAAAATAATAGTCTTATTCCTCTATTTTTTAAGTTAATGTTTGTTTTGTTGTACGACAACTTTTTATTAATTAAAATAACAATCACCTCTTGTTTAAAAATACCATAAATATAGTTTGGTTTAACAAAATTAACGATATTGTTAGTTAACCATTTTTTTTGTTGAATTTACCCATACTATTTCTTTGAGTGTAGAAATACTAGAACTAGCAATGATTTTTAAATAGAATCTATATGTTTCAACTACTGATCTAATATAATATTACCAGGTATACATACCTATTAGTTTTGTTTGGTAGTGTTTTGATATTGTGATATTAGACAACAAAGTCTAACTTGGTATTTACGGAACTTTTTCCTGTTTCCACCTATTGTAATGATTTTTTGTTGTATTGACGACTTTGATCAATCATTTCAACGTGTCCCACACCATGTTACTGTATGGTCTTTTGGACAATAAAGTTTATTATTATTATTATTATTATTATTCTTTTTCTTTACTTTATTTAGGCTATTTTTTTTTTATTTTTCATATGATCAGACTTATTTTTGTTTGACAGTTCTTTTGTTTTTATTTTATGAAACCAAGGATTTTTTTTTATTTGTTTTAAGCAGTATTAGGTTTAGGTCAGGGTGTATTAAATAGGTGGTCCGACATACGGCACTTTCCTATGATAATAATGGCTTCATGCTTTCTATTCGATATCCCAAAAATTATCATAAACGAAAACAAATAAATTGAAAACAAAAAATTTATGACACTAAAATACAGGGTTCGGGCTCATATGGAAAACCTGAACAGCGAGGAAAATTCAGGGAATTTTAAAAATCCTAAGAAAATCATTGAAATCTCAGTGAATTTTAAATATTTCGCAAACATCATGGAATTTCGAGACACAATATGAAAAACAATAAACTACTTACGAGTTCCTACTGTTATTTTAAATTATTTTTAAATTGCAACCTTCTATTCATTCGCTGTCGACTTTATGAAACAAATTATTTTTATTATAAAATCGAAAATTAAAGTAAAAATCACCTTTAACATATTAATAATTATTATTTTTTGTCATTGAAAAACATTTTTTCTGTCATGGAAAACCTGGAAAATTCAGGGAATTTTTTCAGCTACGTGAAGTCTGAACCATGAAATAGTATCTTTTATATTCGTTTTTTTATTATAACTTTTGGATTCGGCGGAAAAAATACATCAAATGGTAATTTTAGTTTTTGTCATAAACGTTTCTATCGCCGAAAAAATGGCCTTGTTCCTTCTTTGGTTAGGGCACCCTGTACATTGTACATAGTGAATTTGAATTCGATTTAAATTTTTTAGTTTTAGTAGCTTTTCCCATAAAAGATTTTATTTTATTGAAATTATGCAATGTAAAGGTATATGAGTTGGTTTTTTTTTCATCTTCTCCCCCCCCAAAGTAGTAGGCTTCGGTACGGCCCTGGCAGTAGTTCAGACTGTGTGAACAAATCTAATGTCAAATTCAATTGACGTTTCTAGGTTACATTTCGGTTTATTTTAGCGGCATAAAGTTATGAATAAATCTAAGTTTAAGTGGAGTTTTGTGCCGTACTGTGTAAATAATACCACCAATTCACCGAAAAAACTTTTCTTCAGTATTCCAGTGACGAATGGTGAACGTAAAAATGAATGGTTAACTGTTTTTCTAATATTTATAATCAAAACTATAGCCACAGAAGACCTATAGGTCTTTTGTGCTACAGCTGTAACGTACCTAGCGGCTTTAGCACCTCTAACCTTTGCAATGCTAAAACGATCATCTGTTTTTAAAAATTCGCTGACCATAAATATATCTATAGAAGGTAAAATATCAGAATTGGTTTTTTTTTAAATCCTGCCTCAACCATTTTGAAAGAAAAAAATACCAAACGCTAAAAACTTCTAATTAAATGTCAAATTCAATTTTGAGGTTATTTTCTTTATTGTCAATAATGCCAACTTGTCCCTCTTCTTCTGTTCTGCATATAACTTCACATCTAACTGCCGTTATGATGTCACTTCCGTTTTCGTGATACATTCAAATAGTCGAACTTTAATAATTTTTTTAAATATGTTGCGCTTAGAATTTTCCTTTCAAATTAAATATATAACTAAATTAACGCCTCCACTACCATATTTCACCTTTTTTGAAAATTCGTCAACAACCCAATTGTTATGCGACAAGTGCGCCACTACATATCAAATCTTGCTACACAATCCACAACAGGCTGTGGGAACGGATGCACGGGTCGTACTGATGCACGGGTCGTACGCTCATGAACATTGTTACCAACGGTTTTACCCAAAAGGTTAAGTACCCGTGAGGACACACGTAAACTAATGATCAACGTAATTTCATATGACCTTATCTCAATAAATTAATAAGTTAATGTTAATCAATCTTATTGAATTAAATCGACATTGCATATAATTGAAGACTGTTTAGTGTTACGGGTTTCTACATTGCTTAAAAGGTATTTTGAAGTATCTAACAAGTGAAACAACATGTGGCTCTATGTACACGATTCGTTAGCATGAATACGATGTTGTACGTTTAAAGAACTCTGTCATTTTAGAATTAAACCTCACTGAAACACAACGGCAGCGGCTCCAGGAAGGAATTTGCAAACATTAACAAAAATTAAAGGTGGAATTACCCACTTAATGCTGAGTTCACAACTGCTGTATTTGACAATTAATCTGCAACCGTATTTTGGTGCGTACTACCAAAATCAATAATAGTGGCGGTTTAAGACCCCCAAAACTTCGTAAAAGTGGAGAACCTATAATAGCTACGTAGCGTTCAGGATAAAGTGAACATTACAGTGCAACTGGGGGGATGACAGATTAATGCAAAATGCAGATTTTTTCGTATTCCTCTTGATTTCTAATATTTTTATTAGGGTTTGCGTTTTCAGTATTATTAGTTCAATATTATTAGTTACGAATTACTGCAATCACAATAAAGGGCCTATAACAATTGCTGCTGAAAAGACCTTTGTTTAAAGTAAAAGATGGAGTCCCGTTGCCTCGACAGGTGTCCAGAGTCATCCACGGACTGGTATCGATATTTCTGACTCTCTTCTGCTGGAAGTAGACCCATACACTTTTGCTACGGCGGACTCCTGCCTTTTATAAAAAAAAGGCCAACAATGCAATTCAGTGATTTGTAAATAGTGTAAGTATGGGAGGTTTCTTGTTGCTTATTCTTGCATGCTCTTTGAAAAATTGGCATTACAATTTATGTAGAATTGTCATCAGCAAAAAACTAAATTGTTGCCGAATTCTATAAACATTTAAAAAAAATAGCAACGGCCTTAACACAGATCCTTGTGGAATTCCAGTTACTTACTTTAGACTATATACACATATCCACTATATCGTCGGCTAGCATACGAAGGGGCGTATCTGAAAAGATAGTGTTTTTGAGTTGAGTTCTAAATATTTAGGAGATTTCTAGTTGCTCTCAAAAGGACGTATCTCTATCTGTTTTCGTTGCAGAGATATTCAGGTAGTCACTTTGTGCGTATCTCCATATGACATATTGTAATAGCTAACAAAAAGGCGCGTTTCAGATACGTCTTATTGTTTGCAATATCTTATTATTTTTTAGATTAGTTACGGCGTTTTTCCTTTCTGTTGTCTTTGGAAGGAAAAGATCACTCGTCTTCCGTACATATTTAACAGTCTCAGCATTTAAGTACCACCTAGCGTTGAGAATTTAAACCAATATTTACATTGTTAGATGCCTCTTCGCAATATTACAAATTTCTTTAGTACTTTCTGTCACAAGTCTTTTTCTGTTGCAGACTGAGTATTACTTACAGTTAAGATGAACGTGTTAGTAGTCTGGGACGATCAGACAAAAAACGTTGTTTACTCCGATGAACTTGCTATTGTGGGAAAGAAGCAGCAGAAGGTTAAACGTGGAACAAAAGTGAAAATGTTATATAAAAAAGTGTGGTATTATGGAACTGTGTTAGAATGTGAACAGAACAATGACTCAAGTTCTGATAGTGATAGCTTACCCCCGTGTCATATTTTGAAAAAACATAAAAAAGAGGAAGCGGTTGGACAATCTATGGAAACTGCAACGAATGCAGTTCTATTTACGGAATCCAATATGATCATACAGGAAAATACAGCTCTAGCAGACAATATAAATTCTACGAAGAAAGCAATTCGGACTACCAGATTTGCCAAAAGTTATAGTTTCGAAGTAGATACAAATTTAGGCAAAGATTATATACAGCGCATTTGAAAGCGATGATGATCCAGACAGGGATCCAAATTATGTATGTACATCTATCGGGTGCAAAAGGGAAGTGCATTTCAATTCAACATACCGTGTACATAATACGGATATTATGACTGATAGAGTTAAGGGACACTTTAGTAATAAAAACAAATATTGAAAAAAAATGTCAACAATAGGAGAGGCAAACACAATTTCTGTAGCTGACATTGATATAAATGGCGGTCCTACAAATGCCCAAACATGCGAGACAAAGAATTGTGAAAACGAAGTATTTAATACATGTGTTCGATGCCTTACATCTTTGTTGGGACCATTTTATTGCCGACCCACCTTCTGAAACACACAACCTAACTGTTTCTCCTAATGTAGAACTTGGTGTGCCTCACAACTCCACTGTTTCTCCTGAAAAACCTGTAGAGACATTAGTTCAATGTAGAGCACCGGGATAATATAGCATGGAGGGATCTGGAAAAGAAATTAAAAAAAGGAAAAAGAAAAAGAAGAACAGCTCAAAAGTTGAGACAAAGTGGACAACCTTACATCAGATCTACAACGATGAATTTAGTACCACCAAAAACCCTAAAGGATCGCTGCCAAGGGGGTACGTGCAAACGAAACAAGAAAAGACGTCTCGATTTTACAGAGGGAGAGCGTCAAGAGCTCCTAAATGTTTATTATAGCTTAGGAGATATACAGCTGCAGCGTGTGTATATCAACCGACACATCTGTAAGGAGAAAACAAAACAGAAAACCACAAAAGAAGAGGAATCAAGGCGTAGTTTTTCCAATCACTATTTTTTGCCACTTGCGAACGTTCCAGTATGCAAAATATTTTTCTTGAACACGTTAGCCATTAGGGAAAAAGTGATGCGTAACACTGTGGAAAAACTGGAGTTAACCGGTGTAGTTGAAAAGGACAAACGCGGTGGGCGCCATAACTCCATGAAGAAAAGAGATGAAATTGTGAGGCTGGCAATAACAGATCATATAAATAGATTCCCTTGAGTAGAGTCTCACTACTGCCGTAAAAACTCCTCTAGGGAATACCTTCACCCGGACTTAACAATTCCTATAATGCATAAAATGTACATAAAAGAATAAAAGGTAGCATATACACCTATCGTCGTATATTCAAGGAGATGAATTTATCGTTCCACAGACCGAAAAAAGATTTATGTAGTTTATGCATGACCTACGATGCGGGAGATGCTAGCAAGAAAATGCAATTAGAAAAAAAGATATAGGCTGCACATAGCAAGAAAGGCGAAGGTACGTACAATAAAAGAAGAGTGTAAAGACAAATCAATAAAGATAATTCGTTTTTAAGTACAAGTCATTCATTTTCCAAAATCGAAAGAAAGTGCAGTTTTTTTTATAAAAGCGCCTAGGAGCCTATAACTTCACACTGTATAAGTTAGCCTCTAAATATTGCTTCTGTTGCACGTGGAGTGAAATAGACAGCAAGAGAGGTTCCGCCGAAATATTGACATTTATTTACAAGTTTCTGCAACATTACGATGATAAAGGAATTCATTCAGTAGTTTTATTTTCTGATGGCTGTAGCGGCCAAAACAAGAACAGCATCATCGCTTCTATGTTGCTATATTTTGTAACAAACAGCATAAATACTGAACAAATAAATCTTAGGTTTTTTGAGCCCTACCACGGTCAAAGTGAAGGGGACTCGGCCCACAGCCCAATATCAACTGCCTTGTTGCATTCAGGAGACCTGTTTGTTCCATCACAGCTAATCCCCATATTCAGATTAACTAGAAGGAAACATCCATACATTGTAAATCACCTAGAATATTCTGATTTTTTGGATTTCAAAAAAGATTTAAATATTTTGAAAGTACGTAAAGATGACAAAAAGAATGACGTTAACTGGAAGGAGATGTTTGAGTACAAGGTGGAAAAAAGAACCCTAATAAAATTTCCTTCAAGAATTCTCCCTGTGATGAAGAGTACCGGAGTATTATCATAAGCAAAACATGTACAAAATTTTTGAAGTTGCCCGTTGGTAAACTTAACAACGAGCGACCTAAGAAAACACTCCTAAAATGTAACGACTTACTTTTGCTATGCGCTGGAGAAACTCCTGTGATAAGATCTCAGGAACACATTGCCTTTTACCGATCAATTTAACATGAATAAAAGGGCAATTTTTATTCTGTCTATATCTGTTAAAATTCTAGTAAGTTTATTAAAGACCAATTTTTATTCCCTTTAGTGTTAGAATTTATGTTAAGTTTACTAAAGGCCGATTTATTGATATATCGGCATTGTGTTAACAATTTTATTTTTGTTCTATCGGCTTAGTGTAAGAATTTATATTTTTTGTTAAAACTTTGTTAATTTTATAAATTTTATACCAAAAATAAACATTATTATCATGCTTAAAGGGCATATGTATTTTCTCAATAACTTTATATCCCATAAAAGAAACACACACAAAAAGCCTATCTCATATTTTTCATATATATATATATATATTTTATATCACTTAGAACTGTGTTCACTTTTTAAAAACTTTTATTCTTGGTTTTACAAAATATTTTATATGATTATATATTTGTTACAATAGTTAAATGTTGTAGGTATAAAGATTAAATGTAGACTGACTGCAGATGCGTCTCTGGGTGATATTTATAACATACTGCTATCAACGTAGGCACATGCATTTCTCGGAATTATGCTATGCCAGCGTTTTACATGAGAAAGCTTTGTTTTAAAAGGAAGTTGTTATCGCTTTAGATAAGGTATATCAAATTATATCACGTACCGAGATAAGGATATAAAGTTACTTGTTGGATAAGATACTTATACGTTTGAATGGATTAATACAGTTTGTTTAGCATATAACAACTCCCTTTCTTTTTGAAAAGTCGGTGTTATTCACCGACTTTTGAGGGAAAATCGGTCATTTCTTCCTCTTCTGTAGGTAGATGAGGTCTTCTTCTCAGGAGGGTGCCAATTCTTTTCAGCATTTCATTAGGGGTGGTGTCCTTGGATTCCTTACAACCACAGCATCTTTTCCTGCATTTCCAGGCGATGAAGGCGGCTAGGAGACAGATGGACAGACCAATAACTATATACATGCTTAAGGAAAAATGTTTGGTTATAAACGGCTCGTTTATTAGTTTGTCTAGATCTCTAGAGTATTGCTCGAGTTTGTGGTTGGCTATGTCTAGATTTTCTACATTTAGGTGATCGAACTGGAGAGGTTCCAACTTGGGTAGCTGGAGTTTTTCGGGAATGTCACTACAACAGTCATAGGGTATAACCACTGGATGGGAATTGTCTGTAATGTTGATGGTATTGCGGCTTTCTGCTTGCACTTTTGTTATACCGACAAACGCGTAACAGTCCGGATGTAGTTTTAATATGGAGTTCTTATTAACACTGGTAATTTTCGTGTCCATTTTATTACAGTTTATGGTGATATGAATGGGTTCAGAGACAATTATTAACCACACATTGCCTTGTAGTTTCTGAACGTTATAACCTTGTCCATAGACGAGGGAACTTACACAGTTTTCGGGGATTTTTCTGAAGTTTTTCAGTAGCTGGGCTTCGCATGCTGCACTGCTGTCGATCGGGTAGGCGTAGAGGTCTGAGCATAGTTTCTTATGGGAATCTAGTTGTTTGCATGTACTCAGGTCCTTGACGGGGATGTACATTAGTGAATCATCGTTACGCGCAATGAATTTTTGTGAGAATGACAAGACATGGTGAAGGCCAGTTCTGTTGTCTAGTATAGGGATAGGATACAAATGATACAGGGTATAGAGTTGTTGTTCTACTAGTGGTATTCTTAGAACGAAAACAAGATCTGATTTTGATTGAAAGGCTTCTAGTTCGATAATTTCTAAGTATTGGGGAATTTCTGAATATTTTACCGGTAGGGGTAAATTATTTTTTACTAAGTTTTGAGAGATTTCCTGAAGTGCAGTAATCAAACTTTCGGGTGAAATAATTGAAGAGTGTATTATTTTCAGACGAGCAAATGTGATCGCGTTCAAAATGTCATCAAGGTTGCTCTGGAGGTACAAGTAACTTTCAGTCAATTTTTCACATGTTTCGATAAATTTTAGTTCGGCTTGAACCAGTGCAACTCTATCATTTACTTTATGCAATCCGATTTGAATCTTTTTCATATCCTCGTTAAACGTTACTATATTAATTTGCATGTTTTGAACCGTTTCGTTAAAGGTTTTTATGACGGTAGAGGTAACGGATATTTGATTTTTCAGGAGGTTTTCTATTTGATGTTGATCTTTGTTTAATTTATTGATACTGTCTGTGAAGAATTGTCCATCTTCAGCATCTAGATTGCCGGTAATTGCTTTAAATATACTACCCGCTCCATTTAATATACCACGCTTGAATCGTTTGGTGTTAACAAAGATTTCTTCAAATTTTACTTTGAGGGAATTTGACACTTGGTTTAAGAGTGATACGTGTGTTTTGACTTTGACTAGGAATTCTTTTGTTTCGCGTGTATCGGGGGTGAATATATTGACTATTGATTCTAAGATTTTGTTGTTGTTGATAAAGGCTTCTTCGAGGCTTGATAGATTTTTATGGACTAGCAGAGTCCATTTATTATTGGAAATTATTATCCTCGTTTCGTCGTGGTAATAGACTCCGACGGTGTTATTGATGGGTGTTATTTGGTACTGGGACATGGCTGCTCCGATCAGCAAGGTGAACCTGTAAGGCAATTTAGGCTTCAATATATGGTTTTAACCTGTCAAAGTTAGCTTTAGTTTTTTGTTTTGTTTTTTTGTTAAGGAGGGTGGCTGAGTTTTTGTGAAGTTCCAAAATCTCAAATGGCCCGTTATATTTATTACGTAACTTATCAGTGATTTGGGATTCTTTTAAATACACCTTTTGACCAATCTGATATTCGGGGGTTTCCTTTGAAACGTGGGCGTCGAACCGAACTTTCGCTTTTTGTTTTTGTGTTTCAGTTCTGGCGCGCGCGACTTTATAATAATAAGACAGGCGATTATTTAAGTCTCTGACGTATTTCGTGACTAGTTCTTCCTGATTATATAGCGTCTCAGGTGGTCTACTGGACGTGTGTCCGAAAACTAACTCGTAGGGTGTAAATCCGTGAGTTTTATTAGTAGAGGTATTATAGCATATTATCGCGTAAGGTAATATGTTGAAGGGGTGTTCGTCAGGGTGTTCTGCCACGTGTGCTCGGATCATTTCCAACAAGGTAGCGTGGAACCTTTCTAAGGAACCATTAGATTGGGGGTGTCCGACACTAGACTGCGTTACTTTGATGTCATAGAGGAGACATAAATCTTTTAGGATGGCGTTATCGAATTCTCGGCCATAATCGCAATGAATTCGAAGGGGTGTTCCGAAGTGCTGGAAGTAAACGAGCAGAGTGTTTGCGATTGATTTTGCTGATTTATCTTTGATAGGATACGCTTGAGTGAATTTTGTAAGTTCGTCGCGTATAGTAAGTGCGTAATTTTTCGTTGGGACTTCTAGGACGTCGATGTTTATACGTTCAAAAGGGGATTTAGGCGTCTCCGTAATTACGAGAGGGTTATCTAAATTTTTGCGACAGATTTTTGTTTCTTGGCAGATTTTGCAGGTTTTTATGAAATTTTCGACGTCTTTTGTCAATCCTTTCCAATTGTATTTCTCTCGAATACGACGAATAGTCTCATTTATTCCGCGGTGGAGATGAGCTTTGCCAGTATGATGCTGGTCGATAATAATTGGGATTTCGTCGTCACTGGGTGTTCTAGTAACGTTTTGACATATTTTAAGTTTCACGTCTTTTTCCGATAAAAGAAATGACAAAATTTCGAGAATAGGAAGTTCGACATTGTTTTCGATACAATACGTTTTGGAGTCGTCGAACTCTTCACGACCTTTGTATAGCGAGATGAATAGATTTTGGATTACGGTTTCGGGGTCGTATGGTAGAGCCACGATAAAATAGTTTCTATGTCGCACCGACTTACTCGATAATTTATTTAATTCTAAATCTCGGAAGTCTGCGTTTTCTTCGAACAAGTCTTCAAGGATTTTATAATGAAAATCTTTGAGATTGTTTTGTTGGAAAAAGGTCACTATATTTTTGTTGGTTTTGTCCAAGAGTTGCCCGTTTGAAAATTCAATTTTAGAATAGTCGATAAGTGACTTGGTTTTATACAATTTTACGAAAGTTTCGAATTCGTTCAGGACATCTTCTTGTTCGTTTGTTTCCGTCGTGTCGCTTGTCGTGTCCTGACTATCAGGATCGGGTTCTATTGGAGTTGAGGGACTTTGAATGGGGTACGTTACTAGTTTTGATTCTGCTTGAAAGTTAGAGGAATCTTGAATGTGATTTATCTTTATGCGGGAAAGAGCGTCTGCATTTTTATTAATGCGGCCGGGTTTATATTCGATTTCGTATTCGTACTCTTCAAGCTTCAGTCGCCAGCGTGCTAGACGGCTTCCGGGGTCTTTTATCGAAAAGAGCCACGTTAGAGGCCTATGGTCGGTTATTAGTTTAAATTTCCGACCAAATATGTATGGACGGAAGTGTTTCACGGCCCATACTATAGCTAAAAGTTCACGCTCTATGGTTGAGTATTTGGTTTCGGCTTTACAGAGGGTCCTTGAGGCGAAAGCTATTGGTAAGTCTTTGCCAATGGGGCCTTGTGAGAGCACGGCGCCGATGGCGAACGCGCTTGCATCAGTGGTGAGTAGAAACGTTTCGTCGAAGTTTGGGTAGATAAGTACTGGGGTCGAAGTGAGGGCTTGTTTCAATTCCTCGAAGGATTTGTGACATTCTGAGTCGAAAGCAAAAGGGACATCCTTTTGTAACAATTTGGTGAGGGGCTTGGATAGTTTCGCGAAATTACTTATAAATCTGCGATAATAACCTGCCAACCCGAGGAAGGATTTGATTTCCTTCTGGTTAGTGGGTTGCGGAAAGTTTTGGATGCACTGTACCTTATCGGGGTTTGGTTTTACTCCTTCTTTAGTTATGAGGTGACCCAGGTATGCGACTTCTTTACGAAGGAACTCGCATTTATCAGGTTGGATTTTTAAGTTAGCATTTCGAAGGCGTTTGAACACTTCCGTGAGACGAGAAATGTGTTCGTGAACTGTCGGGGAATATATGATAATATCATCCATATATACCAGACATCTCTCGTTCTGAATGCCCATGAGGATGTTGTCCATAACCCTTTGGAAGGTGGAAGGGGCGTTTTTAAGGCCGAAGGGCATACGAACGAATTCATAGTGTCCGTTGTCTACGCTAAATGCACTTTTCGGGATGTCTTTCGGGTCTATCTCGATCTGGTGGAACCCAGAGGCCAAGTCCAATGTTGTGAAGTACTGGCACTTGCCTAATTGATCCAGGAGATCTGAGATGTTGGGTAGAGGGTATTTGTCTCCTACAGTTAACTCATTGAGTTTTCTGTAGTCTACAACCACACGCCATTTCGGCTTACCCGAAGCATCAAGTTTCTTAGGGACAACCCACACTGGAGATGACCAGGGGGAGTTAGAGGGACGAATAATATTTTGTTCTAACATTTTGGATACCTGCGTTTTGACTTCTTCTTTGTGTATCTGAGGGTATCGGTACGATTTCGTGAATACTGGTTTCGCGTCATTGGTATCTATCGCGTGTTTAATTTCATTGGTGAAAGTTAGTTGGTCACCTTCAAGATAAAAAATGTCCGCATATTCTAGACAAAGTTGAGTTATTAGTTCATTTTCCTCCATGTTTAGGTGGTCTAGACGGAGTTGGTTTTTTATTTCATAATGTCTGTCTACGAAAGTTTGGGAGGTTTCTTCATCCATATAATTCAGTGAGAAATTTTGGATCGGTTCTAGTTTTAAATTTGAAAAATTAACGGTTTTGGGTACCGCGTTTACGTTTAATATAGAGGTAATAAATTCACCTTTATCGTCTATCTGAACTATCGCGTTAGGTAGTCTTACCTTGTCTACTTCGGTAGCTAGCAGTATAGCTTCTGTATTGGACAAGTGACATTTAAGTTTGGTAATTTGTTCTATACGTGGTTCAACTGAAATTATATTTGATATATTACGAGTGGTATCACGATTATCTGGATTTGGGTAATTTTGTATGTTTGGCAGACCCTGGTCCGTGACTTTGTGGATCGGGATTGTTTTGAAATTTGTTACAAGTTTTTTGTTTTTTATATCCACTATACAATTGTAATGTTCTAAGAAATCAGACCCTAGGAGTCCATCGAATTCTATGTCAAGATCACATACATAAATTTTAAATGGTTCATTGTTGTCAAACGGGATAAAGACGGCTTCGTTAATATTTATTTTTTGGTCAGTTATGCCTTGGATCGTAATGTTTTCCGGACATCTCCTACTATAATTTTCACAAATTTTGGGTTTGAATATGGATAGTCCTGCGCCCGTGTCTATTAATAATCTATGCGTGTTAGTAATGTCATAGATATAATACAAATTTTTGGATTTGACAGACAATAAGGGGCTTATAGGAACTGTTGTTCCGGGAAGTTGAGATTCGGGTTGAAATTGTCCAAGTTCATTTTGCCAAATTGGGTTTGCAATACTGTCATCTCGGGGTCTCCGGTTTTGTGATAAGGCGGGTCCGACTGGGCATGTGGGCCTGATCGAAAATCCCGATTATATACAGGTGTTGTATCGAAAGTGGGTTCGTCCGTGTAATAATTTTCGGAGGGACTATTAGCAGTATAATAGTCTTCGTTGCTGTTGTCGTATTCCGAAGTATTAGCTGTATAATAGTTCGGACTTGCGTAGGGGTTATTATCAGTATAATATCCCTCGTTAATATTTTCGTAAGGGTTATCGTGAACGTAATAACTTTGATTTTGTTGCTCTAGGTTTTCGGGTTCAGTATTTTGATTGAGATGAAGCGTTTTTCTATTTGAATTTGGTCTATAATAATTAGGGTTAGGTTGAATCGCAGGTGGTCTTGCATTATTGAAATTTGGGTTTGGTGCAATGACGGGTGGTCTTTGTTGCTGGAAGTTTTGTGAGCTTCCAGGATTTTGGTTATAATAGTTAGGTCTTTGTTGGAAATTTTGCGAATTTCCAGGATTTTGATTATAGTAATTAGGCCTAGGATAGATTTGGGGAGTACCAAAATTTGGGGGTCGAGAACTTTGTTGTCTCTGACGACATTCATTAGCGACGTGTCCCGTACGTTTGCAAAATGAACAATGTCTTGCAGGTAAGGGGAAGTTTTGGTTACGCGTGGGAGTGATTGCACTATTGTTGCGATTGGTTTTTTGCGTTTCAAAGTAATTTAATTGGAGTTCTTTTCGAACTCTCGTTATTGCTTTTAGCATATTCTCAGGGTCGCTTGCCCTAACAACATGCGCAAGTTTGGGTTCTAGTCCCGTGAGTAGGGTGTTCAAAACCATGCCCTCAGTTAATTGCGTTTGGGCTTGTTTTTGTGCCGCTGTTAACCGCTGTTTATGAACAGAAGCATGCATTTTTGCTTCGTGGGTTTGTAAGCGCGCAATAAACGTGAGCGGAGATTCACCGGGAAGTTGTCGCATTCTTTGCAAGTCTTGTATCAAGGAGGTTAGGTCTCTACTATCACCAAAATGATTCTCTAAAAGAGTCTTAATTTCTTCCCAATGAGTGGGATTTCTAGAGTTCACTAGTTCAGCTGCACGGCCTTTTAATTTGTTTTTTATATGAACAGTTAAAAGTACCACCTGGTTACCAATCGACATGCCATAAGCGGTTCTGCATGAATTTAGGAATGTATTTAAATTTATTTGATTACCGTCATATTCAGGAATAATTGAAAATATTTCGCTCAATTTATACGGTTCAACAGCGTCTGGTTGAGGTTGAGGTTGAGGTTGTGGCTCGTGCTGTTGTTGGTTTTGTTGTTGTTGTTGGTGAGCCATATTTCGAGTAGTTACTGGCATAAACTAATTTGAATTTGAAAACTTAGATTTATTTTACTTATAATAGCAATGGACAACAGAACTGTTCTTTCCACGGACAATACGCAAGAAATGATTATTATTTTAATTAAATTTGCACTAAAAACGAGATGATTCAATAAGTACTTACACGTAATAAATATTCATTTGTAGGTTCTTTCTTGATTTAGGGATTGGAATCCGCCGCCCGTCGTCAAAGGTCTCCTTGTTCCGGCGATCCTTTCCTGAAGTTAGGCCCTTTTTGGGGTGTTCCTTGTTCTTCTGGGAGGTTTTCGTTGGTTAGGCTCTTCTTCCAGGCGTTATTACCAATCCTACCGACTGCGCCACTTTTATATCACTTAGAACTGTGTTCACTTTTTAAAAACTTTTATTCTTGGTTTTACAAAATATTTTATATGATTATATATTTGTTACAATAGTTAAATGTTGTAGGTATAAAGATTAAATGTAGACTGACTGCAGATGCGTCTCTGGGTGATATTTATAACATACTGCTATCAACGTAGGCACATGCATTTCTCGGAATTATGCTATGCCAGCGTTTTACATGAGAAAGCTTTGTTTTAAAAGGAAGTTGTTATCGCTTTAGATAAGGTATATCAAATTATATCACGTACCGAGATAAGGATATAAAGTTACTTGTTGGATAAGATACTTATACGTTTGAATGGATTAATACAGTTTGTTTAGCATATAACATATATATATATATATATATATATATATATATATATATATATATATATATATTTTTTTTTTTTTTTTTTTTCCAAATCTCAACGGTGAATACAGCAATTTTTCAGTGTAATGGTTTTCCGAAATTGGTCTTCAAATGACAAGAGAATCCCAGTCAAAGACTTCCAATCGCCTCTTTGTGGAAAGAGTTTGACTGGCGCCGAAATTTTGAAACGGCTCTCCTATTAAATGAGTAATTTTGAGATACGCCCCTTCGTATGTTAGACGACGCTATCAGCTAAATAAAATATTATTCAGTGATGATCGGAAATTTTGTTTATTTGTGTAATTAAATTCCTTAGAGATGACATTGATTCTTTCGTAACTTACGGTTGGTCAAAAATAGCCTTTAAACGCGAACACAATAAATTCCTCATTGTCATAACGCTCGTTAAGTAAGTTCCATGCGAGAAAGTAATTGTCTGTAGACTAGTTAATTGAACTTATTATTTGTAAGGCCTCCCCATTTAACGATGTCATTAGATAGTAAAAGTTTTCTACTTGAGACAATCTTCTATTTTACTGAATTAATGAAGTAAATAAATTTCGAAATCCTAGCCAATATTTGCAATTTCCAGAAAATATTGGTTAGCTCATTTAATTACTTCTACATCCAGTGGAAGTATAGTAACGACAAAAAATTTTTTTTAAATTTTTATTGTTCAAATAGGTTTAAAGTGTCATGTAACGTCGAGATTTCTGTCTGTCGGTGTGTAACTTTTTTTTGTGCGCACGTTTACTATGGAACCGTCTGAGATATTGACTTGAAATTTAGTACACATATGTACTTTAACGAGATCTAGAACTATATTATATTTTCATCTTGTTCCGTCGAAGAGTTGGGGGGTAAATTGGGGTAAATTTGGGGTAAATAGGTAAATCAAGCAGGTAAGAGTTCATAAAATTGGTATTTAGTATATACAAGAGAAGCTAAGGTCTCAAAAAAAAATTAGGCATTAGCCACCCCCATTACCACCACCACCCCGTTATTAAAGGGGACGAAAAAAAATGTGATTTAGTGTGTGTACAGGAACCAGAAACCTTAAAATATTTTTTTACTTTATCCACCCCCACTACCACCCCCCACCCCCACTACCGATGTGGGGTATCGTTTTATGGGTTTTTGGAGTAGAAGATTTCAAGTATTGTGTTATTAAAGTTCCATAAACAATTATTTCCACATACAAAATTTTTTCGTTGTGAGTGACTTGGATAGAAAATCTAGATGTGGAAGTAGTGATTCCTTGGGCAGCGGTTTTTTATATAGCGAATAGTTAACAGCTCTTTATCATCACCCTCAAATTGTTTCACAGAGGTTTAGATTTGTTAAATTTGCTTTCAGGGTGTTACTATTTATTTTAACCTCCCCACAATAAAATTGTGGGAGGTTACTACAATTAGTCCAAAATCGAAAATTGAGATAACATCAAATCTTTACGTTTTGAGGTCCCAGGAACCCAAAAAAGTTGTTTTTGAAAAATGTCTGTGTGTGTGTATGTGTGTGTGTGTGTGTATGTATGTTAGCACGATAGCGGCGAAGCTACTAAACGGATTTGGATGAAACTTTGCATGAGGGTTTCTTTAGTGCTCCAGAAGATCTGAAAAGGTTTTGGTTAAGATCGGATTACGTTTAGTGCTGCTTTGGCACAACAAGTTGTTTATTTTATGATTACTTACAATTTGTAATTGAACCATTGAAAAGCAGTAAAAATTCCGATTTCAACGATATATCACACTTGCACTTTTTCGATTTGGTTTCCGTGAAAAAAATTAAAAAACAAAATAACACGCTTCTTGTGTAAGATAAATTTTATAGTCTAACCTAACGTTCCATAGACGTGTCAGAGCACGGTCACTAAACGATACGGTTGCATCAATCAGCAGCTTTAGGACGAGAGAGACGCGGGGGGCGGGAAATCGAATGAAAGAGACAGACATATCTGATTTCCGTGCAGAAGACAGAGACAAAGATTCCGGTAGGGTCTACAGCCTACGTCACCTGTAGACACTACAAGTATCTTTGTCTCTGTCTTTTGCAAATCGGATATGTCTATCTCTTTCATTCGATTTCCCGCCCCCCGCGTCTCTCTCGTCCTAAAGCTGCTGATTGATGCAACCGTATCGTTTATCGACCGTGGTGTCAGAGAACGTATACCACAAAATAATACAGGGCTGTACCCCTTACTCTCTGCAAATTTGCAGCCGCAAAGGCTTTTTTGAGAGACTATTGACGGAATCGGGACTGTACTGATCTGATGAGAGTGAAATTCTACATCTCAACGCGACATTCCGAACGACTAATTATCTACGGTTAATTAGTTATTAACGCGCAAAGACTGTCTATCTCTTTTTTTGCGGCGAAACGAGATAGAAGATGGACACTCTTCTAACACAAATTCGCGATCGAGAAACGTCAAACGAAAAATTGCAAAAATGTCACTTTTGATTCATTCGTGCCGAGCTGAATTTTCGAATTTCGACATGCAATTTACGATGCGGATCAACTAAAAGTCTTTCTCTTTCCATCGCTACATAGTACGACCGTCGCGGTATCGTATTTTTTAAAATACGAGTAAATTTAGATGTCGTGTTTTCGACCAAAATTTACCCTCGGATGCCTCAACTCTGAAAACGGTTTTGATCTGTAACTCGGAAACTGTGAGAGATAGCTCAAAAATAAAAACTCCCTAAGGAAAACTACATAATTCAGGAACGTTTTGCCGCACTCGAAATTTTAATGGGACTTTTCGTTTGGGTCCGGCGGGCCTTTCAAGATGACGGTGTCATGAACTTTTTTCATTAAATCGTTGGTAACTTCTAAACTGCGACTCCTACGGCAAAAAACTTCGACCTAACGAAATTGTAGAGAATTGAATTACCTAAAAGTCTTTTTTTGGATTTTTATGCTGTTCCAAAAATTGCCGAGATACGGTCGGCCAAAGTGGAGACTTTTTTGAAATTCGTCTAAAATCTAGAATTTTTTCTCTTTAAACCTCCATAACTCTTAAACGGCGGTCCCTAGGCCAAAATACTTCGCCCTAACGAATGTGTAGAGAATTTAATGCTACAAAAAATTGTTTTTTATTTTTTGACATAAGACAAAAGTACGTTAGGAACAAAACAAGTGGAAATTTACATTTTCGAAGCAAACGTGTTTTTTTCTCTTCTCTTGCGAATATCTAGATAAATATTGATTTTGGCAAAAAAATAGTAGGGAACTATTAGAAAGACAATAAAATGATGATGAATTTGCTTTGTCAAAAAATATCTGTAGGATTAATGGTTTCGCTGCTATCTACGTTTCAACACAAAATTTCGATTTTCCCATATGCCCAAATTATATTTGATACTGATAGCCAAGTGAAATTTATAGTTTTTTGTCTTCAAAGCAGTGCAATGTACAGGGTGATATTCTAATAATGACAGAGGTGTTCAGTGATTTCGGCTGATAACTCGGGAACGGTTGAAGATATCGAACTGAAATTTGAAACGTAGGTATAAATATTGTAGACGGACGGATTACGACTTAATTAATAATACACCTACGTCACATGACGTCGCAAAAATGAAAAATTTTTACAACAGACGAACTGATACAGATATCGACTTAACGGTTGGAGTTATTGAATTGAAATTTGAAACATAGGTAGAAATATTGTAAATGGACGGAATAAAAGTGAATTAATAATACACCTACATCTACATGACGTCACAAATAAGACAAATTCTTACAACAGGCGAACTGGTACAGATACTGACTTAACGATTGGAAACATCCAATTAAAATTTGAAATGTGGTGGGAAATATTATGTACGAACGGAATACAAGTGAATTAATAATACACCTACGTCCACATGACGTCACAAATAAGAAAAATTCTTAGAAACTGGTGCAGATATCGACTTAACTATTGGAAACATCCAATTAAAGTTTGAAACGTAGGTGGAAATATTGTAGATGGATGGAATATGAGTGAATTAAAAATACACCTAAGTTCTGATGACGTCATAAAAACATAAAATTCTTATAACAGGCGAACTGATGATGATATCAAAAAATATTTCTACAAGACGAGTCACGAAATTTTTTTTTTAATTTCCAAGAAATAACAAATTTTCAGGGAAATGTCACTTTTCAGAAAAATGTTAAATTTTCAGGAAAATATCAAATTTTCGGAGAAATGTCACTTTTCAAAAAAATGTCAAATTTTCGAAAAAATGTTAAATTATCAGGGAAATGTCATTTTTCAGAAATGTCAAATTTTCGGAAAAATGTCACTTTTCAGAAAAATGTCAAATTTTCGAAAAAACTCAAATTCAGAAAAATGTCAAATGTTTGAAAATTGTCAAATTTTCGGAGAAATGTCACTTCAGAAAAATGTTAAAAATTCAAGAAAATGTCACTTTTCAGAAAAATATCAAATTTTCGAAAAAACGTCAAATTTTCGAAGAAATATCACCTTTCAGAAAAATGTCAAATGTTTGAAAATTGTCAAATTTTAGGAGTAATGTCACTTTTCAGAAAAATGTCAAAAATTCAGGAAAATGTCAAATTTTCGGAAAAATGTCACTTTTCAGAAAAATGTCAAATTTTCAGAAAAATGTCAAATTTTATTAAATGGACTCAAAGGAAAATTCCCAAAAAATACTACGGGTCCATCTGTGGTATAAGTTCTCTGCTAGTGTCTTAAAGCGTGCAGACTGTATGCTGAATATTTTTGACGTGTTAAGTGTATCGAGAGATTACCAGTTTTTTCGACGTTTATAAAGCCCACGGATGGTGTGAGAGGCCATCCTGAACCGCTTACAAGCACTACAAGTGTAAGCAACCCCACCGGAACGCTTTCGGTGAGTTTTTTCCAATAAAACTTTAAAGGTGACAGTGACATTATATTTTAGAAACTATTTCCGCTACTTCCGGCATCCCCGGAAATTCTTCCGGCAACATAACCTAAAAGTAGTACTACATAACCTAAAAACAATTGAAGATATTGGTATCAACCTAAACATTTTTCAAAAACCAAATTCCCCAGAGAAACATTGGAACCAAAAATTTGACAGCTGTCACTTCCCCGACCGATTTAGTGAAAAATCGGTCGAGGCCAAAAGATAAAACAAAATATACCAAGTCAAACTTAAACGATCCACCATGAACACTACCCTGGCTACATCTGGCAGGGAAGATGTCCACCAAGAGTTATATGGTTTTTTCCAAAGATGGCCATCCCTGCCATCCATCCCATTACCAACGAACAGGTTCTTTTCGTTTACTTGTTTCCCGTATCAATAAGCAAAATTATTAAGTACTCTTGCCTACGAACGTTTTTATAGTATTGTGTTTATTTTTATATTAATTTTAGGTCCATGTGGACACATTATAATTTTAACCTAGTTTTTAAGCCTACCTACAGAAGACAGGAGCTACATTTCTATTTTTCTCCAAGCCAAACCGGACCTACCCCGTCCAGCCTCACACTCGCCACGGCGGTGTTTACCTTGGTTGTCTGGCTGGCCCCGGGCTAGGATCCGATGAAGCATATGTTTGTATTAAAACATTGAATAAAATATTAATGTTGTGCAGACTATAAATTTAACACTCAAGTTCTTAGGTCCAAATCCCACCGAACGCAAAACTTTTTTTCTGATTTAATATGAAAAATATATTTCAACTTAATAAATATAATTAAATGAGATCGTTCATATTGTTTAGTGCTCTTTTAAGTTTCAAAGATTCACCGGGTGGGGAGGTTCCAGCAGCTTCCAGTAGCTGCCGATTTTTTTAATTTGTTTCCTTCTTCTCGGCCATTTTGCTGGTGTTTCTGATACAAGGTTACTCAGTGTTTATAATGCTACTAAAGAATGACTGACTTACTGCAGGAAGTTATTCAAACTTCGTCTCAAATAGTTTAATGCAACAGATGCATACTGAACTCAAAGACGGAATCTCTTAATCTCAGCTCTAAATTTGGTGGCTCATAGATTTTTCTGTGGAAATGTTTAAAGTAGATGCCACCTTTTGTTTTTAAAATTGTACTACTCTTCAGTAAGAATGTGAGAAACTCACATTGCACTTGTAAATTTTATTTTCGTCTGTACCATAAACTAAAAGTCTCCGCGATTTTAACCTGACTTAATACAAAGTTTACATACCGACTCGAAGGACCACATGTTGAAATAAGAATGCATGAATGATGGTTTTAAATTAATTTATTTAGTTAGAACTTTGACAAAAAATAATAAATAATATTAATAATTTAATTTAGTTTCAATCAATCTTAAACAGATAGATAGCAAAGCTAGCGACCGGTAGTTTTCTGGTAGGCAGAATCCTCTTTTTATATGAGGAATAATTTTGTCTGTTTTCAAAATTGAAATAAAAATACTCGTTGGCAATTAGAACCAAGTGACGATTCTTTCTACCTGTAATTCTATTTAATATTAAAATATAACTCAAAATACACCATAAATTAAACAACTTTCAACTCCAAAGCCAAAACAGCGATTCTGTCCATCTATCTTTTGATATTTTGGTCTCTCAGTCACCAGTATCAGTTATTTTAATCTAAAATAAGAGTTTCTTTCGATAAAATCTGATAGTTGATATTTTGTAAGAATTTACGCTAGCATAATTTTGTGGCAAGCACATACAATATTTTATTATTCATAAGAGAAACTCTCGGCATGCATTTAATAAAACCAGGACCAAAGTTTAATTAAAGCTAGATTAGATTTATCAAATTGAAATTTCAGTAATTAGAATTCTGATAGAGTACTAATAATTGTAGAGTAAGTGTAATGGCTCTATAATTACACAGAAATTGTATTATGCTATGCTGAGTGTGTTATCGTATTGTTCTGAAGGGAAATTGCTAAAATCTTATTGATTTATAGGGGAACGAACGTAAACTTGCTAAATTAGTTCCAATAAATAAATAATGAGAATTAAATAATTAACCACAGTTTGAAAGTTGTAGGTACTAGTTTAATTTTATTGCAAATAAATTTGTTAAGTACCCAGTTCCGAATAGTATTATTTAAATTATACGTTTTGCGCAATAATAAGCCATTTCCACGAGTATTATGTCGGCTCCATTAATTCATACACAGTTACTTTACTGTTGCTTTGTCCAACTATATACAGTAGGGTGGTCCTTATTTTTTTATTTTCAAATGTTGTCAGCGACACTCCCCAGAATAATTGCATTTAATTAAATCAAAAAATCAGAGCTCGATCGGATAACGGGAAAACGTGCCCCAAGGCCCCCCTGTTCTAAGAGATTTATAGTTATTTTCCTAAAATTCCATAATTTTGTTGAATGAAAATTTACCAAGTTGGATTTAGGTTTCTAATGGGAAAGAAAACATTATAAAGAAAAATTTTAAATTATGTTCGTAAACAATGTAAACGTGCTTAGAACCTACTATAATTGCTGAAGTAATGTTTCTTTCTTACTGTCAGGAAACCGTCGACGATAATCGATGACAACCTGTAAAATATACTGTTTTTGATCTTCGTTTTTACTTAATGATTAGTTGTAATCTGTTATTAACTTTACGTCATTTACAACCTTCATCTTTCTTACAAGACTTAAACTTTTCTAAAACTAGCATTTTCAGACCATGTTGAAAGAAAATTTTGATGTTTTGAAGTTAAATCTTGTAAAAAATTCTTAATTTCGGCGCAAATGAATTCTTCAATACCTTTTTGTATAAATTCACCGACATCTTCTTCTCTTATTTGTAAACGTTTAATAGTCTCGTTATCGGATTCATTTTGCTGATTTTAGTTTCAACTGACAATTTTAGGTCAAAAAATGAAAAAGCAGCTGCTTGAGGACTTGAATACCATAAATGGTTCCTAAATTTATTCACTGATGTATAAGATATCAGGATCGACCATCCTATACTCAAAAAGTTTCTTGAAAAATGTAAGATCCTGACTAGGTGCTTCAATAGCAAGGGGTGCACAAGCTACAACATACGTCGTGGCAATAAAGATGCAAACATCAGATATTCCACGTCTCTCTTCGTCTGTAAGTTGAAATTCATCACGAAACAAGAATATTTTTAGGCAGTAAATCGCCTTTGACATCCATCTCTCATGATGCATAGCGCCTGGAATGCGAAAATATATTCCACGAGGGGGAATTTCCCCAAGAAATACTGAAGTAAGTTCAAGAAACTTCCTATAATCCTCCCGAGTTTGCTGCTGGTGTTCTAAATATGATCGCACAAACGCAAGAACTTCTTCCGAATTATTCAAATATTTACTAACGTACGCGTCCGTCCTCAAATCCCGATTGGAAATATTTGATATTAACCTGAGACAGGACTGTTGAAACCGTTTAAAGATCTTTACTTCTGGGCCTGTAGATCCGAGCATTTCCACATCGAATACGCTTTTAAGAACTAATTCATTCATGATGTCTGCAAATACAAAAGTTCTCGATCCAAGAGTTGTTCCAACAAAATACATGCACCATTTATACGACCGGTATTTGATGATGTTGTACCGAAACATATTGCCTTCACCATTTCCGTAAGATCCCATTCAACAAGAGTCTGGAAAACAGCATCAGCCTGTTCTCTTCCTGATTCCATTGTTGGTACTCCCAGCATTTGCTCTGTATCTTCACTTGATATGACTACACCAAGCCTATCGATAGTTTCTTTACCTATGACGGCTGGAAAAAAGTTTACCATTCCAATGTACGGCAACTGCTTGCAATTCGAAGCTTCCAAATTATTGTTGAATAATTTTTGCTCTTTCCCTGCGCAAACGTTCTCTACAACGGCGAATAGAGGATCTATTTATAACAAGATCTTTCGCATTTTATCCAAATGCTTCAGCTGCAGCGACTAGAAGGTGAACTGCGTCTCTATCACTTACTCTACATTTGTCCAACACTCCAACGAGCCTCAAGGTGATTATTTCACGACGAGCTCTTTTTTCTTCGACTGTGATGGTCTAGGTATTGCAGATTCAGGTTGCATTTCATCATCGTTAGAATCACTTTCTTCAGTAACAAATTCCCTTGTCCCTTCTTCATGAATTTGTTGCATTGCAGTGTCGTCGCTGCTTGAAGATGAGGATGGGGGATTTACCATTTCTCCTTCAAACAAGAAAAAAAATTATGAATATTGAACAATTAATTGTTTGAAGCGATGTCTTTTTAAAACTATTGCCACTTATGTATTATTATCTCAACAGTGCTTATTATAGTTATTAAGGTACCAAGGGTGTTACAAGGATAATAACGCACCGAGGTCGGCAGTGTACAATCCCGAGGGCCTCTGGCCCGAGGGAATCTACGTCGACCGAGGGCGAATCATTATCCTATAACACCCGTGGTGCCTTCAACGTTTAATGTCCTGCAAGTCTGTTATTTAATTCGAATTTTTTTTTTGACTTTTACGATTTATTAATTTGACATTTATTATGTTCAGAACGATTTGATTTAAAAGAGAGTAAAAATCAAAATTGTTTGTAAACGTCGCCGTTGCATAGCAACGCATTTTGTTTATCAATAACGCTATCATAATTTGCTTGTTTTGGGTTGTATTATAATTTTATAATGCCCTAGGGCGTTATAGATATTCATAACGCCCTAGGGCGTTATTTTTCATTTAATGTATCTCAAAATAGGGTGGTTATTGTAAAATAACAGACTTGTAGGACATTAAATATGTTTATTACCCTAACTTCGCATGTTAACAAATATGTTTTGAATACTTACTTGCTCTTTCAAGTTCGAAAATGTTGTTGCGGTACTTTCTGCTCAGAGCTTCTTCTTCTCGTTTAGCGGCTCTCATTTCTTTTTGGACTTGTTGATAATCGATATCATACATGAATCCTGGCCTGCCTTTTTGCCTTTGTCTAATTAAAAATTGCTTGTCTTCCTCGATGGTCATCATGTCAAGTGCATTTGCGTGCGCTAAATAAAAGAAATCGTCCAATCTTTCGACAAAATCGGCTACTTTTCTTTCTTGAATTTCTGAACGTCTAGTGGCATGCTTTTGCAATGACCTCCATTCTTCGTATAAAGCCTCCAACTTGTCAACGCCATGCTGTTCTTTTTTCGTAGGAACTCTAGCTTTCTCCCAAAAAACCAACGTTTCTCTTATTGACAGTCTTGCGCTTTCACGTAAGTTTAATTTCACTTGTCAAAGGTTGAAAAAGAGAACCCTTAAAACTTGTTTGTTTGATGGTAGTTGACTTCCAGTAATTTCATTAGAATAATGCCCAAGTAAATATTTAGTCTCACATAAATTAATTCTAAAAGTCATTGTTATGCAAATACTTTTTCACTGGCTACAAGATCGGGTCAACTGTATAAGTACTACGAGTTAGAAACGAATACCAACAGCTTGTCCTCGAGTTTGTCTGATGCGACGCTACCTCGAGTGCAATTTTTATCTCGTGACGGGTGACCTTGAGTGCGCAGAAAGCTAAAACACGTCGGGCTCTCTGGCGCCCGCCTATTACTATTCGACTTAAAAGCATAGTCATTGTTAAAATTATTGTCTAATTTTATGAGAAATTATTGTAAAATTGTTAAAAACAGTTGGCTTGGGGCACGTTTTCCCGTTATCCGATTGCATTCAGATTTTGAAGGGATTATTGTCACAAACAGAATTTAAAAAAAATATGTTTTATGTTTTAATAAGGATCACCCTAATATACAGGCTTTATGAATAATCGTATGTAATATCACTAGGGCTTATTATCGAAAATCGCTCTTGCCTGGTAATATAAAGAGTGTAAATTGACAGTTTTATTACATGATTAAATCCCGAGCTCTTTAGTGGGAAGGATTTAATCTCCGCCAATTTACACGAATTATATCACCTTTTAGCAACTTAGCTTGAGCAAAAATTTTTAGAGACAATTTAAAAGCACAGTATTTGGGGAGAATATTTCACGAACAAATAATTCATTAAGTACATCTTCAATAGGTATTATGTTTTGTAATTAATTGCCTTCAGATGTTTCCTTGTCACTTTTTAGAGTCCACTGACCTTTATTTTCAATTTCATCATTAATTTGATATAAAGAAATATATCCAAACCGACCATATTGACAAAACAATAAATTTGAAACAAACGCAGAAGAAACTACACAGAATTTTCTATATTTTAAATATAATCTAGCAGTGGCGGCTGGTGAAATTTCAATATTTTTTTTCTCGTCTTTGGCGCATGGGACCCATACGAAATAACATCTAGAGAAGCACTTCTCTCAAAAATTTTGAAAAAGCAGTTTGCGAAAAAATTTTTAAAATTTCGTTGCCCTCCCTGGCCCTAGAGACTCCTGTTTAACTTATTGTTTTTTGTCATATACATTTGACTTTTCATAAAAATACAATAGGTTTTGGAGTTTATGAAAATATTTTCATTATTAACTGAGATCCAACGAATTGAAATGTTGTAATTTGTTAAATTGTAAATTACAAAATTTCAGTTCATTGTATTTCAGTTAATAATGAAAATATTTTCATAAACTCCAAAACCTATTGTTGTTTACTATATGTGTGGTGTGTTTATGTTTATATTTACTACTAAATAATACAATATTACAATTTACAAGGCATGTATATAATACAATTGTTTAATTAACTTCCTAAAATACATAGCTGAAGATACAAAAAGTTTCACACCGTTTTGAATTGTATTAGCAGTTCTTACAATCCTGATTAGCGTGTGGTGAAATGGTACATGAAATATAGGTATGCAAATTTCGAATTCTATCATTCATATTAAATCTTATCAGGCTAGACAGCTCAGGACACTGAATATAACTATTAAGTATTTTATGCAGAGAGCACATATCAGCTTCCAACCTTCTATGCTCTAATGCGTTAATATTAAAACCAGCAAAAATGCCATCATATTATATTCATCTCTCAAATACCCCAACTTAAATACACAGTATCTTAGAAACCTCTTTTGGACACCTATATTGTTAATGTTAATATTGTAATTGGGACACCAGATTATAGAGCAATATTCTTGAATTGAACGATGAGCAGTATAAAAATTTTAGTTTGTCGACGGAAATATCTAATCCAGATCTTTGAATGATTCCCAGTATCTTTAATGACTTCGATAATATTTCATTTCTTGGTGTTACAGTAATTGACGGTGACAGAAAACTAATTATTAAAAATTAATATATTATTATTCTTTAAAACCCAACTACAGTAAAAAATAAGAAAGAGTTCTACATCTGCCATTTTGTTTAAAAAAACTCATATACCCAATGTCATTTGAGCTATTAAGAATGAACTTTTCAACACCTTCCTTTTTTAAATCGAACCGTTTAAACTCTGCAAGATAACATGCAAACATAGCCACATACAATATATTATACATACAGATGCGAGATTTTGTTGGTTTTTTAATAAAGTTTTTAAACAGCAAAAATCTTTGTTTTATACTTTTTATTTGCATAATTAACTGAAATGGTTACTAGTGATGACACATTCTAACTTAGTATATTGGAAGACAGATTCTAACTAACAATGTAGTTAAGTCGGAAAACAGATGCTAACTGAGGATTTGAATTTAGTCAACCTATATTTATAAGCTTTCATATCCGGGAAATGATTCAGTATAAATATTGCTTAATCAGCTTTTTTATATAGATTATTTGCATAAGTGGAATTATAACTCCTCCGGCTTTAGAGTAAAATTATCCCTGTAGCGGTGATTTTTCGAAATTAGACAATAATCTCATCGGTAGAGAGAGTTTTACATTATACATTTTTTTGTTCTTAAATATAGAACATACAGTAATAGACACAATAATAGTACATATCAAATGATAGCCCAAACATTTGTTTTATAACTAACATGGAAATGATTAACTTCTTCAATTACTTCCAAGTCCAGTGGAAGTATAGTAACGACAAAAAAATTTTTTTAAATTTTTATTGTCCAAATAGGCTTAAAATGTCATGAAACGTCGAGATTTTAAGTTTGAGCGAAAAAAAATTTCTGTCTGTCGGTCTGTCTGTCTGTCTGTAACTTTTTCTTGTGCGCACGTTTACTCTGGAACCGTTTAAGATATTGACTTGAAATTTGGTACCCATATGTACTTTAACGAGATCTAGAACTAGATTATATTTTCATCTTGTTCCGTCGAAGGGTTGGGGGGTAAATTGGGATAAATTTGGGGTATATGGGTAAATCAAGCAGGTAAGAGTCCTTGAAATTGATATTTAGTATATACAAGAGAAGCTAAGGTCTCAAAAAAATGTATGGCATTAGCCACCCCCATTACCACCCCCTTATTAAAGGGGATGAAAAAAAATTGTGATTTAGTCTATGTACAGGAACCAGAAACTTCAAAATATTTTTTTACTTCATCCACCCCCCCACTACCACCCCCCTACTACCACCCGATCACGAATCTGGAGTCAAATTTTGGGGTCAATGATGAAAACACGGAGAAAAATTAAAAAAACTGTCGAAAATCGTGTTTTTTTTTCATTGTGCGTGATATATAGTATTTCAATTTTATATGGGTTTTCGTTTTCGAACGCGCTTATCTTCAAGCGCTCTGTATAAGGGGTTTCTTCGTCGTTTCGTTCCTTTTGGTTTCACTTCTCTTTGTAGTATACAGCAGTAATCTGCTAACATGTTGACATCTCATTTACAAAAAAAAAGTTATGTGAACTGGATATCTGAATATACTTTTCTTTAGTATTTCTTCCCGCTGATTACGAATCTGAAATCGACGTTCAAAGTCTTTTAAATTTTGGTGGAATCTTTCTCCTTGCTCTTCGCTGAAGTCGCCGTTATTTTCTGGAAACTCATCCAGGTGGGAATCGAGAAACGTTTATACGTGGAATAATAGACGAGCAAGGATCCATTATTAAAGTAATAACCGGAAATTTAGATCAAGATGATGCTGAGAGATATAAACAACAAATCATGATTATCAGTCAAAATAAAAAAAAATTGAAATTATTTTGGCAAACCAAATAATTATTTTGAATTCAACTCTCGCCAACTTTACCGAATTAGCTAAAAATTTATCCCACAAACAAATCGTCTCGACTTTTGCTAAATTAAATACGTTATATAACTCTGTTATAAATCCAGCAGAACTTTTATTGGAAAGAAAAGAAACTAAGAAAAATTTAATTAGTACACGATTACCTTTTGGACCTGAAATTAATAACATTTTTTAATATGAAAAAATAATTAACATCAAAGGATACTCTAAAGGTTTACAGTACCTAATCTATCAATTGCTACTACCAAAAACAAAATATGTAGCTTTAGGAACAAAAAAAAACCGCTGCCCAAGGAATCACTACTTCCACATCCAGATTCTCTATCCGAGTCACTCACAACGAAAAAACTTTGTATGTGAAAATAATTGTTTATGGAACTTTAATAATATAATATTTGAAATCCTCTACCCCAAAAACCCATAAAACGATACCCCACAACGGTAGTGGGGTGGGGGTGGTGATAGGGGGGTGGCAATGGCGGGGTGGATGAAGTAAAAAAATATTTTGAGGTTTCTGATTCCTGTACATGCACTAAATCACATTTTTTTTTCATCCCCTTTAATAAGGAGGTCGGGGGTGGCTAATGCCAAAAATTTTTTTGAGACCTCAGCTTCTCTTGTATATGTATACTAAATACCAATTTCATGGACTCCTACCTGCTTGATTTACCCATTTACCCATTTACCCCAAATTTACCCCAATTTACCCCCCAACCTTTCGACGGAACAAGATGAAAATATAATCTAGTTATAGATCTCGTTAAAGTACATATGTGTACCAAATTTCAAGTCAATATCTTAAACGGTTTCAGAGTAAACGTGCGCACAAAAAAAAGTTACAGACAGACAGACAGACCGACAGACAGACAGAAATTTTTTTTTCGCTCAAACTTAAAATCTCGACGTTTCATGACATTTTAAGCCTATTTGGACAATAAAAATTTTTAAAAATTTTTTTGTCGTTTCTATACTTCCACTGGACCTGGAAGTAATTATGTATTAATTAATAATGATTGTATATTCATAAACACCAGTGAATGTTTATCCAAAGCAGGGAACCGAAATGTATTTCGGTTCGGTTTCGGTTACGGTTAACCCATCTTGTACCATTGTTGCGTTGGCGCAACATAAAATATATAATTTTTTTTTTGAAAAGGTGGATAGATATTTTATAAATGTTATACCATAGGATACTTATACAAACAGTCAACTAAAATAATATAGTTTTTTAAGTTTCCACATCCCTATTTTTATACCTAAAATAATTAAGTCTTCTATGCGTAAATTGTGACGTAAAATATAAAAATTCTAAATTCATCGAAATCATTGACGAATGTGATTGTAGTTCAAATTTTTAAAAATTTTTATTGTCCAAATAAGCTTAAAAAGTCATGAAACGTCGAGATTTTAAGTTTGAGCGAAAAAAAAATTCTGTCTGTCGGTCTGTCTGTAACTTTTTCTTGTGCGCACGTTTACTCTGGAACCGTTTAAGATATTGACTTGAAATTTGGTACACATTAACGAGATCTAGAACTAGATTATATTTCCATCTTGTTCCGTCGAAAGGTTGGGAGGTAAATTGGGATAAATTTGGGGTAAATGGGTAAATCAAGCAGGTAAGAGTCCTTGAAATTGATATTTAGTATATACAAGAGAAGCTAAGGTCTCAAAAAAATTTTTGGCATTAGCCACACCCATTACCACCCTTATTAAAGGGGATGAAAAAAAATTGTGATTTAGTCTATGTACAGGAACCAGAAAGTTCAAAATATTTTTTTACTTCATCCACCCCCCACTACCACCCCCCTATCACCACCCCCACCCCACTACCGATGTGGGGTATCGTTTTATGGGTTTTTGGGAAAGAGGATTTCAAATATTATATTATTAAAGTTCCATAAACAATTATTTTCACATACAAAGTTTTTTCGTTGTGCGTGACTTGGATAGAGAATCTGAACGTGGAAGTAGTGATTCCTTGGGCAGCGGTTTTTTTTTAGATGTTCTTTAATAAGTTTTGATTTCGTAATCATTTATGATTATTGATTGCTTCAATTTGCAAGGGTCCAGGATGATATTAATCTTTGTTTTTTTATCATCAGTTGTATTTAATTTGGGCAATTCAAATTTACTTTCATATGAGTTAGACATGTGTGTAATATTCTAGTTTCAATTAAAATTTGACAATCTTTATTTAAGTTAATTCAAAATAGTCCTTGGAATTTTGATTTGGTAATAATTTTGTTACAAGTTAAAGTTATTGTGATTTTATGTGAAATTATAGCAATCCATTTGTTGGGTTTTATTTTTTGAATTTGAGTTTCTGTTTCAGTATTAATTGGGTGACAGTCGCTCAAATCAGTAGCATAGGATAATAAGACTATTTCACATGGTGGTTTTTTATGAATTGGAAGAGGATTAATTTCTTTTCATCAGGGACCGTAACCGAACTGAAACCATAACCGAAAACCACACCGTAATTATAATTTTTCTCTAACCTTAACCGAAACCGAACTGAAGGATTCTGGAAAACCGAACCGTAACCAAAAACCGAATTGGCACTGCTTTGAAAACCGAAAACCAAATTAACGCTCCTCTGAAAACCGAAATCGTAATCGAAAACCGAAAATGGCGTATGTTAGGTAACCGTAACCGAAACCGAGCCGAAATAAATTCATTTTCGTTCCCTGCAATCATTAATTTAATTTTAACCGAAACCTTAACATAAAACCGCACCGTAATTACGAATTTTTTTAACCGTAACCGAAACCGAAAACCAAAATGAGAGATTCTGGAAAACCGAAACAGTAACCGAAAACCAAATTAACGCTGCTCTGAAAATCATAACCGTAACCGAGCACCGAAAATGGTGTACGTCAGTTAACCCATCTATTACCACTAATGGAATTGACAAAAAAAATACTTTTTTTTGTATTAACATATTAGGCTATTGTCTATGTACAAAAAAAGAGGGTTGAAATGAACTAAAACGTTAAAGGGTTTTTATTGTTTATTATCTTCAATTGACCCCAAGATATAAAAAAACCGCGGAGTGCTACCATTTAAAGTGGTGCGTTTTTGAGATCGAAGTAAAAAGGTCCACTTTTCATATTTTTTTTTGCTCGAAAACTATGAATTTTTTCTATAAACACGTCAATAGAAAAGTGTGTAGAGAATTAAATTTCCAATCGAAATGGCACCTTCAGAAGTCAAAATTTTTTTTTTTTACAAAAAACAAAACAAAAAAAACGAAAAAATGCGATTTTTAATTTTTTTTTATTTTAGCCTGTAACTATTTTTCGGGTACATTTAGGCATAGACATTGCTGTATAACAAAAAAAGCTGGCATTTTACCCGTTAAAATGAGATTTTGTAAACAGTTTTACGATTAATAGTGACCGAGATATAGCGTTTCAAAGTTTGCAACTTTTAATTTTTTTTTGCTAATTTTTACTATTTTTTTTTCAAATTTCGTCCTGTAACTTTTTTCTGAGTGAATTTAGGTGTAGACATTATTATATTAAAGTGAAAGCTGACTTTACGCCCGTTGAAATGGTGGCTGGTAAAAGTCTCTACGACAAGTAGAAACCTAGATACAGAGTTTCGAAGAGTGTTACTTTTATTAACTTTCTTTCAAGAGGATGCAGACGTACTAATTGTAAATACTGCAAAAGATAAGGCATCCCAATCAGAAAATGTTGTTATAGTTGGTCAAGATGTCTATCATTATTACCAGAAGAAAATGAAAATATATATTTTTTCAAACCTAGTATAGGAAATGTAACTGCCAAATTATATAACCATAATAGTTTCAAATTTAATCATCTACAAAAATACCTTGGCTTCGTCCATGCATTCAGTGTCTGTGATACAACCTCTTCCTTTTTTGGTATTGGTAAAAAGACATTTTTGAGTTTCATTAATAAGAATATTTTGCTTTTGGAAAAGTATTTAAATGAATTTTTGTGTGAAAATGCAAGTCCAGCAGCCATCGGTTCTGCTTCTGAATGTATTGTAACATTACTATACGATATGAAAATTGATGGCCAAAGAACTTGTTGCTTTAAGTTATTTCAGAAGTACTCAACAGGTGCGAAATTCTCATTGTCCCGATTGCCTCCAACAACTGATGCTGCTAAACATCATGGTTTAAGAACTTACTTGCAAATGCAACATTGGAAAGGAAATATTGTAAATCCTCTCATCTGGGGTTGGAAAACTTCAGAAAATGGACTAGTACCAATTTTGACAAATAAACCTCCCGCACCACAAGTTTTGCTGGAAAAAATAGCCTGCAAATGCACCAAAGGATGCAGAGGAAACTGTGGTTGCAGGAAATTGGGAATGAATTGCTCCATTTTTGCAAAGAATGTATGGGAATGAACTCTGAAAACGCTGATGTACCTCAAATAACGGAAGACGATATTTACATAGATGCCGATGAAGAAATCGACTTTGATTTTGACAATATGTTAAATCCAGCATTTGAATAATTTCATAATGTAAGTTATTAATCTAAGTTATTTGAACAAAAAAAACAGAAGTGGAAAAATGTAAAAAGTTATTTTTTAAGTACAATAATCTACTATATCTAGACTGTATCTTGGTAACTATTGATCACATAAACTTCTATTGCAGACCATTTAAACAAGAATGCTGCGAGTACATTCCATGTAGCAATATCTGTATTTGACAAATAAGTTATAGGCCGAAATTTAAAAAAGAACGTAAAAACTGGAAGAAAGTTAATAGTAGTAGTAGTAGTAGTGGGTTTTCACTGGCATCAGGAATGATTCCTCAGCCACAGAATTTTGATAAATTATTTAAATATTTAAATATTTAAATTATTTAAATATTTAGCTTTGCCTGTTTAACGAAGGTTACTAGCTCGTCTAGGATTTGTTTTCTTTCATCATTTAACAGGGTGGTCAAATTCACCGGAAATTGCACTTGAAGTGCCCTCAGGTTGTTTAAGAAAGTATCTCTTTCTTGCGCGTAATTTTTACATGAAAAGAACAGGTGGTTTAAGTCTGCCACTGATGTGTTGTCACAAGAGCACAGCGGTGAATCAAGTAATCCTATCTTGTGTAAATGCGCTCCAAAGCGTCCATGATTCAATCTCAGCCTGGTAATAATTGTGGAGTAAAACTTTGGAACAGTGTGATCAAAAATGTGTCTTATTTTTGAAGGAAGTTGGGGGTGCAAAAGCGTGTAGGGATTTGTGGATTTATTTACGTAATTTAACCACTGATGTTCCCATTTAATGTGCATGTCTTTTTTAAACTCGCTAACGATATCCGAGTTTGCAAAAATATTGTTCACGACCTCTAGATCAATGGATTCTTTTGCTAACTGGTCTACAATCTCATTTCCGGGAATACCAGAGTGGCCTTTAGCCCAAATAAAAGTAACTATAACCTGTCTGCTGTTAAGGTTATTTAAAAGACGCTTTATATTACAGATGATAGGGTTTTGATAGTTTTTATAGATGCTTAGTGAGTACATCGACTGTAGCACTGATTTTGAGTCTGTCACAATAACAGAATTACCCATTTTGTTTTCTGAGATCCATTCTAGGGCAGCCTGTATTGCATATCCCTCTGCAGTGTATATCGAACAAAGATTGTTAACTTTAATTTTGTAGGAACTATTGGTGTTTGAAACGTAATATGCACAACCTGTGCCAATGTGATTTTTTGAGCCATCTGTATATATTATAATCTCATTAGTATAGTTACTCAGTATGGATTTCATGATGTTTGCATTAATATGAGATGATTGTGTATAGGAAGGAAATAGGATGCCGGGATTAAATATTATGTCTGCGTATTCGCAGTCAAATATTGGAAATTTTTTCGTTGTGGTAATTATATCTGAATATTTGTTAGAAGGTACAAAGGTATCTGCTAATGGGGGACTATTTTTTATTCTCCAGTATTTGTTCGTTAAATTTTCTGTTGATAATAGGTAAATGTTCTGCAACATATTATTGGGGTTGAATGTCCTGATTTTTAACAAGTATTTATTAGACAGGTATTGTCGCCTTAAATTTAACGGTGATTCTTGGGCTTCTGCCAGAATTGCTTGACATGGAGATGAGTTCATCGCCCCTATACATATTCTAATAGATTTATATTGTAAACGATCTATTGTTAAGAGATTAGTATTTGAGGCAGAGCCATATAAAATACATCCATAATCCAGTATGGAACGAATGTAGGACCTATAGAACAACAAAGCTATTTTGGGATCTGCGCCCCATTTAGACTTTGATACACATTTCAGCATGTTGATCCCTTTTTCACACTTTCCTTTTATGTATTTGATGTGTTTTGTCCATAGCAATTTGCTATCCAGTACAAGACCTAAATATTTATATTGGGATACTACAGGTATTGTGTACCCACACATGCTAATGTTAGCGGGAGTATTTAGTCTGTGTCTGGTGAAAAACATAATTGCAGATTTTTCGGGGGATATGCTAAAACCAAGCTCGCTGAGCATGTCTTTTAATATATGCATTATATGTCTCAGGGTACCCACACAATCGTTATATGAATTCTGGATTGTATAAAAAACAAAATCATCTGCATATTGGATAGTATAGATGGAGTCACCTGTAATGTCGTGCAAATTGGAAGTGTACATGTTAAATAAAAGGGGACTCAACGCAGAACCTTGGGGCAGTCCTTGTGAGACATACCTGGGTCCATATATTTTATTATTATGATCTCTAATGAAAATTTTACGATTGGTATATAGTTCAACTATATTAGCAGCAGCCTTTGTACCTATTCCAAAATCAATTAATTTATTTCTTAAAATATTTAAATCTACAGCATCATATGCTCCTTTGAGATCTATAAAAATTGAGGCTAAATATTTGTTGTCGGAGAAAGTGCACTGTGCATGTGTGACCAACTGGGCCGCTGCATCCACCGTGCCATAGCCGCGTCGAAATCCATATTGAGGTGCTGGCAATAACGAGTGGTGTTCCACATACCACTCCAATCTTGCCTTAATCATTCTTTCGAATGTTTTTACTAGACAAGATAAAAGAGATATAGGTCTATATGACGTGGGGAGTTGGCTGTCTTTGTTTGGTTTAAGTAATAGACATATAACTATTTCCTTAAACTGAGTTACATAGTTACCATTCAACCACCAATCGTTAAAAATTTTTAGTAATAGGTTTTTAGCGACTATAGGTAGATTTTTAATAATATTATAAGTGTAGTTATCTATACCGGGTGCAGTATTTCGTGTAAGCTTGAGTGCTGTGTCTAACTCGGACATATCAAACGCTTTTTCGAGGAAATTATCCACCGTGTTATTATTATTAAAATTATGGGTAATTAGGTTAGTGACAAATGGAGGAGCAATAATGTCGAAAATTTTTTCTATTAGTTCTGGTGTCAGTGGTGCTTTATTTAAATGGGCGTTTTTGTTTGTTATTTTTTTGATAAATTGCCATATCTTTGTTGCAGGTGTATTTTTATCTAGTTTATTTATGAAATGTATCCAGCATTTCCGATAAGCTTGCTTAAATATTCGTCTGGCTCTGGCTTCAACATTTCTGTACTCTAGATAATTTGTGAGATTCGAGCATTGTTTATATCTATGTAAGGTTTCATTCCTAATTGATGTTATGTGCGTGCATGCATCATTCCACCAAATCGGTAGCGATGTGGAGGGCGTAAAAGGTTTTTTAATAGGCATAGAAGCAGTTGCCGCATTATTGATGGTGTTTGTTAAAATTTTAAACTGATCTGGGTTATCTATATTTTCCGGTATGTCATCAAGTGTGTCTTCTAAGTATTTTTTAAATGCTAACCAGTCAGCAGATATTTCTTTCCATTTAGATGATGGAATGATTTTTTCTGGTTCATACTGTATGTGCAGTTTAATACTAATTGGGTAGTGATCAGAACCTAAGGAGTCGCTAATCACCCTCCAATCACAATTGCTAACCAGATTGGGAGACACAAAGGTCAGATCTAACATAGAAGGTCGTTGATTGGGTAATGTTATCCTAGTAGGTGTATAATCATTAATATTTATGAAATCGGTGGTATCAATTGCCTCAACCAACCGCATGCCCTGACCACAATCCCCCACAGACCCCCAAAGGCTGTGATGGGAATTGAAATCCCCGCACACAATCGTGTCGTTACCAAATTGTGAAAAAAAATTTTGCCAATCCGATTTACTGGCAATAACATTTGGGGGCTTATACACTGAAACTATTGTGATACCTATCTTATCAAGCTTGACTGCACATACCTCAATTTTATTGTGAAAATTTTTAACTAGGTTTATTCTTGTATAAGCAATTGATTTAGAGATAAATAGGCCTACTCCGCCTTTACCGTCATTTCTGTTTTCTAGCACTGAGTTAAAACCTTTTATATTGAAAGTTTGTTTGGGTTTAATATGAGTTTCCTGGAGTACAATAACGTCGGTAGCATTGCCATCTATGTATTTTACTAAATTAAATTTATTGGCTACAATGGAGCGAGCGTTCCATTGTAGCATGTTTAAACATTTTTTAATATGTGGAGTCATTGTCACTCTGAATCTGCCCTACTGGGTCTCCTAAAATAGTTGTTATATAACTTCTAATATTCGACTGTGCTATATCTGAATTTGAGTAGTGTTGTTTATAATAATCTGGATTTCTTAGAACATCGTTTATAAATAATGAGATTTCTGAAATAAGTTTTTCTTTATATTCTATTAATTCGTCCCGATACGGGTTAGGGATAATTGGTTGCGGCTTATTGAGAGGGTTTTTTTTGGGCAAAGGTTGGCTCATAGGGCGCACTGGCGACCTAGCTTTTCGTTTTTTTGGAGACTGATTGCATTCTAGGACGATTAAATGGAACTTGGGTTTCATTATATGTATTTGGCCTATTACTAGGCAGATTTGGAAAATTTTCTAAGTTATAGAGTGGTGAAAAACTATTATTTGTTGCAATTTTTGCGCAAGACGGATTATTTGCAATTTTTTCTGCTTCTTTAAATGATGTATTTTCGGTTGCCATAATTTTTTTAATATTGTTTTGTTTCTTGTAAATGGGGCATAATTTTCTGTCTAAGGAAGAATGCTCATCGCTCTTGCAGTGAATGCAAAAGGGAGAGTCGCTCTCGCAAGCGTGGCTGTCATCATAGGTTTGCGCACATTTTTTACATTTTTGTTTACTCTTGCACAGTCTTAGTGTATGCCCGTATCTAAAACACCTGTAGCATTGCACTACAGGATATATGTATGGCTCTACGATAAAGTTAACTAAATTTATTTGAACATTTGTGGGTAAATTATTACCCAGGAATGTAACAATTACCATTTGTCTAGGGATAAGTTTTGTTGTGTCATCAGTATCTTTTACTTTACGCATCATTCTCTTAACTTCCACTACTTTAGCTTTAGACTGTATAGATTTCATTAAATATGGTTCATCAAAAAATGTATCAACCATTTTTATAACCCCTTTTTTATGATTATAAAATTTAGGTATATGTGCAATTAATCCATTCGATGTAATCAGGTCATGACCGATTAATTTATTTGCTATTTCACAAGTTTTAAAAATTACCTTAACTCTATTTATTCCAACCGACTTTATATCGACTATATTAGTTTTGAATTCATTATTATTGAATAAGTAATGTCCTACGCGAATAGGAAATAATCTACCCAAGTTTTTATTTTGATGTTCTACAAAAACATAAAATGGGCCACTGTCGGTCACTCTATATTTATTATTTAAATCATAAGTTGGTAAATCAGCCGCTTTATCCTTATCAAAAGGTGTACTCACCACAGTCATGGGTTCTTCTAACATTTCTTGTTGTGATTTTTTATCGGGAGGCTCAAGGCCTCCCTTATTAGCACTCATACTTACTTTGCAATGTTATTATTTAAATGTGTTAATACTAATTATTAAAAATTTACTATTTTAATTAAGATTAGTCACTGGTATCCTTAGCTAAATTAACCAAGGATATTTATATCCTCTATCAATTAAACCAAACGCCTTTAAAGAACTCAGATCGCGCACAGGTGTATACAGTTCAACTGTTACGTCTCTTATTAGTACAGTAACACAAGAAAGTTAATAAAAGTAACACTTTTCGAAACGCTGTATCTAGGTTTCTATTTGTCGTAGAGACTTTTACCAGCCACCATTTCAACGGGCGTAAAGTCAGCTTTCACTTTAGTATAATAATGTCTACACCTAAATTCACTCAAAAAAAAGTTACAGGACGAAATTTGAAAAAAAATAGTAAAAATTAGCAAAAAAAGTTAAAAGTTGCAAACTTTGAAACGCTATATCTCGGTCACTATTAATCGTAAAACTGTTTACAAAATGTCATTTTAACGGGTAAAACGCCAGCTTTTTTTGTTATGCAGCAATGTTTATGCCTAAATGTACCCGAAAAATAGTTACAGGCTAAAATTAAAAAAAATAAAAAATTGCATTTTTTCGTTTTTTTTTTGTTTTGTTTTTTGGACGTATTTTTGTAAAAAAAAATTTTTTTGACTTCTGAAAGTGCCATTTCGATTGGAAATTTAAATCTTTACACACTTTTCTATTGACGTGTTTATAGAAAAAATTCATAGTTTTCGAGCAAAAAAAAATGAAAAGTGGACCTTTTTACTTCGATCTCAAAAACGCACCACTTTAAATGGTAGCACTCCGCGGTTTTTTCATATCGTGGGGTCAATTGAACATAAGAAAGAATAAAAACCCTTTAACGTTTTAGTTCCTTTCTACAGTACATGGACAATAGACTATATGTTTATGATTATTATATTACCAAAAATTTTAAATTGCATAAAAAAATTATTAGGAATGTAAAAAAAATAGTGTTGCGTAAACGCAACAACGGTAAAAACGTTAGCTACGCGTGTGATATAAATTAAAACAATTTATAAGCAGTTGTTTTTGCATTTACGACAAAAATAAATGGTGTTACTTTTGGAAACTGCACATCGATTCGGACGTTTTGGATCATTTTCAGTTACATGTTCGATATTGTCAAATCGGATTTCATCCATAACATTATAATTGGATCGTCGACGGTTGATGGCACCAGATTTAGATTTTTGCAGTAAGCACCTTGCTAAGTCAGACCGAAAGTTAATTTGTGACATTTTCTTATCAGCATGTATGTACCTGTGCAGTTTCCAGGCATTTATCACAGCACTGTCTACTAAATTTATAAGGCTAAATTTATAAGGAGCGGCCACCCTAATTTTTATTCGGTAATTTTCCACATCGTCATCATGCAGATCAACTGCGCCCATGTACGCCTTATATTTTTGTATCATATGAGGTTGAGGAACTTGGACTTATTTTTCCCTTGCAGTTATAACGTTGCACGTGCGCAATAGGTTTAACACTTTCAAAATTGCTCATAACAATTACAACCGAGTTATCGTTCCAGCGAACTAAACTTACATCATTTTCGTAATCGTACCTTGCATCATAGGTTCCGCGCATTTTTTTAGACATTAATTTATTTGCTTCCAAAGGACACTTTTGAATCCTTCGGTCTCTAACTGTTCCAGTTGCAAAAAAACCCTGCTTCTGAAGATGAGCTATAAGTGCATAACTCGTGAAAAAGTTATCAAAATACACTTTGTAGTTGTTTGGATTTCCAAGTTCATGCAAAAGTAACCACCACCAAGACCAAATTCTCTCTTATGTGATTTGCCACTATATGGTATAGATATCCGTGACTAGAATCCCGACACCATAATTCGAAACCGAATCGCACCCGTTTCCCTTCATGAACATTTTGGCCGAGTGTTTGTCAAAATATGGCACCATCTGTTCATCAATAGACAAATGATATGTAAATATGCTAAATTGCTTAAATGTTGTGTTTATTAGGTCAAAAACTGGCCTCAATTTAGCAAATTAATCGGTTGAATCAAGTTGGCTCTTATCAGACAAATGCAGCCTGCACCATTCTGTAACCATATATTACCAATGTTGCGCTTGCGCAACAATAATGTTACGCCCCCAAGAAAGCTTTGATTACTTCACTTTGTTGAAATCTACCATAGAAAATATCTTTCATTAGAATGTTTTTTGTCTAGACCTTGAACTACAATCACATTCGTCAATGATTTCGATGAATTTAGAATCTTTATATTTTACGTCGCAATTTACGCATAGATGACTTAATTATTTTAGGTATAAAAAAAGGGATGTGGAAACTTAAAAAACTATTTTATTTTAGTTGACTATGGTATAACATTTATAAAATATCTATCCACCTTTTCAAAAAAAAAATTATATATTTTATGTTGCGCCAACGCAACAATGGTACAAGATGGGTTAACCGTAACCGAAACCGAACCGAAATAAATTTCGGTTTCGGTCCCTGCTTTGGATAAATATTCACTGGTGTTTATGAATATACAATCATTATTAATTAATACATAATTTTTTGTTCCTAAAGCTACATATTTTGTTTTTGGTAGTAGCAATTGATAGATTAGGTACTGTAAACCTTTAGAGTATCCTTTGATGTTAATTATTTTTTCATATTAAAAAATGTTATTAATTTCAGGTCCAAAAAGTAATCGTGTACTAATTAAATTTTTCTTAATTTCTTTTATTTCCAATAAAAGTTCTGCTGGATTTATAACAGAGTTATATAACGTATTTAATTTAGCAAAAGTCGAGACGATTTGATTGTGGGATAAATTTTTAGCTAATTCGTTAAAGTTGGCGAGAGTTGAATTCAAAATAATTATTTGGTTTGCCAAAATAGTTTCAATTTTTTTAGTTTTGACTGATAATCATGATTTGTTGTTTATATCTCTCAGCATCATCTTGATCTAAATTTCCGGTTATTACTTTAATAATGGATCCTTGCTCGTCTATTATTCCACGTTTATATTTATTAAAATTTCTATAGTAAGTTCTTTTAGATGGATAACGTTTTTTTTTTATTTTTTAATTCAGTAGTTACGTAAAGTTCTGCAATTTTTTTTTCTATTTTTGATCTCTCATCTAGCTCTTCATGTAACGTTTGGTACATTACCTTGATATATATTTTTTATAGAGTGTTGTTTTAATGAGTTCTAAAGGGTTTTGTGAATTAGTGTATTACTATTCAAATCTAGTTTCAAAAGGAGATAATTTGGGTTCAATTGAATTGTATTGTAGGATATTCGAGTATTATGGGAATATTTTGAAAAATGTTTAAATTTTGATTTTGGTTTTTCATTTAGCCTTTTACATGCCTTAAATTCGAATTGCAATTTACTTTTGAATTTTCTTTTCTCTTTTCAGTTCTTTTTCTGTTTATACGTAATTTCTCTGTTGTAAATGAGTTTGTATAAATTCTCGTCTCGGTTTTTGTTAGCAAAGTCATGATATGTGTAAGATGTTATTTTAGTGGGTTCTGAGGTATTTTGTATGTAATCTTCATTTTTCAAGAGCTGTTTCAACAGGCAATATTACTTCTCTTATAGGTGCTCTTCAAAGTGCATCCGATATGTAAAAAAATTTACCGGGCGCATTTTAATGGCAAAATTAAATTTTAATAATTGTCCGGAAACGCTAAAGCATCTATGATAGTTTATTCTCCTTCGTATTACTAAAATTATGGTTAAAGACTTGTGGTCTAATGTGGTCTAATAGCTCGAATTACTGGAGCCCAGTACGAGCAGTTCTAACCTTTCGCAGGCCGCGAGAGCTTCCATTTGCGTGTATCGAACTTCACTATCATTTAAAGTTTTTGAGCAATAATATACTGGTTTCCAGTCACCGTCGAACTGTTACTGTCCCAAAACGACCCCACTCAAAATTGTTGGATCAGCTGATACGCACGTTTTTTAATTTGGGTCGAATTTTATTAGCACCGGCTAACCGGTGCTAACAAAATTCAACCATTCAGAGTACTGTTTAAATGTTTATCCTTACATAAAAGTTCACTCAATTATTTCATTTTATTTGATAAAATGCTTATAAATTTAGACGCCTAGTTCACAAGCCCTAACTCTTCTATTTTGAAGCACAAGATATTGCTCAATTTGAATCTGATCCCATGAAATAATATAACACATATGGACGATTTTTCTGAAACTCAAATTTATTTAAATTAAGAGTCATCTATATTCACTTAAAATTGTTAAACCCCGATGCAAGTTCTCTCTGTGTCCATCTAGATTGCCACTGAATAACTTGCAAATATTAGTATATTTACACAACTCCCTTTGAATCTTGAGCTGCTAAAATCTGTTCAGAGTATTGAATTTACGAAGCACCTTGATCTATTGAAGTTTAGCTAAAGTTTCCTCGACTGATCACAGGCCCACAAAAAAAAAGTTATTTGAACTGCACATTTGAATATACTTTTCGTTAGTATTTTTTCCCGCTGATTACGAATCTGAATTCAGAATGGGGAGTTAATGCGCATATTACAGAGAAAAACTCGAAAAACCGTAAAAAATGCGTTTTTTATGGTTTTTTTGGGTGGTAAACTATGCATGTGGCGTTCGGCTAGGCTGCACATATTTTTCTTATGTATTTTTGCCCCATTGACCTCGAATCTATTGTTAGAACCTATGGCTAATTGTCAAAATGTTGAGGAAAATAAAAAAACCGTCAAAAATCGCGTTTTTCACGAATACTATGTTTCTTTATGGATATCACGTTTTTTTCATGAATGCATATCGTGTTCCAGTGGTCTGCATATACCTATATCAACTAATTTTTTCCGCCGATCACGAATCTGGAGTTAAATTTTAGGGTCAGTGATGAAAACTCTGAGAAAAATTTAAAAAACTGTCAAAAATCGGTTTTCTTCAGGATACCCAATCATTGTGCGTGATATCTAGTATTAAAATTTTACATGGGTTTTCGTTTTCGAACGCGCTTATCTTCAAACGATATGTAAAAGAGGTTTCTTCGTCGTTTCGTTCCTTTTGGTTTCACTTCTCTTTGTAGCATCCAGCAGTAATCTGCTAGCATGTTGACATCTCATTTACCCAGAAATCGACGTTCAAAGTCTTTTAAATTTTGGTAGAATCTTTCTCCTTGATCTTCGCTGAAGTCGCCGTTATTTTCTGGAAACTCATCCAGGTGTGAATCGAAAAAGTGCAATTAGATGTAATATGTTGCATCTATTTCTAATTTTACTCAGTACTTTCATTACGAAAACCAATATAAAATTCAAATGCTATATACCACGAATAACTAGATATCCTGAAAAACTGAGATATCTATGAAAAAACCCGATTTTTGACGTGTCCACAAAATTTCTCGATAATACCAAAGATCCAGACTACAGAAACATTGTATCAAAAATGATAAAGAATTACGAAAAGTTAGTTTGTATGATGAGTTTGAAATTGCCCTTTCTCGATTCACACCTGGATGAGTTTCCAGAAAATAACGGCGACTTCAGCGAAGAGCAAGGAGAAAGATTCCACCAAAATTTAAAAGACTTTGAACGTCGATTTCAGATTCGTAATCAGCGGGAAGAAATACTAAAAAAAGTATATTCAGATATCCAGTTCAAATAACTTTTTTTTTTGTAAATGAGATGTCAACATGTTAGCAGATTACTGCTGTATACTACAAAGAGAAGTGAAACCAAAAGGAACGAAACGACGAAGAAACCCCTTATACAGAGCGCTTGAAGATAAGCGCGTTCGAAAACGAAAACCCATATAAAATTGAAATACTATATATCACGCACAATGAAAAAAAACACGATTTTCGACAGTTTTTTTAAATTTTTCTCCGTGTTTTCATCATTGACCCCAAAATTTGACTCCAGATTCGTGATCAGCGGAAAAAATTACTCGATAAAGGTATATGCAGACCATTGGAACATGCTATGCGTTCATGAAAAAAACGTGATATTCTTAAAAAAACATAGTATCCGCGATTTTTGACAGTTTTTTTATTTTCCTCAACATTTTGACAATTAACCCTGGGTTCTAACAATAGATTCGAGGTCAATGGGGTAAAAGTACATAAGAAGAATACATGCAGCCTAGCCGAACACGCCACATGCATAGTTTACCACCCAAAAAAACATAAAAAACGCATTTTTTACAGTTTTTCTCTGTAATACGCGCATTAACCCCCCATTCTTACTTCAGGTCCGTAATCAGCGGGAGGAAATACTAAAGAAAAGTATATTCAGATATTCAGTTCAAATAACTTTTTTTTGTGGGCCTGTGATTTCGTAATGTGTTACAAATGTGTATATATTGTGGTTCATCTTTTATTTCGGAAACATTTTTCGTAAGGCATCGTTTTGCAAAGTGTTCAAAGCTCAAAATATGGTGAAAAATAAATGGATCTTTAAAATTGAAAGAAATGTTATAAGTGACTTTGAAGGAATTAAAACACCTTATAGCACGAGGCTATAGTCAGAGATATGGAATCAATTTTGATGAAACTTTTTCACCAGACATTCAATTATGAGGTTGCTATTTCCTATAGACAATAAGATGAATATGGACATTGATCACTTGGATATTACAACAGCATTTTTAAACGGTGAATTAAGCGAGAACATTTTTATAGAACAACTACGTGACATTGAAGTTGAAGGTTCAAATAAGATTTGCTTTCTCAAGAAGATAATGGACGGATAAAAATAGGCAAGTAGAACTTGAAATCAGATCATTCATAAAGTACTGTTCAATGCTAAGTATATACAAGTTATATGTGAACAATGCGTTGATGATCTTTTTGTTCAATACACAAGCACACAAAAAAAATTTCTAAACCCAGAGGGTAGACACTGAAACCGAATATGACAATAGAAAAAAAGGTTTTAGTATCCAATTTTCACCTAGCACCTCCTTACAACCCTCATGGGGGATTGAAATTCCACTTGCTCTAAAAATTTGAAAAGTGCGTATATCTTTAGGTTTAAAACTGATTTGAACCACCCAGTCACGGTTCAACCCCCCAGGAGGGGTTGAAATTCCACTTGTTCTAAACATTTAAAAGTATGTTTATTTTTAGGTTTTTTTTGGTGCGCTGAAACCGAATATGACGATAAAAAATGATTTTCCCGTCACCCCCAGCGTCAGTTTTAAATAAACGTAGGTACTACCTACCGTCTGAGTTTCGACTTTTTTTTATGTGCCTGTGATAATTGTGAGACTAAAAAAAAATAAACCTTTAAATGCATTTAAAACCTTAAAATTAAGATGTTTTTGACTAGTCAAAAATTGTTTTGTTATGAAAGTAATGAGTGATAGACAAAAAGATACTCATATCTTATTATTTTATCCGCAATAATATAAAAATATAAAAATATGTAATGCACAGTTTTTAATGTTTGAAAATTACAAATGCATTCAAACGGATCGCCGGTTTCTGTTGTATTTTATTTTGTACGTATAACTGTGGCTGAAAAGTGTGTAACTGTTGGCACTACCCAGTTAAGTTTAAGCATCATTATAAACTTCACATCTGGCTTATCTCTCTCTCAAACTATATGAAATACAAGTAACCAAATTGCAAGTTTGAGAAGTTTTGCCAAACTTATGAAGTTTAAATATGTTACCTACTCTAATGGTAAAATAGTTAACCCCACTTGTTAATTTAATTTCAGGAGAGGATATTATATTAATATATGAAAATTAGTTAGTATTTTCCCTTGTATTAGTACCTTTGTTAAAAACTAAAGGGTATCACATAAACCATTTTAGTATTTTTCAGTAGCGCGTTAAGCTACTCAATATACAAACTAGTGGAAGCATTATACTCTTCGCCGATTTACTGAACTTTTTATATAATTGTTACACATTTTATAGGATACTCTTCGCATTTTTCTTGTAAATAATGTTAGTTTTTGGACATTCTAAATTTTGTGATACCAACTTTGTTGTGAAAAAAAAATATATGAAAAAAAAAAATCACGATGTGAGGGATCGAACCCGGGACCTTTGGATTGCGAGACGAGAGAGAGAGAGAGAGAAAACAAATTTATTTGACATTTCTTGTTACAAGAATGCACCTCATCGGATCCCGGCCCGGAGCCAACCAGACAACCACGGCGCGTAGCGTCGTGGAAAATGTGTGGTTGGACGAGGCGGGTCCGATTTGGTTTAACGATAATGCTTGTTGCAGCTAGGACACCTGTCCGCCTTAGGCAGACTTAAAACTAGGTTAAAATTAGGGAATGTGCTCGCACGAGCCTAAAACTAATGAATAAAAAACTTAAAACTAACACTTGCACTGCACTTACAAATTTTTGGTTGCTGATACGGGAAAACAGAATTAAACGAAAAAACCCGTTCGAGCAAATGACGTCCTTGTGGTCTGATCGCCGTCAAGGAAGGTAGGGTAGTTAAAAGTCATGGAATTTAAAAAGTTTGGATTCACAGGATGTTATCGGCCTAGAGGGAATTTAGAAAGACAAAAAGGGGACAAAAAGGTGAAAAGAACAAAATTGTACAAACATAAAGAAGGGGTTGGAAAGTTAAAGTCGAGGAAAGATAAATAATAGAGTAGGGTTAGGTTTTCGTAGAGGGAAGTGTGGCTAAGGAAGTTGCCGGAAGATAGGCAACGCCTGGTATGGTAGGGGGTGTCTTATATCGAAAAGTATTGCGTTATGCTGTCTGATTCGAGTAATGTTGCGGGTTAGCGGACTACCGTCCAGCTTAAACTGATAGAATTTTTGCGATGATTCTCGGACGTAGTTCGCTAGTGGGGTTATGTCGTGGCAACGTGCATAGAGATTTCTGAGGGAGGTGTACCTACCAGAGTCTGAAATGAGGCGCATAGATTTGTGTTCTAATACTCTCAACTTCCGCATTGTCGTGGCCGGGATGCTGCACCACACCGGCGCCGCGTATGTGATGGCCGGCCTGATTACCATCGTGTACAGCAACTTTTTATTAGTCCTGTTGAGTCCGCTACCCCGTGCCAGGAGCGGGTACAGACTCCTGGACATGGAGTAGACCTTGCGTATCGTCTCGTTAATGTGTGTATTAAACGTCAGTCTTTTGTCTAGGTTCACCCCCAAATACTTCACGCACCGCTTAATTGGAATTTCTCTACCCCCGATCGAAAGTGGTGTTAGAATCCGGTTTTCTGTGAAGCGGCGCGTGAAGAGAATCGATTCCGACTTCTCGGCGTTGATCCGAATTTTCCACCTGTCGTAATACGCCGTGGCACGTGCCATGTGCGCTTTCAGCAGCATATTAGCCGCCTGCGCGTTATGCGAGTGCACGTACATGGCTGTGTCGTCGGCGTATTTGGCAAGGTTCGAATTCGGGAACTCCGGGAAGTCGGAGACGTACAAGTTGTACAACTTTGGAGACAGGCACGACCCCTGGGGGACGCCCGCGCGAATGTCCCGCCGAGTTGATAGTTTATTATTCACCCTATCTCTAGAATGGTGGAAGAGTTTCCCGCGACAGAGACAGGCCAAAGAGTTCATTAAAGAACGGTCGGCCAAATTCACGGAAGATCTACTAGGCCAAAGTAGAAAGGCCATTAGGATAATAGTGGGTCTTCTAACTGGACATTGTAGACTCAATAGGCATATGAGTCTAATGGGTCTGGCAGATGATGCAACATGCAGATTCTGTCAAGAGGAAGAGGAAACCTCAGTACATGTGCTGTGCCATTGTGAAGGCCTAGCCAGACTGAGATTCCAAATACTTGGTGAGGAAAAACCAAGAGCGGATAGCTATACTAAGGAGCCCCTATCAAGGCTATGGAGTCTGGTACAAAAGACAAAGCTGGATGAGGAACTCTAAATGAATTAGATTAGGAGCGCCACAATAGATCCAAAGGGGTGGCCAAGGCTAAGCGGCCAGCTCCTCCCTTCAATCTAATCTAATCTAATCTATTATTCACCCTGACCTGTAACGATCTACCAGACAGGAAGGAGTGAATAAGTTTCGTGATGTGCGTAGGGAAGTCCAATGAGTTTAGTTTGTAGAGTAACCCCGGGATCCATACGGTATCGAAGGCTTTCTCAACATCGAGGAGCACCATGACGGTGCTCTTTCCGAGGTTGCATTGCACCTTGACGTCATTCACGATCCTGACGACCTGCTGCACAGTGCTCCTGCCCCGCCTGAAGCCGAACTGGCACTCATCATCAATGTGAATTTCATCCTGAGCAGCGTCTAGTCTGATCAGGATGACCTTCTCCACCAACTTGGAGATCGCCGACAGCAACGAAATCGGTCGATAACTGCCGACGAGCTTCGCGTTCTTGTTCGGCTTCAGAATTGGCACGACCACGGCGCATTTCCACTGACTAGGCCAGTGTTGCAGTCGCAGGATCGCGTTGACAATGTACGTCAATTGTACAATGCCTTTTCTCGGGAGATATTTGAGTAGCCTATACTCGATACCGTCCGAACCGTTTTATTATTAGGTAAAGTCCGGACAATGCCCGCAACTTCCGAGGGCTTGGCCATGACTTTTAGAAATTCGCGTCTCGTCAATTGGATGTCATGGCCAATCAGCTCGTTTACGTAGTGTTCGATGCGGTCGTGTTCTAGGTTGTTCGGTATCTGTACGTTATGTATATTTTGAAATTGGTCAGCTAAGTCGTTGGCTTTACGTACGTCCGTCATTGAGGCCTGCCCGTTTGGCGTAGTTAAGGCGGGTATGGCCTCCCGCGTATTCTTCATGGCCCTTGACAGCTTCCACAGCGAGTTATCTTGAGGGTTCAACGCCTCCAGCCTATCCCGCCATTTCCGGTTTTTTGCGGTATTGATGGCGGTCCTGATCTGCCGTTGCAGCCTACCCATCTCGGCCTTAGCGTCGACATCGCGATTTCGCTGCCAAAGCCGTCTCAGTCGATTTTTCTCGCGTGTGTCTTGTATGACCGCTGCGTCGAGTCGGTCCTTGTACGGATTAATCGTTATGGTTGTGGCAACACTCTGCTTGGCGTCCTGCAGTACCCTTGTGAACTCACTCACTACATTTTCCAGCTCGGCGACTGTGGTGATGTTGTTTGCAAGTGTTGAGTGTTTATGTGTGTCTTATAGAGACGCTAGTCGGCGTCTCTATAAGATGTGATCTTGCGTGTCATGTCTTCCCTCGACATGTTATCCAATTCTAAGAGAATTGGATTGTGGTCGGATGCGAGTTCCTCCAGCGTCACGGGTGGCGTGGAGTTCCTCACACCCTTATTGACCACTATGTCGAGGGTGGACCGTTATCCGGAAAATGTGTGGGATCGTCCGGATACTGCAACACGACGTTATGATTACTCACGTAATCGTACAGGATGTTGCCGTTTGCGTTATTGCGATTGCAGTTCCATGCGTGATGTCGCGCGTTAAGGTCGCCTATGAGCAAGCAGCGCGGGTTTGCGTTCAGCAAATTCTCAAGGCAACCCGCCGTGAACCCGTTCAAGGGCCGGTTATACGCGGTAACGATATTCATGCCGTCTTCCAGCGTCACACACACGTTCTCCACGGAAGTATTCCGTAGAGTACGGTGCGTGTGCGCAATGTCTGACTTTATAAGTACGGCCACGCCGCCTCCCCTATTGATGTCGGTCCTATCTTTGCGGATCGTCGTATACCCTCGGACGTGTAGCTTGTCGCGTCTGTCGAGTTTTGTTTCGTTCAGCAGCATAATGTCTATTTTATGCCTCATTAAATAATTGATCAAAAAAGGAATTTTGTTACCTATACCATTGGCGTTCCAGGAAGATATTTTCAGTTTAGAAAGCATCGGCGGGCAGACTTTGAAAGAAGGCCGTCACCACCTGAAACTTATCAAAAGCATTGGTGCAGCTCTTGAGTTGTTCGTTTAATTCGGTCATCCGAACCAGCAATTGATCGATATTTACCAAGGAGGCCATAATATCGGTTTGTTCTTTTAGAAATCTTAATTTATTCATGTCGGAGCCCGTCGAATTGGTCAGTTGGTTTCGTTGACTGGGAGAGGGTTGTGACGGTCTCTCGGAGATTGTGGAAGGGAGGGAAGGTCTCTGTAGGGGAGGTTGTGCTTGTCTTTGGCTCCAGGCGTTGATCTTGGGTATTGGTGCCGCCATATATCTCATCTCTGAAGGGGGTGGAATTCTAATTGTTTGCAAGCTGATACGATCCATTTTTTGTCTGTACACCCTGCAATTGATGCTGTTAGCGGGGTGAGGTCCTAAACAGTTAACGCATTTTGCTGGGTCTTCTCTGCTTTTTGGGCAGTCTTTAGTGAAGTGCCCGTCGGCACATTTTAAGCAGTTGGGGGACGCTCGGCAATTGGAGGTTGCGTGCCCCCACTGCTGGCACCGATGGCACTGGATGATGCCTTTATTGTTGATGTGCCTTTCCCAGTTTATGGAAGTGTAGTTTAGGTGTCTCACCTTGTTTTGCAGGTCCTTTAGGGTCACCCCGCTATTCGTCACCACCATATATAGTGGGTTCTTGGTACCCTTGAGGGTGTACAATTGCTTTACCTCTATGTCGTGAGTTGATTTCAGTTCGTCTTTGAGTTCTTGCATTTCTATTGGGTGGTACAAACCCCGGAGGATGAAGGCGTGTGTCTTCTCATTCCGGGGTGTGTACGTATGGTACTCTACTTGTCCTTCGTTTAGGTACTCATTAACTAAGTTCCAGTCAGCGCGATTTGTCAACTGGAGGGTGGTGGTGTTATTTGCATGCTTCCATAAATGTTTATCTTTCAGTCTACCTTTAAAAAATTTGTTCAGTTCGTTCTTCCTCGTGAACCTCCCATGAATAACAATGGGAGGCGGTTTTTTCAAGGGTTGGAGAAGTGATGTTGTTGGTTTTGGCTCCGGCTGGGGTTGTGGTGGTACTACATTCATGTCTTCATCTATTTCTCTAGTTGGCCCTTCGTGTCTATTGTTGGTGATTATAAGCGTTGCCGACGGTGGTGGCGTTAGTTTTCTCGATGTTCCCGGGTGGGTAAATTTTGAGTTTCCATCCTCGTAGATTTTTTTGGTTCTTGACTGGGTCTTGAAAAGTTCCAGGAAATTTGGGTTTGGATTGTTTGGGATGCTGTTAGTTGTTATTTGGATTTCCATTGGGGTAATTTTGTTTGAGATGTTGTTGGTCATTTCTTGGATTTTTACTTTTATTGGGGCAGCTTTGATGCTGGTTTGACTGCCATCTGAGGCGCTGTCTACCTCGTTATCTTTATTTTTACTTTTGCGTGGTTTGTCGCTTTTTTCGCTTTTTCTTTTTAGGTTCCTTCTCATGATAGATCTTCTATCTAGAGAGGCGCAAGATACATCGCTTTCGTTTCCGGATTGTCCTCTGACTGGTAGGGAAGGCCATCTTTGGGACCAACCGTAGAGTTCCTTATGGACCGCTTCTCTACCTTCTGCTGATTGGGTTGCGTCCATGTTTCCTTTAGGTTTTAGGCGGTAGATTTAGTGGCTTTCAGGCCTCGACCGGGTTTGACCGGTCGAGGAAAGTTGTTTTGGGAATTTTCTGCTTTTTCCTATCAGTCTAACAGTTATTAAAAATTTATGTTAGTATTTAGTTAGTGGGATTTGAATTGTTTTGGGTTGGCACTTCACTTCACGATTTTTAGGTTGGAGTTCCCGGAAATGTTTCCGGTGCGATTCCGAGATTGACGGAAATTGAATTTAATTAAATGTCACTGTCACTTATTTTAGAAGTTTTTGCGAAACTCACTCAGGGTATCTAATTGAGCTCCTTCTTCAAGCACGCAGGCTCCTCAACGCTTGCGGTGGCCTCTCACACCCGCCGCAGGTTTGTTTTCTCAATTTTTCACACTTGAATACGCGAGTCACTTTGACGTTCGAATTAACACCTTGTCGACTTGGATTGCGAGACGAAACTCTTGCCGCTACACCATCATTTCTTATTACTAAAATTGTTAATGAGTGTAATATATACCATTAGAAAATTTATTGTGATTATTAGGAAACACATTAGTAAAATGTATTAAAAAAAAAAAAATAGTGATTGGAAATAACATTTCGCAAGGTTTCTATTTATTACAAACCATAAAAAAATGTACAAAATATTTTTTTTAATATTAAATTACTAATAACTTTTTTATTTACCAATCTATTTTGTTAAAAAACCATAGGGTTCTTCCTCTAGCTAACACTAAGTTACTCTCCAAATTTCAATACAATCGGTTTTTACTTTCTTGAGTTATCGTGCTTACAAGAAACGTGACGGACGGACAGACGGACAGACGGACATTTTGAAAGTTGTTCAGAATTCGTTCACTAACATAACAATATAAAATTTTTTTCTCTACGAGCGATATTTACTGATTTAGAAATGTGCCGATCAAATACAATATACTCTTCGTTTTTGCGAAGAGTATAATAATACGAATGAAATAAGTCACCGCAGAAGTCAGCAACTCAGAGACTTATCTACCATAGTCATCTACCAATACAATATGGCATGCTTGAAGGTTAGTACATATAAGAATATATACCCTTCTAGATTGACTATCATGAAATTATTTTGAAAATAATGTTAATTGAGTATGCAAATTCGTAGTTTGTTTGACGAGTCAGAAGTCCAAATATGCCAATAACGCATCGGTATTATTACTACTTTAAAAAATCAGCATAGGGAACCAACCATATACCGGGTGTAACAGGATCATGGTACACCTCTCTTATCTCCTTTAGTTTTGAAGATAATTGATTGGATTCGAGATATCCTATATACATAATAAGCGGCACTTTTTGACATACAAGCAATTTCTTTTCACTTCCGGTTTCGCCGGAAGTGACACTAACTTTCGATTTTTAAATGTATATTATTGCATTTGTGAATTCTGCATAATTTTCTGAATCCAACGATACCAAATAAGTAACATTTCAAACGTCAATGTTTTTTATAATATAATTTTTAGTTTTCCATTTAAATGTGCTATGATGGTTCCGATTTATTCTAAATGACCCGTGTAATACTAGAAAAATCGAAATCCCGTCAAAAATACTAAATTACCTGATTTATGAGCAAATAAAGTTTATCAAAATGGTTTTTTGGGGCAAAACTTTTCAAATGGAACCATATTGGTATCATGGTACCATTTATTAGTACTACTAATAAGGAATTTATTAATACGTCGTATTAAAATGTGTGATAAATACAAATAAAATTACAGCTAAAAGAAAATAAGAAAATACAATTTTGTTCTAATTAAATGTTAAGAAGTAACTAAGGTAGCTTTGAAAACAATGAAATATTTAGCTTGTCAAATATTTGTTGGTTTACCGGTGTTTTTATTGTTTAAAATTCTTATTAATTGTGTTCAAAATGTCGCAAATTTATACAAGAGATTAAAAAGTGGACATGTTAATTACTTATGGGGAATGTAGAAAAAATGCCGTAGCGGCTAGACATCTTTATGCCTAACGATATCCTGATAGACAATGTCCAGCGAGAAGTTATTTTAAACGTCTTGAAAATAATTCCGAAAAGAGCCCAACAATGATCTAGTAGAAAATTTCATTCTTAACGAAGGAACGGAAATTAATGTTTTGGCTCGAATAAGACTGTTTCTTTAATGGGAAATTGGGTTTGAATTCACAGTCACCAAACAGTAAGCCGAATTTTGCACAAATACCACTATAAATCTTTTAAATACCAATTGCACCAGCACTTGTACGAAAATGATTACGAACCTAGGATGGAATATTTCAGTTGGATTTTGCAGAATAACGTGCAGCCAAACAATGATTTTTTGGGAATGATTTTATTTTCGGACCAGTCTAGGTTTACAAATTTGGGATTATTTAACCGACAAAATACAAAATATTGGTCACAAGAAAATCAATATATATTACGGGAGGGTTACTTTCAAGTGCGGTTCGGTTTCAATGTTTGGCTTGGAATAATCGGAGGTAGAATCATTGGTCCAATAATATTTGAAGACTGGTATCAGATACTTGAGATTTCTGCAAAATGATATTGAGGACATTTTAGATTTACCTACCTTTGGATTTAGGTCAACAAGATGGCGCCCCTCCCCATAATTCAAGGATAGTAATTGATTACCTTCAATGGAGAATCGGAGAAAACGTAATTTCGACGAATGGTCCTGTGAGGTGGCCTCCAAGGTCGCCTGATTTAGCACCCCTTGATTTCTTTGTTTGGACTCAATTAAAAAATATTGTCTACGCAACCGCCGTTACAACCCGTGAAGACTTGGAGCTACGAGTAAGACGCGCAATTAATATCATAACGGCCCAGCACTTGGCGAACGTTCTTCGAGAAACAACTATGCGAGTTCAGCAGTGGATTGACGTTAATCATCATTTTGAACAATTGTAATGTTTTGTGTTCATTTTTTATATTCCAAAGCCACCTTATGTATAACAAGATAATTAGAACAAAATTGTATTTTCTTATTTTCTTTTAGCTGTAATTTTGTTTGTATTTATCGCACATTTTAATACAACATATGAATAAATTGCTTATTAATAGTACTATAGTCTGTTGTCTATGTACTGTAGAAAGGAGCTAAAGCAGAGTTATAAAATGGAAAAGAGCAAGAAAACGTTTCAATTTCATGATGCCTCATCAGCCTACTTTATGGTTGAAATCAGCTCGTTACTGCTAAGCTAAGCAACGTAGGCCTCAATTTTGCGGGGCCTATAACTTATATCTAACAATACTTCATCGTGAGACTAAGGTAATTATTGGAAAATTAACAGAAAAAGTGAGGTGTGATATGTCGAAATCAGAATAACATTTACTTTCAACTGGTACAATAAAAGTGAATATTATGTTGAAAAATAAGAAAATTTATGAACCAAAACGGAATTAAACATCATCAGATCTGCACCAAACCTTTGCAGCTCACGTACACATTACGTTTACGCAAACTTTCATCAGAATTGGTTCTCTAATTCCGGTGCTAACATGTCCACATACGTACATTCGTACATACATACAGACATGTTTTAAGAACCACTTTTTCGTGTTCCTATGACCTCAAAATGCAAAGAACAGGTTTTATCTCAATTTTCAATTTTGGACCATTTGAAGGAAATTTTCCATTTATATGGACAGGGGGGTTAGAAAACACGATTACCCCTTAAATTTTTTTATCTTATCTTATCTCTTGAATGGAATGCAGTATCGAAAAATCATGTATACCATTTTGAATTGCTATTTCTTTAGTTCACTTAAAAAAAACTTTACATGATAATTAGTTTTCGAAAAATATAAAAAAGTAGTGTGTGCGAGCGTAACGGTGCGCAGATTGGGCAGTCATAAAATGCGTTCAGGCACAATAATTGAGACAAAATATTAGCTACCAGCGGCGGCTGGTGAAATTTCAATATTTTTTTTCTCGTGTGTGGCGCATGGGACCCATATGAAATTTGGAAAATAACATCTAGAGAAGCACTTCTCTAATGACCCCTAAAAAATTTTGAAAAAGCAGTTTGCGAAAAAATTTTTGAAAATTCGTTAGCCTCCCCTGGGTCTAGGAGCTCCTGTTTATTTTTATTTTTTTTTGTCATATGCATTTGACTTTTCATAAAAATACAACAACAGATTTTGGAGTTTATGAAAATATTTTCATTACTAATTGAGATACAACGAATTGAAATATTCTAATTTGTTAAATTGTAAATTACAAAATTTCAGTTCATTGTATTTCAGTTAGTAATGAAAATATTTTCACAAACTTCAAAATCTAGACCCAGGGGAGGCTAACGAATTTTCAAAAATTTTTTCGCAAACCGCTTTTTCAAAATTTTTTAGAGGTCATTAGAGAAGTGCTTCTCTAGATGTTATTTCCTAAATTTCGTATGGGTCCCATGCGCCATAGACGAGAAAAAAATATTGAAATTTCACCAGCCGCCACTGTTAGCTACGTAGTTTTTATGTTTCATATTGTTAAAATGTGAAGGCAGTTGTAATTATTATTTAAGAATAATTATTTTTATTTCTTATAGAATTTTTGAAAATTACATTAATTTCATACACTCGTCACATAAATCGCTTACGTATGTCGCAATACACAAGCTTAACTTACGAATCGTTTTCATCTAACCTCATTCTTTTATTACTTTCTAAATCTTAATCTTCGTTTTCATCTGGCTCGCCTGGATTTTCCTCACCATTTATATTAGTATAGTGATATTAAGCAAAAAAATGGCCAAACCAGACATTCAAAACAACAAAGGTCTGATGTTTGTTACCCTCCCCATTGAACGCCTGAAAAGTCCAAGAGGTTAGAGCGTCGGGTTTGGAGTGTGGGGAAGGGGGAAGAGTCGGAATGTGTCTTTTTTTTTTCTTTTCTCAAATATTTCAAAAAGTATGAGGTTTAGGGCAAAGATGTTTCTATACAAAATCAAAGTTCATTAAATTTTGTACAAAAAAGGTCCAGTTCATTTTTTTTGCAATCCTCACCGTTTCTAAGATATGCGAAGCGGAAAATGTGATAAAAGATCAATTTTTGCGAAAATCGTGGGTAAATTTTTCTAAAATCGTTTTTAAGTCTTTTTAAATCATTCTTGGCGGAGGGTAACAAGCATCGTAGGACAATCAGACCTTTGTTGTTTTGAATGTCCGGGTAAAAGGCTAATGTTACTAGACTATGTCTATATTTATATCGTCATCAGGTAACTCAATGTTTTTAAGTTCAACGTTACAAGTTTTGCCTCGACAAGCTACACAAATACTTGTACATTTCAAACCATGTTTTTTACAGCTGAAAGTGATTGCTTTACATACACTTTCACATGCGCAACTAACTATTTTTAATAACTTTTCTTCAGTATAAACTGGATTTAGACCATTAGAGGAAACTGTCCAACCATATTGAGCAGGGCTTTTTTTCCTTTCCTAACCAAAATTGTAATTGTAAATATGTTTTTAAAGCATCTTATTTTACGGCATCTTCAGTTAGTGGTAATAATTCTAATTTAAAAGATTTCTTACTAGTTAATTTTTGAAAAAGCGATACTCATTCAGTGTCATGTTTTCGTGTTTTAAGCCGTATAAATTACAAGTAATTTTATAACTAGATTTTCATTTTATAGCATTTGAACTTGAAAAAAAAATACAACTTTGTATCCTGCCCTGGCTCACCTAAATTAGTGATCGGTTCCGTGCCTGATTGAGCCGCTTCCCTAAAATTGCCAGGGCTGGTTGGACTGACCCCATCCACCCCTGGCTAGTGCTGCAGAATTTCTAGTCTTCACTGTTCCAAGGCTCATGACAAACTGGTTTACGATTCGGCGGGAACCCAGGTATAAACAGTCCTCCTTTGAAGGATTTGGGTCTACTTCATCATATCAAAGACCTTTGTATGTATTAGTAAGCAGGTGTCACTATACTACACAGAAACGTGTCCCTATAGTATGTGTTCATTTCCACGAATCCGTTTGATATAAGAAACAAAAGAATTTGAACCTTTAAATCCAAGAAAATAAAGGTTTCTAAATCCTTGTAATCCAAGAATAATGTACGATTCAACGAAATCATTACAATTAATTGTAATAATAATAATAATACAATAGTAATGCCATGTATAATGTACAAATTGTGTAACGATAAAATATTTAACATTAATTGTTAAACGATAAACTAAATTTCAATTACATTTTGCAAAATTGTGTTACATTCTGAAGATGTATTAAAAATAATTACACAGGCCCACAAAAAAAAAAAGTTGTCTGCGCCGGGGTACTGACCATACCTATCCCTTGTATTTTGTGCCGCTGAACACGAATCTGACCTTAGTTTTTCCCCTATACGTCAGGTATTTTTTTAACAGCAAATAAATATATAAATATGACGATTCAACACGACTTTTTTTGCTGTTAAAAAAAAAACCGAACGTGTAGGGGAAAAACTAAGGTCAGATTCGTGTTCAGCGGCTCAAAATACAAGGGATAGGTGTGGTCAGTACCACCGCGCAGACCACTTTTTTTGGTTGCCACTGTGTCACACTTAGTGTGGCGCAATCCCACAAAAAAAAGTCATCTGCGCGGGGGTACTGACCACATCTATCCCTTGTATTTTAAGCCGCTGAACACGGATCTGATCTTAGTTTTTCACCAGCACGTCAGGTTTTTCTTTTAATAGCAAATAAATATATAAATATTAGACTTTTTTGCTTTAAAAAAAAAACCTGACGTATAGGGGAAAAACTAAGGTCAGATTCGTGTTCAGCGGGTCAAAATACAAGGGATAGATATGGTCAATACCGCGGTGCAGACAACTTTTTTTTTGTGGGCCTGTGTTATATATAAAAAATGTAAGATATACAAGCGTATAATCTCTTTTTTGCAAACACAGTCGCCCGACTGCCCAATCCGCGTATCTTTACGCCCGCGCACACTAGATTTTTAGAAAACCAATTATCATAAAAAAAAATTTTGAAGTGAACTAAAGAAATAGCACTTCAGAATGGTACGCATGGTTTTTCGACACTGCATTCCATTCAAAAGATATTTAACTTTAATTGGAATTTTTTATGCAAAAAAAACTTTTTTTTCAAGTTCAATTTTCACCACTTTTTTCAGGATAATGGCCATATAGAAAAAATTGCAGTTGTTGGACAACTCTCTCGAAGAATAGAATTTTACTTCTCACAGCAAAATCTGACAGAAAGTGAAGCACTTATAGCCATTTTTCGAAGTCCCTTTTTTTTCCAAAAAAATTGAATTTATCGAAAAATAATGCAGGTATCGATCTGAACTTTTTACCAAATATTCCCTCCTATATAACACGTACTTTAGTAAAATTTCAAAAAATTTGTCTAAAATTTTGCTGAAATTAAAAGTTTTTTCAAAACCGTTTTTTTTTTTTTAGTTTACTTCTGACGTATAAAGCTATCTTAACTTTCGAAGGGTTCATTTTATATGTCTTTTTAATACCTGTAACTTTCTCATTTGAACTATTCTCTCCTATTTAAACGCAAAAAACCGATTTTTCAACTTTACGACCCCCCACATCCTTATCCGGTATGACATCCATGACATATGACATGACACATTTTTTCTTGTTTAGCGTATTTAGCTTATGGTCATAGGCTAAAAAAGACCTAACGAAATTGTCTCCTGAACGGCTGAAAATATCGCAGTAATTATTTTTTCACAGTTTTTAACGTCTCAACTTACGCTACACAGTACCAATAACCTAAATAGACATTAATACAAATACAAATGCAAATGCAAATGCAAATGCAAATGCAAATGCAAATGCAAATGCAAATGCAAATGCAAATGCAAATGCAAATGCAAATGCAAATGCAAATGCAAATGCAAATGCAAATGCAAATGCAAATGCAAATGCAAATGCAAATGCAAATGCAAATGCAAATGCAAATGCAAATGCAAATGCAAATGCAAATGCAAATGCAAATGCAAATGCAAATGCAAATGCAAATGCAAATGCAAATGCAAATGCAAATGCAAATGCAAATGCAAATGCAAATGCAAATGCAAATGCAAATGCAAATGCAAATGCAAATGCAAATGCAAATGCAAATGCAAATGCAAATGCAAATGCAAATGCAAATGCAAATGCAAATGCAAATGCAAATGCAAATGCAAATGCAAATGCAAATGCAAATGCAAATGCAAATGCAAATGCAAATGCAAATGCAAATGCAAATGCAAATGCAAATGCAAATGCAAATGCAAATGCAAATGAAAATGCAAATGCAAATGCAAATACAAATACAAATACAAATACAAATACAAATACAAATACAAATACAAATACAAATACAAATACAAATACAAATACAAATACAAATACAAATACAAATACAAATACAAATACAAATACAAATACAAATACAAATACAAATACAAATACAAATACAAATACAAATACAAATACAAATACAAATACAAATACAAATACAAATACAAATACAAATACAAATACAAATACAAATAATTTATTGATGTCAATACCCAGTGGGTTTACACAAGTCAAAAAGTACAGATATTGTAAATTACATCACATGATATGCATTATATAAAGACAAACAATAGTAAAAACACTGAAAAGTAATTTAATATAAAACATCAGACAAAAACTCGTCAAATGAGTAGTATGCTCCATTCAGCAGAATATCTTTGATTCTAAAATTATTTTTTTTTCCGGTAACTGCTTGATGTCTGGCGGTAACTTATTAAAAAATTTTGGACCATAATAATTTATTGCATTCTGGCTTTTAACCAATCTGGTGTATTTTAAACAAACTTAATCTCTGTGTCTGGTATCATGTCCGTGTATATCACTGTGAGAAACATATTTGTCTAGATTTTGTTTAACATACATGAGCGCGGTAAGAATATAATAACTAGTTAGAATATTCATCTCAATAAATTTCTGCTTTACATCTTGCCTAAATGTCAATCGTGTCATTATCCTCATAGCACGTCTTTGCAGTGAGAATATTCTGTATAAATGAGAGGAGTGTCCCCAGGTAAGAATAGCATAAGAGAATACACTTTGAAATAAAGAGAAATAAACTGTTTTTACAACATTTTCAGGCAATTCTGTCATTAAATTTCTTGTCAGATATACAACTTTAGAAAGTTTACCTCATAGGTAATCAACATGTTGATCCCAACGTAGATGGGGATCCATGATTACTCCTAAAGATTTTACATTTTCGGGATTGTCGAAATGATCTAAGCACCGGGTTGAAAAAAACATAGTTTGTGTCTTTGAATTATTAAGATATAATTTATTTGATCTAAACCAGTCAGAAGCTTTCAACTGTGAGAGCTGCATATCCTGCAATAAATTGTTTGGATTACTATTTATATTAATCATGGTGGTGTCATCATCGAACAATACGAGTGAAGTCTCATTTATATTATTAGGTAGATCGTTGACATATATTATAAATAATAGGGGCCCAAGTACGGAACCTTGAGGAACTCCGAATTTTACTTTTTCTGATGACGATGATACTCCATTATATATAGTTATTTGATCTCTGCCTGTTAGACCTGATTTTATGAAATTTACGGCAGAAGTGTTTAGCCCATATTTTTTAAGTTTATTAACCAGGATATCGTGCTGCACACAGTTGAATGCTTTCGACAAATCGCAGAAGATACTTCCAGCAAAGTTTTTATTTTCAAATGCCACTATTACACTTTCCACCATTTTGTTAAGTGCATCAGTCGTAGATTTTCCAGAGCGAAAACCAAATTGACAATTTGACAGAATATTATTTGATTCAAAAAATCTAACGAGTTGTCGAAACAGGACTTTCTCTATTATTTTTCCCAGCGTAGGTATGATTGAAATAGGTCGATAATTGTTCATGTCATTTACATCGCCTTTCTTAAGTAAATGTAAAAGTAAACACGGATAAAAATAACTAAAGGTACAATAATAATCCTAGTAGCAGCAGTACAGCAGTAAAAACAAGACTAAGATTGTAAGGACGCAGCGACATTACGTTCTTACTGAGTACTGAGTGCTTATATGACTATTGAAATATCTGCCGTACGGCTGAAGATATCGAAGTAATTATTCTTCTGCAGTATTTAAAGTCTTAACCTATGCTACACAGTAATACTGTTTTTGGTTGAAACGAATTGCTACCCCCATTTTCATCCCTTCAACTGACAAAAAATGTTGAAGGCATAAGGACATACATCTGAATTGTCAAGGAAAATGTGTGGTGAATTGAAAGACAGGAGTATATAAAGGTGGGAAAAATGCTTACGATTTGGACTCACTAGCAAAAAAAATTCAAGTCTCGTTTCTTTAAGGCCGCCATATTGAATTTTCCCGACAGGGGATTTTTCTCATCAACCTTGGGTGCCAAGTAATGTCTGTAGCGAATTTCAAGTTATTAGGTTTCGGGAAATCCCGGGAAAAATTCCGGACATTTCTTGTTGACAGGCAGAGTACACGTCAGGGATTTTATGTTATAGATTTGAGGACTACAAGTAACAAGAATAGAATAGAATAGAATAGAATAGAATAGAATAGAATAGAATAGAATAGAATAGAATAGAATAGAATAGAATAGAATAGAATAGAATAGAATAGAATAGAATAGAATAGAATAGAATAGAATAGAATAGAATAGAATAGAATAGAATAAAATACACTTTATTGCTGTAGATCTTAGAAGACATTAGCATTGTCAAAGTAATTAAATATTTAAAACTTACAATAAAAATAAAATGTAAGAAACATTAAAAGTATATAAAACATTAAAAGTATACAAAAAGAATATAAAAAGAGAGCAGCAAGAGGAAACAAAAATTCATACAACTAAAATTAGCCTAAAACTAAAAAGATAAAAGAATTCGTTAAACTGTTGCTTATAATATTATATAATTAACGAATAATACAATTTTTTTTATGTATTTAAAAAATCACTGAAAGAATAAAATGCATTTTCAAATAAATACAATTTAAGTTGTTTTTTAAATGAATTGGTATTATTTATTGATTTTAATTCTCCTGGCAGGGCATTGTAAGCCTTAATAGCGTTATAATAGGGACCTTTTTCATAAAAACTGTGGTGATGAACTGGTATTCTGAGATCTGGCCCATGTCTTGTTGTCATTACTTGATATATATCGTTATTTCTTGTAAATTCAGTTGGATTTTGTTTAACGAATAAGACTAATTTGTATATATACAGGGAAGGGATGGTAAGTATTTTCAATTCTTTAAAGAATGGTTTACAGGAATCGCTGTAAGAGGCATTCACCATACACCTAATTATCCTCTTTTGATTAATAAATATTTTCTGCCAATATATGGAGGAACCCCAGAATATTATAGCATATTCTAAAATACTTTGCACATATGAAAAATAAAATATTCTTAGGCTGTCTATCGAAAGCTGATTTCTCATAAATCATATTAGATAACAGGACGAATTTAATCTTGATATCAACGTATTGGTGTAAGATTCCCACTTTAACTTACTATCTAGCGTTATGCCAAGAAATTTCACATTGTCTGTTTGTTTAATTGAACATACAACGAATAATCAAGGTCAGTAGTCGGAGAAAACATTACAAGGGTAGTTTTATTTCCATTTAGGTTCAAGCCGTTCGAGTCACAATACTCAGTCATTGTAGTAAGTTTATATGCACAAGCCACTACGGATTCTTCAGTTGTCATGCATGAATTATCATCAGCATATTGATATAAAGTATCTATATTGATATGATCTTTTAAGTCGTTAGTATACAGAATAAACAATAGAGGCCCAAATATAGATCCTTGAGGCACTCCTTGTAATACATGAACTTTATCTGAATAAAATGTCTGTAGTATTCCATTCTTAAAAGTTGTTACAGTAGTGACTTGAAATCTATCAGTAAGGTATGACTGAAGTAGTTTGTTACACGTGCCCCGTACACCATAACAGTCTAACTTGTCTAACAAAATTGAATAATTAATGGTATCGAAGGCTCTTGACATATCAAAATAAAGGCAAGCTACCTTTAAATTTAAATCAAGTGCCGTAATAATTTTCGATAATGATTGATAAATAGCTTGTTCCGTTGAGCAATGAGGTACAAATCCGAATTGACAATCTTTAATTATTTCATGTTTAGTAAAAAATGAAATCATTCTGTTATAAATGGACTTCTCAATAATCTTAGAGAAACACGGTGGGATTGATATGCCGCGGTAGTTTACAACATTTTCCTTATCACCTTTTTTATATATGGGAATACTTTTTTAATTTTTAATTTACTAGGAAATGTTCCTTCTAAAAAACAACTATTTATTATATCAGAAAGTGGTTCAGAGATTTCTACGATTACTTTTTTTATTAAATAAATGGGTATTTCGTCTAGGCCAGTTGATTTCTTATTTGGCATTGCAAGAACAATATCGATAATTTCTTGTGCATTAGTAGGGTTTAAAAACAGATTTGATTGATTTTGATTAATTATATTTGTTCTCTCTCCGACAAGTTGTGCTGGAGAAAGAGAGAAATGTTCACTGAATAAACGCACTAAAGTTTCCGGGTCGGTTATTTTATTGTTTAGCTGGTCCTTAATGGTTAATTCCTTTTGTTGTTGTTTGTTTTTGTTACTAATACATTTGTTAAATATATCCCAAGTAGCTTTTGATTTGTTTCCAGCATTTGATATTATATTATTATTTACTTGAATTTTATATTCTCTTATATATTTTTTATATTTCTTTTTTTCAGTTTTGTATAACTCTAAAATATTATTACAGTTAGTACTGGTATACAATATATACAAATCCCTAATATAGAGAGACCATTGTTTAATCTCAGGGGGTATCCAACATTTATGTTCACTAGTATTGACAGCTCTTTTTTGTTTAGGAAATGCAATATCAAAATAATACAGAAATATGTTCAAAAAAGAATTGTACTTACCATCTGGGTCCCTTTCTGCATAAACTGCGTCCCAGTTCTCAGAATGAATAAGGTTTAAAAATTTATCACTGTTATCTTCGTAAATGATCTTTTTACTACATAGTTCTTATTACATATTTTTTCTACAGCTTCATTGACAATAAGAGCTTGAGGATTGTGATCTGATATAGGATAATTGATAACCTCGCAATTCAATAAGTTAGTAGGTATATTGCTAAAAATATTGTCAATTATAGTGTTTGTTGCACTTCTGGTAATAGAATTTACATGGGCACTTAGACCGTGAGTGGAAAAAATACCAAGCAATGCTAGTGAACTATTTAACTGGTTACTATTAGGTTTAGAGACTGATAGAGGTGAACAAAACTAAAATATTTGAATCAAGTCATAAACAAAGAGTTCTCTGCGGAAAATGATATTGTCTCTTGTTTCAAAGCGCCCACCCCAAGATAAATTATCACCTGATGCTGAATATCTGGCATTTTTTAAATTATCTAAAACATTCCACGACAAGAAATATTGTTCTATTTTCAATGTCTTTACAAAAGGTGGCCCTCTTGTTAATCTGCCTTGTTAAATAAAAATCTTCATAAAAATAACAAGAACAACAAAAAACCATTTTTAACTTTTCTACGACATACTTTAAAGAAACCAACTTCCTTTATGCTGATGCTTTTAAAATGCAATATACATTTGCATAAATAATTCAAAGAAAAGGAGCTTCTACTAAATATAGCGTCTCGAGACTAAAATAAAACCGCTATTACCACAAATTCTTTAGTAAAACGTGTCAACCCAACTATAGAAGTCAGTACGTTGTCTGGTTTAAAAGTTCTTTGTGCACTTCTCTATTGAGAGACCAGTTGTTTTTCAAATGAGAGATAAATCTACAGAACTACAACATTTAACAATATTTAAAGACATTTTCCAATTATCAAATATAAGACAATCCCAATGAATATATCTTTTTAGAGTTTTCAGATAAAATTTATGATGGTAATAGTGTCGTGCCAGTTAGCAACTCGTTCCACATTTGCACCTGGAAAGCACGTTAAAAATATAATCCCTGAAACAAAACATCCTTTTAAAATTCAAAGTGTTTTGGAGTCATTATAAACGCTATAGTGCGGGCGAGTTAGTTGTGTTTTATATGTCCTCGGCGACAAAATTAGCAATGCTTTTCTTTCATATGACTTTTAAAATTGTCTTCCTAAACGACCCATAAAAGTCATCCCTTATCCCGCCATCTTGGAACTATGATCGATTAACTGAATTATTTCGGGAACAGTTTATTTCACGTAAAATGTGCACAGGACTAAATTCTTCAACTTAGTAAATATAAAATTTCCTACAAGACAGCTATTTTAGTTTTTCTCGACATTTTTTAATTGTCAAAAAAAAGGTTAATTTGCGAAGAAGAAATTGTACCCAAAAAAACAATTATTGATAAGCTGGGATGTTAAATTTCTAAAATATTAACACAAATATACAGGGTTGATCAAAATTTAAATGAAGTTAGATATCAATCATAAATTTCTTAAGAAAAATTGTCATTCCTGCCGGTAACGATTACACATTACGGAACTTTTGGTACCGTTTAACCCCTCCTAAATAGAGCTTTCTGAATATCCGGGTGGCCCATATCATAATGTTTAAAACATATGAGTCATTTTGAAAAATGTGATTTTAATGAGTTTACAGCACCCTGTATGATGTATTATTGGACATATTGACGTTTTCGTATTTTTTATATGAATTACATTGGAGCAAAATTAATTTTAACATATTCGCAGCCATCTAGATTGATAACTAAAATTCGAATTATTTTTTGTGCAACACTGTATAAATTGTTCAAAATAGTATAAAAGTATCCAAAATGTGATCTTTATTTCAAAAATGTAAAAACATACAGGGTGGTCCATTTAGAAAAGACTATTGGAGCCATTTCTGATGAAACCGGAAGTGATAAAAATGGCGGATAGATCTCAAGAAGTTGGAAATCTTACCTAATTTCACCATACAAAATTTCAACCTGATATCTTCAAAAACAAGGAAGTTACAGGGGTGGCCTACTATTCGTTTACACCCGGTATATTATTGAATGAAATTTAACTTGTCAGACTCAGAAAATGACTTTATTCGGCAAGACAATTGACATTATTGATCTACTGGGAAGTAGGGTCGTCCGGATCATCATCCATATCCACTAACTGGCTGTGCAGCTGGATCCACTACAGCTCCTGCACATGATGCTGCAGTTCAGACCAGAGTTCCTGCACTCGCACCGGGCATCGGGCACCGCAGTCCGCCTTGCAGGTACAGGAAATTAGCCGTAGCAGGCTATCAGGATCTGGCTGCCTTGTGGTAGGAACCGGAATCAGGCCCTGGAGTACCGATTTCCACCCCCCAGTCCTCCAGGTGAGGGCGTTAGGGAGAATATTGTGATTTAATCACCCGAAAAGCCTGCAGCACAACTAATGTGCATGTGCTTTTTACAGATACAGCAATGGCTAGACATCAACCCTAACAAGGGGTAGAAATCAGGATTCCAGGGCATTCAGCTCCTGATAACTTGCTACGGTTAATTTCCTGTGCCTGCAAGGCGAACAGCGGTGCCCGGTGCGAGTACAGGAACTCTGGTTTGAACTGCAGCATCACGTGTAGGAGCTGTAGAGGATCCAGCTGCACAAACAGCCAGTCAGTGGATATGGATGATGATCCGGACGACCCTACTTCCTAGTAGATCAGTAATGTCAATTGTCTTGCGAATAAAGTCATTTTCTGAGTCTGACAAGTTAAATTTCATTCAATAAATCTTATAAAACATCAATGATATATAAACAGGAACAAGTCTCATCAGCGCAGCCAAGGCAGTTCCACAGGGCGCAGGACCGGCGACCCTCGGGGTGGCGTAGCTCCGTAATGGGTGACGCTACAGAAAAGGTAGACATATCAATGGAAAGCCCAAAGTAAAGAGAAATGTTCATTGGGGTACGTTTTCCCCTCCGAGTCCTCATTTATCCGCAATGGCGCCATTTCACAATTGTTTCAATTTTTGAAATTTTGACAGCACTGGCACGGAAAATTATGAAAAAAATAACCATGGAACATCTGAATAAGAACGGATATGCTTCTCCGAAGCTTTTATGATCATTTCGACCCAAATCGGATCAGTAACAACCTTTATGCTACACTTTATAGCCAGCTTTGCAATTTATGTGACTTAGGCCCTTGTTGCTCCGCAAAAACAGGGAAATCGACGGGGGGAGAGTAGGGCACTGTTTGGTACGTGTTGTCCTGGACCAAAACTACATTTCTGCAAATTTTCAGCTTTACAATAGTTAATTCCGGGTAGAAGCGATATATGGACTAAAATTCCTGGTTAATTATCATATTACACAGCCTCACAAAAAAAATGTTCTGTTCACCAGACTAGACCAACATATCTATACGTTTTTGGGGTCGCTGAATCCGAATCTGGCTTCATTACCTCGAAGGATAGGAAAATGGATCATTCTACACATCCTCAATTAAGGCAGTTGTCACCATTTCCAGCATCCTCTGAGAAGCAGGATTTTTAATTTTAATAACAGGATCAGAGGATTCCCACAGAAATTAAACGTATCACTCAGATATTAATGTTGGCCTCATCAGTTATGCTCCAGCAACTTCATCAGTCCCTATCACCGAGATGCTTGAGCAGTCAGTATATGACATAGACGTTTAGTTTTTCCCAGAGGATTGGAAGACGCCACTCGTTGGTTGAGTGTGGATATAAGTGTCTGCTGTCTTGGTTCTCCAATCCCCCTCGGAGAAATATCACGGGGCTAAACCATGCTCGATAAAGATTTGTAACTGAGATTTCTGAATACGAATCATCTTTGATCCTAGATAAATTAATTTGAGGGAGTGATTCGACCTTTTGAGACCAAGGGTCACTTTGATCATAGGTCAAACCATATGCGAACGTAAAATATCCCGCTCTTTCAGAATCCGTGGTAAAAAACGCGTTTCCATTTGATAAACAAAAGTTGACCTTGGAATGACCTTCACCTGATGGGGTCGAACAGACCTCGGATTCGGATTCAGCAACCCCAAAAACGTATAAGAATCGTGGTTTTCTAGCTTAAATGATTTTCCCAATTTGACCTTGGAATGACCTTGACCTGACCCCTGATGGGTTAAACAGACCAGGAGTTGGGGTTTAGTTATACCACAAACGTATAAAAATAGTGGTTTTCTGTGTTTAAAACGTTTCTTCCCAATTTGACCTTGGATTGACCATCACCCTGACCTGCTGGGGTCAAGCAAATCCCGAATTCGGATTCAGTGACCCCAAAAACGTACAGAAATCGTGGTTTCCTTCGCTTAATCGTTTTTTCCCAATTTAACCTTGGATTGACCTTGACCCAGACCCCGGATTCGGATTCAGCGACCCCAAAAACGTATAGATATGTTGGTCTAGTCTGGTGAACAGAACATTTTTTTTTGTGGGGTTGTGTTATCTTTAATTAAGTAATGATTTCAAGGAAACCTCCGTCTCCTGTGAAATGAGCGAGTGGCGACCACGCATTTGGAAAAGCTTATTTTGCACATCACCTTTACCCAGTCGATGTAACAAGACTATAATTTCTGATTGGAGAGGTAGAACCAAATACGTTTTTTTTTTTTGACGTGATATCCCCAATTAGCCTAATCCACGAAGTTATCTATACTATGAACTACTGTTTCATGACTTCGGTTATTAACGAATTTTCAAAAATGGTGAAATATAGTAGTGGAGGTGTTAGTTTTGTTATACAGGGTGTCCCACTTAAGAGTGTTACACCGTTATAATTTTTCTTTTGTTTTTATCCGATTTGAACCAAATTTTCCTCAAGGATATGAAGACATTCCGTTCTGCTTATGGCCAGAAAATCATTTGCCCCTTTTAAATGCAAAGCCACCTACTATACCAAAATAAATAGAAAAAATCAAAGTCATATTAGGCATTTCTTTATCGGATTTTTTTTATAGAAATATTTATTAAGAATTTGGTAACATATTATTTAGTAGTTATTTTAAAGTCGATTTAATTTCTTGACAAATTAAAATAACTTATTATAATATGTTTACAAAAGGGTGGATTTATTTATAACAAAAATTTTCCAGAAAATTTGAAGATAAAATGTGAAAATTAATCAACAACATAAACTAATGCATCTTTTTAACCTCGTTAAAACGTTTAAATGAATGCCACCCGTATATTCAAATCTCACCTACTACATAACTTTTAAATTTGAAATAATGTGGCCGCAACACTGTTTGGGAGGGAGCTAGCGCATGCTCAGATGTAGGATTTAAGGTCAGATTTTAGTAGCGCGTATTATATTGCACATAAATAGATTGATAGATAGCATTTATTTAACCACATTATTTACATGTTTTTACATTTGTAGCAAGTCAACTAGACAAAAAACAATAATAACAAAAAAAAAGGAAAAAAGGGTAAAATATCACAGATTTTGTAATTAGTACGTTGTATAAAACGAAAGCTATCTTACAGTACATTGATTATCATATAGTAATAAGTAAGAAAAAAGTAGTAAGTAGTAAAAAAAATAATAAAAATCTGTAAAAGTAAGTCTGTCCCACATTAATATAAAATGCGTTAATGTATAGATACTTATAAATTAATATTTATTAAAGTGATGACTTTAAATAATCATCAACTGAATAAAAACAGTGATTCAGTATAATTCTTTTAACAGCGTTTTTAAAGTAATTTAACTTCAGGTGGTAGTTTATTATACAGATTAAGATTTAGTGAATTGTTTTCTGATTTTTTTAGCCTAAAACGAGAGTTCCTTAGTAAATCTGCAGATCTTGTTCTGTGTTCGCTATTGTTATTAATTCCAGCAATTGTTCTAACCGCTCTTTTTGGAGCCGAAATATTTTTATGGCATTACTTGAATTTCCCCATATGAAATGCGAGAATGAAACAGTGCAAAATATGTTCAAAGTAGTGTGTTGACACCCAATACTAACCTCAACTGGCGAAATAAAAAAATTATTCTTGAAAATGATTTGCCTAGAACGTCACATGACCACACCAATTCAGTTTATCATCTATTGTAACGCCTAACAGCTTAACGCTTTCTCCATTTGTGATGCTGTGATTAGACGATACAACAAGTTTCTGTGATTTATTACTGCTTAATTTAAGTTTATTTGTAGTAAACCATTGTCAGCAATTTCCTCAATTTGCTTTAAGTTATAACTAAGAGATGTACAATCTTTATTTGAGGCAGTCAATGTTGTATCGTCTGCGAAGAGAACACAATTATAAGGCTGAAGAAATTGACAAATATCGTTGATAAATAATATGAATAGGATAGGCCCCAATACAGATCCTTGAGGCATGCCGTGTTTAGCATCATTTAAATCTGAGTTAACATTATTAACACTGACAAATAGCTTCCTATTTGTTAAATAGGATGTGAAAAGAGATAGGGGCAAACCTCTTATACCATAACGCGTTAATTTCTCAGGTAGCAGATCGTGAGGAATATAGTCAAAAGCTTTAGAGAGATCACACAAGGCGATTCCTGTGTCCTTTCCCTCCTCAAAGCCACGAACTATGTCATCCACCTCTCCGTACCGCTTGCGTTGTCGATAACTTGGGACGGAAACCAAATTGATTTGCTGAAATTACAGAATTATGCTCAAGGTGCACGGACAGAGCCCATTTTAAAAGAATTTCAATTAGCTTCCCAAAAATGGGAATAATCGAGATTGGACAGTAGTTGTCTAAAAACTTCATGTCACCCTTTTTATAAAGCGGAAGCACTTTTGTTATTTTAAATGCATCTGGGAAAACTCCTTCTCTGAAGCATCTATTTATTAAAGCTGTAAGGGGGCCTAAAATTATATCAATGGTGTTTATAATTATCTTACTATTTAAATCATAGGCATCAGTACATGGGGAATTTTTTAGAACATTTACTGCATCAAGTACGTCATGTGTGGTAACTGGTCTGAGAAAAAAGGAATCAGCAACGACTGGGATTTCTCTTAATATATCATTTACGCTTAAATCACTCTTTGGAAGTGCTTTAGGAATATATTCTGCTACTGTGCTAAAATATATATTGAAATCATCCTGTGTCAAAGCGGGATCTATTTGGGTTTTCGATGAATAAATATTGTTACGCTCATAGTTTATTAATTTGCAGGCGTCTCAATATGTTGCTCATAAGCAGCTTTTTTTGTTATATTTATCTCGTGCTTATAACTTTTAAGTAAGTCTTTGTAAATATGGAATTGATTAGGATCTTTAGTTACATTGCAAATTGTCTTGACACCAAACAATGTGTCCCGCATTTTATGTAAGGACTCATTAAACCAATTGGCTTGATGGTTTGTTATTAATAAAAGTGCATTTTTTAAGTGGAAAATGTTGATTGACTAGGGATTAATATTTGTCAACTAGAAAATTCGACAAAAAGTCTATACTGTAGGTAATCATTATTGTAAAAAATGTTCCAGTTGAGACCAGAAAGAAGCGCGTAATTTGTCAATGCCACTATTTGTGATACGCCTTCTGTACACTTTTGTAGGAGAATCAGTAGTAGTTTTAACAGTAGTTTTAATAGTCAGATATTAGCCTAAATGATCTGAAACACATGGTTAAATTACTTCATAAACATTGTTTTCTAAATTTGTAAGAATATTGTCTAAACAACTAGATGATTGCACGGTGACTCTTGTACTGTCCTTGATAACTATATCAAGACCAAAAGAATCAAGAGTGATACAAAGTCAGTCAAAAGTGAACTTTTCTTATGAAAGTTTATATTGAAATCACCCATAAGTACAATCCTAGAATTACCAGTAGTATATTTGAATATTAAATTTTCCAAATTTATTGAAAATATGTTGGGATCTTCAGAGCAAGATCTGTATACTGTAATAATTAACATTTTAGATTCTGTTAATTTTACTCTACAAAATTCTGAATTTAATTCACTATTAAATTCTCCTAAATTTAATGGTATATATTTGACATGGTTATTCAAAAATATTGAAACACCTCCGTGAATGTTTCTAGACCTGCTAAAAAAATTTGCTAAGAAATAGTCCCCTAAATTTATAAATTTCAGACATTCTTCGTTCATCCAATGCTCTGATAAGCAAACCACATCATATTTAAATTTATTCAGAAACAGGGTTAATTGAGAGACTTCATTTGATAAACATTGTATATTAATATGGAACAGACTTATCACGTCATTGGAGAATATATTGCAACCAGAAGTAATATTATTAGTTGTCGAATCAACATCATCAGATGTAGTGTTTTGATTAATACTTAGTTCTCCTTTTACCTTAACCTCTAAGTCATTAGTTGAAGCTGAGATAGTCTGCGATATAAAAAATGTTCTTGCTTATTTATAACTGTACCCACCACGTCATTTTCTTGTAAATGCAAATTATTTGCCTCGTCATCCAGATGGAGCAGGCGTCCTTTTAGTACCTAGTAAGGTTTCTCCTCGTGAAATAACTCGTGGAACACTTAGGTTTAAAGCACTTGGTGAATATGTATTTTCAGTACCTGGTAAAGTTTCTCCAGTAACACTTAGATTTAATACATATATCGCTGTTGAATGTTAATTTTACACCAACTTGTCACAAACAACCGCATTCCGAATTTTTTTTTTCTTTTTTGAAGAAAGTGACGGACTCGCCCGGCATGCTTAACTTCGGCCGATCGATGTCCAGTCACTAAAACCGGTACCGTACCTCACCTCACCTCAATTTCATCATCATAATCTTTATTCATACATCACTCATAAATACATTGAAACGTATACATAATATATAACAGATGGTGCAACATAAATTACAATTTTATCTATTCATGAATATACAAATAAAGAAGAAGAATCCCTGAAGCATCTCTAAGATACTTGTACGGGTGACATTATTCCCCTTTCTAATGAGGGAAACTGAAGAGAAATTAAGACTCGACTTCCGACAATTATTTTACATTGAAAGAAGTGTCATAATGACTTTGTATATATATTCTCGTGAAAGAAAGTTCATCTATTACCATTTTTGCCAGATAAATGATCGAAGTAAGAAAGTTTTTATTTTTATTTTATGGTAGTTACCACAGTGCAGCGGGGTATGCATTATTTTAATTTTAATATATTGTGCTGTATATGTTAATTATGTATTACACATTAAATAACTCAGACCACGAATGAAACTACAGCATTTACTTTTGCTACTTTTGCAAGTACTGGCATTAATTCATGTTACTGTAATATAGGTTGTTAATATAATTAAGCTATTATTCCACACCATTTCCCCAATTTATATTTAATTCTTCTCACGTTTCTATCTCACGTCAAACTCTTCGTTTTCACTCATTTCCGAAACAACTTATTATGACCTTCGGAATAATTTCCTTCCATTTTTCCAACCTCTTCCGTATCACGTACATTGTTTCGTGCTATTCGATGGATTGAAAATCTGGTTTATGCATATTTCACATTTTCATTTCCCAAGTCGCTCCAACGATTATTTTATTAGAAGTAATAACGTAATTAACGTTTTAAAATATATTTACCTATCCCCTGTAATACTTTCTTGCGTAAACTTAAACTTATTTGAAATATATTGGGCATGTTACATTTACAGTGTATACACTCAAAGAAATAGTATGAGTAAATTCAACAAAAAAAAAATGGTTAACTAACAATATCGTTAATTTTGTTAAACCAAACTATATTGATGGTATTTTTAAACAAGAGGTGATTGTTATTTTAATTAATAAAAAGTTGTCGTACAACAAAACAAATATTAACTTAAAAAATAGATGAATAAGACTATTATTTTGTTGAATTCTGTCAAATTAAACTAGATAATAGTATATTTTATTTTTAACTATTATCGAATTGTAATTCTAACCCAGTATTAGTTCGCTGTATTATTGTACTTGGTAGATAAACCAATATTATTGTCGTCTTCTAGAAATTCTAAAAGAATTACCATAAAATTTGCTTGCCTAGCACGTAGTCTATTACAGAAATTATTCCCAGATAACGCCACATACAAATCACTGACAATAATCAATCATGCATTATCTTATACTCTTATGAATTTATAGAAAATTAATAATATGATTGCAATGTTCAAATTCTCTCAGGGATCATCGATATATCTGGATGGATCTTATAAACGATCTTTAATCTTTGGTTTGGGTGGTCTGATGTCTCAATACTGAGATTTTGACTAACCAAAAAAAAACTTCATCATACAATAAAGTGTAGATCAACCTAAAAATTAGTTGGTGAACAAAAAACCAAGTCATTGTACTATTTAATTTGTTACAAGAAGATATGATTATTAAACTACTATTTGTTTACGAAAACAAATAATGTATGACTATTCTTTTCTGATTGATTTAACTATGAAACTAGATAGGCGCGATTTCATATGCTCTTTTTGGTTGAATTTACCTATAATTTTCTTTGAGTGTAGGATTTGAAAGTAATTAAACTAAATATTGTTATGTTTATTGTGATATGATAAACAAAATTTGATGAATAAAAATATGCTTAATTTTGCAAATTTATTTGTGGACAGAAATTTATATTACGGCGCAACTGTCCATATACAGCGTGTCGCACTTTTCATGGAGCCACCCTCATATCTCGCTCATCTGATATCCGAATATTTTGAAATTTTGGTGGTGAATATATACCTATATATAAAATGAGTCTTTAGACATAACCACATTTGATTTTAGTCAGAGGCGTTCGATTCTAGAATGGAAAAATTCGAAAAAATATATTAGCGATTTTTTCAGTAAAAAACTATTGAGATATTCTTAATAAGCACCATTAGAAACTCCTTTGTACAGATTAGTGGGTTCAAAAGTGTTTGAAACAGTCAAAAAATCAAAAAAACAATTTTTTCAACTAAATATAATTTTTACCTGTAAAACGGATTCTCAAATGGAAAAATGTATTCTTAACTTTTTGTTCAGAATAATGTATTGTACTAGTCTCAATTGATTTTACAATAAAATAATTATTTATTTAATAAGGCAAGAATTCTAATTCGTACATGCTTACCATTTTTCTAACGAATAATCTTCAATAAAGACCTAAGTAAGCCATGAAATCAAAAGTTATTGCGAGTGTCAATTGGTTTTATTTATTTATTTATTTTAGTTTCATTTATTTTATTTTTTTAATTTTTGCCTTATTTAAATAAATAATTATTTTGTTGTAAAATCAGTTCAAACTAGTACAATACATTATTCTGAATAAAAAATAAAGAATATTTTTTTTTCATTTGAGAATCAGTTTTGCAGATAAAAATTATTTTTAGTTCAAAAAAATTGCTTTTTTGACGGCCCCTATCTCAAACACATTTGAGCCCACTACGATGTAATCTTGTACAAATGGGTTTCTAAAGGTGGTGATTAAGAATAACTTACTAGTTTTTTTCTAAAGAATCGCTAATACTTTTTTTTTAAAAGTCGACCCCCTTTCTACATCCTAGAATCGAACGCCTCCGACTAAAATCAAATATGGTTACGTCTAAAGACTCACTTTATAGGTATACATTCACCACCAATATTTCAAATAATTCGGATATCAGATAAGCTAGACATGAGGGGTGGCTCCATGAAAAGTGCGACACGCTGTATATAGTATACGAAACATCAAACATTTAGCATGAGTCGCACAAAATGCGAAGACTCTCCCAGTGCAGGTCATTTAACTAGCTTGTCGAGTATTATGATAGAAATTTGATTAATATAAATAAAGTGGAATAAACAATAACAATTTTATTCAGATGTAAACCATGAGTGGCAATTAAACCACACAATGTTATACTCTCTTAATATTAATTATTTTCTAAATAACCTTGGTCTATAATATTATCATATCCTTGAAATTACGAAAATGTATTTATTTTGAATTTATATTGTTTTGTACAAAATCAATAAAATCTTTATTTTATAAAGAGCTCTTTATTATTAAAAAAGGTATTCCGCAATCGTATATGTGTTTGTATCTTTACTTATGAATGAGTAAGAACGAAAATAACACGCAGGTCTGAAAAACGGAATCGACTTACCTTTTTTCCTGCGTTTTCTAGCTTCCAGCGTTGTTGAGTAAGGGTAAGAACACAAAGAAAGCAGGTTGACTGCTTGCTGGTAGCCGGCGCCGATCAGCGCCAATAATTAAGTGCGCTTTTAAACGTTCCCGTACATAGACAAAGCCGGTTGGAACTTGTTGCAAGCGCTGACCGGAGCTGGGGATTTACCGGAATGAAATTTTAGTTCTTGGTCGCTTGTTGTAGCGTCCGTCGCACGTGCTCTTGCTCTGTGAATATGGATATTGATTCACTAATTGCTGCTGTTTTCAAAAGAAACGCGTTGTGGGACAAGCGACTTAAGTCCCACAGCAACAGAAATGTTATCCAAAATTTATGAAAGCAAATTTGTGATGAAATGGAGACCGATTAATATCTCAATATCAATATCCATACTTATCAGGGCCGGCCTGACCAAACTCGGCGGCCTAGGCAAAGGACTTGAATGGCGCCCCTTTAAACAAAAAAATCGCTACAAAATAAAACACCAATGTCAAACACTAATGTAATTTTTAATCAAATAATTTACTTGATTCACTCAATGAAGGCACAGATAAAAGATTTGCTTAAAGGAGATTTTTTCCACTTGCTGTAATTATAGACTAAAAAATGAAAATTATGTTCTAGAACACTAATTAAGTCTACAATTACATAATTTTCATTTTCCTTGCATTGATTTTAGCAAAAGTGGAAACAACTTCCTTTAAATCAATTGTTTCAGCCGTTCAAGAAGTTCAATTGATAATGTTGACAAGTCTTTCTTGAGTCATTGTAGAACGCAGGTAGGTTTTAATTAGTTTTAATTTGGAAAAACTGCGCTCGCCACTGGCCACAGACCAGAGGCGTAACTATGGCAGAGCAAACTGGGGCAGTGCCCCGGGAGATCAAGGGGGCCCCAGCCGGCCCCGGGAGACTAAGGCTCCTAGCCGGCGCCTAGTTTTTTTTCTGCAAATTTTTTTTTTCGGTTTTCGGATTTCTTCCCCCCCCCTCATCAAAAAAAAGTTGGGATGAAAAAAATTTATTTTTTTCGGATTAGGATTAGATATCAAGAAAATAATATAATTTTTTGCCCCGGGGCCTCATGACGTCTAGTTACGCCTCTGCTACAGACACTAGAAGTGTCTAGGGAATTTCGATTTCCCTCTCGAAAATTTGGGAGATTTCGCTGAATACCTTACGTCATAAAGTACATTATCTTTTGCATCGTGTAATTTAATTACAGAATAATACTAGCCGGGGATTCTCCCCGGCCGGCTAGTGTTGTGTGTATATTCTTCTCCTTTAAGCCTTTTTTCTGACATGTCTTATCTATAACTTTGTATAACGCCAAATAAATATAGTTATTTATTTATTTAACATCTCTTTTTAAAGATATTCAATAAATTATTCGTGTCTTACACGTCTGGTCATTTATTTTATTGGGTTTTTAAGTTAGGACAATATATATTTCAAAGTGTTTTCAATGTTTGTATACAGCATGTCTCACATTTCATGACTCCTATATCACAGCTCCCTTATTAACAATGCGACTTTTTAAAAATTTGGCTGGAAGTAACTTACTCATTAGGAGATTGTGTAACGGTAACATATTTAAAAACCCACCAGTGGCGTTCGTCGTCATGAAGAAAAATGAATTTAATTTTTCAAAAAAGATATTAGGCTTTTTTTAAATAACTTTTTTAGTAACTGATACAATATTTTTAATCAGCATACTTTAGAATCCCTATATCCAAAGTTTAGCGTCATTTTGTTTTATGGTTTTCGAATTACGGACTCTTTCGTATTACATTTTTCAGACATTAAATAATTAATACCTTGGAAACGAATTGGTTTTCGAAAAAAAGTCTTCCTTCATTTTCTATTTAAAATCACTTTTTCTAACACAAATTGGCATTGATACTTTCAAAGCCGGCAATCCTTAATGTCCAAATAATTTACAGGGCTGCTTGGTTTAATATTTTTGATAATTTTCCAGTAAAAATTCTTGGTCTATGAAATTTGGAAGTATCGATGGATAGAATTTAAATAGAAAATGAATAATGACGAATTTTCGAAAAACAATTTGTTTCTAAGTTATTAATCATTCAATATGTGATCTGAAAGATATAATTGTAAGAGGGCCGTAATTCGAAAACCATAGATCAAAATGTTGTTAAATTTCGGATATAGGGGCTTTAATGCTGTTCAATATTATAAAATATTGCATTCATTTTTCAATGAAAAAGTGCCTAATATCTTTTTTGCAAAATTAGGTATATTTTTCTTCATAACGACGAAGCCACTGGTCGATTTTTAAATATTTCACCATCACACAATCTCCTGATAGTAAGTACCTTCCAATTTTTAAAAGAATCGCATTGTTAATAATGGAGCTGTGATATGAGAGTCATGAAAAGTGAGACATATTATATAATGTTTGTACCGTCTCCATGCCGCCCCTCAAATTCGAGCGCCCTAGGCCGTCGCCTAGTTTGTCTATATGGACGGGCCGGCCCTGATACTTATTTAATTAATCAAACATATAAATAAACCACTAAAGGGAATATCCAGCGCCTAGACCCAGCGACCAAGAACTAAAAATTCATTCCGGTAAAATTGCCAGCGCCGGTTCGTACCGGCTACAAGTTCCAACCTGCTTTATTTGTGTGCGGTATCATTAGAAAACATTATTTATTGGCGCTGATCGGCGCCGGCTACCAGTATGCAGGCAACCTGCTTTCTTTCTGTTCTTACCTTAAAAGCGTACTTAATTATTGGCGCTTATAGGCGCTGACTACCAGTAAGCAGGCAACCTGCTTTCTTTGTGTTTTTACCCTAACACCAAAATGGTATGTCTTAGAGCAGTGAACTGTATAAATGCTTAGAGCACTTCAAATAGTAATAAATTACACGAAAGACCGGTATATTAATTAAAATGAAGAAAAATGGAGAATTGTGATTTGTACGTGTTTTTAAAGTTATACGAGAACATATAAACTGTCTTAATAAGAAAATTAGAAAGAAAATATAACTATGACTATACTATAACTATAACTAACTATTTTACCAAAACTAAATCTACAGGGTGCGGTCGCAACAACTTATTCCCCACTGATTTGAAACTATAACACCAGATGACACAACGTCTCAATATGGCTTCTCCACTGGCGTCTTCCTCTTGAATTTTGTGAAAGTGAGATTTTTTAAGTTAAACCTATTTGTATTTCTAAATTTTGATGCTTGAAAACATTTCAAACTGGATATTAGAAGCACTGTTGTTATAACTTTGAAATACTTGACATTCCAGGTAAGTCAGGCAAATTAATTTCTGACTTTTAGGTTATGTTAATTTAACATGACATTTCATAAATTATTTCAAATCAATATTTTTGGAATTTGTTAATCATTTCAATCTTTATTTCTCCAATATCTCGGTTTTCTTTAAATTATTATTAAATTGTCTTGATTTGTAAAGTATATTTTTTCAGAACCAAATTATTATTTTCTGTATTTCTTCAAAACAACATAGCATATTCAATTAACAGATTCCCATTTCCATATTATTTAATTCTTTTTGTTTTTGGAATATAAATTTAATATTGATATCGGACAAATTATTTTTTTAGTTGTCTCTTCCTGCTAGCAATATAACAATACTATCAATAAAAAACAGATTCTATTTTCCATTTTTTTTGATTTTTTGATTTTTTGATATATCCATCATATTCCAGATTACTTGACTTTTACAAAGTAAATTACTTTGAATTTACATATATTTCTCTAATTTAACTTAAGCATTGTTTTTATTACTGAAAACATTTCTAATCTTATTCTGATCATTTCTGTATGACCTTTGTTTATTTTCATTTCATTTTAACGTTTTTCCAAAAATGATGTGATTTTTCACAAAATATCCTTATTAAATTAAATAAAACACATAAAATTACTATGGTTTATCTCACTGAATAACATACCCTAGCTAATTAATTATATAATTTTAATAACTAATACATAATTACATACTTACATACATCATTTTGCATTGATGTATCAATGTGATCTTTTCAGGAGTTAAGATTCAAGTTCATCGACTTGCCCAGTCTTTACAATACAAAACATACAAAATTTCTTATTATATTTTGACCCTTTTTGAACCTATATAACTTTTGAACTAGTTGAGATAATTAAATGCGGTTTTCACCAGTCTTCTTCTAATTTTGGTAAGTTATTTCCTGTGTATCCGTTTTTTTTGCTCACTTCCTGTTTAGCCGGAAACAACATAGCGTATTTCGGGGATAGGGCAACTGTATTATTTCAAATGTAACACCCTGTATATTTTTCACAGTTGAAAAGCCATTGTTTCCCCTTTCAAAAAGTCCATATTTGTCATGGAAATTATACAGAGTGATGATTTTATAAGCTTTTAAAGTGAATACTGCGTTCTATCGAGATGCTACGAAAAAAATAATGATTCACAAAGTAGTTATGGAAATAAAAGACAACATCACTTGTAAACGTCAAATTAGTTTATTGACAATTCGGGTACCTGAGTTACTTCAAGAAAAATGTTTACTTTAAGAGAGTAAGGTAAGTGTGTAATCTTTTTAAATATTTAAATACCCTTACACTTTGTTATATCGAGTTCCATATATTTTCAATAATATCAATTGAAGTAACATGTAATTGTCAATAAACTAATTTGACGTTTACAAGTGATGTTATCTTTCATTTCCATAGTCTACAGTGTGAATCATTACTTTTTCGTAGCATTTTGATAAAACGCAGTATTCATTTTAAAAGCTTATAAAACCATCACTGTAGAATTTCCATGGCAAATATGGACATTTTAGGAAAGGGGAAACATTAGGCTTTCCAATTGTGTTCCATTTGAAATAACAAAGTTGCCCTATCCCGATATTATGCTATGTCATTTCCGGTTAAACCAGAAGTGAGCAAAAAATACGGATACTCAAGAAATAACCTATCAAAATTATAAGAAGACTGGCGAAAACTGCATTTTATTACCTCAAGTAGTTCAGAAGTTATATAGGTTTAAATAGGGTCAAAATATAACGAGGCACCCGGTATCTACAATCCATGAAAACCAATGACATAACAGATTTGGCAACTGGCGGTGATTTTTCTTTTAGGAAAACAAAACTAAAGTCTAAAATTAAGAGATTGTTCATTCTGAAGTATCTTTTGGTAAGTATTTAAGATTTTCTATGTAAGAAATTTAAAAGCGATCACTCAATTTTGTAAAATATCTTGTAAAGTTTGTGTTAACCGGTGACCTTGTTTTTTTTTTATAAAAATCTGTTCACACTTCTTGAGTTATTTATAATGGTTTTATTGTGTTTATAATCGTTTATTGTTAAACTTTTTGCATAATTTTAGTTTAAAATGCATGTTTCTATTTAAAATTCTTGATTTAATTTTAATTTCGGGTATTGAAATCCGCACTACATATCATATGGAGTTTCCCCAATTAAAGCTGTTCCAGAACAACTCAAACAAACCTGCTACAACACTTCATCGATAAATTATTTATACCATTTTGTTCTATAACGTTGTTACATAATAGTCCAGTCGAATTGTAATTTGACATGGCGAAAATAGATAACCACGATTTTATTGTTTTAAGTTGATCGGTTGGACATGCAAAACAAGAAAATAAATAAATCCTTATGATACAAGAATAATTTACGATTCAACGAACTCATTACAATTAAATGTAATAATAATAATAATAATACAATAGTAATGTCATGTATAATAATAATTAACAAATTATATAACGATAAAATGTTTAACATTAATTGTTAAACAATAAAGTAAATTTCAATTAAATTTTCATTCTGAAGGTGTATTGAAGGAGTATTTTTTTTTAAGTAAACTAAAAAAACCGCTGCCCAAGGAATCACTACTTCCACATCCGGATTTTCTATCCAAGTCACACAACGAAAAAATTTTTTATCTGGAAATAATTGTTTATGAAACTTTAACAATATAATATTTGAAAGCCTCATAAAACGATACCCCACATCGGTAGTGGGGTGAGGGTGGTGAAAATATTTTGAGGTTTCTGGTTCTTGTACACAAACTAAATCACATTTTTTTTCATCCCCTTTAATAATGGGGTGGGGGTGGTAATGGGCTAATGCCAAAATTTTTTTTGAGACCTTAGCTTCTCTTGTCTATACTAAATATCAATTTTATGAACTCTTACCTGCTTGATTTACCTATTTATTCCAAATTTACCCCAATTCACCCCCAACGCTTCGACGGAACAAGATGAAAATTTAAGCTAGTTCTAGATCTCGTTAAAGTACATATGTGTACCAAATTTCAAGTGAATATCTCAAACGGTTCCAGAGTAAATGTGCGCACAAAAAAAGTTACAGACCGACAGACAGACAGAAAGTTTTTTTTCGCTCAAACTTAAAATCTCGACGTTTCATGACATTCTAAGCCTATTTGAACAATAACAATTTTTAAAAATTTTGTTGTCGATACTATACTTCCACTGGATGTGGAAGTAAAATAGCAAATCAAATCAAATCAAAATCAAATCAAATCAAATTTATTCAAAAAATTTTTTTTAGGTATTACATAAAATATAGCAAATCAATTTAAAGAGACCTTAGTTTTCCATCAGTTTCATTTAATACATGTAATATCTAATTAGATATATTTTTAAGGTTAACGTTACAATAAATTCAAATGCACACCTAAGTAAAACCTGTGTGTGTGCAATTTACAATCCTATAATAAGATAATTAATATTAACTATATTTGCATATATAAATAAGATAGCTACATATCAAATTTAAATGAAAAAAAAAAATCAAAACCAATGAATATATTCCTTATTTGAAATTAATTACAATATAAATGCATATACCTACATATAATAAATAAAATTATCCACATGGCTAATGATGTGACAAAATATTAATAAAAACTAACCTATTTTCCTTTATATACACAGAGACTTTTTTTGTGAACAAATTTATGTTATTATATTCTTTCATATGAGCAGGTAGAAGATTATAAAATTTCGATCCATAATAAGTAATGAATCGCTGGGTTGTTGTTAGGGTATGACATGGAATCTGGATATTTAAATTAGCTTTATGTCTAGTATTATAAATATGTCTGATATTAAAATCTAAGAGTGATTTACGCTTGTGAATAAATACAAGTACAGATTTTATATACAATAAGTTTATATCCAAAACATCAACTTCTTTGAATAGGCTTTCTGTGGGGTACTGCTTATCTTTGAATGCAATTACTTTTAATAGATATTTTTGCGAAATGCAAATATTTTTTAAATTTGTAGGATATGCACTACCCCAAATAGATATTCCGCATCTCATAATTGACTCAGCCAAAGCATAATACAGTGTTTTTAGAATATTGAATGGCATGAAACTTCTGAGTTGATAGAATTTCCAAATCAGTTTGCGAATATTATTATTTAGTAATTCTACGTGTTTTGTCCATTTTAAATTTTGATCTATACATACACCTAGATACTTCATATTATTTACATTGTTAAGTTCGGTATTGCAGTTACAGTTAATTTTATTTTGGGATAAACAGATAAAGTTGTGGATTTTTAAAGTTTGTATGTTAGGCAGATCTCTGTCATATATACTGAAACATATGAATTTTGTTTTAGTAGTGTTTACTGATAGTGAGTTTTCGGAGAGCCATTGGACAATTTTTGAAAATTCAATCTGACTTTTATTGACAGCTAGTTCCCAAGAAGCACCGTCTACCAATAGAACCGTATCATCGGCATATGCTATGACCTTTGCAGAAGTATTCATATGCAATAACTCATTTAGATAGATGTTAAATAGAATAGGTCCTAATACAGTTCCTTGAGGTATTCCACATGTGACCAAGTCAAATTTACTTAGTGTTTTGTTAACTTTTATGCACTGTTTCCTCTCGGTAAGGTAACTTGTAAATAAACTGTTAGCTATGCCCCTTATCCCATATTGTTGTAATCTGCTTATTAGTTTACTATGTGACACAGTGTCAAATGCTTTGGCCAAGTCCAAAAAGATAGCAATTAATTTCTTATTACTTTCAAAGGAGTTATGTATAGTTTTTATTACTTCAAATATTGCATCTTCTGTACTCTTACCTTCCACAAAACCGAACTGTCTATCAGATAAGATTTTATTATGGATTAGATGTTCAACCAATCTAGACTTTATGCTGTATTCTAAAAGTTTCGCTATGTTGTTTATTACCGATATTGGTCTGTAATTACTTATTTCGGATTTCCCTCCATTTTTGTAAAAGGGCGTTACTACAGATGTTTTTAATTGGTCAGGAAATACTCCGGATTCTAAACTTAAATTAAAAATGTAACATAACGGCTTGGCTATATATTGTTTAATAATTTTTAACGATTTAGTTGAGATATTGTCTATACCAGGAGACGAATTGTTTTTTAGTTTGTCTATATTTTTTATTACTTCCTCTTCTGTTATGGGTTTAAGAAATAAACTTTTAGAATTAATATTCCTTTTCTCAAGTATTTCATCACATTGGACCTTTTCAGTCATTTTCCTTCCTATATTAATAAAATAATCATTAAAAATTTCAGATATTTCCTTATCATCAGTTAAATTAACGTTGTTATATGTTATATTTATCTTATTATTTGTATGAATATCCTCATTTAAACTTTCTCTTATTACTTTCCAAATTTTCTTTATATTATTTTTATTTTCGTTAATTTTATTAATATAATATTCTTTTTTTAATATCTTTATCAAATTATTAGTTTTATTTCTATATGTTTTGTATTTCTGTGATAGTTGTTCATTATTTTTGTTTTTATTTAGTTCAAATTTTAACCTGTCTCTTTCTCTTATTGAAATGATTGCGCCTGAAGTTATCCAAGGTTTAAGTTTCCTTTTAGTTGATTTTACATGATGAATGGTTGTTGTATATTGAATTTTTTCAGAGAGATTGTTAATAAAATTGTCGTAAGCCACATTGACATCCTGTGTTTGATATACATTTTGCCATGTTTCATTTTTTAATAAGTGTTGGAGTTGTTCATATTTTATATTGTACTTTATATTTAAGTCTGGAAGTGTTGGTTTGTTATTTAGTAGTTTATTTTTATGAGAAATATTTATTAAAACGGGAAAATGGTCTGTTATGTCATTGGTTAATATTATTGGTATTATGTTAAATTTATTATTTTTATTAGCAGGAATTTTTAAAAAACAATGGTCTAAACAGGTTTGACTATTTTTTTCAAGACATGATTTTTCGGCACTGCATTCCATTCAAAAGATATTTAACTTTAATTAGATTTTTATGCAAACAAATTTTCCTTTTTTTTTTTAATTCAATTTTCACCACACCTTTCACTTATACTTAGGTTAGGTTAGGTTGATATGTGAGTAGGCTAGTAACAGACCCTCCACCGCGACCATCTGGTCTATTGTGGCTCACTCCTAATTATATTTCACCCAATAGGTTCAGCTTTTTGATAAAGTCGACTACCTTATTGGGTGAGAGGTTGTCCAGATCCTCTGGCAGCAATTGCCCTTTGCCAAAAAGTGAGAATCTGGTTCTTTCTGCAGCAGGACAGGTACATAAAATGTGCGCTGCCGTTTCATCCTCCCCCAGACACAGTTGGCATTCAGCGTTGTCCGCTATTCCGAGGTGGTAGTTAAGTCTGCAGTGCCCAGTGTATAGGCCAACTAGAGTTCTTAGGTGTAACCTATTTAACTCTAATAGTTTTTTAGTTCTTGATTTCAAAGGGTATGTGATGAACTCCTTTGAATGAACTAATCCTGGTAGTTCTTGCCAATACTGGAGGATTTTCCCCTCAGTCCAGGCCAAGATGGTTGTTTTCGCAGTGCTTGCCGATATGCCAAGCACTGGCTTCGGTTCGATAAATTTTGATACCGCACCTTCCTTGGCTAAGGAGTCGGCTACTTCGTTGCCCTCCAAGCCAGAATGGCCCGGTATCCAGACCAGAGTTAATTTGTTGTATCTGCTCAATCGGGCCAGAGCCTTTTGGCAATTCCAGACCAATTTAGAATTGCAGCGATGTGAGCCAAGAGCTTTAAGAGCTGCTTGGCTCTCTGAAAAGATTTTTATTGATCTGTGTCTAGGATGCATCTGCTCAGGCCTCCTTATACACAGTTCAATGGCATGAACTTCTGCCTGAAAGACAGTCACATAATTACCCAGGCTCGAAGTGATTCTTACCTTTGGGTTGCGACTGTATGCTCCAGCTCCAACTCCCTCGGGGGTTTTGGAGCCGTCTGTAAACCAACAGATGTCTGCTCTTTGTAGGTCAGTTTTGTTCCGATCCCATTCGTCTCTTCCAGGAAAAAGAACGGTAAAAGGCAGTTCATAGTTGGTCGCGGTAGGCATCACATCTGAAAGCATTCCCAGGATGCTATGACACTCCATGTCATCTGACAGCCTGTTGCGTTGCATGATGCTAGCCTGCGGCATATTATTTACCGCTTGTTGAAGTCTGTATGTTGCCCACCTGGCCTCTCTCTCCAAGTAGATGTGGAAAGGGGGTAGATCCAGGAGGATTTCCAGAGCTGCTGTCGGTGTGGTACTTATCGCACCAGTTACTACCAGACATGCTTGTCTCTGCAGACCAGAGAGTTTGGCTTTGGTCGTTTGTTGTAGCCCTTTGGACCACCAAACTATGGAGGCATACGCTACCATTTGCATTGGTCTTATGACCGTAACGTATAGCCAGTATATTTGTTGGGGACCTATACCCCAGGTTTTTCCACAAATTCTGCGACATGTGCACAAGGAGAGTCGCGCCTTGTGGATTACCTTTTCCAGATGGGAGTTCCAGTTGAGTGATTTATCTAGTGTAACCCCTAGGTATTTCACTTCCCCCGCAAATGGAATAGTTTCACCTGCTAAGGAGGGCGGCACTAAATTGTTCAGCCTCCTGTTTCTGGTGAAGGGTACTATTACAGTTTTGTGGGGGTTCACAGTCATCTGCTCCCACTCACACCAAATATGGACTGTATTTAGCACCTCTTGAAGGGTATTAGAGAGTACCTCTTCAGATTTTCCTATAACCATAATGACTAGATCGTCCGCATATGCTTGAATATCGGCTTCCCACAGAGAGAGAATGGCCAACAGATCAGAGAGAATGGCCAACAGGATGGGATATAGTTCCATACCAGACCAGCTCTGTATAGTCTGATGAGGAAAGGTAGCAGTATTTCCAGTCCGTTTTGTAGCAGCGCTGGAAAAATGCCATCCTCACCAGGCGATTTGAATGGTTGAAAAGATTTGATCGCCCATTCAATCGCTGGTGCTGTGATAACCTTTTTGGCTACCAGCCAGTCGTCTTTGTGAGGTCGTTTGGTTCGGCCTCCCGATGGTGGTGGTTGTTGGTTATCCAGGATCGAACTCCCTGGGAAATGGTTCAGTGTAAGGAGTTCAAGGGTTTCCTTTCCAGATTCAGCAAATGAGCCATCTGGACGTTTTACCATGCCAAATTCTCTTGCCGGCTCTCTGGAAATGATCTTGTGGATTCTAGTGCTGCTAGGTAAGTCAGTAATACTCTCGCAGAACCTCCTCCAAGATTCCCTTTTTGCCCTTCTGATTTCTTTATTATAGTCCGTTAGCGCAGATCTATATTGTTCCCAGTTGCCCGAATCTTTAGCTCGATTACAGAGGAGTCGAACTTCTTTTCTCATTTTATCTAATTTTTTGTTCCACCAAGATGCCCCTCTGTTGTCTTTTTTCGTTTTTAGTAGAGAGTTTTCATGATATGCTGAAATAATTGCGCTCCGGGTATGTTCCGCCGCAATTTCTATTTCATCACGATTCCTGATTGTGGTGAGAGTGGATTGAAGGTGTGCCTGGAGGGATTGTTTATACCCACTCCAGTTAGTACACCTAGGATCCCTGTATGTCACCACAGGTCTTGGTCCAGTTTCTATGTTAAATAGAATGTGTCTGTGATCTGAACACGAGGGTTCAGAGGATACTTTCCAATCAGTAATCTTGTTGCTCACAAAGCTTGAGCTGATTGTTAAATCCAGTACCTCTCTTATATTTCTAGTGACAATGGTTGGTTCCGTTCCAATGTTATTCACAATTAGCCCTTCACCTAGTATGTATTCAAAAAGTGACTCACCTCTTTGGTTAATGTCTGTGCTGCCCCATGCCGTATGGTGGGAATTTGCATCACATCCAATAACAAGGTGAATGTTGTTCCTCTACCGCAGGTGGAGGAGGTTGATCAGCACCTCTGTCTCCCGGGAAGTATGCAGAACAGGCTATTACGTCCATTTTGCTTTCCCCACCGGTAGCGATAAGCGGATGGCTACAACATCCTGGGTGCAGTAACCTGAGAGTACAAAGTAATCAATGTTATTTCTGATCAAGATACAGACTCTGGGTCTTTCTCCAGAGCCGACTGATACTATCTTGCCAGAAGTGTTTCCTAGTCCGTTTACTCGGCCTGTATTGGTCGTCCAAGGTTCCTGGATAAGGGCAATGTCAATATGCCCTTCCTTGAATCTTCTGCCAAGTACGTATGTGGCTGCCTTGGCATGTTGTAGATTCGCCTGTAGGCACCTGATGTGCGTAGACTTCAGGTTGATTCCTTCTGCGACTACCTTAAAGGAGGGTTTGACAGTTTCACTTTCGCAGGGATTCTTTACCCGCTGGTCATGTGAACTGCCGTCGGACTGTAGACGTTTTCCCGTTTCAGTTCGCTCAGAGAAAGTTTGTTGAACCCTCTCCGGCGGCTGGTTGGTGTCACGTCGTTCCAACACTGACTGCAAGGCGGTTTCATACGGTATTCCGCTCTTGAACGGCTAAGGAGCTTTATTGCAGCCCCCCTTAGCTGTTCTCTTTCAGAAGAGAGGTTGTCTGTCCAAAGCTTTGGATTCCTCTTCCCCTGAATTGTCTTCTCCTTCGGACTCAGGAACCGGCTTTAACAGCTCCCTTTCCTGATTCGACGGGATCGGACGTGCTTGTGGAGTGGAATTTATCCCAGTCTCCAAGGGTTCTTCAACTTGAAGATCGTTAGGTTTTTTAGAAGAGAGATTGCCCAAAGCTTTGGACTCCTCCTTATCTGATTTGTCCTCTCCTTCAGACTCAGGAATCGGCTTTAACAGCTCCTTTTTCTGATCCGGTGGGATCGGGCGTGTTTGCGGAGTGGGATTTATCTCAATCTCCATAGGTTCTTCGATTTGAAGATCGATCTCGTTTGGTTTATTTTTATTAGTTGTTGTCACCACATGGTTCCCACGAGTAGCAAAGGAATGTTGGTCCGCCACAGTAGAGCCCTGCATTGCTGTGGTAAGGCAAAATACTCCGGGAGATTGCCCAGTTTTCCGGAGGCCCCGTTAATGACACCTTTCGCCCCGGTGCCATTCAGCCTTCGGCACGGGTTGCGTACACCTTGGCTTGGAGGATTTTATCGACTTACCTTGTCTAGATCCGCCGTGTTTAGCCGAACGCAGGGTCACCTCGGACAGGATGCGACATTGAGCCGCGCACGGACGATCTTGAGAGAAGCTTCATAGAGGATGGCCATTTCCCCTCAGCTTTTCTCCTAGAGTCAGTGGCCAAGTAGCTGACTCCTTGACTTATACTTATACTTATAGTCATTATTCCAAAATATTGCCTCCTACAGCCTCATACATAACACGTACTTTAGTAAAATTTCAAATTTTTTTTTAAATTTCCTTTTTTTTTTGGATTTACTCCTGACCTAATAAAGCTATGTTAACGTTCGGGGGCTCATGGTATTGTTAGTACCTATAACTTTCCTCTCAGATTATTAGCCTTATTTTTAAACGCGAAAAAACGATTTTTCAACTTAACAACCTCCCCCCCCCCTCCCTTATCCGGTATGGCATCAGTTGGCACGCTATTAGGGCTTGTTTTGGATGTCCAACCCATCAACTTAAAACAATTAAATTGTGGTTATCTATTTTCGCCAAATATTCGTGACAACTCGACTGGACTATAAGGAAGTATAGCTTTTCAAGATAAAGTAAGTTTTGACAAATTTTTCTTAAAATTTAACCTATAAAATTCCTAACTATTAAACAATTCTTTGGGTTATCATTTAGTCACTATTGCTTGGCCCGGTGAATGCTACACTGTAAAACATAGGCTTTATCTAGACTTAAGATTCTAACATACAATACTATGTCAACAATGGCGCAGATTCATTATAATTTAAATAACTGTTGTTTTACCAAGTTAAGGACGTGAATATCATCAATATATTAAATAGATATATTGTTAATGTTAGGAGGGGAAAATTCATTTTTTTCCAATATTTCTCAAGATAAAGTCCTAGTCAACTGTTCTATACTGATAAATTAGAACAAAATCGATCACACTTTACGCTACATACAGACAACTGAAAATTAATAGCAGCATTTAAATTATCTGCGTTTTCCATTAAGTCAAGAAATCAACCCCAACGATATAAAATTAAATTTTTATCTCGTTTAAAAGGTAACAAATGTCAATAACTTCGAGGCACAAACATGAAATTGAATGTAAACATTAAATTAATCCTGAGTAGTCCCACAATCAATAGAGGGAGGCAATATTCATAATCACTTTTTGAAATAATTCTCGAATAAATTGATGAAAATCATACTCTGATATAGTATTACAGAAATAGGATAGTTTTTAGATAATTTACATTTATCGATTTAAATCTTATTTCCTTCACTTTCCGAAGGGAAGTATAGTAATTGTGAAAAAATCACCCGCTGAGATTTCTTGAAATGTTCACGTTTAATATTTAATCAAAATTAGGTTATTTTCAATTTCGTCAGTCTGTCTGCTGCTTTGTTAAATATAAAAACCGCTGCCCAAGGAATCACTACTTCCACATTCAGATTTTCTATCCAAGTCTCACAATGAGAAAAATTAGATTATGGAACTTTAATAATATATTTGAAATCGTCTACCCCAATAACACATAAAACAATATGACACATCTGTAGTGGGAGTGGAGGTGGAGGTAGAGGTGGTAATGGGGATAGATGAAGTAAAATATTTTGAGGCGTTTGGTACTTGTATACACACCAAATCACTACATATTTTATTTTTTTCGCCCCCATTAATAATGAGGTGGTGGTGGTAAAGGTGGTGGCTAATGCCAAAAAATTTTATATACTAAATACTAATTTTATGGATTCTTGCTCGATTTACCTATTTAGCCCAATTTATCCCCCAACCTTTCAACAGAATAAGATGCAAATATAATCTATGTCCAGATCTCGTTAAAATACGGACGTATACCAAATTTAATAATATATAATAATAATAATAACATGTCTTTGTTAAGGGCGAAGTTGACCTTACATTTATGGTTCTCTAACACTTTCACACTTTCAAGTCAATATCTTAGACGAATCCAGAGTAATTGTGCGCACAACAAAGTTACAGACAGACAGACAGACATACAGAATTTTTTTTTGGTCAAACTTAAAATCTCGATGTTTCATTACAGTCTAAGCCTATCTGAACAATAAAAATTTTCAAAATTTTTTTCGTTACTATACTTCCACGGTGTGGAAGTAAGACTAAATAAAATACTCAAGGTAACCTACTGTGAATCCATTTTACTCGAGAAAACCCACTGAGCATCCATAATACTTGAGGTAACCTACTGCACATCCAAAATACTCGGGGAAACCTACTGCGCATCCATACTACTCGAGATAACTCACTTACTATAGAATCAAGAAAATAACAGAAGATCTATAAGCATCGTACAAGTTGCATGGTATTATAATTTGAAATCGTAGAAGCCACACACACACGCGCGCGATGATGCGTATCTGCCTCTATCTCCTCATCTGTCCTTGAAACATTGGTGTCAATTTATAGCAACCTGCTAAAATAATCTTGGAAGGCAGGCACGCTGATGTTCGTTTGTTCATAGGACTCGAATTACAATGCAACCTGTAGGGTGTTAAAATCTTAAAATTCCACACCTAGATTTTCTATCCAAGTCTCTCATAATGAAAAAAATTTTGATACTATATTTGCACTGTACTATGTGGAAATTATTGTTTATGGAACTTTAATAACATAATATTTGAAATCGTCTACCAAGAACCTATAAAACGATATGCCACATCGGTAGTGGGGGTGGGGGTGGTGGTAGACGGGGGTGGTGGGGATGGATGAAGTTATAAAAAAAATTGAGGCCTTAGGTTCTTGTATACACGCTAAATTACAATTTTATTTTTTTTCACCCCCTGTAATAATGGGGTGGGGATGGTAATGCCAAAAAATTTTTTGAGACCTTAACTTCTTTTAGATATACTAAATACCAATTTTACGGACTCTTATTGCTTGATTTACCTATTTACCCCCATTTACCCTAATTTATCTCCCAACCCTTCAACGAAATAAAATCAAAATATAATCTAGTTCCAGATCTCATTAAAATACATACGTGTACCAAATTTCAAGTCAATATCTTAAACGGTTTCACAGTAAACGTGCGTACAAAAAAAAATTACAGACAGACAAATCGACAGACAGATCGACAGACAGATCGACAGACAGACAGAATTTTTTTGCTCAAACTTAAAATATCGACGTTTCATGGCATTTTAAGCATATCTGAACAAAAACACTTTCAAAAATTTTTTTTGCGTTATACTTCCACTGGATGTGGAAGTAGGTAACTGAAATTATTTTTCAGGAAACGGGCTCCGATGATTTGTTCGAAATTTCTCGATTTTTATTTTAAAAAAAGTTTAATTTTATAGTACAGTAAGTGAAGCTTTTAAATCCCAGCCCAAAAACAATATAATGAATTTCCAATTTTTTTTCTTCAACATGCTTCATAAAGTATGTACCTAAGAATCTATATTGTCATTTTTCCTGCTTTTTGGTTAGAGGTGGTTCCCTTCTTAAGGGTTGTCGCAAAAAAAACAAAAAACACACATAATCTGATAGAGAATCAAATTATAAGAAAGAAAGGTCTTATATACTTTTTTGATAAAATGTATGTGTCGACATATTGCGAACTGAAAATTGCAATTTTCACCCTCTAAAATCAATATTACTAGGCGTTTTTTTTTTTAAATTACGCGAAAAATGTGGACTTTAATAAAAAACGCAAGGGTATAAAATTAAAGCTTTTACGAAAACAAATCGAACGATTTTTTTTTCTCCGATTTTAGTTTTGGAAGTATGGCATTTTCAAAATGGCGCTGAAACATTCAGAAAAATATACGACGTTAAAATTTAAAACCGCTGCCCAAGGAATCACTACTTCCACATCCAGATTTTCTATCCAAGTCACTCACAACGAAAAAATTTGTATGTGGAAATAAAACAATTATTATGGAACTTTGATAATATAATATTTGAACTCCTCTACCACATAAACCCATTAAATGATACCCCACATCGGTAGTGGGGTGGGGGTGGTGATAGAGGGTGGTAGTGGGGGTGGATGAAGTAAAACAATATTTTGAGGTTTCTGGTTCTTGTGCACACATTAAATCACATTTTTTTTTTCATCCCCTTTAATAATGGGGTGGGGGTGGCTAATGCCAACATTTTTTTTGAGACCTTACTTTCTCTTGTATATACTAAATACCAATTTTATGGACTCTTACCTGCTTGATTTACCTATTTACCCCAAATTTATCCCAATTTACCCCCTAACCCTTCGGCGAAACAAGATGAAAAGTACATATGTGTACCAAATTTCAAGTCAATATCTCAAACGGTTTCAGAGTAAACGTGCGCACAAAAAAAAGTTACAGACCGACAGACAGAAATTTTTTTTCGCTCAAACTTAAAATCTCGACGTTTCATGACATTCTAAGCCTATTTGAACAATAAAAATTCAAAAAAATTTTTTTGTCGTTACTATACTTCCACCGGATGTGGAAGTAAAATTACTCAAGATTCAAAATCTACAACTATGAGAAAAATTTTTATTCTTGTAACAATTAAAGGTAAAATTTTCTTTCGATTGAGACGTATTACGACCTTTTATAATGAAAACTAAAAAAGTTATAAACAAAAAAGTCACGCATTTAAAAATTTAGGCGCCATTTTTTTTAGTCTTAATGCCCTAATTTCTGATTCATTCAAATTTTTTAAAAATCTTTCTAGATATTGTTAATGTATATTATTACTAACACGCTCAAATTTTTTGGAATTTTTAAAATAATTATTTTTCATTCTGTATCCATTTTCAATAATGAAAATTTTCATAATTTTTTTAAAAAATCGGGTTTTTGGAAATTGCTCAGAAAATATTTTTTTATAAAAAATGGTAAGAGAACAAAAATGAAGCTTATAAAAAAACAAATGGTTTGTTTTTTTTTAATTTTCCTACGACAAACTGTTCCAGAGATATAAAGGTTGAAAGATGGCGCTTGAGCTCATACGCAAGAAAATAATGTGTTTAAAATTGAAATATCTCAAAAACTATAAGATTGATAAAAACATGATATAAGAATGAAATAGAGCTTATAAGAAAACGAAGATTTTGGGTTTTTATTTTTTTTCCCAAGACAAACTCTACAGATATGACAGTTTGAAATAATGTTAAAACTTTTCAGTTTGTACGCGCATTTTAAATGTCTATAGTAAGTAGAGAAATGAGCAATAGCCGTCTATTTTTCGAAGAACACGCAGAAAAAGCGGGTTGTATTGCACTTTAGTATGTTTTAGAGTGCAGAGTAAAAATGATAAAGTCGGTATCAGGGATTATGACGTGTGCGTCACGAAAAGCGTACGGTCTAAGATGATTTGAAGTGAGGGACGAATATAGCGACTATAGCGACTCACTCACTTCCAAAAGCGAGAAGTTTCCATGGAGTCGCTAAGAAACAAAAAGGAAAACTCGATCCATAATGGAGAAGTTTCCATGGAGTCGCTAAAAAAAATAAAAATTTTCAAAATATAAAATATAATATCAATATACATAAAAATACCAAAAATGACATAAAATATGAACCTGTATTAAAAACAAATATACATATATTAACTTCGATTTTAATTTTATTTATAGCGATAACGCTATAAATTTGGTGACCCCGACGTGATCATTTTATGTCCAACGTGATAAATATATGCCAGAAGTGAAAATTTTATGTCCAACGTCATAAATATATGCCAGAAGTGAAAATTTTATGTCCAACGTGATAAATATATACCAGAAGAGATTCAATATATCAACTACAGTTATAAATTGACCATTTTATGAAGAGAAGAATTTTCCCGATGAATTTTGAATAGAGGTTCCAAATTTGAATAGATGTTCCTATAATTTATGGTAATTTCCTAATTCAATCAACTGAAGTTGTACATTACAAGTACTGTCATCTGTCGGTGAGTGAGTTAAAGTACATTCCTTTTTTTATCTAAGAAAGTAATCAATCAATCAATCAATCACAATCGATTAGTTATGCAAAGACAACCTTCAGACGAGGATTTTCCTCAAACCCATTATGTCACCTCTGTCAAATTACCCCCATTCTGGAAATCAAAACCAGAAATTTGGTTTACCCAGATCGAATCACAGTTTTCTGTTGCAAAAATTGTCAATGACAAGAAAAAGTATGATCAGGTTATAGCTAATTTGCCATTAGATGTGATAGATAATATATACGATATAATATCTAATCCCCCGGAAACGGATCTCTATATAAATTTAAAGAAAGTTTTAATTTCACGTTTATCATCGAGTGAGGAAAAACGTCTGAATGATCTGTTATCAGGTTCCCAAATGGGCGATCTGAAACCTTCAGATTTCTATAGATCCATGCTGAATATGGTTGGAGGATTCAGCATGGTTAGTCAAGATTTATTGATAAAGCTATGGAAAAGACGTTTACCTCAAACAGTATATATTGCCATTACAGCTTCAGGGAAAACAGACACAAAAGAGATTCTAGATATTGCGGATCGGATCTGGGAGTCCAGTCAAAATTCAATGGTTGCATCGTACTCCAAAAATCCTCTTGACTCTGAGTCCACCCCGTTATCAGATTTAACTACCACTATCAAAAATTTTTCAATCACTTTCCATGATTCAATTAATCAAGTATTACAAAAACAAGAAATTTTTAATTCTCGATTAAACTCTTTAGAATCCAGACTTTCCAATCAATCCTTCGAGCCTCAACCTTCTACTTCATGCTGCAACAATTGCAAAAGTAGAAGCAATTCACAAACTCGTACCACTAATCGCAATCGTTCACCCAGCCGTAATAATGTTTCCAATAAATTTGATCGTACAGACAATACTATTTGTTACTACCATCAACTTTATGGTGCCTATCGTTGTGGAGGTGAATGGTGCAAATTCAGTAAGAATTGAACCTGAACTTCCTAATTGACACTGGTGCCGATTTATCTGTGGTGCCACGCAATGCTTTCACAGATTTAAAAAAGAATTTTGATACGATATTAACCGCGGCTAACGGTTCAACCATTTTTACATACGGTAAGAAATTGTTAAAAGTCAATCTAAACTTACGTAGATTATTTCCTTTCGTTTTCAATATAGCAGACATTGACATACCGATAGTCGGAGCAGATTTCTTGTCTCATTTTGGTTTAGTTGTTGATCTTAAAGGAGCTCGAATAATTGATAACAAGACTAATTTGTCAGTTAATTGTTTTATTAAAAATAGTCCTTTAGACAATTGTAGATTAGATTCACTTAAATTATTTCCTTTGACAGATAAATATAACAAATTACTTTTACAATTTCCTAATTTAATTAGTTCCCCAGATTACAATTTACCTATTAAACATTCTATTGTACATCATATAGTTACTGAAGGTCATTTACCTTTTTCACGACCTCGTAGATTAGACAATCTTAAATTTAAAATAGCTCAAACAGAATTTAATAACATGGTAGAATTAGGTATCTGCAAACCATCATCTTCTCAAGTTTCCTCTCCACTCCATCTAGTGGCGAAAAAAGAAAAGAATGACTGGAGACCTTGTGGAGATTATCGACAACTAAATACGATTACCATTCCAGACAGATATCCATTACCTCATATCCACGACTTTAGCTCTCAGTTGCACGACTGCACTATTTTCTCCAAGGTTGATTTAGTGCGAGCGTACCATCAGATACCTGCCGCTGAAAATGACGTTTATAAGACAGCTATAACAACTCCATTCGGACTGTTTGAATTTTCCCGCATGCCTTTTGGTCTACGCAATGCCGGTCAAACTTTCCAACGTTTTATGAATGAAGTACTTGTCAATTTACCTTTCGTTTTCGTCTATTTGGATGATATATTAATCGCAAGTCAATCAGATGTACAACATTTGGAACATTTGGAAAAGGTTTTCAAGAGATTAGACACATACGGAATTAACATTAAACCATCTAAATGTATCTTGGGAGTTGACAATTTAACCTTTTTAGGTCATCACATCTCTTCATCAGGTATTTTACCATCAACTGAGAGAGTCGAAGTCATTAATAATTTCCCTTTACCGACAACTCTCAAACAACTACAACGTTTCATAGGTATGGTGAATTTTTATCATCGTTTCATACCTCATTTTGCTGAAATATTACTTCCCCTATATTCTCTTTGTAACAGTTTATCTCATGATAAAATTACAAAGACAAATAGTTGGCCTGATCAATGTTTAGACGGATTTTCGAAAGCCAAAGACGCAATAAGTAATGCAGTAGTTTTAGCTCATCCTTGCAATAATGACGATACTATCTTATCTCTCTCAGTAGATTGTTCTAACCTTGCCATGGGTGCAGTTTTAGAGCAAAAAGATAATAAGGGATTTCTTGCTCCTTTAGCATTCTTTTCCCGTAAATTAACCACAGCACAAACCAATTATTCGATTTTTGACAAAGAACTTTTAGCATTATATACTGCAATTAAACATTTTAAGTTTATACTTGAAGGTCGCAAGTTTAATTGTTTTACAGATCACAAACCTTTAATCAACGCTTTATTCACAAAAGCAGAAAGATCTCCTCGTCAAATACGTCATTTAGAATACATAGCTCAATTTTCTTGTAAAATACAACATGTTAAAGGAAAACATAATGTAATAGCTGACAGCTTGTCACGTATTTACGACACTTCTTCCTTAAAACAAGATATTTTACCACTTCAACTTAAAAATTCTCCCTTCCTTAATGTTAACTTTGACCTAAAGTTGCTTAGTGAAGCTCAGGAGAAAGATTCAAATCTCAACTATTTATTGTCAGATAAATCATCACTAACTAAAACCAATTTCATTTTAAAAAAGATACAAATTCCAGATTCAAATGATTTTATTTGGTGTAATGTTTCTCGTGCAAAAGTCAGACCTTTTGTCCCACTTGTTTACAGACGAACGATATTCGATATTTTTCACAACTTATCTCATCCTGGTATTAAAGCCACTAGACTGTTGATTTCAAATAACTATTTTTGGCCGAAAATGAACACAGATTGCAATTTATGGTCAAAATCGTGCATTAACTGTCAAGCTGTCAAAGTCAGTCGACATACGCGAAGTGCTCTCGGGAACTTTTCCATTCCGAAAATCAGATTCGACCACATCCACATAGATTTGGTAGGACCATTACCTCCATCCAAAGGTAACTCTTACATTCTTACGGTGATTGAACGATTCACTAGGTGGCCGGAAACGTACCCTCTTCGCGACATCACAGCAGAAACAGTTGCGCGTACTTTATTTCAAAACTTTGTTTGTCGATTCGGTGTTCCCTTGTCAGTAACGACTGATCAAGGAGTACAATTCGAGTCAAGATTATTTAATGAATTTGCAAAGTTTTTAGGTTTTCATAGAATACGTACAACTCCATATCACCCAGAAGGCAACTCTTTAGTTGAAAGATTTCATCGCTCACTTAAAACTTCCTTGTTAACTAGAGCCAATACATCACATTGGACAGATGAATTACCCATCATTTTATTAGCATTTAGGACAACTCCCAAGGAAGATCTGCAATGTTCACCTGCTGAACTCATATATGGTCAAACCCTTCGTTTACCTGGCGAATTTTTCGTTGAATCGTATAATTCCCCAGATATTCCTTATTTCATTGACAAATTACGCATTTATTTTAATAATTTAAAATTTGTTCCTCCAACTTCGCATGGCAATTACAAAACTTTTGTTAGTTCAGATCTTGCCTCTTGCGATTTTATTTTCGTTCGCATTGAACGTTTAAAACGTTCATTTACTCCTTTATATGAAGGACCGTTTAAAGTTTTATCTCGTTCAGATAAGTTATTTACCTTTAAGAAAGGAGCCAAAGTCATAACTGTCAATATTGATAGGGTTAAACCGGCTTTTGTATTAGTTGACAGATGTGACACTTTGCCTACCCCGATTAAAAAAGTACGTTTTGCAATCGACACGTTGATTGATTGACTATTTTCTTTTTTAACGAGGGGGTGTATATAGCGACTATAGCGACTCACTCACTTCCAAAAGCGAGAAGTTTCCATGGAGTCGCTAAGAAACAAAAAGGAAAACTCGATCCATAATGGAGAAGTTTCCATGGAGTCGCTAAAAAAAATAAAAATTTTCAAAATATAAAATATAATATCAATATACATAAAAATACCAAAAATGACATAAAATATGAACCTGTATTAAAAACAAATATACATATATTAACTTCGATTTTAATTTTATTTATAGCGATAACGCTATAACGAACAGTGTCGGATCAACCAGTTTTGCACTGCGGTTGAAATGAAGGAAATAAATAAAACCAATCTCTCAAATAGATTTATTTAAAATTAAACATAGTATATACAAAATTAAACAAAATAATTCTCCACTAAAAAATGAAAGTAAATAATGAAAAATAACAATAAAATAAAGAATTAATATTAATAAATAGTTGTAAATAAATATTTATTATTGAAATAAAAAAGAACAACAACATTCAGTCTTCCTCTCCTTCACTATTATAATCATCACAAAAATCTTCCTCCCCAGAACTTTCCGCCAGATTTATTATAAGTTTGGGTGTTTCATTATAACGTACTTTTTTTTCAAAGTCTTGTCTGATTAATTTCTCAGTGTGCTGTATACAGTTTGTCCAGACTTCAGGGGTCGCTCTTTCGACGGTTATGGAGGACGTTACTAAACTGACAGAGTTATCTCTGTCAGTTATTTTCCATTTTATATTTAAATCCACATGTCTTTAAGAGTCGCCCTAAGCTTGCTTTGGAAATGTCAATTATACCCTTTGCCTTTAGTTCTTCATTCAATATTTGAAGTGTCATATGCCTTCCATCCCCCTTCATGCTATAAATCACATTCCTCACTTCTGCCTTGGTACTATCATCCACATCATCACTTTTTTTTTTTCGGCACCTTATGTGTTTGCCCCGGGGTATTTAGAGGTACACCCATTTTTTTGTTCATGAATTATTCGAGAAACACTGCTTAAACTGATTTTTAAAGAATCGGCTACCCTTTCTTGGACAGATGTAAGCGGACGTCCATCATTTTCTTTTTCCCGTTGAAAATACTCTTAAACATTTAATACAAGTTCCCGACTCTGTTAATAGTGCAACCAGGCATTGCGGTGAGAAATTTATTTTATTTACAATAATAACAACCACAGTAATTAGACTACTGCGTACAGAATTATTGTCAATTAAGAAAGAATTTAAAGAATTCAAAGAACAAACAACACAAAAAGAAAAATCCTATAAACAAAAACTAAATATGATAGAGCAACAGTCACGGCAGAAAAACATAGCTATATTTGGATTTAAAGAACGAAATGGAGAGAACCTGAAAAAGGAGGTAGTAGAGTACTTTAATAATTTGTACATTCATTTTTTAAATAATATTAATATAAATAATTTAATTACACTCACGCTTAATTTAATTTAATACAACAATATCTAATACACATATAGCTTGAATAATAAAAATAGTCCGTTATTCAAGCGATTATTATTTATCTACCTATTACTTATTTAAAATCTAAAATATTGTCGCACGGCTATGTCGAAAGTAATTGAGAAGGCACAAACGTTGTCCCATTATCGATTTGAACCACATGCAAGAATGACAGAGATGAACGTATAATTGTAAATGTTTTATAGAGTGGAAAGTCGTAGGTAGCTTTACAATTACCGCTTGATATGTGTATGAGTGAGAACAAATCTTAAAGCAAGGCGTAGCTCGAACCGTACACACGTCATAAACCCTGATACCGACTCTATTTAATTAGTTTACATAATTGCATTAATTTGATTTATTTATAACAATCTACATTTTTAATAAAATTAGACATATTACTATATTCTTTTGTGACTATTTTTAATCCACCATTTTAAAAAAATAAATTTAGACATCATAATCATATTCAGCGACCTAAAAAAGATAAATATATGGATTTTCGTGAATTTGTTTGTAACATTAGAAGAATTATTAATTTTTCAGTATTTAAGGGTGGTTTCAACCCATAATATTTTCGCCTTTCCTATGTTTTGACCTCATAATTATATTCAGTGACCTCAAAAACATAAATATATGGATTTTCGTGATTTTATTTGTAAAATTAGAAGATATTGATTTTTCAGTATTTAAAGGTGATTTCAACCCTTAATATTTTCGTCTCATTGTTTTGACGTCACAGTCATATTCAGCGACCTCAAAAATATAAGTATATGGATTTTCGTTAAGTTATTCGTAAAATTAGAGGAGTTATTAATTTTTCAGTTTTTAGGCGGGGTGGTTTCCACCCTTAAAAATAAAAAGCAGGTAATGCGACAATATAGATTTTGATGTACGTATTTTATAAAGCATATTGCAAAAAGAAATTAAGGAAATTCCTTTCATCGTTTTCGGGCCAGGAATTTTGCCATTTTTACTGCTTCGCTTACTGTACTATTAGTTGAGAATTGCATTCTCTAGTCATTTCTGAAATAACTTACCTCGATTGACTGTGGGTTGCCAGTAGCCAGCTTGTTCCGCACCCTAGGCAACTCTTAGTAAAAAATTGTATTTTTTTTTTTTTGAAAAACTACCGTCATCGTTTTTCATGACAAAACTTTGACCAAGCGATAGCTCTCGGTTTGTAGAACACGGAAAAATAGGTTGCTTACCGATTTTCAGCGAACAGTTTTTAAGGTAGAAAATTGCTTCCGTCGTGAATTTTGGTCTAGCCATTACTTTATGTCATATACCGATACTTTATTTAACGTTGCCATAATTTAAACAAATAATATGCTCAATGTGTCCCCGGATGGAATAGCGCATTCCTGTAAACTTTCTTATTTTTGATTTACCGAGAAAGAGTCATTCTTTATAAAAAGTTTTACTTGCCTTAGGAAGACATAAACTTAAAATAATTTATTACATTGTATTCTACAAATTAGAAAATATGAAATCGACTTTAAGCTAACTATCTTTTTTTACATTTTTATTGAAAATTTTATTCAACAAAGTTTTTCAATTATGAATGAAAGCTTAAATACGGAATTTAATTGCAAAATAATCAAATGACAATAATTTAAGAAAAAATGTCCTGCACACTCTACAATTCTAGTCAGGCAATGGTTGGACAATCACTTCCACGACAGGTGGATTGGCCGCTATTGATCAACAGCATGGTCTGCCCTTTCGCCAGATCTAAGCCCGTTGTATTTCTTCTTATGGGGATATTTAAAGCAAGAAGTATACGCAAATATTTCGAAGACGACGTAGATTTATGAAAGCAGACAATTGTGGATGCTGTTGCAACCGTAAATGAAGATGTGATCTCATCTGTCTATGAAGAATTTAGAAAAAGATTAGAAAAATGTGTACTAGTTAAATAAAGTGTTATTTTTCTTGAAAATTGTTATTTCTTTATTTTGCAACTAAACTCCGTATTTAAGCATATATCTACTCTTATTAGGTTATGTATTAATTAACGAACTGCTTTTGAACAATTAATAGTATCCTTAAACAAATAGCGTGAGTTATAATACGCGAGTTATTATAACTCACTAGGTACTGAGCCAATCACCTTTATCTTCATTGCCTAGCCTGTCCAATCGACGTAACGCTCGCGACACGAAACTGGCTCTGAGACCGCATTTTTCTAAATTCACCGGTGGGCGCACCGGGTGGATAAAATACGAAACTGATTGGCTATGCTTTTCAAAATAGTCAATCATATAATGTTATTGCTTACCGGTGCGATCCACCGGTGAATTTAGAAATCTTCCCAGAAATTCTTTTTTCCGATACGGTGATATAGAACGGTCTATTATTATTGAGGGGAGGAAGGTCAGTTATCATGTTTGAAGAGTTTCGACGTTTTCAAATCAAGTTAAGTAATATAGCCCAGTCGACGTAGGTATTTACCCACAAAAAAATGCAAACTGTGTAATCTTTTTTTTCATGAGTTCGTGATAGTGTGTAGAATAATATCCTGAAAATTTTACATTTCGTTCGGGTGCAGAACATAAAAAAAAAGTGAAAACAAAATTTTTTTAAATCCATTTTTTCAAAATTTTGAAATTAAATCAAGCTAGAAAAAAATAAAAAATACAGATTGGATAGATCACGTATTTATGAACAAAAAATGTCCTAACAAAATTTATCGTTAAAGCCACGGGTTTCCCGGAAAAAATAGTCAAGTATAACGTTATAATTCGGACCGAGATCCATGCGTGCACGCGCTTGAATACGCATGACTGTGATACCGACGCACTGAATTACATGTCACTAAATCAGAATTTGTTCAATCTATATGAGTGTTGGTTCATTTAAAAGATTGAAATTGTTGCTTTCTGATGCTTTTTTGTTTTAAACAATACAAGCAAAGGATGGATGGGAAAAATATACTTATATATATTATCACGCCCGAACTCCATCGTCGCAATAAACAATATAGAAAAAAATAAAAGCCCTTCAAAAAAATTCTTTCTTCATTGAGAACTGTTGAAAAGTATGTACATTTCATGATTATTATGGTTTATTACGTTGTAGTAACGAAGAGTAAAAAAAAGTACATCTTAAATCATTTTAATTCCCTTGCTTGATGATTTTTTTTTTAAATATATGTATTGGAGGCTGTAACTTGTCGAGAAATTGACCCATTGGAAAAAATAAAATATCACTATTTCGGAAAAATGTATATTTTTCGAATGTTCAAACACAAAATCGTTTACTTGTATGCATTTTTTCGAAAATATGATCAATCAGATCATGATAAGAAATTGCGAGATCATGATCTTATCCTTGTAACTATGAAAATATCTTTGATTGTTTTGAATACAAATTCTGGAACTTTTCCAATACATTAACAAATGTACAAGGAATCCATTGGATATAGCTGAAATGTGGATAAGTGTACCTGTAATAAATACAATACAGTAAAGGCACGTAAAAATTGATGTGAGCGATTCAGCGGGTATGTGTGGTCTCTGTGTATGCATTGATAATTATATATTTTCCCTCCATACTCAATATTTATCCTCCTATTCATTAAGAAAAATGTTTAAAACGTGTAATCAGAAAGAGAAAAAAGTTTTGTTTTACTCGATAGAACAGCTAAGAATTTTTAGAGGTTCCATAGTATGCATTTGACCGTGCGCTAGCGGCGCAGAGTGACAAGGTTACTTCACTATTTTTTTCCAGGAATACCGTGGCTTTAGCGAAAAATTTTATTACGATATTTTTTGTTCAGAAACACGTGGTCTAACCATTTGTATTTTTTATTTTTTCCTGCCCTGACTTAATTTAAAAATTTTGAAAAAATTGTTTAAAAAAAAGTTTTTTTTCACTTTTTTTTATGTTCTGCATCCGAGCGGAATGTAAACTTTTCAGGATATTTTTCTATACATTTTCACGAACTCATAAAAAAAAAAATTATTCAGTTTTCAATTTTTTGTGGGTTTTACTATAAAAATGTTCTCTGTCGTCTGGGCTAATAATAATTGTGCCAAAAATGATGAATTCGGTTAGTGAAGATGAACTAATATGTACACCATCAGAATGAAAACAAGTAGCTATGATACAATACATAATTTATTACCCGAAAAATCACAGAACAAATATAAAAGTGGCTACAGAAATTAAATTTGACAGTTAATTTTATTAATAAACAAACTGAGTAATTTAAACAAAATTTTCTCAATTTAACATTTATTGTTATAATCATAGTATATTATTCAACTTGCGGTAATGGTAATAACTCACTTGATGAATTACAGCACTCGCCTACGACTCGTGCTGCGAACTTTCATCTGCATGAGTTATTACCTACATTACCGCTCGTTGAATAATATACTATTATTCATAATTCAAAAACTTTGTTAAATAAAATTTTAAACAAAAATTTGGAAAAGGTAGTTTGCTTAAAGTCGATTTCATATTTTCTAATTTATCCTAAGTTTGGCAACTGTTCATGGCTTTCTAAGGCAAGCAAAACTTTTTATAAACAATGACTTTCTCTCGGTAAAAATAAGAGAGTTTACGAGGGTGCGGTACTCCATCTGGACACACATTGTACATATTATTTGTTTAAATTATTGCAACGTTAAATAAAGTACCGGTATATGACAGAAAGTAATTGCCAGACCAAAATTCACGACGAAAGTTAGCAATTTTCGACTTAAAGATGAGCGTATTCGCTGGAAATCGGTAGGCGCGTTGGCCAATTATTGTCAGGTTGCCACATTTTTAGCCTAAGTTTTTGATAGGCAACCTTGGAAATGTTAATATTCGTATATGGACCCAGAGTTCCGAGTTTTATCCAAGGCCGCCGACACGAAAGTGTCGAGGTCAGATGATGTAATACTAAGCAGCGTTCGAGGTTCGAGTGGTAACAGCTGGGTAGTCTAAGCACAGCAGAGAAAGAGAGACAGCAGGGAAACTTGAATGGCGGGAACGGTTTGCGCAGATCGTCGCGCACGAACCATTTTGGATTAAAACCTTGGAAAACAGTGCGGGCGACGTAGGAACAATTTGGGTACAATTTATTTAGTTCATAGACGTACTTAGTGTTATTGTGTTATTTATTGATTAACATTTCTCTATTATTTTCAAGTATGGGCTCTGTTTGTGCTTCAAAATATTGCCAGAACAAACGTTATTTGTGCAAAAAGTCTTTTTTAGATTCCCTACTGATCATAATAATAGGTAGGTAAAATTAACTTAAACTTTTAGTAACAGATACTTGTATAGAGAATTAAATTTTCTACAAAAAAGAATGTGAGTGCATACGTGTGTATCTTTTTTTAATACTTATGTGCACAGGAAGCGTATAGTGTGGCTTAATGCGGATTGAACAAATTTAAATGCATATATTGCCAAAGCAATAAAATATGGGTACTCTTTACCTGTAAGTAAGGAATTATCGCAGGTAGAAAAATTTCGATGCGTTTTGTTTTATTTACATAAAATTGCTTAATTATAAATTATTACATAAATTCCATTCTGTTCTGTTCTATGTATTTAGTTTATTTACTTACTACTCTGTTTAGTAGTGATGGATTTTTTTAATAACAGGTTTAAACTGCTACTGCTATTTTGAAATAACAGTTTAAAGTAAATATTTAGAAATAACAGATCGCTGAGAAGTACTGACATTGGTATACCGCAGCGCGCAGTTTGCAACTGTTATTTCATATATGTTATATTATACATTATGCTGCTGCCGCTGGCCGACGGGCATAAAAAATTCTTTGATTTTTATGTTTTATAGAGGTATTAATCGATTTTTTCTTACGTTCATATACATATAAATAAAATATAAATAATTTTATTTATAAAAATCATTTTTTAAGCCTCAACTTTTAATTACTGTTATTTTATGTTAAACTAATAAAGAAATACCAGCATAGAAACACGCCAAACACAGCGTATGCAATGACAATATTGGAGATGCAGGTAAACGAAAATATACATATGGAGAAGAAAATTATACATATGGAGAAGAAAATATAAAAGCTCTGAACATATTATGATTTAAAAAACAGCTAAAAGTCAGTACATAAAGCGGATGGCTCGAGATTTCTACAAAAATATTCAACTCAACTCTGGCATTCCTTCATTTTTAAACTTGGTGTGCGGGTAATCGAATATATATACACACGGAGAAAAAAATCGAAAAGATTTGAATATAAGAAGTGTATACATAAAGCCGATGACTCAAGATACCCACAATAATATTCAACTTCACTACATTAGCGGTCGCGTTGCGATTTCATTATCTGCTACTGCTGTTTTCTGAATAACAGTTTAATAGCAGTCAGCAAGAACATTTTTACTACGTCGTGTCGTTGATTGAAGAGTCTATTCACTCAACGGTCGTGTTTCTTATCTGTTATTTTCGTACAGAAATAACAAGCTGCTAATGCTATTTACCAATAACAGTTATAAAATAACAGGTTGTTAACTCAAATAACGAAGGCCCTTCTGTTATAAAGAACCCCAAATGAAGCTATGAAGAAACTATTGTTCTATTTTTTTGAGCTATTTTAAAAAATAAAATTCTGTTTCATATGCTTTTACTTCCCGCTATTTTTACAAGTTGGAAAAAAAAATTACATATGACTTTTTTCGTTATCTAAAATTATTGTGTATTTAAAGAAATCAATAGAGTTGTCTGTTACTTTGTGATATTCCATTATAACAGGTAACGAACACAAATTTTTCTTGTTAAATATCACAATATTTTTTCTGTTTACGACTAAGTACAGTTTCGTAGTTTCTAGCCTACATTTTCAAGCACACAGACTGTTTAATTTGAATTGGATAATACGGTCCTGTCGGAAACATTTAAATTGTTTGGAATCCAACTCTGACTTTTAACCCGAAATGGCGACTTCAAGGTGAATGATTTTAGTCACGCCAACACAAAGGAACTCACGAGAGTTTCTTTGCTGTCTCTCTATCTACATAAATAGATTAGAGATGGGTGGTACTCGTAGCAGTACGAAACATACGAATCTTTTCTCAATACGGATTCGTTTGGTACGAATCGTTAAAAAGAGTCGAATCGCTCATCTGTAATATAGATAGCGCATCCCTCGGTCGACGGCGAGCGACGTGTAGAGTAGAGTGGAAGTGGACGAGTGGAGTGTTCAGTTATAATGCCGTACTCACTTACTGGAGAAGCGTCTCATTTGATAGGACGATCGGCGCGGTTATTTTGTAGCTATGGATTCTAATAGTTATTTATGTTATAAGGATCATAATGACAATCATTATGATACTAGCCGTGAATATTTTCAGACGAGGCGCTAGCCGAGCCTGATAACATTGTACCATAATGATTGTTTATGATCCAAATTTCATCAAAAATTTTATCTTCTGGCGTAAGTTAATTAAAATAAAAAGCAATATGTATCTCTGTTGTATTTTGAAGCTTTGGGCAGTAATTATTTCAAATTGACATTCAAGTAGGCTACTGTCATGCTACTGTTTATGATGTGTCCAAGTTGCTAAGTAACTGTTTAAAGGTTGTTTATATTCATATGTTATTGTTATAAAATAATATTGCTAAAGTTTTCCCAAAAAATGAACGATTTAGAAAATAGTTTACTGCCAGAAATTGAAAAATTGACAAAAGACGTAGTTGCATCCCTCGTGCCCCAAAAATTTAAAAGCGTTTATGAAAAAATGTATGACCAGTAATTTTATTTTTTTTATGATTATAGTACTGAGTACTATAATGAAATCATTATAGTACTCAGTCCGATAAAGTAGATCATTTTGACACTGAAAATGAATATAATTAGCTCATTTTGACACGTCAGAAGATAAAATATTATTATATTTCATATATGGTGTCATCATTTCCAATGTCTCCAATGGTTGCAAGGATTGCGAAATTTGTGATTTTTTTCCTTGTTCTATTAACTGAGAGCTATCGTTTAAACGGAGTTTCGTCATGAAAACGATAAAGGTGGTTTTTCAAAAAAAAACTATTTACTATGGGTTGCCTGGGGTGAGGGACAAAATGGCGGCTGGCAACCCTACATTTTTCCACTTCGCTCAATATTATCTACGACATGACATACCATTTTTTATGAAAAAATTAGACGGTCATTTATTGAAATTATTGTTCATTATTTTATTTAATTGTTATCATAGTACAATAACTTGAGGTTTTAACTTCGGAATAATGTCATATTGAACGAATTTCGTTCATTTTTGGCAGTATAATACTAAATGCTTCACAGAAAAGTTTCTATATTGTACGGGGGCATGCCAATTTATAGGGGGTGGATGCCACCCCTTCTCGGGGCACATAAAAAAAATATATTCATTGGAGATGAAAAAGAATCAAATTTTAAGAAAAAAAAAAAGGTTCTCTGCAATTTTTCACATGAATTGATAGTTTTTAAGTTATAGCAACTTCAAAATTGCAATTTTAACTTAAAAAATGGTATTTTCAAATGGCTTTCGTCAAGTATCTCGAAAAGTATTGCTTTATCGAAAAAATGTTACAGACCAATTACAAAAAGTACAAACTGGGAATTAATTATATTTTTTGTTTATTGATGTAGGATTAATAATTTCGGAGATATTTAAGTTTATATTTGGGATCCAAGTGTTCATAAGATAATTATTTAAAGTGAGGGTTGAATATCTCAGAATCTGTGACACTATGTCAAAAATGCTAATAGGTAGAATAATAGGTTGTTAATTAAACTTTCAATTTTTTTTTTTATTTGTTTCTGTAGCAAATAAATTATGACCGAAGCAATATACGTCTTCACAATTTTTTAATAACAACGTCGCCATTTTGTTACTGTAATTAGCCAGTAATTAAAAAAAAGGAATTTCAAAAACTATTTCTCAATAATACAGTGTGTTTCACTTCTCGTGAAGACACCCCTGTATCTTTTTTATTTGTTGCCGAATTAATTTCAAATTTTTATCAGCCATACAAGTCCATAAGGTGACTTTATTCAACTCATAAATGCCGTCTAAATCTAAAACGCCGGCCTACTGCGATAAAAAGAAAATGTCAATTTTCGAGAAATCATAGTAGGCTTAGAGATAGACAAAAATTTTGTTAACAAAAGTTGTTCGGAATCACTTGATATGCCCCCCTGTAAAATTTTGTGAAAATCGGAATATTTTCAAAAAAAAATTTTTGTTTCACTTCTCGTGAAGACACCCCTGTATCTTTTTTATTTGTGGCCGAATTAATTTCAAATTTTTATCAGCCATACAAGTCCATAAAGTGACTTTATTCAATACATAAATGCCGTTTAAATCTAAAACGCCGGCCTACTGCGATAAAAAGAAAATGTCAATTTTCGAGAAATCATAGTAGGCTTAGAGATAGACAAAAATTTTGTTAACAAAAGTTGTTCGGAATCATTTGATATGCCCCCCTGTAAAATTTTGTGAAAATTGGAATATTTTCAAAAAAAAAATTTTTGTTTCACTTCTCGTGAAGACACCCCTGTATCTTTTTTATTTGTGGCCGAATTAATTTCAAATTTTTATCAGCCATACAAGTCCATAAAGTGACTTTATTCAATACATAAATGCCGTTTAAATCTAAAACGCCGGCCTACTGCGATAAAAAGAAAATGTCAATTTTCGAGAAATCATAGTAGGCTTAGAGATAGACAAAAATTTTGTTAACAAAAGTTGTTCGGAATCATTTGATATGCCCCCCTGTAAAATTTTGTGAAAATTGGAATATTTTCAAAAAAAAAATTTTTGTTTCACTTCTCGTGAAGACACCCCTGTATCTTTTTTATTTGTGGCCGAATTAATTTCAAATTTTTATCAGCCATACAAGTCCATAAAGTGACTTTATTCAATACATAAATGCCGTTTAAATCTAAAACGCCGGCCTACTGCGATAAAAAGAAAATGTCAATTTTCGAGAAATCATAGTAGGCTTAGAGATAGACAAAAATTTTGTTAACAAAAGTTGTTCGGAATCACTTGATATGCCCCCCTGTAAAATTTTGTGAAAATCGGAATATTTTCAAAAAAAAAATTTTTGTTTCACTTCTCGTGAAGACACCCCTGTATCTTTTTTATTTGTGGCCGGATTAATTTCAAATTTTTGTCAGCCATACAACTCCATAAGGTGACTTTATTCAACACATAAATGCCGTCTAAATCTAAAACGCCTGCCTACTGCGATAAAAAGAAAATGTTAATTTTCGAGAAATCATAGTAGGCTTAGAGATAGACAAAAATTTTGTTAATGAAAGTTGTTCAGGATCACTTCATACGCCCCATGTCGTCTAAATCTAAAATGCCGGCCTTAGAATAATTAAAATTAAAATCTAATTACTTTAATGAGTTTTAACATCTGTCAACAATATGTAGGTTGGTAGGATGCTGTCATATAACGAATTCTTTTTGAATTAAATTGGTGGCCCTGAAAAGGGCCGTTGTTTTTACAGAGAAGACTACTAATAATGAATGATAATATTGTCGGAAAAAAAAATACAGATAAAGCAAAAGCCGCAGTGTTAGAATAGTTCAAAAATAAAAGAAGTTAATGGTTTTTTTTACTTATTTATTATATTGCGCCCCTTTCCACTAACCCACCCTCAAGTGTAATACACTTCTCAATCCGTTTTCTGTTATTTTTTACAACTCTTCGCAGTTCTTGAGCTGTAACTTCTAAACATGCTTGCTTTATCCTCTCACAAAGCTGCTCTATATTTTGAGGTCTGGTCATATAAACTTTGTTTTTAATGTGACCCCAAAAATAAAAATCCATTGGAGTGAGATCAGGTGATCTGGGTGGCCAATGTATTAAAGGGCTATTTCGTCCTATCCATCTTTGGGGAAAATGTTCATTCATCCATGCTCTCACTACTACGGAATTGTGGATAGATGCTCCGTCGAGTTGAAAATACAATTGTTCCAAAGGAAAATCAGCAATTGCATTCCAAAGATCATTATTTAAAAATTCTAGCAAATTTAACGCATTTATATTTTGAAAAAAGAAAAACGGCCCTATTATTGTTTCGTTAAAAATTCCGCACCACACATTTACTTTCTGGGAATATTGCCTTTTACAATTTATTATCCAATCAGGATTTTCTACTGCCCAGAACCTAGAGTTTTGTGATGACACTACCCCGTTGGTGGAGAAAGTTGCCTCGTCCGTGAAAATTACTTTCTTCAAGAAGTCTCTATTGTTTAAATAATTACCTTGGATCCATAAACAATATTCTAATCTTCTCTCTTCATCACCTTCCTCCAAGGTATGTAAAAATTTTGGTTTAAACGGTTGTAGCTTATGGCGTTTTAAACATCTCCAAATTTTTGATGCCGACAAATTAAGGTCACGAGCCATATTTCGAAGACTGGTAGTGGGATTGGCGTTAAACGCCGCTAATATAACATTATCATCTCCGTGATTTCGATTAAGATGTACTCTCGGTTTAAGCACATTGCCAGTTGTATTGAACAAGTGACATATTCTTGCTACGGTACCATGGTGTATTGGTTGTCTTAGAGGATGTCTTAAATTAAATTCTTCTGCTGCTTCTCTTGAAGACCGTACATTTTCACCGACTATCTTTATTATTTCAATTTTTTCATCAGTAGTTAAAAGTATTCTAACCATTATGAGAAAAGATATGAAATAAGGAAACTTTAGTATGAATAAAATTATTAAAACAAGAAAAACTAACAAACTCCACAGAAAATAACAACAATCACTTCTGTCATGAAAGCAATGACGAAATAAATAAAACAATACATATTGACAGTTAATTTCACGGCACTCTTTACATTCAACGCAATAAAACCGTCCATGTTCCTAAATTTCTGAGCCGATAAGGAGGAAGGATATGATGGAGAGTTACTCCTCCAGAAGAGAGATAACAAAAAGAAAAAAAGAAAAGATATTACATTCAACTTGATATGTAAAAATAAAAAGCCCTTTTAGTGTTTTATTGAATGCTGATTTTTGTTCACAACTTTCATTTGTTGGAAAAAGTTCTCTTTATGTGTTCTCTTTTTTTGAAAATATTCCGATTTTCATAAAATTTTACAGAGGGGCATATGAAGTGATCCTGAACAACTTTTATTAACAAAATTTTTGTCTATCTCTAAGCCTACTATGATTTCTCGAAAATTAACATTTTATTTTTATCGCAGTAGGCAGGGGTTTTAGATTTAGACGGCATTTATGTATTGAATAAAGTCACCTTATGGATTTGTTTGGCTGATAAAAATTTGAAATTAATTCGGCCGCAAATAAAAAAGATACAGGGGTGTCTTCACGAGAAGTGAAACAAAATTTTTTTTTTTGAAAATATTCCGATTTTCACAAAATTTTACAGGGGGACATATCAAGTGATTCCGAACTACTTTTGTTAACAAAATTTTTGTCTATCTCTAAGCCTACTATGATTTCTCGAAAATTAACATTTTCTTTTTATCACAGTAGGCCGGCGTTTTAGATTTAGACGGCATTTATGTGTTGAATAAAGTCACCTTATGGACTTGTATGGCTGATAAAAATTTGAAATTAATTCGGCCACAAATAAAAAAGATACAGGGGTGTCTTCACGAGAAGTGAAACAAAAAATTTTTTTTTGAAAATATTCCGATTTTCACAAAATTTTACAGGGGGACATATCAAGTGATTCTGAACAACTTTTGTTAACAAAATTTTTGTCTATCTCTAAGCCTACTATGATTTCTCGAAAATTAACATTTTATTTTTATCGCAGTAGGCAGGGGTTTTAGATTTAGACGGCATTTATGTATTGAATAAAGTCACCTTATGGATTTGTTTGGCTGATAAAAATTTGAAATTAATTCGGCCACAAATAAAAAAGATACAGGGGTGTCTTCATGAGAAGTGAAACAAAATTTTTTTTTTTGAAAATATTCCGATTTTCACAAAATTTTACAGGGGGACATATCAAGTGATTCCGAACTACTTTTGTTAACAAAATTTTTGTCTATCTCTAAGCCTACTATGATTTCTCGAAAATTAACATTTTCTTTTTATCACAGTAGGCCGGCGTTTTAGATTTAGACGGCATTTATATGTTGAATAAAGTCACCGTATGGACTTGTATGGCTGATAAAAATTTGAAATTAATTCGGCCACAAATAAAAAAGATACAGGGGTGTCTTCACGAGAAGTGAAACAAAAAATTTTTTTTTGAAAATATTCCGATTTTCACAAAATTTTACAGGGGAACATATCAAGTGATTCCGAACAACTTTTGTTAACAAAATTTTTGTCTATCTCTAAGCCTACTATGATTTCTCGAAAATTGATATTTTCTTTTTATCGCAGTAGGCCGGCGTTTTAGATTTAGACGGCATTTATATGTTGAATAAAGTCACCTTATGGACTTGTATGGCTGATAAAAATTTGAAATTAATCCGGCCACAAATAAAAAAGATACAGGGGTGTCTTCACGAGAAGTGAAACAAAAAATTTTTTTTTGAAAATATTCCGATTTTCACAAAATTTTACAGGGGGACATATCAAGTGATTCTGAACAACTTTTGTTAACAAAATTTTTGTCTATCTCTAAGCCTACTATGATTTCTCGAAAATTAACATTTTATTTTTATCGCAGTAGGCAGGGGTTTTAGATTTAGACGGCATTTATGTATTGAATAAAGTCACCTTATGGATTTGTTTGGCTGATAAAAATTTGAAATTAATTCGGCCACAAATAAAAAAGATACAGGGGTGTGTTCATGAGAAGTGAAACAAAATTTTTTTTTTTGAAAATATTCCGATTTTCACAAAATTTTACAGGGGGACATATCAAGTGATTCCGAACTACTTTTGTTAACAAAATTTTTGTCTATCTCTAAGCCTACTATGATTTCTCGAAAATTAACATTTTCTTTTTATCACAGTAGGCCGGCGTTTTAGATTTAGACGGCATTTATATGTTGAATAAAGTCACCGTATGGACTTGTATGGCTGATAAAAATTTGAAATTAATTCGGCCACAAATAAAAAAGATACAGGGGTGTCTTCACGAGAAGCGAAACAAAAAATTTTTTTTTGAAAATATTCCGATTTTCACAAAATTTTACAGGGGAACATATCAAGTGATTCCGAACAACTTTTGTTAACAAAATTTTTGTCTATCTCTAAGCCTACTATGATTTCTCGAAAATTGATATTTTCTTTTTATCGCAGTAGGCCGGCGTTTTAGATTTAGACGGCATTTATATGTTGAATAAAGTCACCTTATGGACTTGTATGGCTGATAAAAATTTGAAATTAATCCGGCCACAAATAAAAAAGATACAGGGGTGTCTTCACGAGAAGTGAAACAAAAAATTTTTTTTTGAAAATATTCCGATTTTCACAAAATTTTACAGGGGGGCATATCAAGTGATTCCGAACAACTTTTGTTAACAAAATTTTTGTCTATCTCTAAGCCTACTATGATTTCTCGAAAATTGACATTTTCTTTTTATCGCAGTAGGCCGGCGTTTTAGATTTAGACGGCATTTATATGTTGAATAAAGTCACCTTATGGACTTGCATGGCTGATAAAAATTTGAAATTAATTCGGCAACAAATAAAAAAGATACAGGGGTGTCTTCACGAGAAGTGAAACACACTGTATATAGCATGATGTAGATGCTCAATTTTTTTCATTTATATAGAGCACTTGCTTTAGAAAAAATTAAGGTTTAAACTATAAAGATATTTTCGATAAAACCTATTTTTTTCCTTTTCCAGATATCTCAATAAATATTAGTTTTAGTGAAAAATGGATAGAGACCAAAAATAAAGCTGAAAAACTGATAATGAATTTCGGTTTTCTAATTATTTACATAGATTTAATAGTTTCGGAGATATAAAAGTTTACAAATGACATCCGAATGTTTATAAGACGAAAAAAACCGCTGCCCAAGGAATCACTACTTCCACATCCAGATTCTCTATCCAAGTCACTCACAACGAAAAAACTTTGTATGTGAAAATAATTGTTTATGGAATTTTAATAATATAATATTTGAAATCTTCTACCCCAAAAACCCATAAAACGATATCCCACATCGGTAGTGGGGTGGGGGTGGTGATAGAGGGATGGTAGTGGGGGGGTGGATGAAGTAAAAAAAATATTTTGAGGTTTCTGGTTCCTGTACATATACTAAATCACAATTTTTTTTCATCCCCTTTAATAAGGGGGTGGGGGTGGTAATGGGGGTGGCTAATGCCAAAATTTTTTTTTGAGACCTTAGCTTCTCTTGTATATACTAAATACCAATTTCGTGGACTCTTACCTGCTTGATTTACCCATTTACCCCAAATTTGCCCCAATTTACATCCCAACCCTTCGACGGAACAAGATGAAAATATAATCTAGTTCTAGATCTCGTTAAAGTACATATGTGTACCAAATTTCAAGTCAATATCTTAAACGGTTCCAGAGTAAACGTGCGCACAAAAAAAAGTTACAGACAGACCGACAGACAGACAGAAATTTTTTTTCGCTCAAACTTAAAATCTCGACGTTTCATGACATTTTAAGCCTATTTGGACAATAAAAATTTTAAAAAAATTTTTTGCCGTTACTATACTTCCACTGGACGTGGAAGTAATTCAGTTTAAATGTTATATATATTTGAAATTGTGACATCAAACATGCTAAGAAATGAAATTAACGACAATTACTTGCGCTTTCAAATTATTTTTACTCGTTTCTGTTGCATGAGAAATAAAGAAGTTATGACGGAAAAATGTGCGTATTTTTTTTATTTTTTTTATACAAAAATATAAAGGAAAAAAACAAAATTCAACAAAATGTCGGATTATAATCACATCTCTAATAATTATTAAAATGATAAGTAGAGAATAAGATAAAACAAAAATATAAAATTTAAAAAAAAAAAAGATAATAAAATATCCAACTGTACACGTCTTTGTTAAGTTACATTTTCTTCTCAAATTATCATAATTTACTTTGCTGTAGAAAATGCTATCGATGAAAAACTATTTTGGTCCGTTTTTAAATTTTTTATAATAAATCATATTTCTAATATTACTTGATAAAGCATTAAATAATATTATATAGTTATAGGTATAGACAATAAATTCGTATTGTAGTTGTGATGATCAGAAGATATTTTAAAAAATAAATGACAAAATGTTATAGTGAATTATTTATTTTATTCCTTTTTACTTACCGGAATTAAAACGAGAAACTATTATTAACACCTTAGCCCATTTACATCCTATAATTTAAATTTTTAAAATTTGACTTCAGATTCGTAATCGACAACACCAGAAACCTATATACATAATTTAAAACGCGAAATCAAGCAATTTGTTTCATTTTCAATTTTCTAATTTTGACTTCATATTCGTAATTAGCGACTCCGAAAACTTATAAGCATGAATTAGAATGCGAAATCAAGCAATTTTTTTACATTTTGCCTCATTTCCGTCCCCCATATTGAAGCCATTTTGAATTTTTTAAATTTAACTTCAGATTGGTAATGAGCGACCCCAAAAACATAAATACACTGCATTTCAAAAATTAATAATCAATATTGTTTATAATTTATTATTTGTGGCATATTCATGATTTCTTGTGTTTTTTTGGGTATTTTGCCACTGTAAAAATATTTTAAAAATTTTGAAACGTTTTCTAATAGAAGTATAAAATCCAGCCTCTGTCTGATCCTTTTGACACAGAGGTTTATTTCATCAAAATTTTTAAAATATTTTTACAGGGGCAAAATACCGAAAAAATACTTTTCCATATATTAATTTTTTTTATTTGGGGGTGGAAAACCTAAATCAAATCAGAGGTAAGAGCAAGCGCCGGAACCATATACAGACTGAGGATGATACCTTTTGCTACAAGAATACAAGAATTACCCATAAAAAAAATTATCATTCAATATGAGATTATCTCGAAGTTTTGCATATTTTTTACCTCTAGGTACTGTACTATTACTAGTGCCAGGTTTTTGATAGGCAACAGGCCGTTTCATAAAAAGCACGATACTAGCAACTTGTGAAAAGAATTTCATGCAGCCGGGTCTCGGACTATTATATTATATATTTTAACAATTATCGATTGACACTAAAATTTTAAACATAGGAAACCATTTTATATTCACTAAAGTCGTTTTGAGCGTACTGAAAAATGTCAAGCAGCTAATTAAAATTATTCGCTCAAACTGAATCGTATATGAGTTAAACCCGTGAAACGTTCAATTGACAAGGTATAAATGAAAAAGGAATGTTAATATGTTCCAGGGCCTGCCGTTTTCACTGTCACTGTATGTTTGTATCACATTGGTACCAGGAAAATCAGTAGAAGTTTATAAATGTAGTCTAGTCTTTTATTTTTAAATTTAAAAAAATCGGAACCTTCCCACACGGTGGATATTTCTAATCTATGTTTGGATATTACATCGGAAATCAGAGCACTGAGCAAACAGATAAACTACACGTGGAGCCATTTATTTCATGAACAAATATCGAACGAACTGAAGTGGACTACAAGCAATCTGTTAAACCAATTCCCCTCATGTTTGTTTATATTGCATATTAATCAATTTCCGGATACCATTAACAGATAACGTTTCAAAGATTTTGTAGAACATTGGATAGCGAAGAAAAATAATAACACAGAATTTAGCCCAAATGACACTCTAACCCCAAGTCAATAACATTATGGACAATTCAAGCAGACTACGCATGCGTCAAATTAAAGTCTTCCTGCTCGATCAAAAAGGTCCGAGCAAGTCGAGCTTCGCCCGAGGCCTTTATTTTGTAATATTCGAACGTTTCAGATTTAGCTCGGTTAGCTCGATTTGCATTAAATGAACGATTGTAACGCGTTCCATCAATCAGACGTAATATCTTTTATTATATTTATTTATCAGTCCTATTATCGTTGGCAGTAAATTGATATAGTCAATATTGAATGTTGAACTTCTGTATATATGCATCTAACTGAAAGTAAAAAAGATGGATAGCCGCGATTAAAAGGGATGATCTAACACCTTCCATCGTTTCTACATCTCGATTTTCCCACATCAACTTCTTGAAATATCCACTCTGCATATAGATGATTATAGAGGGAAATTTTAGGGACAGAAAATTTGACTTCGGAACTTTGTTTGGACTAGTCTGGAGATGAACATATCAAAAGTCCCCACTCCTAGGTGGTGAGCGGGGGGACGGGAGCACTTTAAAGGCCCCATTTTTTGGTTTTTCGCTTATATCTCGGAAACTATGCGTCTTATGGAAAAAGGTAATCTATGCAAAATTAAGGATAGATAGACTTTATTAGCAGCTTCTGCTTTACAAAAAACAATACAATGTAATATAATGTTGATACTAACTATAATGTAGATATGCTAACTTACTAACTAACTTAATGTACTTATACTTATAGAATTACCAAATATACAACAAATTTGATATCATCAACCATTTACATTCAATAACAGTTACATTTTATACTATGGTTTAAACAAAGCAGACAACATACATTCATTTTTAACTTTATACATAAGTATTCAGTACGTGGTTTTTTAACTTTTCTTTAAATTTAAAGTAGTTCTCACAATTTTTTATTTCTGTTGGTAGAGTATTAAACATATTTAAACCTTTATATAATATAGTTTTATTTAATAGAGATGTTTTGGCTGTGTCTATAAAAAAGTCATTATTCTGTCTTGGGTTATAAGAATGTACATTATTTACATATTTCACTTTATCACATAAGTACATATTTTGGTACCACAGAAGGCCATGCCTTTGTAGCAGGCGAATGTTTTTCTGGTTATAAGTAGATCGTAATTTGTTCTATACTTGAGTAAAATTTGATTCAAATCGGAAACAAAATAAAAAAGTTATAAGGGCGTCTTCATTTTAAGTGAGTCACACTGTATATTTAAGGAAATGCATAGATTTCGACAAAATATTACGTTAGTAAATACGTCGAGTATTGTAAAATAAAGATTGTTTTGTGACTTTGATTTATTAGCAGACCACGGTAAACCGCTTTGATAGAAATATTCAAGGTACCTAATACTTTTCTTTTTTTTAATTATCTATTTTGGCTGGCGAATATCTCGTAAACTATAACACACAGGAAGAAAATTAATATAAACATTCTTGTAGGAAATTTAATTACGTTTAATTTTCATAAATTACCTTTTTCCATACGACGCATAGTTTCCGAGATATATGCGAACAAACAAAAAATGGGACTTTTAAAGTGCCCCCCCGCTCACCACCTAGGAGTGGGGACTTTTGATATGTTCATCTCCAGACTAGTCCAAACAAAGTTCCGAAGTCAAATTTTCTGTCCCTAAAATTTCCCTCTACACCCTTTTTTGAGCATTCGTTGCCTGGCCTAATAATTAAATAAAGTTTATTACTTGAAAACAATCAAAAACGCCTTACCACAAACCACAAAAAACACTGTTAAAATTTCAAGATACTTAGCCAGGCCAACGGAAAAACACAAACTGTTTTGACAAACGTTTAACGAGTGTCAACAAATGTTTGACCGCCACGCCAAGTTGGAAGTCACGTGGTTTGGATTAATAAAAATAGGCTGCTAATTACAGGTTAGATTTCCAACCTACAAAAAGAGTCCTATTTTATTAGGACAAAGTATTTAGAACTTCATAAACATTACACTGTACTAGATTTTAGTTTAAAGTACGGGAATAAGGCAGAAATTTTAATAATAGCTACGTAATATTTTTAAATGTTGGTGTGACGTCACGTACCATAACCTATAAATACGTACCATAACCTATAAATCAACATTCACAAAGGTTACCAACCCAAATTTTTTTCACAAATGGCAAAATACATTTTCCCCTAATACTCCAGGCAATAGAGACTAAATAAAAGGCTCACCTGGATAAAATAGTAGGATTAGTTTTATAAGCTTACCTTAGGTTTTTTGGGTCGCTGATTCTGAATTTTTCCCATCAAAGATTACGTCCGGAACCCCCTCAAATTTAGAAAAAAAAACAAAAAAAATTGTTTTTTTAATTTCTTTTATCTTTTTTTTTTCGTTTTAGATAAAAAAATACCCAGATATTCAGAAAGAAAACAAAATTTACAACAAAAAAGGTCCTTTGGCATTTTGACGTACGACGAACGGGAGGGGAGCGAGTGGGTCTCGAAACATGCGCCGAGGCTCATGTTTCGAGGCGTGCTAGCGCTTCCCCGTTCGTTCAACGTTAAAATGTCAAAGGATCTTTTTTGTCGTAAATTTTGTTTGATTTCCGAGTTTTTCCTAAAACGAAGAAAAGAAAAGATTAAAAAGATTAAAAAAAAAACGTTTCCTTTTTGCCTTTTTTCTACAAATTTGAGGGGGTTCTGGAGGGAATTTTTGGTGGGAAGTTAAAAATTCGGATTCAGCGCTCCAAAAAACATAAAGTAAGACTATTTCCAGAACTACCATGAATTTTTCTAGGTAAAATTCTATGCCTGGAGTACTCCAGGCATTAGAGATCATATAAGGCCCCCTTACCTGGAAAAATTCATGGTAGTCCTGGAAATAGGCTTACTTTACGTTTTTTTGAACGCTGAATCTGAATTTTTAACTTCCCACCAATAATTTCCTCCGGAACCCTCTCAAATTTATAGAAAAAAAGCAAAAAAAAATCGTTTTTTTTTTAATCTTTTTTTTTTCGTTTTAGGAAAAATTCGGAAAGCAAACAAAATTTGCAACTAAAGAGATCCTTTGACATTTTAACGTTGAACGAACGGGGAAGCGCTAGCACGCCTCGAAACACGAGCCTCGGTGCATGTTTCGGGACCCACTCGCTCCCTTCCCGTTCGTCGTACGTCAAAATGTCAAAGGACCTTTTTTTTTTATTGTAAATTTTGTTTGCTTTCTGAATATCTGGGTATTTTTTTATCTAAAATGAAAAAAAGATAAAAAAAATAAAAAACCCATTTTTTTGTTTTTTTTTTTCTAAATTTGAGGGGATTCCGGAGGGAATTTTTGGTGGGAAGTGAAAAATTCGGAATTAGCGACGCAAAAAACATAAGGTAAGCTTATAAAACTAAATCCTCCTATTTTTTCCAGGTAATATTCTCTCTTGCCTGGAGTATAACAATAATACCAATAATATTTTTTGGATGCTGTCATGTGTGTACATACCTATAACGAATTCTTTTTAATTTTTTTAACGGAAACGAAATCGAATGTGTGATACATCGTTGAAATTGGCATTTTTACAGCTTTTCAATGGTTCGATTACAAATTGTAAGTAATCATAAAATAAACAACTTGTTGTGTCAAAACGGCACTAAACGTAATTCGATCTCAACCAAAACCTTTTCAGATCTTCTGGAGCACCAAAGAAACTCTCATGCAAAGTTTCATCCAAATCCGTTTAGTAGCTTCGCCGCTATCGTGCTAACATACACACATACACATTACACACACACATACACACACACAGACATTTTTCAAACACCACTTTTTTGGGTTCCTGGGACCTCAAAACGTAAAGATTTGATGTTATCCCAATTTTTGATTTTGGACTAATTGTAGTAACCTCCCACAATTTTATTGTGGGGAGGTTAATATAGTTCATTGAGAACTTCTGTTAAAAAGTATGCACACTTCATGATTATTATGGTTTATTAAATTATAATAACGTGGATTCACAAAAAAGTACGTCTCAAATAATTTTAATTTCATTGCTTGACGATTTTCTTGATAAATATATATATATTGGAGACTGTAACTTGCCGAGAATTTGACCCAGTGGAAAAAATAAAATATCACTATTTCGGAAAAAATATATACTATTCAAATGTTCAAACACAAATTCGTTTACTTGTATGCATTTTTTCGAAAATATGATCAGTCAGATCATGATAAGAAATCGCGATTTTCACTATCCCTATATAGTGCAGTAACTAGAGGTTTTAACTTCGGAATAATGTCATATTGAACCGATTTTGTTCATTTTTGGCAGTATAATAGTAAATGCTTCTCAGAAAAGTTTATATATTGTGCAGGGGCTTGCTAATTTATAGGGGGTGGATTCCACCCCCTCTCAGGGTGTGGCACTTAAAAAATATATATATTTATTGGAGCTGAAATAGAATCAAATTTTAAGAAGAAAAAGTTCTATGCAATTTTTCACATAAATTGATAGTTTGACTTCAAAATTGCGATTTTAGCTTAAAAAAAAGGTATTTCCAAACGGCTTTCGTCAAGTATCTCGAAAAGTATTACTTTATCGAAAAATGTTAAAGACCAATTACAAAAAGTATAAACTGGGAATTAATTATATTTTTTGTTTATTGCTGTAGGATTAATAATTTCGGAGATATTTAAGTTTATATTTGGTATCGAAATCATCAAAAATGCATTTTTTTCTAAAGCAAGTGCTTTAAATGAACAATAAAATTTGAGCATCTAGGTAATGCTATATCTTAACGAAAAACTGTATTTGAAATAATGTTTTTAAATTACTGGCTAATTAGAGTAACAAAATGGCGACCTTTTTATATAATAAAATATAAATACGCACATTTTTCCATCATAACTTCTTTATTTCTTATGCTACAGGAACGAGTAAAAAATAATTTTAAAGGCCAATTAATTGTCTTTCATTTCTTAGCATGCGAGACGTAAGTGTCACAATTTCTGAGATATTTAACATTTAAACTGCATTTTCGTCTTAGAAACGTTCGGACGCCATTTGTAAACTTTCATATCTCCGAAACTATTAAATCTATGTAAATAAATAAACATGCGAAATTCATTATCAGTTTATGAGCTTTATTTTTGGTCTCTCATTTTTCAATAAAACTAATATTTATTGAGATATTTGAAGAGGAAAAAAAATTACGTTTTATCGCAAATACCTTTATAGTTTAAACTGTATTTTTTTCTAAAGCAAGTGCTGTATACAAACCAAAAAAATTGAGCATCTACGTCATGCTATATATTAATGAGAAACAGTGTTTGAAATTCCTTTTTTTTAATTACTGGATAATTACAGTAACAAAATGGCGACGTTAATAAAAAAATGTGTAGACGCACATTGCTTCGGTCACAACTTCTTTGTTTTTAAGCTACAGAAACAAGTAAAAAACAGTTGAAAGCTTAATTAATAACCTATTATTCTACCTATTAGCATCCTTGACGTAGGTGTCACAGTTTCTGAGATATTTAACTCACTCTAAATAATTATCTTATGAACACTTGGATGCCAAATGTAAACTCAAGTATCTCCGAAATTATTAATCCTACATCAATAAACAAAAAATATAATTAATTCCCAGTTTGTACTTTCTGTAATTGGTCTGTAACATTTTTTCGATAAAGTAATACTTTTCAAGATACTTGACGAAATTAGTTTGGAAATAACTTTTTTTTAAGCTAAAATTGCAATTTTCAAGTCGTTATGACTTAAAAACTATCAATTTATGTGAAAAATCGCGTAGAACCTTTTCTTATTAAAATTTGATTCTACTTCAGCTCCAATAAATATATATTTTTTTAAGTGCCACCCTCTGAAAGGGAGTGGCATCCACTCCCTATAAATTAGCAAGCCCCCGCACAATATAGAAACTTTTCTGTGAAGCATTTACTATTATACTGCCAAAAATGAACGAAATCCGTTCAATATGACATTATTCCGAAGTTTTGCACATTTTTTACCTCTAGGTACTATACTAATAACTATGAAAATATTTTTGATTGTTTTGAATATAAATTCTGGAACCAAAAATATACCTTAACAGATGTATAAGGAATTCATTGGATATAGCTGAAATGTGGATGGGTGTACCTAAAATAAATACAATACAGTAAAGGCAGGTAAAAATCCATAGGATCAATTCAGCGGCTATGTGTGGTGTCTGTGTATGCGTTCATAATTATATATTTTCTCTCCATACTCACTATTTATGCTTCTATTCACTAAGAAAAATGTTAAAAATGTGTAATCAGAAAGAGAAAAAGCTTTACCTACCTTTTACCTACTCGTTAGAACTTCTAAGAATTTTTAGAGGTTCGATAGTATGCATTTAACTGTGCGCTTTGCCGCGCAGAGTGACAAAGTTATTTCACTATTTCTTTCAAGGAATGCCGTGGCTTTAGCGATAAATCTGATTAGAATATTTTTTGTTCAGAAACACGTGGTCTATCCACCTGTATTTTTGATTTTTCCTACCATGACTTAATTTCAAAATTTTGAAAAAATTTAAAAAAAAATTTTTTTTACTTTTTTTTTATGTTCTGCATCCGAGCGGAATGTAAACTTTTCAGCATATTATTCTATACGCTTTCACGAATTCATTAAAAAAATATATTCATTTTGCAAGTTTTTGTAGGTTTCACTATAAAATATTCTCTATCGTCTGGGCTATAGGAAATCTCTACTTCCACATCCAGATTTTTCAATCCAAGTGTAATGAAGCATATTTTAAACCCCAATAAACCATATATATTTACCAAAAATAAATATGTTTCTGTGAATTATTTAATAAAAGTTACCAGGCTGTGAAAAATAATTATATCACCGCATAAACTAGTAGGCCCCACCAGGCCCAACCGAAACTGAAAATGCATACTAAACCGTGGTCTCCGCAAAAAGCATTCAGTTGCTACCAGTGAACAACAGCGAGCAGAAGTGCCTTCTCCAGGGAAACCGCCAGCAGACGTAAGTTAATATTTGAATTATATTTCCGCGACACTGTACTAAGTTGCGCCTACGTCAATCAATATCCACGCGCACTGTTCCCCCGTCATTACCGCGAATAGAGGGGATAGTGGACTAGATACCCGATGCGCTGAGAGCAGACAGTTCAGTTCCTCACGAGCTCCAACAGCGACCAGACGTGCCCACTGCAGCCAGCTTCGGAAATAAGTAAGTAAAGTAAGTAAGTGAAATTTTTCTAAGACCGGGAGACAGAAAATAATGGTAAAGTCCGCGATTTCTGACTTGTAAAATATTTTTCATTTAACCGTTTCACCTGAAAATAATACAAGTATTCATTTACCGCTACGCACCGTGACTGCACATTTTCCCCCTCTACCGGCTTGTGGAAAGAGGAAAGTCTTTATTAAAACTCGTGATATCAAACGGTCGTGGTCGGCCGTTCCACGACTCTAGACGTACCCAACTGTAAGTAAACAGGAGCCCCGCCAACCGTGCAAAGACCGATCCTCGAAGAATGCTCCTACCGCGACTACGTCATTACCGCACGCAGCAAATATAGAGTCCCCCAGTCTAACCGAGAATCTTCTGTTATAGTCACCGCCATTTTTATCGTCATACCGCTGCTTATCACTGCCTGCTGTCAAACTGTACGTCACCGCCATTTTTTTCGTCATACCGCTGCTTCACTCCTGCTTACCTTAGTAACGTCACCGTATCGCATGGTAGCACTTACCGTAATCATCAGCACGTCACAGCCTGGGTTTGCTCTCTTTGTGCGTCATGAATGTACTGTATATATTAAACTAGTTAAGCTGTAAATAGTTTCGTTATCACTGTAACTTATAGGAAATAAATAGATATTTTGTTTTACCGAATTCTGTGTTTTACTGCTGTTTGTGTAACAGTCCAATTTTCCCAAATTGACCCACTGGAAGTTACTGTTTTCTCCACTGTAGCTATCCCAGCCCTACTGTAACAGGCTGTGTTAAGAGGCTAGTGTGGGACCTTTGCCCCACGTAAAAAAATTGTAAAGGTGGCGCCCGAGTAACCGAACCGTTGCTAAGGTGCCAAAAGTGACCACTTTCCGGCCTCACCGGAAAGTATACGTCACAAACTTGGCGCCCGAGCAGGGACTGTATTAAATTAAATTAGATTGTGGGAAAATTTAATTGGACTTTCGCATTCGGCAGTCACCGGACGCGACCGAAAAAGTACCGACCGGCCTAGAGAGACATCTGAGGTGTCATTTTCGACTAAACCGACCACGAGGAAGCGATTGCGACCATTACCGAACCGCTCCGACCACTCCCGAAGACGTTCTCGGCCATTTTAAGAAGACTATTAGATTTTGGGAATTGAACATAGGTTCCGGCGGTGTTAGCATACGAAGAGGCTGCACTTTTAACCGAAAACCCGAACTCCGGCCGAACGTTTCCGAAGTGTACCGAAGGGATCCGAAAAGAAACGAAGTCGTGTGGGGTATCAAATTCAGGGTAATCGGACCCAAGGAATCGATTGCCACCAGTGTCCGGCCGATCAGACCAACCGTTCCGGAAAAAAGTGCGCTACGGCCAAAGTAAGGGTCGAAATTGAGTAACTCTGATACTAGGTTGTAGTCCGGACCCAGATACATTTTCTGCACCGAATTTTACCGACCAACCGGATTTTACCCGGAATACTTGGAGTCCCCGGAGTCCGGAGTTACTAGGCAAGTGACCCCTCGTGAAATAGTAACTTTGGGACGCTGAATCGATTGCCACTGGTTTCAGACCGCTCCGACCAACCGTTTCGGAAAACCGTGTACCACAGCAACCTGGGAGGTCGAAACTGAGTAAGACCGACAAAATTGGGTAACTGGCATCTCAAGACACCATCTAATTTGATTTCGCCGATTCTACCGATTTTCTGGATTATCCCCGGAGTCCTACCAGTTCCGGTGATAAATTCTATCCGTTTGGTGCCTACCACTACCAGTGGCCTTCCAGTGCGTAAACCATTTGCGCATAACTGCAACCGCTTATATCCGCTGCCAAGAAGTCAGAACGGGGAGTTCTGCTTGAGAACTCGAACGGTAAGGACGTCTCCGAGGAAGCACTACCAGATACCGCCTGTTACCTGCTTTCTCCACCGTTACCGCTACTGTTACCGTTACCGTACAACAGAGTTCTACTTGAGAACTCGAACGAGAAGGACCTCTCTGAAGCAGCACTATCAGGCATCATCTATTACCGACTGTCCCAACATAGTCCGTCCACCGTCCACCGTCACCGTCACTGTCACCGTTCACCGTTCATCGTTGGCCGTTACCGTCCAGAGTCGGAGTGCTTTGAAGTCATCTCAGAGAAGCAAACATGTCCGATACCGAGGAAGAACCAAAACATGAGTCAGAAAAGCCGGAGGATGTCCGCCCACCGGAATCAACTGATGTCCGTCTTAGTTGGATCTATAAGCTCAAGAAGGAACAACTGGATACCGAACTAAGCAAATTCCGCCTGGACCTGTCTGGCACCGTAGAAGAAAAGAAACGGCGCCTGATTAAATTCATCAAGGATGGGAGTACGTCACCGCTCCCAACTACTTCACGGCTCACCTTCCCGCCACTCCAGCCACCGCCACTAGTGATTCCACCGCAAGCCCAGACCGTGACATCTGTCCCACCTCCGCCCACGGCTACTGGTAATCCGATGCTGAACCCTCTCAAGATCCGTAAATGGGGTATCCACTTTAATGGGAAAGGAGACCCTGCCGCCTTCCTAGAGAGGCTAGAAGAAGTATGCTCCTATACGGGGATGCGACCGGAACAGCTGTTACCCGTACTACCGCAGCTGTTACAAGGAACGGCAGTATTATGGTATCGCAATAACCGGGCACGTTGGACAAGTTGGAGCGAATTTACGAAGGATTTCCGCATCTTCTACTTCTCGGTGAACTACCAGGAAGAAATAGAGGCACAAATTAGCCGTCGCTTACAGAAACCAGAAGAAGCTGCCAGCACCTACCTGATTGACATTCAGACTCTGATCCGGAGACATGGCGATTTCTCCCCACAAGAAGAGCTCCGTTGGGTGTACAGAAACCTGCTCCCCGACTATAGACAGTACATCCCAAGGACCACGGTAACTGACATATCCACCCTGACCGCCAGAGTGATGGAATACGAAACTCTACGCCGGGAAATACAGCAGGTGTATCGCGCCACCTCCGCTACATCACACCCAGGTATGCACACGACTGCCCCCGTCACCCCCCGGCCAGCACCAACCTACCTCCCGGATCCACCGCCACCAGTAACGTCAGGAGGAGCGCAAATGTCCACCCCAGCATCCCAACCGCCTCCAGGAAACCGCAGAGCCATTGAACCGGCACCAACACCGTCAACAAGTGGCATGACACGCGCCGGAAACAGACCGCTGGAAAGTAGATCACCGGAAAACAGACCACCGAGCCAAAGACCGTCAGAAAATAGGCCGCCCGTCAACAATGAGCCCACACAGGACCTCAACAGTATCTGCTGGAGATGTGGCAGATCTGGACACTTCCGCAGTCAATGTCGATTTCCGCCACAACTATTCTGCTCACGCTGTGGCCGACCAGGTATCATGACACGGGATTGTCAGTGCCGAAGGACGGAAAACTAGACCGGAACCGCACCGTAACGAGGCCAGTACGGTTCCCTCCTACCTCCGCCTCGCAAGATACCGACTACAAGGATAACAGACCGCACATACCAGTAACCATGTATGGTAGAACGTTCTCCGCCCTAATAGACACCGGTGCCGTCCGTTCCTACGTGGGAAACCAAGTAATGGAAATCTGCAAACAACAAGGAATACCTTCGGTAGCAATATCTACCCCTTCCGCCCAGCTAGCCGATGGAAACCTTGTAAACGTCACCAGTGCCTATGATCTCGACTTCATGGTAGAGGAAAGTTCGTTTTCCGAAAGACTACTCTACCTCCCGAATCTGACATCCGACATTGTACTAGGCATGGACATCCTGAGTACAAGGGAATTTACACTTGATCTAACTACCGCCACCGTCTGTCTGGATCGCCGTCCCGTCTCACTGCCGCTGCCAACTGCTCCGCTGACTGAAATCGCCCTGACGCTATCCCAGGTTGAAGAAACCCGCCTTCAAGAATTTTTGGATATGGAACTGCCAAGCTTTCAGGATATAACCGGAACCACCAAGTTAGCCCAACATCACATCCGCCTGTCGCGACCGGAACCGATCAAACAGAGGTACCGGCCACAAAACCCTAGGATGCAGGAAATTATTAACACCGAAGTCGACGAAATGTTAGCTAATGGAATTATCGAACCGTCCAACAGTCCATGGAGTTCACCTGTGGTCATAGTCCGCAAAAAGGATGGAAAGCCCCGTTTCTGCATAGATTTTCGGAAAGTAAACGAGGTCACGGAAAAAGATGCCTATCCACTACCGTACATCAATGCAATACTGGACAAACTCCGAAAAGCTCGTTACATTTCTAGTATAGATCTAAAACAAGGATACTGGCAAATACCACTCTCTGCCGAAAGCAAGCCTATCACAGCTTTCACCGTACCAGGACGAGGACTGTTCCATTTCCGAGTTATGCCGTTTGGACTTCATTCCGCACCTGCTACTTTTCAACGGCTCTTGGACCGAATCATTGGACCTGATATGGAACCATATGCTTTCGCATATTTGGATGACATTATAGTCCTGGGTGAAACTTTTGAAGATCACCTGAAGAACCTACATGAAGTATTCCGCCGACTGAGAATGGCCAATCTACAGCTGAACCCCGAGAAATGTCAGTTCTGTAGAAAGTCGCTACGATACCTAGGACATGTGGTTACCGCAGAAGGCATCAACACCGATCCAGAGAAAGTGGAGGCCATCGAGAAATTTCCCACGCCTCGAAACGTACGAGACGTCCGTCGGTTTCTTGGTGTTGCCTCCTGGTACAGACGATTCGTACCAGCATTTTCCCAAATTGTGACTCCGTTAACCCGACTCTTGAAAAAGAACCACCGTTTCAAATGGGACACCGAACAGGAAGAAGCTTTTGGTCAACTCAAGAAGTGTTTGACTAAGGCTCCAGTTTTGACCTGTCCCGACTTCAAGAAGCCGTTCACCCTACAAACCGACGCCTCAGACCAAGGTTTAGGGATAGCCTTGACACAGGAAATTGAGGGACATGACCGAGTGATTGCCTACGCCAGCCGAACCTTAACTCCCGCCGAGAAGAACTACTCCGTAACGGAAAGGGAATGTTTGGCCATCGTGTGGGGAATAGAGAAGATGAGACCGTACCTCGAAGGGTACCACTTCACCGTCTTGACCGATCACCAGTCCCTCCGCTGGTTACACTCTATCAAAAGTCCGACTGGCCGCCTAGCTCGCTGGAGCATATTTTTGCAACAGTATGACTTTGAGATTAAGTACCGTAAAGGAAGCTTAAACCGTGTAGCTGATGCACTGTCACGTCAACCATTGGAAGGACCTTCTCCCGCCACGGGTACCGAAGAATTATGTGCTGTGAATGAGGCACCAAACTGTTCTTGGTACAGACGGAAGAAGTCGGAAGTTGAAAAGAACCCAGAAGCTAATCCGGATTACTGTGTACGTAATGACCGGCTGTACCGCCACTTCTGGGATTCCAGTGACTTAACCGAACCCGACCAATACGACCCGTGGAAGTTATGCTTACCAACGCCACTCCGGACCACAGTTTTGCAAGAAAACCACGATGCTCCGTCCGCTGGACACATGGGAATTGCCAAGACTACAGCCCGGATCACACAAAAGTACTACTGGCCAGGGATGTTCCGCGACATCGCCAGATATGTACGTAGCTGTATGCAGTGCCAACGTTACAAGATCTCCCAGCAGCAAACACCAGGAGCCATGCAACCGTCCATCAGCCGCCAACCCTGGGAAACTGTTAGCACCGACCTAGTGGGACCGCTACCTAGATCTAGTAAAGGGAACAGCTACCTAGTAGTGTTTCAAGACCGTTTTACGAAATGGATCCAGTGCCGTCCCCTACGAAGTGCCACCGCCCGCAATGTCAGCCAAGCTCTCTATGATGAAGTTATCACCCGTTTCGGATGTCCGCGTACCGTGATCACGGATAATGGTACCCAGTACGACAGCCGTATGTTCCAGTCATTATTGGACGAATTTGGTATCCAGCACCGTTTCACGCCACCGTACACACCACAGGCAAATCCCGTTGAACGAGCCAATCGCACTATCAAGACTATGATAGCACAATACTGCGAACACGATCATCGGAAATGGGACCAACATTTGAATAGCTTTCAGCTAGCTATCAACAGTGCCAAACATGAATCAACCGGATTTTCACCCGCATTTCTGAACTTTGGAAGAGAACTTTCGCTACCAGCCACCGTATACCAAGCCGAAACCAACAAAGCTACCGAACCCAACGAAGATGAGGATAATCAGATCCCAACCGTTCATACCGACCGCCTAAAAAAGTTACAGGAAATGTTCGAACTGGTTCGGATAAAGCTTGCCCAAGCATATACTTCCCAGAGCAAATATTACAACCTCCGACGCCGAGATATCCAGTATCACGTAGGCAACCGGGTTATGAAACGAGAACATCCCCTCTCCTCGGCTATTAAGGGTTTTGCGTCTAAGTTAACTCCGAAATATTCTGGACCGTATACCGTGACCCAAGTCGTATCACCCGTGGTTTACAATCTGAAGTCGGATACTGGAAAGAAACTAACCCGTATCCATATTAAGGACTTGAAACCACATGTAGCTGTCAACGAACCGCCAAGGACAGAACAGACCGCCAACAAGAAATCTTCCAGGAGACCACCAACCTCGTTTCCTGACGAAGAAAATCGACCGCCCGTCCCGCCCGAGTACGTTACCCGTCGATCTGCCAGATTGAGACAACACTAAGAAGTTCAGCGTAACCTACTCCCATAGGGACCTGATCGCCGCAAGAATAGAAAAAGAAATCCAGCATCAAAGACTAGAAGTAACCGTTTAATTTTTCCTTATTTTTTTTTGGTATTTTTTTTTAGGAGGACCCTCCCTACCAGGATCTAGTATGGTATCCAGACGTAGCAAGAGGATCTCAGAAATGTTTTAGTTACTATTTTTTTTTATTAGTAGCATTGTTATTTTTGAAAAATTTAGTTTTGATTTTCAGTTGTAAAAGGTGTACGTGTCCCCAAATAAAGTTTATGCAACTGGTGTGGGGTACGCGCCTTAAAATCAGTTAGGGAAGTTGAGTAAATTTTTCTTCTTCCAGTACCAAAGCAAGAAAGAAAAAAAATAATTACATTATTTTTTTTTTATGAAGTAAGAGGGGGGTGTAATGAAGCATATTTTAAACCCCAATAAACCATATATATTTACCAAAAATAAATATGTTTCTGTGAATTATTTAATAAAAGTTACCAGGCTGTGAAAAATAATTATATCACCGCATAAACTAGTAGGCCCCACCAGGCCCAACCGAAACTGAAAATGCATACTAAACCGTGGTCTCCGCAAAAAGCATTCAGTTGCTACCAGTGAACAACAGCGAGCAGAAGTGCCTTCTCCAGGGAAACCGCCAGCAGACGTAAGTTAATATTTGAATTATATTTCCGCGACACTGTACTAAGTTGCGCCTACGTCAATCAATATCCACGCGCACTGTTCCCCCGTCATTACCGCGAATAGAGGGGATAGTGGACTAGATACCCGATGCGCTGAGAGCAGACAGTTCAGTTCCTCACGAGCTCCAACAGCGACCAGACGTGCCCACTGCAGCCAGCTTCGGAAATAAGTAAGTAAAGTAAGTAAGTGAAATTTTTCTAAGACCGGGAGACAGAAAATAATGGTAAAGTCCGCGATTTCTGACTTGTAAAATATTTTTCATTTAACCGTTTCACCTGAAAATAATACAAGTATTCATTTACCGCTACGCACCGTGACTGCACATTTTCCCCCTCTACCGGCTTGTGGAAAGAGGAAAGTCTTTATTAAAACTCGTGATATCAAACGGTCGTGGTCGGCCGTTCCACGACTCTAGACGTACCCAACTGTAAGTAAACAGGAGCCCCGCCAACCGTGCAAAGACCGATCCTCGAAGAATGCTCCTACCGCGACTACGTCATTACCGCACGCAGCAAATATAGAGTCCCCCAGTCTAACCGAGAATCTTCTGTTATAGTCACCGCCATTTTTATCGTCATACCGCTGCTTATCACTGCCTGCTGTCAAACTGTACGTCACCGCCATTTTTTTCGTCATACCGCTGCTTCACTCCTGCTTACCTTAGTAACGTCACCGTATCGCATGGTAGCACTTACCGTAATCATCAGCACGTCACAGCCTGGGTTTGCTCTCTTTGTGCGTCATGAATGTACTGTATATATTAAACTAGTTAAGCTGTAAATAGTTTCGTTATCACTGTAACTTATAGGAAATAAATAGATATTTTGTTTTACCGAATTCTGTGTTTTACTGCTGTTTGTGTAACAGTCCAATTTTCCCAAATTGACCCACTGGAAGTTACTGTTTTCTCCACTGTAGCTATCCCAGCCCTACTGTAACAGGCTGTGTTAAGAGGCTAGTGTGGGACCTTTGCCCCACGTAAAAAAATTGTAAAGGTGGCGCCCGAGTAACCGAACCGTTGCTAAGGTGCCAAAAGTGACCACTTTCCGGCCTCACCGGAAAGTATACGTCACACAAGTCTCCTACAATTAAAATAATTTCGATAACATCTTTGCATTCCTCTATTTGGAAATAATTGTTCATATAACTTTAATTATATAATATTTTAAATTATCCAAGAGTGAGCGCAAAGACGTCTTGATTGTACACGTATTTGTAAAAATAAATTAATTAAATAATAAATTTTCTCTAGACCAAAACTTCGAAAACTTAAAACATTTTAAATCTTAACTTTTCTTTCCGACCATACCTTCCTGAAGGCAGGAAGACCACTAGGGGGGCAGTTCCCGAACAGGTTTTTGTCGTTTAGTTTTCCCCGAGCCAACCACAAAAATTTAATCAGTGCGCGGTGTGTCACACTAATTTATAGTGTAATTTTTAATTATTTTTAAATATTTTTGTATATTATTCCCAAACCAAATTGTTAATTTTAAGTCTTTTACCTTAGACAGGAGTTTTAACTTTTTTTCCTCGACCTGCCCCGCCAAACCCTACATTCACCTCGGCACTAGGCGCCGTGGTTGTTTGGTTGGCTCCGGATCAGGTTACGGAAAGGTGCATGTTGTAGGGTACTAGCCTAAATACATATAGGTTAGATATATCATATATCATATGGATATTTAAAAAAACAAACAATGAATTATCATTATTAAATTCAATTTGAAATCAAAATTAAAATCTTTTTAAATATTAATTATTTTATTTATTAATATAGCTTACTATAACGCTATATATTGGTGACCCCGAACGTCTTCACGCATTGCATACCTTCTGAGAGTTAAAGACAGTTGTCAAAAATTAATTAGGAAGACTGAAGTTTAATAACTTTTGACAGTGTTGTTAAATAGTTATGCCGAAAGTAATCTCCCATGGACATTCTAGACAGTTTTTCCAGTCGCGACAAGAATATGGGGCCGAACCTCCGATTAAAGAACTTATATCTAGATACATAATGGCTACCTTTTCTTCATATACCTTATTTGCTCCTAACATAGTCACATTATATGTCCATTAAAATGGTTAGATGAACATCACTTCCCATAGGCAACAGAGGCGGGTATGTGTAGAAGGGAAAATGTACAATATTGTACCTATTTTATGTGATAATTATTGGTTAACCTCTAGGAATATTACCGCAGATTTAAAAAATATAATAGGTAAAGATATTTTATATTATTTGTATTGAAAGGATATTATTTATAATATTATTATTAAAACTGTAAACTGAACCTCATCATGTTACGACTATGACCTACTTACTTATGAAACGATTGATTTCTGCAAACTTCACAGCACTGTTGCATGTTGCACTAAATTGTCGCTAAACTGTGTAAATATGAATAGAGAATATTATTTAGGTATTAGCAAACCACAACTTAAAATAAAATGAGTTTTTCACCACTTTTTAATCGGAGAACACGAAAAACATTTATTCACATTAATGGCGCAACTGTCAAACTGAGATTATGATAATCGAACTGAAGCCGATCGTGTACGAGCGGCCGCGAATACGCCGATGGGCCAATCAGCAACTTATGGGAAGAAGTGCTTTAGATTGGGAGTCTTTCGGGATCATAAAATTCATGCCATTATGTATCTAGATATAAGTTCTTTAATCGGAGGACCGAACCAAACTGCTCGTGCTGCCAACCGCTGATGACGGACAACGTCCACAACGAAGACAACCAGCTAAAGGTCGACCGTTCCATAGATATCTTCGCTAAACACGGATTCCTCAGTCTCTCCATGAAGATAGTACCGAGATACGAATCAAACTAGATTTTCAGAAGACTTGTTATTACTTACTCAATTATCGAATCAAACTAGATTTTCAGAAGACTTGTTATTACTTAATCAATTATGTACATGTATAGGTAAGTAATCTGCTATATGACTGCTGCAATGTAAAACCAGCTTATTAAGTGTATCAATGTATTAATTATTCACTATTTTAATTGTCTCGCCAGCTTTTCTTCAGCCAAAGCTGCTATAGCTAGTGCAACATCTTTTAGAGAAGCTCAATCCAATTAAGATTGCAAACTCATTCCCTATTTTAATTGTCTCGCCAGCTTTTCTTTAGCCAAAGCTGCTATAGCTGGTGCGACATCTTTTAGAGAAGCTCAATCCAATTATGATTGCAAACTTATTCCCTATTTTAATTGTCTCGCCAGCTTTTCTTTAGCCAAAGCTGCTATAGCTGGTGCGACATCTTTTAGAGAAGCTCAATCCAATTATGATTGCAAACTCATTCACTATTTTAATTATCTCGCCAGCTTTTCTATAGCAAAAGCTGCTATAGCTGGTGCGACATCTTTGAGAAAAGCTCAATCCAATTATGATTGCAAACTCATATTCACTTAGCACATACTTGCTATTTTTATCAATTGTCTATTAAAGAAGCTCAATCCAATTATGATTGCGAACTTTTATTCACTTAGCATCAGTCATATACATGCTATTATTTTATTTATTAATATAGCTTACTATAACGCTATACTGTAGCTGTTAATTAAAAAATAGGATTCTTCTTCTTCGTATTTCGATACTTATATTGAAGCAATGTTCATCACGGTTAGTACTTGGATGGGTGAATGAGAGGTTAGTACTTGGTTGGGTAGTACTGGGTAGTACTTGGTGGGAATGCAGCGATCTCGTCCCATCTTCTAGCGGTTTGCAATATTAGTGTATACCTAGCAGCTATATAATTTGAGGCCAGGATTACGTAGTGGATATACCATCCTTCGGAGGGGATAGCAGGCACCCTTGTCTATTAAATGTTAGACAAGTAATGCTCGACAGAGAAGAGGTTCGGCAAAATTTCCAAGTTGGGAGTAGCTCGTCTCTTGGTGTCAGTGATAGGCCCTGGTAGCGGAAATAGGTCGATATTGAAAATAAGTCATAAAAAAATAAATCGTCCCCAAAGACCCATAAAATGATATGCCACATCAGTAGTGGTGGCAATAAAGGAGGTGGAGGTGAAAAGTGGTAGTGGGGGTGGCTGATTTCAAAAATAAATTTGAGGCATTTTGTTTTTATACATACTGAAACATAATTTTATTATTTTGCCTACTTTAAGTGGGGGTGGTAATGGGAATGATAGTGAGGGTGGCTGAAGCAAGAAAATGAAATCATGCATACACTAAATCCTAATTATATGTCATCTACTTTGCTTGCTTTACTTATTTACTCCATTTACCCCTCAACACTTCAACGAAACAAGATCAAAATATAATCTATTTCCAGATTTCATTATATACATAGATGTACCAAATTTCAAGTCAATATCGTAAACGATTCCAGAGTAATCGCGCGCACAAAAAAAACTAAGGACAGACAGAAATTTAAAAAGAAATTCAATTTTTTTTACGGTTACAATACTTCCACTCGACTACGTGTATGTGGAAGTAAAATATCTGAGTCAAATACCATCAATTTGGTTTTTACTGACCTCTCTATGATGAAAATTGACAGAGATATAGAGTTGAAAGTGGCGTACGTTTACATCCCAGGTTTTTTATCGATTTTTTATCGAGTTGGGAGTGCGGTGAGTACTTTTTGGCTTGAAAAAAAGAGGTAGCTATCTGTGAGGTAGCGGCATGTAGATAACTGATTGCTGAAACATTTTAATTAAAGATCAGAGTATTCTATTTGAAAAAAAAAACAGTTGACAGTTAGGTAAAAATTGTATCATCGAACACCTTGTAGAATTGGGTTCAATTATGAGAATCCTGGCAATTTCTACATGGTCTTAACTAACACTCAACGTGATACGATGGTCAAATTTGTGAAAATGAATTTTTTGGAGACTTTATTATTGACCGCTACAAATGCTTTTTTTTCGGAAAAAAGTGGAATAACGTGCCCCATAATAAGTACAAAAATAATATTTGTTTAGATAGAGAATTCAGAATTAAAGCGGTACAAATATATAAAATATTATTGGGCGTTTCATTAAAAAAATCCTGTATTAGCTTGTCACCACACGTGAAAAACCCTGTAAATTTTCATATTTCAAATGGTTTAGGAGATATTTTTCGTCCACACACTACTGACTCACCCTGCATATCGCTGACATCTATCCACAAAATATATAATATATTTCTATACTAAATTAATTTGTGTAGAAAAATTTCATAATGTCCTCTCTTTAAATAAAAAGTCATTACTGCTAGACAGAATATATTAAGATAACTTGGGAAACATAAATTAATTTAAAATTAACAACTTAATAGAGACATATTTAAATACATTTTTTATGTTATTAATGTAACTTTAATTGCTGTTAGGTACTGTTCGCTGATATAAATTCAAGTATATAAACACTGATGACACCAAAATAGCTATATTACATAATTTTTAAAATTCTACATTTCGAGTATCGGTAAGTGTTTCTAAATATATTTATTACTTGTGTTTATACATTTATTTACTATTATTATAAACTTCATTGCGATACTATTTAAGCCTAGTATTATAATTATAGATGGGGTTATTGGGACCAAAAGTAAGTTATATCTAACATTGCGAAATAAAACCTACCAACTAAATGTAATGACTCAAACTCTTAGACAATATTTAAAAAACATAAATATTTTGTTAATTTATTTCTTAAAATATAAAGTGTGTTCCACTTTTAATGGCCCCCTTCCATATCTCAGTTATTTTCATTCGATTTCAACAAAATTCCGAGTTATAAGTCGGAATTTTAAAATTCCAGTCGGAATTTAAAAAATTTTGGTTACAAATTTTAAATCAAACTTTCGAATTATAGCTCGGAATTTTAAAATTCTTAGTTATAACTCGGAATTTTTAAATTAAATTTTGACTTATAAGTAGGAATTTCAAAATTTCGAGTTATAACTGGGAATTTTACGTCAAAATTTCGAATTATAAACTCTGAGTTTTAAAATGCTTAGTTGTAACTCGAAGTTTTGAAATGGAATTTCGACTTATAAGTAAGAATTTTAAAATTTCGAGATGCAAATCGGAATTTTAACGTAGAATTTCCAGTTATAACACGGACTTTTAGAACTAGAAAATATTTTATTTTAAGTGTTCCTTCCAGAGCTCCGAACTATTGTCTTTAGGGGCTCCAAAATGCGTATGGCCCCAGGGCCCCATTGGCTTACTTACGCCACTGAAGTAGGGATCTTTTACTTACCTAACATGCTGATTAATAATATTTCATTAATTTCTCAGAAAAGAAACGGATAACATCACTTCTCGAAGAATCAACCATTTGTCTCTTAGTAAAAATGTTCCCCAATGGCTGAAATAAGACTTTTTTCCTCAATGTATAGACATAATAAAGCAATAAATGTATTTAATACCGATCCTTTTCTTGAAATCGGATGTATAACAACTGAGATATAAAGGAGGGACCATTAAAAGTAGGACACACTGTATATTTAAACTAAAATATAAAACATACGTATTTTAGTTAGAGATTACGTAAATAGGAGACTGTGGAAGCATTTGCACAAAACTTACTTCTTTATTTGATAACCTTTTATTTATTAAACATTTCTTCTGTTGGATGAATACCTTGTATATATTGTTTTTAACTGACTATTTTTCTCATAAATTATAGACCAATGACATTTCGCGAATTTTTTTAATTTCAACCAATGACAACAGTATTACACTGAATAAACGCAAGCTAGCTTTTTTAAAATTTACCAGCGAACTAAAAACAAAATAAAACATATTACAAATTCAAGAATTATTATCTTATTTATAATTACTATGTACCAACGGTGTATTTATGCAATTTTACAAAAGTATTTTTAATATCAAACTAACACAAACTGAAACTGTCAGATTAACAATTACGATCGCGTAACAAAAGTCAAATAAGCATCTACCACATCCGTTTCCATGGCTACGAGACAAAAGTAGTTTATAGAACGCGTCGCCGTCAATTAATATAATAAAATAATAATAATTGTTACTTAACTTATATAAGAAAAGTCTATGTATCTATAAATACAAACTTGAGTATAAAAGTACGTGAGAAATTTATTCATTTGGAAAATAATCTTGACATATATGTCTCGAGCTCTAAATCTTATCATACAAACTGCTGGTAGCTAAATTTTTTTGCAAAATTTTGGTTTTAAGCAAATTTTTTTTTTTTTTTATTTTTTTAGACCCACAGTTTATCCGATAAAATTCAGAGCTCTCGGGATATAACCTATGAAAGTTTCCCTCCTGGCAACAACATTCCAAATATTGTATTCCTCAGTCGTTTCTTAATATTTTTTAGAGTCAGTATATAATTCACAAAAGTATATCAGGTTTCCTCAGTAATAGTGTGTCAACTGAGTACATTTTAAATACTATTTTCCAAAATCCTGAAAATGATCATCCCTTATATATTTCACTAAAAGTATAGCAGGTTTCTAACTACATGCCAAATATTATTCCCCTCGTTCGCATTTTCTTCGTTAATTATTTCTTTAAGGAGTCCACCTTGTACACTTTTTACTAAAATAATAGCAGATTTATTCGATGAAATTTTTTTTAGCTACATGTTAAGTATTGTCGTCATCTATAACATTTTATTCATTAATTATTTTTCATAGTGTCCACCTTGCACATTTGTCACATTTCTTTGTTTGTAGTAGCGCCAATTACCACCAATTATTATTTTTCTCCATCAAGTAGTTTAGTAACTATAGCGCCAATAGACAGACAGACCAGACCCTAGACCGCTGAGCAGACAGACTGACGGAATTGAACGACCTTAGTTTTCGAAATATACATAATTTGAAATATAAAAATCCAAAACAATCTCACATAGTGATTTTTTCACGATTACAATACTTGTCTAGTTTTTAAAAATAAATACCTTGTATTTCTGCTTACATTATTGTTAAGAAATATTATTTTAGGTATTCAGCAGATAACTTTCAAAGAAGCCATTCGTTAGATCAATGGGTATATGAAAGGAATGAACGGTTGAACTTTATTATAGCCCCCTTTTTGATGTATTTAGATTATAGTTTCAATAACAAAAATCTTATTACCGTACCTCTAATCTTTTTATTGTTTAACTATATTTCGTAGTAGGTATAAATTATTAAATTATTAGTCAAAATTATTGTAAAACCCCTCATCTCTCATTCAGTATTTGTGATTAAATCGTTTGAAAATGACAAGTTGTCGAAATTGCAGTAAGGTTTAATTATAACAAATTAGTGATAAAAAACAAAGAAAGGTGCTTCCATCTGTTTAATCAGTTTTACATTAAATTTGTCAATAACACGACCGCTGCTAGTACTAGAACATGGATCATTTCTAATATTGCATTATTTTTTTGAAAATCATTTTTAATGCAAATTGATTTTCTGCAACTTGAATGAACTTATAATTTTCAAATTTTTTTATTTATTTCATTTGTTTGCGTAATATTCATAGTCTAGCTTGATATATGGGGCCTGGGATATAACATGTTGGCATTGCTGTTATGTTTTGGCAAGTATTTTATCTTATGTGAGTCAGACCTCCCCCCTGCCCGTTTTGGCGCCAGTCGCCGCAGAAAATATTCAATTGTGGAACAGAGTACAACACCTTGGGGCTTGGTGCTAGTTGAATAGGGTATCTTGGCGATCAACATTCGATATATGCCAATATTTTTTCTCCGTGCAATTGGCAGCACGGGCGACATCAATTATGGCCAAAACTGGAACGTAGTAATAGTATAACACTTTCCGACCAGGCGGAAAATTTTCGTTGTCAATGCTCATTACCGAAAAACCATATGCCAACATTTTTTTCAAAATTTTGACTCCGAGGATTTGTTGGAATTTCGGTAAGCTTTAAATAAAAATAAATTGTTCATTTCCGACTAGCCATTTTGGAACCAGTGGGAAAATATGCCCTTTTTGGAAAAAATCTGTCGACAGTAGAGATTTCAATCAAATTAAATTAAAAAAATGGAAAATACCCTTAAGACATACTTTAGAGTAGTGCTGCGACAAATTGGCTTTGAGTTAACCTAACCTAAAAATCGCAGATATTACTTCCACATCCAGTGAAAGTAGAGAAACGACAAAAAATTTCTTAAAATTTTTATTTTCATGAATCGTCGAGATTTTCAATTTGAAAAAAAAGTGTCTGTCTGTCTGTCCTGTCTGTAACTTTTTTGAGCGCACGATTACTCTAGAACCTTTTAAAATATCGAGTTGAAATTTGGTACACATATGTATTTTAACGAAATCTGGAAATATATTATTATATTTTCATCGTATTCCGTTAAAGGGAGGGGTAAATGGGGGTAAATAGGTAAATCAAGCAGGTAAGAGTCCATAAAACTGGTATTTAGTATATACAAGAGAAGCTAATGTCTCAAAAAAATTGGCATTAGCCACCTCCATTACTACCCCCACCCCATTATAAGAAGGAGTGAAAAAAGATTATTTCATCGTAAATGACCATTCGCAAGCTTATTTTTAAGAGGAAGAGTGAATGAATATTTATTAGAAATAAGTTGAAAATTTCTTTAAATCGGATACATAGCCTCAAAAGTTGGCAAAAAGCCAATTTTTAAATACTTAACCTAAAATATTTCAAAATCCTGACATGATGATGATGATAATGATGATGAGGACGACGAGGACGATGACGATGACGATGACGATGACGATGACGATGACGATGACGATGACGATGATGATGATCCTGAAATTACTTCGGAAATCGGATAATATTAGGGTTAAAACTTTTAGGTTTATGAATGTTATGTTATTTAATACATACAATTTTTCACTTATGGTTATATTAGGTTTAAAGCTGTTAATTAGGTTAATCAGAATGCATAGAAATAAAATCATGTGGATTTTTACCTGTCAGTAAAATAATATTTACAAGTCTAAACGCAACTAGTGACGACTATATGGAATATCGTAATTTTAGTAGAAGTAAAAAAAAATTGAGGCCTTTGGTTCTTGTACACATCACATTTTTTTTTCACCTCCTTTTATAATGAAGTGGGGGTAGTAATGGCTAATGCCAAAATTTTTTTTGAGACATTTGCTTCTCTTGTATATACTAAATACCAATTTTATGGACTCTTACCTGCTTGATTTACCTATAACGGAATTAGATGAAAATATAATCTAGTTCCAGATCTCGTTAAAATACATACCAAATTTCAAGTCGATATCTTAAACGGTTCCAGAGTAATCGTGCGCACAAAAGAGTTGCAGACAGGCCGACAGGCAGATATTTTTTTGCTCAAACTTAAAATCTCGACGTTTCATGACATTCTAAGCCTATTTGAACAATAAAAAAAATTTTAAAATTTTTTGTCGTTTCTGTATTTCCACTGGATGTGGAAGTAATATCTGCGATTTTTAGGTTAGGTTAATCCAAAGACAATTTGTCGCAGCACTACTCTAAAGTACAATATCTTAAGGGTATTTTCCATTTTTTTCATTTAATTTGTTTGAAATCCCTACTGTCAGCAGATTTTTGTCCAAGAAAGGGCACATTTTTCCCACTGTGCGTCGCACGCTTCGTCGTGTTTAAAGAGGTGTAAGTTTATTATTTTTTAACATAGACCGAATATGGATGGAGTCAATATAATGCTTAAAACATTTTCTTAAATACCTTTTTATATAAGCGAGTTAAAGCGAGTGGAAGATAACAGAAAATTTAAACATTTGTGCAATTCCTAAAATATCGTTAATTTTTTAAGGTTAGTTTTTAAATTTTTGCGGCAAAGTATGCATCAAATTAAACTTAAAAAAAACAGTTCCTTATTACTTGAATTCAAAATTATACAGAGTTAAATTTTAAAATTAATATTTCCAAATTTTTTAAGGTTTTTTACTAATAAAATAGATCACGACCACCATAGACAGTCGCCTAACTAATTTTGTGTGTAAATTAACCTAATAAGTAAAGCTGTAACGGTCTCATGAAATTATACCTTCATATTGGGTTTGTCTTTAAAACAAGGGGAGTCGGGGGGTCGACCGCTGCCCTAATAGATTCTTATTACCAGTCGTGTTCACTACATGCCAAATATTACTGTCTTCCATCATATTCTTTTCAATAACTATTTAGTGTGTTTTCACTAAAACCATGGCAGGTTTCTTTCTTGACAATTGTGTTAACTACATGCCAAATATTATTGTCCTACGTTATAATATGTCTTTCACAAATTATTATTTGGGGTGTAGGTTGAATACTTTTCACTAAAAGTATATCCTAGTTCTTCGATGGTTATAGCGTCAACTACCTATCAAATATTATTTTTCTCTGTTAAGTGATTTTATAGATATAGCGTCAACAGACATTAGACCGACAGACAGACAGACTGACATAATTGAATGGGTTTAATTTTCGTAACCTGCATGGCCTGAAATTTGAAAATCCGAGGACATCTCGGAGGGTGATTTTTTCACGATTACAATGCTTCCCTTGATAAACTTAGGAAGTAAAAGAACCTAATAAAATATTAATTATGCCACATAGATAGGTGCGATAGGTGTTATGCGAACATTCTATGCAATAAAATGCAACATATCATTATATATGAGCTACAGCTTTAAGCTTTCTTGAAACAATATATCTCCACGTGTTACTACCAAGTAACATTATTTTAAAGTAGGTACGCCTTACTGTTTAGGGACCTCCTTAATAACACAAGTTCGGTATAATTCAATAAATTTTACCATTATATTTTTTTTATTTCAGCTTGGTTATACCACCTATAGCTATGGATATTATAAGAATTTTGCTTCTCGTTATCTGCGCTGTTCTAGCAGTTCAAGGATCTGTAATATCTTGTGGAGAGAAAAGCGCCCACTGCAATAAAGATAGCGATTGTTGTTCTGGAGCATGTAAAATGGCATTGGGAGAATGTCTATAATAACAAATAAAATTTCAGTTTAAAATGTATTGAATTGTTTTATTTATTGATCCAACAGATCATCACACATTAATATAGGACAAGTATAAAACTATATAAACTATAAAACATAAAAACAAATTAACTAATAATAATAAGCAAGCAATGGCAAGTACAAAGATCTACCAATAGAAGTTAGTAGAGTGTGGAAAGTGTGGAGTATAATTTTGAGAGAAAAATCTATTGAGTTGAGATCTAGGGACCTAGCCGACTAAGAATGAGATCTTAACCTGCGTTTTATAAGTTTCTATACTGTTATTCAAATTCAAATGCAAAAATTCAACACCACTGCCTAAGGAATCATTACTTCCACATCCAAGTCTCTTTTACAGCTAAATAAATGTTGATACTATATTTGCACTCCACTCTGTGGAAATAATTGTTCATAGACCTTTAATAATACAACATTTGATATCGTTTACACCAAAAACCGATAAAACAATATGACACACACAATTTTTTAAGCCTTTGGTTCTTGTATACACAATATATCTTTCTTCTTTTTTTCCCTATCAATAATAGGGTGGCCCGATAATGGGGGTGGCAGAGGGGATGGTTAATGCTAAAAAATATTGAGGCCTTTGGTTCTTGAATACATATTAAATCACATATTTTTTTTACGCTCTTTGATAAAACGTTGGCTTCTTGTACATACACTAAATCCCAATTTTATAGACTCTTACCTGCTTGCTTTTATAGGTAAACGCCAACCCTTCAACGGAATGAGATCAAATTTCAATCTCGTTTTTTTAAACATTCATAAAAAAGTTCAAAGAAAAATTATTAAGCAAGTAATTACTTACAACTTTTGTTATTACTATTTTTTTGTTGGATCATCCCTGGAGGTCCAAGTGGCGTTGAATGTTTCTCCCAAACGTTGTAAACCTATTAGTGCATACATTTATGTAGTTCCGTGTGCCAGTTAATGATTAAGTGTAAAGAGTGGTATTAGTGTGTTGAGAGGGACGTGTGGAATGCAAAAAGGATTAGTGGCCACCAGCAGGACGTGTCTGTCGTTTTCTTGAGAGGTGGGGAGGAGTTCGGTAAGTTAAAATCTAAATATCAGTTGATAACTCCTAAACCAGCAGCTTTACGAAAAAAACTTGTAGAACCATAATGAAAGATAATAAATTTTTCTACAATAGTTGTCCTATGCACCTATGTGCTACGAGCAAGCATTTCTGAGACAAAGTAAAGTATAATAATTATGTTGCCGAAAGAGTATTATTAATAATAATTTAATTGTTTTACTGAATGTCAAGTTTACTTTACTACGCAAACTAACTATATGGTTATTCTAAGCGATTAGCATAATCACAATGCAGGCTTTTGTCAAAGTTGATACATCGGCGGGTAAAACGAGAAAGAAGTTGACCCATGCACATACATCATTTGTCAATCTTCAACAAGAGAAAAGTTTGTTATGAATCATTCTGAAGAGTCTTACCAAGTATTATCTGAAACAATTTTCACTTTATCCTCCGCCATTATCCTTTGGCTTTGGGGTCGAACAAGACTATTACCCTATAACCCAGTACATCGCTGTAGACCTGGGCCGGCCTCGTGCAGGGCGAGCGAGCTTACTTTACATCAACCCCACTCACAAATGTGAGCGGTGTGGATGATTTCGGCCCACCTCCCTGGGTCCTGACTTGTTGGACCTTGCTGACTAAAGCCTTTATCTTCTGGCGCTCTTCTCTCTTGGTGTTCTTTCTTCGCCAGCTTGACACTCCCGGAGGTTAGTCGTCGGTTTGTTGGGTGTTTTGATGTTTTGGGTGGGACTGACCGCCGGTACACAGAATGTCAATTGGAATCCTGCCATCCGGATCGTCGAGGAGGTAAGGATGAGCTATGTAGCTCGAGGAAGTGCAGATCTAACTGCTTTAGTGGCATTTTTGGTCTGCACGGAGCTAGATGGCAAGAGGTACTGGACGATGTTTTGTCCGGTACCCGCAGGGTAGTGGGTGAGTGGTTGGGTATCATCATGTCTCTTCTGGTAACTTCTCCGTCAGCGGAGTCCTCGGGTTGGAGTCACTGGGTGATGAGGTAAGGTATGCTAGCGAAGAATGCGCATACCAATGCATCATCGTGCATATCTGGTGCATTTGGGTCAGCACAGCGGTGAAATTTCCGGCTTCAAGGGGTACCTGTTGTAGTTACGCAGGGCTGGCGGGCTTCCCTGCGTCGCCCTGTTCTGCTCTGGCGTAGCTCGGGTTGTCTTCTTTGTGGTTGCACTGGGAGCGGGTTGCTTCCGGGAGGCAGGCTTTTGAGAAGGTCCGGCTCCGGCTGTCCGTTTGAGTACCTTGAACGTCCTTTGTAGCTTGCAAGATGTACACCCTGGCAGTTTGCACATTTTTTTTCTGGCAGTCCGAGGAGCTGTGGGCCTCTCCACATTTGACATATTTCGGCTGTGCAGTGCACTGTCCTTGGGCGTGGCCGAAACTCTGGCATCTGTGGCACTGTAGTACGGTCTGTTTGGCTCTCTGCTTCTCTGCCTTGACTACCAGATAACAGCAGCGGTTTACTGCCAAGATGTTTTTCTGGACCAGGGGAACCTGGACTAGCATGAGGGGAATTTCTTATTTCGTCCTTCGGGACGACATCCTAAGACAGAGATAGGTTTTCTAGGTCCGCTTTAACCTCTTCGCTGCTCACGCCGCTGGGTATGCCGCGGATAACCACCCTCAATAACCTTTCTTTGGGCAGGGAGTAGGTGTGATATTCGCACTTTTTTTTCGTAGTCATCTTCCCAAAATCGTCCGTCGATGAGGGCTCAATGGCAATGCCCTCCCAGACCACCTTGGCTTTCTTGAAATCGATCCGGGCCTTGTACAGTTTCTGGATCACTACTTTGGAAGATGTGCACTGCCTTGTAAATGTGTTATGAGCCAACTTCCATGCACAGAGATGTGCATTGGAGAAGAAGAAACCTGTGACAATGTGCACAATGCAATGGAAATAGTGACGAAGATGAAGAGTTTGACTGTGACGACTAATTCTATTAATTTTCCTTATAATACATAACTCTCTAGCAGAAAAATGCGTCTTATTTATGTGGATGCATACAGGAGAACACATAATCTCACGAACGCCTGTTCTTAGCACATATGTGCATAAGAAAATGTTGTAGAGAAGTATATTATCTTTCATTTTGGCCCTATAACTGTTTCAGTTCGCATAGTGTTATTGACTAATTAAACTTGACATTCAGTAAAACAATTGAATTACTATGAGCAACGGTATAGGCCTTTTCATCATAGAAGCGCGCATGTGCTGCCGCTATGTTTGTTTGCGGGAACTATGAAATGTTCGGACACTTGATTGTCAAAATGGCTGGACCGGTATCATTTTTTCACATTAATTTAGGCGAAAGTGTGATTGACGGTGCAAAATTAGTACACAACATTGTGGAAGAACACACTTGCGCTTAATTAAGGCGCTGGCTCAAGTATCCTGACCGTATTCAACTATCAACTTATCAATTTATATGCAAGTGTATTAAAAGAAAACAAATGTGTTTAGTCTACAATATGCTTAATAACATTCTTCGTGCAGTAATTGATAATGCAGTAAAAATAATTTCTGTTTTTTTTTTACGAAAATGTAGGGTCAAAAATGCAATTGAAAATGAGGTGTTTTGTCGATCATTCTGTAGATAAAGCTGGCTCCTTTTTTTCCTATTTTTTTCAAATGGGTAAACTATACGATATAGCACTACCTATTTTCAGGAAATTGGTAATAGATTCATCATTATTTGGTTAAAAAACGTAATGTCCCAAGTAGCACAGAATTCCTTAAGATATCTTTAAGAAGTTCTATTTACTGTCCGCGAGGATATCTTGTATTTATGTACTCTAGAAGTCCTTCCGAAATCAAAATGAGAAATCTTTATGTGCTCAACTTTTATGCACTGGGGAAATGTAAACTGGGCATTATATAGACATCTACTAGAAGTTCTAAAAGGGAATTACCATGCAGCTCAATTTTCTAAGTATTATAGAAATCAAATAAAGTATTAAAGTTGAAATAGTATTATTATCCTTAACAGAATACTTGTAGACATCTTCTAGAAGTTCTAAAAGGGAATTACCATACAGCTCAATTTTCTATGTATTACAGAGATCAAATAAAGTATTAAAATGGAAATATTATTATTATCGCTAATAGAACACCTAGAAATCGCAAGAAGAAATTCTTTTAATGCATAAAATTTGTTTGCTTACCACGTAGTTTGTTACAGAAATTATTCCTAGATGACGCCACGTACAAACCACTGACGATAATCAGTCATGCATTATCTTATACTCATGAATTTATAGGACATTAATAACATTACTGCAACGTTCAAATTCTCTCAGGGATCATCGATTTATTTGGATGAATCTTATAACGATCTCTAATCTTTGGTTTGGTTTGGGCCTGATGTCTCATACTGTGAGATTTGGATTAACCAACATTTCACCAGCTGCCGCTGGCAATTCTGTGTGTTGGTACATCTAATAGAAATCCTATAAAGATGTTTTCAGTACCGTTTATATTGGTAAGCGATAAAATACCCGAAAGATTACTAGACGAATTAAATCTGTTTGCAGGATCGATGCGGTACATCTAACAGAAATCCTATAAAGATGTCCTCGCGACCATTTATATTGGCAAGCGATAAGATACCCTAAAGATTACTATGGGAATTGTATAGGTATGCAAAAGGCTGCTCACAGTATTCTATACTAATAGCTTTTTTCGATTACCATGGGAAGTACTATTTAATACTGATATGCTAAAATTTGCCCATCTTAGGGAACTCTTACAGACCTCTAGAAGATATTTACTAATTCCTAAATTTTTATCCTCGGGATATCTTGAGGAATTAATTGTGCTACTTGGGGTTTATGTCAAATCCAATATTGACATACGAAAACTGTCAGAACATGGCGGAACTCGACGTTTTTTAAACAAATAATGATGAATCTGTTACCAATTTTTTGAAAATAGGTAGTGCCATGTCGTATAGTTCACCTATTTGAAAAAATTAGAAAAAAAGAAGCCGGCTTTATCCACAGAAGGATCGACAAAAAACCTCATTTTCAATTGCATTTTTGACCCTACATTTCAGTAATTAAACAGAAAATATTTTTACTGCATTATCAATTACTGCACGAAGAATGTTATTCTAGACTATTCTAGGTGCCCGCGTACAAAAATGCAATTTATACATATCCTCGTATAACTTCTTGTACGGCATAATTGCGCCTAGTTTATCACTTTTTTCCTCTGCGAAAATTTTCGTAAACACGGCGTTCCTCCTCGGCATGAAAAAGACGATTTCCACACGTCGTACTGGAAAATCTGCAAATATATTTTGTCGGACAATTTGAAAATTGGATTCTACGGACAAAATATATTTGCCGTTTTCCAGTCCGACGTGTGGAAATTCATTATCTTTCATTTTGGTCCAACTTTTTTTGTAAAGTTGATGGTTATGGAGTTATCAACTAATCTTTAGATTTTAGCTTACCGAACTCCCCCCTCTCTCATCAAGAAATCAACAGACACGACCCGTAGGTGTCCACCAATGATTTTCGTGTTCCATATTGTTCCATATTCGTGTTCCATTAGTGTGTTACACTTAATCATTAACCGGCACACGGGATGCCTTTTTTTAACATAGCATGACCCACTATATTATGAATCAGAAAGTAGTGATTTTAGTAACAAATTTGTAGAAAACGAAATCTAGTATTTTAAAAAGTTACAAATAAACTCAAATTAAAATTTACTGAACCAAAATTTAAATTAAAATTAGGTACCTATAACGAAATAGTTTCGCGAAGCAAGCATGCGTGGTATTTCATTCTGAAAATGTATATTCCCACATATTAAATGTAAAGCAGTCAGTGTCTGATGATTATTTAGATATTCACATCAGCTAATCTTCAAAATCAATATCAAAATCTTCTACATCATTTTCACAATACAGCCCTTAACACCTTGGGCACATGGACGATGAACTTTGTAGTGCAGCTTTCATACATCCATAGTACTCATTAGAGTATTACACTTGTTTTATTCATTCGGGTGGTGTAGACTTTTTAAAAGAAATCACAGGAACTAGAATGTTATTTTTGTTACTCCACCCCCATAATGTCGGTTGCAACATATTTTCATTCTAGTGTTGCATTGGAAGTACACACGATAAGAATGTTGTTTACTTACGTTCCCAACAAACGTACTTCAGCATTTTGTATCCATTGTCATGTCTAACAATGCCATCAATAAGGTCTGAGTTTTCACATCCTTAACATTTAACTTTTCTAACCATTTTACTTTTTTAAAACTTATTCTAATACTAGACATTACTGCCCTTTGTTGTTTGTACCGTAAATAGAAGTCTTGTTGATATGCAAGACCTGCGATCTACATTTCTAGCTTCAAATTTTGCTCTTTGTGAAAAGGTTAGTTGATATAACAGATCAAAATATTGACCACAAAATATTTTTGGAAAACACAAGTCATCAATGTTACTGACTAAATTCCTTGGTACTGGAAAGGGTGTAGCCGGATAAGCATATGAAAAATGCCTATTAAGGAAATTATATGAAATGGGCATCAAAATATTCCCTTGACTGTAAAAAAATGTTTGTTAAAGTATTATTCCAAAAATCCAAGGGGAGCTGAATTTTTGCAAAAAAGGCAATTGTTAATTAAAAATATGTTACAACTTACCTAATGGACGAAAAAAATTGAAAAAATTATCGACCATAAAGATCTTTTCCAGATGACGAACTCAGACAAAATATTTCAAATTTTAAAAAAATAAGTACCCTTAATTACCCTTACCTATTAATTACCCCCGCTAATTAAAAATGCACTCAGTCGATTTTTGTGGCACTTTCGAAAAAGAATTATTATACAGACCAGGATTTTTATTTGTATATTTATGTACGACTTCGCACTGAGAAAATCTCCAGAAATAAATTTTTTGCTACGATTTGTTTGCTAGAATAGCCATAATTTTATTTAATTTAGAAATATCTGTTCACTACCTCAAAAAAGTTCACTTTACTGAGTGTGTATATTACCCCTTAAAAAGTACTTTTCAGTCTTTATTAGTTGTTTTACTAAAGCAGTAGGTCATTTAGGGGGACAACTACAATAATTTAATAGGTAAGTGTGCATGTTCCCATTCCAATAATAATTAATAGTAAACATAGTTTAGTTTTTAGTAATTTTTCATATTCCTACAAAGACGTATTTGTCTTCTTTCTGCCATGTTTAATGCAGAAATCGTGGCCCAGTGGGTGTATAATATCCAGGAAATTTTTGCAAATCATGCATATTTAGGCACTATGATATTTACTACTAATTACCTGTATCTTACATTTGTCTAAATATGCGTAATTATTTTATAAATACAAATTGTATATTGGGCCAATATTTTCCCAAGGTTAGCAAATCTGATTCAATATTAACATTATTTAACCAATATTGGCGCAATATATAGAAAGTAATATTAGACACTATAACAGTATGATACATTTAACTTATTCGTTATTAATATTTCAGCATTTTTTCTCAAAAAGATCAAAGGTCCTCGGTGCGATGTAAACAGCATCGTGTGAGAATGAAAAGATCAACTCACAACATTTTTAAAATATGACTTTCACCACAGGTGAAGAACTAATGGGTGTAAATCAGCAATTAGCAGAAACATGGGAAAATAAGAGGAAAATAGTATGCATATTTATTGTTACTTACATACATATTATTAAAATACAGGGAACATGCTAGATTTAAATTCAATATTTAAGGGGAGAGGACGCCCACAAAAAAGCTATGAATACCCAACTAATGAAAAAGGAAGTAACTAGCTATGTTCTATTCAGGAGAAGTAAACAAAAGAAGAAATCAGTATCAAAGCTCAAATTCTTTGACGTAGTGTCTAAGTAAGTAAAACATTAAATTAGTGGGTTTGCTGTAGTCGACTGATTTTCACTATTGTAGAGGTCGATTCAATGAAGTCACAGATGGGCAAATAAATCGAGCAATATTAGCAAACTTAGCTGGATCATCAGATAAAGATGGGGAAGTAAATCTCGCGAATCCACAAGAAATCATGGTCCCTCAAGGAATGAAACAGATGAATGGGTATACAATAATAGTTACACTTATTTTTTATTGTTTTGTTTAAGTTTCGAACAAATGTTTTGTTTTCCTTTATATTCTATGCAATTATCACAATTCAATTTTTATTCGTTAGCGTTTTTGTTCATTTCATATAAATATATTCTTTTTAAAATTTTCAGATTTTGATAACGACGTCCATTCAAATTCCAATTGATGTAGGCACCTCTGTGCTACACAATGTGCCTAAATTTCTGACATGGGAACTCGTGCAGTAAGAATTCCCATGTCAGAAATTCAGACACATTGTGTAGCTATATGGCTCCTATGTTGATATCCAATATAACACCTGTATGTTAGTATCCAATATAGCGCCTATATGTTAGTATCCATTATAGTGCCTATATGTTAGTATCCAATATGACACCTATCTAATATGGAACCAATGTTGGTATCCAATATGATGCCAATCTTGATATATAATATTATGCCAATATTTGATTGCAATATTGGGCATTTATTGTCAAAATCTGTCGCTCAGTATATTGGCCTAATATGTTGATGCCTATATTGGCCCAATCAACTTGTGCTACAGGGGACGCATGTCAAAAAGAACAGACAAAATAAAAAGGACTATTTACAACTATATACACAGAACAAACGAACAGATGAATCTTACAGAGAGATGAAACGCATTTCAGAGAAACCTTCAAAACAAAATAAACGAGAGAATCCCGTTTACAGAGAAAGCAAGCGCGTATCAGATAGAACTTCAAAGCAAAGTAAACGGGAAGATTCGATACATAGAGAAAGTAAACGCCTTTCAGACGAAACTTCAAAGTAAAGTAAACGAGAGGATCCCATTTATAGAGAAAGCGAACGCATATCAGATAGAACTTCAAAGCAAAGTAAACTGGAAGATCCGGTACATAGAAAAAGTAAACGTCTTTCAGGCAAAATTTCAAAACAAAATAAGCGGGGAGATGCTAATTTCAGAGAACGTTAACTAGCAAAGCAAAATGCAAGATTAGATGAATTTTTCAGGTATCGTGAACAATATAAAGACACTTTAAGCCATAAAGTTAAAAGAAGAATATTATCGGCAGTACTAATATATAATAGGGACATAGGACCTGATATAGTTTGTAGTTGTTGTAGCAATTAATTTTTTCTTCATTCAGTAACTCAGGTAAACTTTGAGAAAATTAAAGAAAGTGTAGAGGTAACAACAAAAATTGATTTTTAGACATTGAAACCAAAATTTTGCAAAAATGGAGTACAAAAATGCTTATATGTATGACACAATTAAATCTAGTAAAAGGTCATGGCAGGTTAAGATAAGTGTTCGTGCCTTTGCAACCTTTTTGCGTGTGGTTCCTTCCAGTGATGTATCTTTGCGTAAGATACTACCACAAAAAGTTTTGGCTTCAAAAACTTCATAATATCTGGGAAATTTTTTTTCTTTTCGAAAATCCGAAAAAAAAAATGTTTTTCATAATCAAGTGAACCAATTTGTTTGAATTTCACATATATTGTAAATCTACTCAAGACAAAGAAATCTTTTCATCAAGAAAACAAAAATTGATGCTTTTGAATTTTTTGAAAAATTTATATACGTACTCACAGGTGATCGACCACCACTATTTTTTTACTAATTATACACCATACAATAAGCTATAACATGTATTTTTCACAAAACTCTATCGTAGTCAAATTGGCAAAGATAATGTTACGTGCTTACCCCCTCAGTAAACACCCTGTATCGTGGGTTTAGAAATTATAATACCAGGGTAACACTAAACAATAATGTATTTACCTACGTACTAATTACAACAAATAAAGAAAAAGAGTATAAATTGGTTTGAAACTCGGTATATTAATAAATATATAAACGAACAACTGCTTGGATTACACGTATTGAAACTTTTTTGAAGCAGCTTACATAATTTTTTGAAATAACGAGATGTATTTTTCACAATACATATTGTAATGTGTTACAACCCCTAGAATGATGTATTTGCACCTACTCGAAAAAGAACCTACCAGAAGATTCCAAAGTGACATCTGGAATTATCGAGAGAATGGTGGCGTCATCACAGAACAATCGAGATGTTATTTTTAGGTATAAAAGACCGACCGCATTCTCGGCGAGTAGTTCAGAAAGTTCAGAAAATATAGAAAGTGAGGTTAAGAGTTCAAAGATAAACAAAGTAATAAACATTGTGATTTTAGTCAGTAAAGTGTATTTAAATTATTAATAGTATTGTGAAGTATCCAGTAAATATTTAATAAAGTGTGTTAGTGGACATCTCTTGTTATAATTTTTGGAACCCACGGAATTTGCGAGGGTGGTTTCCTAAGGGTGGAAACACGTTACAATTGGTGTCAGAAAGCGGAATTTTATGACAAGAGGGACTCTGAAGTTGTGCTGGAGTGTCCGAGAAGTATTCTCGAGGTTTAGTGCTAACACAGTGGACTAATTTACTGGACATTGTTCGAGGGTTATTTTCGGACAGGAAAATAGTGTTAAGTGCATTTTTGAGACATTGTAGAACATTTTATTAGGACATTAGTGTGATAATTAAATCCTTTGAACTGAGAAGTGATAGAGACACTGAAAAAGACTCATTTAGTGCGTGAAAATTTCTAGAACTTTTCTATTTGGACATTAGTGGAGATTATTAAATTCTCTGAACTGGATAGTGACAAAAGACTCTGGATAAGACTTTTTCGTGCTATTTCGAGATTTGTCTGGAAAGTTCCATTACCGATATTGACGTGACAGTTAAATTTATTTTATTTTAATTTCGTCGTATGCCCGTAACAACAAGAAGTATGGCATCCGATAAACAAATACAGGACTTATTCGAACAATTCCAAAAAATGATGGCGCAGCAACGGCAGGAAGACAAAGAAGAACAGGAGAGAAAACGTCAAGAAGAGCGAGATGAATTAAAGAAAATTATGGAAGACCAGGAAATAAGACGCCAAGAAGAAAAGGAAGAGCGAGAAAAACGACGTCAGGATGAAGAAAGAAGACGGCAAGAAGAAAAGGAAGAGCAAGAGAGAAGACGCCAAGAAGAAAAGGAAGAGCAAGAAAAACGACGTCAGGATGAAGAGAGAAGACGCCTGGAAGAAAAGGAAGAGCAAGAAAGAAGACGTCAAGAAGAAAAAGATGAATTGAAGAAAATGATGGAGGACCTGAAGATACGACAGCAAGAGGAGAAAGAAGAGCAAGAAAGACGACGTCAAGAGGAGAAAGAGGAACAAGAAAGACGACGTCAAGAGGAGAAAGAGGAACAAGAAAGACGCCAAGAAGAATTAAGGAAAATTCTGAATGAACAAATGAAAATACAGCAGGACGCTATCATTTCTGCCAACGAAGAATTAAAGAGTGAAGTCAAAGAAGAGATAAACAAGGTAGAAGAAAAAGTAGGTGAAGTCGAGACAGAAGTCGGTCAAGTTAAAGAAAAAGTAAACAAGTTCGAAGAAGAAGTCAAAGGAGAAATAGACCGGCTTAAACGACAGTTGAGAGATAGAGGAAGCCAGCAGGTGGTATCATCAGGTCAGCGACTAAAACCTCCTTCTTTTGATGGCCAAAGTTCCTGGACGACGTACAAGAGGCAGTTTGAGGCAGCAGCGTGTGCGAACAATTGGGATAATGAGGAAAAGGCCATGGCATTAGTTCTAGCATTAAGGGGCCAAGCTTCAGAGTTACTCCAGACCATCCCAGTTGAGAAACAAAGGGACTTTAAAGTCTTGGAAGCTGCATTGAGGTATGGCGATCAACACCTTGCCCAATTATACCAGGCTCAGCTGAAATCCCGGATGCAAAAAGCTGGGGAAAGTTTACAAGAATTTGAAGCTGCGATAGAGAGACTGGCACACCTGGCGTATCCAAATGCACCTAAAGAATTCCAGGAACAATTAGCCGTGGGGGCCTTTTTAGATGGTATAAGGGACGAAGAGGTCAGGCGAGTTCTGAGGCTGACGAGACACCAAAGTAGTAGCGAAGCTTTGGTGCGTGCACTCGAAGTAGAAGCCGCTTACAGGGATACGCCAAGGTCAAGAGTGCGAGCTGTGACTCTCGAAGAATCACAACCAGAAATGAACCAGAACCCCATGTTGACAGAAATACAGAAAATGTTCACCAAATTATGTGATAAATTGGATGGCCTCGGGAAGCAAGAAAAACAACAAAATAGAGGAAAGCCGAGCGGAGGTATTAAATGTTTCAACTGCGGCAAGGTAGGACATATGAAACGGGACTGTCGACAGCAGAACTCGGAGAGTCGAGTAAATGCTGTGAATGTAGAAGAGAAGCAGGAAAACTAAAGATAGCCAGCACCAAGGGGGCTGTGCTGGCTAAGGAATGCGGTGCCCCCAGAGAAATAAAGATTTCCCAGCTCCAAAGAATACCAAGTAGTCTGTTGTTGCAAGGATATGTGAATGGAAGAAAATGCGTGTTTACGATTGACACCGGTGCTACGTCATCAATAGTGCGGCCAGGGTTTATATCAGGCTTGCAGATTGGGACAGCCACGGGGGACAGGGCTGCGGTCCATGGAGAGGTCAACTTGGAACTGCAGGTTGGACGGTTGAGGTTAAATTACAAGGTCATTGTGGCTGACATTATGGATGATTTCATTTTGGGTCTAGACATCATGGGAGAGCAGGGATTTATTGTTGACGTAGGTGAGCGAGTCTTAAAAATTGGAAATGAGGAATTTATTCTGGCAACCGCAGATGACCAATTCCATAAAGCGAGATTGTTAACAACACAGACGATCAAGATTCCTGCTCATTCAGAACAAATGATCGATGCTGCCTTAGAAGGAAATCCTGGAGGGTACCGTGTTGGCCTAGTTGAAGAAGACGAATCGATTAAGTCCCTAGCCAATATTATTGTGGCGAGAACTTTAACCCGGACTAAAGACAAAATCCCAATTAGAGTCGTTAATTTAAATTCCCACTCGGTGACAATTAAGGAAGGCAAACCAATTGGCTCCTATGAACCGGTCACATGGGTAGCGAGGTGCGAGGAACAAACAGAGGGAAGTTCATCTATGAAAATAGACCAGGAAGTTTTGACCTTGTTGAGTACCCAGTTGGAGCATTTATCTGAGGATGAACGAAGGGAGGCAATCAAGTTCCTGGAAAAGGAAAGTTCAGTATTTGCCAAGAATACAGAGGCCCTTACAAAAACAGACATAGTCCAGCATCGGATAAATACTGGCGACTCACCCGCTATTCGACAACCACCTAGGAGGCTTCCATTAGCAAAACAAGAAGATGCCTAGGCAATGATAGACAAGATGCTACAAGATGGAGTCATTGAGGAGTCGACGAGTCCCTGGTCATCGCCAGTAGTTTTGGTTGCCAAGAAGGATGGAACATTAAGATTTTGTGTCGATTATCGAAAATTAAACGATGTCACGAAGAAAGACAGTTACCCATTACCACGAATTGATGACACGTTAAGCACGTTGGCAGGCTCACGATGGTTTTCTACGTTAGACCTTAGGAGTGGATACTGGCAAGTGGGGCTTCATCCTGATGATAAAGAAAAGACAGCGTTTTCAGCAGGCAGTGGTCTTTATCAATTTACCGTGATGCCTTTTGGACTTTGCAATGCGCCAGCTACCTTTGAAAGACTGATGGAGTTCATGCTGCGAGGGCTAACCTGGAGGACGTGCCTGGTTTACCTTGACGACGTGCTTGTTATGGGACAGGACTTTACAGAACATTTGAAAAATCTTCAAGAAGTATTTGGGCGAGTCAGGAATGCCCATCTGAAGTTGAACCCGAAGAAGTGCCTGCTATTCCAGAAAGAAGTCAAATTTCTTGGTCACGTGGTGTCTTCGGATGGAATACAAACAGACCTTAACAAAATTTCTGCTGTACGAGATTGGCCAAGACCATCTAACGTTCATGAAGTACGGAGTTTCCTTGGCCTCTGCACTTATTATAGGCGCTTTGTGGAAGGGTTTGCAGAAATTGCGAAGCCACTACACCGGCTGACAGAAGAGAAAGTGCAGTACCAATGGACACCGGAATGTGAAACGGCATGGAGAAAATTGAAGGCAGCTCTATGCACTGGTCCTGTGCTGGCGTACCCACAACGGGAAGGACTTTTTATTTTAGACACTGATGCCAGCAATTCTTCGGTCGGATCTGTGCTGTCTCAAATCCAGAATGGGCAGGAAAGAGTGATCGAGTACTTCAGCAAGGTGCTGTCCAAACCAGAAAGAAATTATTGTGTAACCCGGAAAGAGTTACTGGCCATCGTAAAATCAGTGGACCATTTTCATAAATATCTTTATGGAAGACATTTCAAGATTCGGACCGACCATGCTGCATTAAAATGGCTGTTGCAGTTGAAAACCCCTGAAGGTCAACTGGCTCGTTGGATAGAACGGTTGCAACAGTATGATTTCAAAATAGAACATCGACCTGGAAGATCTCATAAGAATGCAGACGCTTTATCTAGAAGACCATGCAAGGAAGATTGCAAGCACTGCCGCCACGTTGAGAAATTTCAGGGTACGGTGGCCGTCAACACTATTAAAATAGAGGTTCCGGATGATTGGACAACTGAAGCCCTTAGACAAGAACAACTGAATGACACAGAGATTGGGGTTATATTGAGAGCAAAAGAGAAAGGAATTCGACCAGCGTGGAAGGATGTTTCGGACAAGGCAGTTGGATTGAAGGCTTTGTGGGCCCAATGGGATTCACTCAAAGTTATGAACGGGCTGCTAAAGAGAGCTTGGGAAAGCCCGGATGGCAAGGAAGTTGTTATGCGTCTAGTGATTCCCAGGTGTCGAGTACCGAAAGTACTTCAGGAAGTGCATAATGGAGCATCCGGTGGACACTTCGGCGTTAATAAAGTACGAGAACGATTTTATTGGGTAAATAGTCGTCAGGATGTGGAAGCTTGGTGTCGCAATTGCAAAATTTGTGCAGCAAGTAAGGGACCGCAGACTAGAAGTAGGGGTGCAATGAAACAATATAACGTCGGAGCTCCTTTCGAAAGGATTGCGATCGATATAGCCGGCCCATTCCCAGTAACCAAGGACGGTAACAAGTATATACTGGTTGCCATGGACTATTTTAGTAAGTGGCCAGAGGCCTATGCAATTCCAAACCAAGAAGCAGTCACTGTTGCCAAAGTCTTGGTAGATAATTTGATATGTCGGTTTGGTGTACCCCTGGAGCTGCACTCAGATCAAGGGAGGAACTTTGAGTAAGGGGTGTTTCAGCAAATCTGCAAGTTATTGGGGATACACAAAACACGGACAACAGCCCTTCACCCGCAATCAGATGGAATGGTGGAACGACATAACAAGACCATGAAAGAACATCTCTCTAAAGTGGTTCATAAGAATCAACGTGATTGGGATCTCCACATACCGTTCTTCCTCATGGCATACAGAGCTGCTATCCACGAGTCTACGAAACAAACACCAGCCCGTGTAGTATTTGGACATGAGATCAGACTGCCATGTGATTTGATTTTCGGAACACCAGGCGGAGAACAGCTTCCTGTGAACAGCTATGTGGATGAAATGAGTGAACGGCTAAGAAATGTTCATGAGCTGGTTAGAGACCAAATCACCATAGCCAGTGACCGAATGAAGGCTCGATACGACCGTAAGGGTAGTTCAGAAGGGTTCAAGGCAGGAGATCTGGTTTGGCTGTATAACCCACAGCGAAAGAAAGGGAAGTCACCGAAACTTCAACCTCCTTGGGAAGGACCTTATACTGTTATTACCCGAATTAATGATGTCGTCTAAAGGAGGGGGCAGTGTAATGTGTTACAACCCCTAGAATGATGTATTTGCACCTACTCGAAAAAGAACCTACCAGAAGATTCCAAAGTGACATCTGGAATTATCGAGAGAATGGTGGCGTCATCACAGAACAATCGAGATGTTATTTTTAGGTATAAAAGACCGACCGCATTCTCGGCGAGTAGTTCAGAAAGTTCAGAAAATATAGAAAGTGAGGTTAAGAGTTCAAAGATAAACAAAGTAATAAACATTGTGATTTTAGTCAGTAAAGTGTATTTAAATTATTAATAGTATTGTGAAGTATCCAGTAAATATTTAATAAAGTGTGTTAGTGGACATCTCTTGTTATAATTTTTGGAACCCACGGAATTTGCGAGGGTGGTTTCCTAAGGGTGGAAACACGTTACAATATATTTTCTATCGAAACGGTAATACACAAAAAAATTATGTGTTTAATAATACATAATAAAAAAACATGTTATGCTAATGAAATTAAGTTAGTTTTCTGTTAGTTATAGATGGATTTATCATATGCAAGGTTTCTCGACAATATTCCGAAATCATCAACTGTCTGAATTATTCGCAGAAGATATCAGTTTTACAATAAATGAGAAGAGTGATGAAAACGACTAATATTATCATATTATCATTGGCATAACATGTTTTTACTTCCACATCCAGTGGAAGTATAGTAACGACAAAAAAAAGTTTAAAAATTTTTATTGTTCAAATAGGCTTAAAATGTCATGAAACGTCGAGATTTTAAGTTTGAGCGAAAAAAAATTCTGTCTGTCTGTCGGTCTGTCTATCTGTAACTTTTTTGTGCACACGTTTACTCTGAAACCGTTTAAGATATTGACTTGAAATTTGGTACACATATGTACTTTAATGAGATCTGGAATTAGATTATATTTTCATGTTGGTCCGTCGAAGGCTTCTGGGGTAAATTGGGGTAAATTTGAGGTAAATACGTAAATCAAGCAGGTAAGAGTCCATAAAATTGGCATTTAGTATATACAAGAGAAGCTAAGGTCTCAAAAAAATTTTTGGCATTAGCCACCCCCAGGGGGTGAAAAAAAATTGTGATTTAGTGTGCGTACAAGAATCAGAAACCTCAAAATATTTTTTACTTCATCCACCCCCACTACTACCCCCTATCACCACCCCCACCCCATTATCGATGTGGGTATCGTTTTATGGGTAGCGGATTTCAAATATTATATTATTAAAGATCCATAAGCAATTATTTCCACATACAAAATTTTTTCGTTGTGAATGACTTGAATAGAAAATCTGGATGTGGAAGTAGTGATTCCTTGGGTAGCGGTTTTTTATGCATTACCGTTTTGATGGAGCTTTGTAGAAAATATATGTATTGTGAAAAATACATCTCGTTATTTCAAAAAAATACGTAGGCTGCTCCAAAAAATGTTCAATGCGTGTAATCCAAGCAGTTGTTGTTCGTTTATTTATTACTTCCACGTCCAGTGGAAGTATAGTAACGACAAAAAAATTTTTTAAAATTTTTATTGTTCAAATAGGCTTAAAATGTCATGAAGCGTCGAGATTTTAAGTTTGAGCGAAAAAAAATTTCTGTCTGTCTGTCGGTCTGTCTGTCGGTCTGTCTGTCTGTAACTTTTTTTTGTGCGCACGTTTACTCTGGAACCATTTGAGATATTGACTTGAAATTTGGTACACATATGTACTTTAACGAGATCTAGAACTAGATTATATTTTCATCTTGTCCCGTCGAAGGGTTGGGGTGTAAATTGGGGTAAATTTGGGGTAAATGGGTAAATCAAGCAGGTAAGAGTCCACGAAATTGGTATTTAGTATATACAAGAGAAGCTAAGGTCTCAAAAAAAAATGTTGGTATTAGCCACACCCATTACCACCCCCACCCCCTTATTAAAGGGGATGAAAAAAATTGCGATTTAGTGTATGTACAGGAACCAGAAACCTCAAAATATTTTTCCCTTCATCCACCCCCCCACTACCACCCCCCTATCACCACCCCCACCCCACTACCGATGTGGGCCCAGGTAGCAGGGTGACGTCATTATGACGTCTTTTAAAGGTGATTTTTCGTCGCCGACGTCATTGTCCCAATAAATGACGTACCAGAGACGTGATATTTATGACGTACTTCTGACGTCATCATGAAGACGTCAAATACACGTTTCTTTTAGGTCATTATTTTGACGTCATTAAAATTACGTGAAATAAATCATTATAACATAAAAATAAATAGAAGTATTTAGTGACTAGTTCAATTTTCGCCACATAGTAATAATAATTTTGTTTTACTATTTCTAACTAGGTATACAGCTTTTAAACATATTTAAATAAAGATGTTCAATGGTTCAGTGAGTTAAATGTTAGGTTGACAGATAGATCGCTGCAGGTTAGGGTGAATAATAAACTATCAACTCGGAGGGATATTCGCGCGGGCGTCCCCCAGGGGTCGTGCCTTTCACCGAAACTGTACAACTTGTACGTCTCCGACTTCCCGGAGTTCCCGAATTCTAATCTTGCCAAGTACGCCGACGACATGGCCATGTATGTGCACTCACATAATGCTCAAGCAGCCAATATGCTGCTGAAGGCACACATGGCCCGTGCCACGGCGTATTACGACAAGTGGAAAATTCGGATCAACTCCGAGAAGTCCGAATCGATTCTCTTCACGCGCCGATTTACCGAAAGTCGGATTTTAACGCCACTTTCGATCGGGGGTAGACAAATTCCTATCAAACGGTGCGTGAAATATTTGGGGGTTAACTTAGACAAACGACTGACGTTTAACACCCATATTAATGAGACAGTACGTAAGGTCTACTCCATGTCCAGAAGTCTGTACCCGCTCCTGGCCAGGGGTAGCGGACTAAACAGACAAAATAAAAAAATGTTGTACACAATGGTGATTAGGCCGGCAATCACATACGCGGCGCCGGTATGGTGCAGCATCCCGGCCACGACAATGAGAAAACTTCGAGTTCTTGAACATAAATTTATGCGCCTCATCTCTGGTTTGGACAGGTACACCACCCTCAGAGATCTATACGCAAATTGCCACGACATAACCCCACTAGCGGACTACGTCCAAGAAATTTCACAAAAATTCTATCAATTCAAACTGGGCGATAGTCCGCTAACCCGCAACATAACTCGAATCAGACAGCATAATGCAATACTTTTCGATATCAGACACCCTCTACCATACCAGGCGTTGCCTATTTTCCGGCAACTCCCTTAGCCAAACTTTCCTCTACCATAACTTATCTCTACCCTACTCTTTACCTTTCCTCAACTGTATAACTTTACAACCCTCTCTTCTTATATCTGTTCAGTTTTGTTCTTGTCCTTTTTGTCCTTTTTGTTCTTTTGTCCATTTTGTTTCTAAATTCCGTCTAGGCCGAAAAATTCCCTAGAAATCCAAATATTTTAAACCACACCTTTTATCCACCACACTTTCCTGGAAGGAAGACCAGGGTGGAATTGCTTCGAACGGGTTTTTTCGTTGAGTTCTGTTTTCCCGTGTCAGCAATCAAAATTCCAAAGTGTTCGTCTGTGCGCGAAACCGCTAGTTTTTAAATTGCTAATTTTAATTATTTTTTAAGTATTTTTGTGTACTATTATTGATCCAAATTGTTAATTTTAAGCTTTATTCTTAGGCAGGAGTTTTAACTTTTCACATTCAGCTTTAGCCAAACCGGACCTGCCCCGTCCAGCCCGACACCCACCACGACGCTGCGCATCGTGGTTGTCTGGCTGGCTCCGGGACAGATTCCGGGGAGGCACATTCATGTACCTCTAATTTTAATAAACTTGTTATTGATTGATTGTTAGGTTGCGAGTCGAAAGGTCCGCGGTTCGATCCCTGCACGTTCCGTTTTTTTTTCGTCAAAAACTTTATTAATAATTGTGGAAAAATATTATAATGAGAGGTTTGCATCCCTTATCGCAAAATTCACTGATTACCAATACGTCATATTGGCGTCATATGTATGACGTCATTGGGCTGTGACATTGTGCCGTCTTTTTCACGTCATTTTTACGTCATGCTGAAGGTGAAATTGACGTAATTAATGCCGAAAAAACGACGTCATAATGACGGCACCTTGCTGCCTGGGGGGTATCGTTTTATGGGTTTTTGGGGTAGAGGATTTCAAATATTATATTATTAAAGTTCCATAAACAATTATTTTCACATACAAAGTTTTTTCGTTGTGAGTGACTTTGATAGAGAATCTGGATGAGGAAGTAGTGATTCATTGGGCAGCGGTTTTTATTAATATATCGAGTTTCAAACCAATTTATACTCCTTTTCTTTATTTATTGTAATTAGTACGTAAGTAAATACACTATTGATTAGTGTTACCCTGGTGTAATTTCTGAACCCACGTTTACTAAGGGGGGGTGTAAGCACGTAACATTATCTTTGCCGTTACCTCTTCGATAGAGTTTTGTGAAAATTACATGTTATAGCTTATTGTATGGGGTATAATTAGTAATAAAATGGTGGTGGTCGCTGACCTGTAAGTATGTATTTAAATTTTTCAAAAAAATTCAAAAGTATCATTTTTTGTTTTCTTCATGAAAAGATCCCTGAAAATATTATTAATAAATTGTCTTTAGTAGATTTACAATATACAAACAAACTGGTTCATTTGATTAAAAAAAAAAATTTTTTCTGAAATCTATCGGGAATGTCTACATTTTCGGTGCGATTTTAGAGCGAAAAATGCACAATTCCAGTATTTTAGTCCGTTGCTAGGAAACTATCAGAAAACAGACCGGAAAAGATCCGTTGCCAAGCAACGATCAACAAAGCCGTACGGGAATGTTACTACCCGGCCTAGGCCGGGAAGTAACATTCCCGTACGGTTTTTTATATATATTTTAATATGTTAATATTTTTGATTTTTATATGTTTAAAATAGTATTGATTGTGATTTCAGAATTTTTTTTTTAAATGTTTATATTTTTTTGGATTTTTATACGTTTAAAATAGTATTTATTGTGATTTCAGAAAAAATAGTATGTGTACTTCGGTGTGAAAGCACATTCCCAGACTTCGATGCTTGTTGGCCTCGACTAGCGCCTCGGCCAACAATTGCATCGTCGTCCGAGAATGTATCGCTTTCACACCTAGATACACAATATACTATTTTCGGATTTTCGAAAAACAAAATTTTCCCAGATATTATGAAGTTTTGAGGTCAAAACTTTTTGTGGTAGTATCTTACGCAAAGATACATCACTGGAAGGAACTACACGCAAAATGGTTGCAAAGGCACGGACACTTATCTTAACCTGCCATGGCCTTTGCGAAGCGCTTCATTATTTACTATATACCCATTATATGTGTAAAATAATATTACAATTGATTAATATATTCTTATTTTATTAACCAATCAAAATGTACATTTTCAAAAAAATCGACCAATAGGATTTTTTAAAGTGAGAAAAACGGCTATCTAGCAGTGGAAAAATCGAGAAAAATGTATGTTACTTTTTGCGTAGTAGCAAACTAAAAAAGTCATTGAAATTATTAAAATCTGACATTTCGTGTTTTCATATTAATTTTTGTACACAAAATGAATGAGGAAAAGCGATTTGGTGATGTTTCCCAAGAAAATATTAACCAAGCTATTAATGAAACTGTCCCAGTTAAAAAGAGAAACACTAAAAATTCTATATGGAAACAATTTAAAACTTTTTCCAAAGAGCATTATTCCCTGGAAAAAGATAGAACTACTAATGAACTTGCAAATATTTTGAATAACATGATAAAAAAAAATTAGAGAAAGTTTTTATTAACCTCCCCACAATAAAATTGTGGTAGGTTACTACATTTAGTCCAAAATTTAAAATTGAGATAATATCAAATCTTTACATTTTGAGGTCCAAGGAACACAAAAAAGTGGTTTTCAAAAAAATGTCTGTATGTGTACATGTATGTGAACATGATTGCGGCGAAACTGCTAAACGGATTTGGATGAAACTTTGCACGAGGGTTTCTTTAGTGCTCCAGAAGATCTGAAAAGGTTTTGGTTGAGATTACATTTAGTGCCGTTTTGGCACAACAAGTTGTTTATTTCATGAGTATTTACAATTTATTTATTTATTTATTTAACCTAATGTAATTAGCAGTCTATTTTGATTAATCAACAATTAGGCAATTCAAACCACGTGACTTCCAACTTGGCGTGGCGGTCAAACATTTGTTGACAGTCGTTAAACGTTTGTCATAACAGTTTGTGTTTTTCCGTTGACCTAGCTAAGTATCTTGAAATTTTAATAATACAGTATTTTTTATGGATTGTGGCAAGGCGTTTTTGATTGTTTTCAAGTAATAAACTTTATTTAATTATGCAGAGTGAGTATTTCAAGAAGTTGATGTTGGAAAATCGAGATGTAAAAATGATGGAAGGTGTTAGATCATCTCTTTTAATCGCGGCTATCCATCTTTGATCATTTATATGAGGGAAATATTTAAAATTTACGGCGTCGGTTACACGGTAATAGTAGAGTGCATTAATACGCTTATTGTGACTTCCGTGGAGGTTTCGTTGTTACAAGCTGAATTTGATATAAAATTAATGATGATATACTGATGTTTCAAAATCTCAAAGTTGTCAAAAAATGTCCTACTCAAAAGGTCATTATAATCAAAAAACGAGTTATTTCTTAGTGAATTAGGTGTTTTGATATTTCTACTTTTGAGTAATAGCAAATCCTTTTAACCATGAATAGAACTAGTCAAAATAAGTAGATTTTCGAACAGACCCACCTCAAGGAATCATGCTTGCTCCCCCCCCCCTCCCCCTCAAAAGGGCTGCCTGTATCTGCCTATATATATATTTTTTTTCTTAAAAACGGTAGGAGTTAAAGGAATGATCTTGACGCCATTCGATAGAGTATAAAATTTTGCATAGAACCCCCCATTTGCTTTTTGCTATTTTCTTTTTTTTAAGGCCCCACAGCAAAAAAAGGATGAGGAGCCTTCCAACAATGACACATGATTGGCTGTACCTCTAAAACGGCCCAATAAATCAAAATTCTACAAGATATAAAAAATAAAAACCATTATTTTTTCTATCGAGTGGTATATTATTTGTATATGTTATTTGTTTATATAAAGCCGTCAGTGGCGTACAAAGAGAAAGATGCACATGTGCATAATTAATTTATTTAAAATAATTTATTGTGCAAAAATTGCACAAAGCCTTTTCTCCTCAAAACTCTTTCTTTTTTTAGTTTCAACGGTAATTTTTTTAGGTGCCAGAAACGTTTCTTTGATACATTTATTATTGAATTATAAAAAAAGGAACGAAATTTAATTCATGACAATATTTCTAAATTAAACGTCTCATGACTAAGTACGTCTTGATAATGCGTTACAAAAAAATATATCAAGTTGCAATTTGCTTTTTAGATCTTGTCGGGTATAACCAGTGACATATTATGTTCTACCTAAATTTAAACATCTGCATATAGACGTTTGCGGATTTCGAAACACTAAACACAGTTTTGGTCGCAAAATAAACATGACTTCGACAAAGGGAACCTCATTTGCATTATCTCACTCCAGTTGTGCAATTTCTACTTGTTTTAGAGGCATATGTTTGCTAACTAAGTTTTAACTAATTTACGTACATATATATATATATATATATATATAATATTTATTATAAATTTGATTCACACATATTACATAAAGATATGGAGGAGTGTGATGGGCTTTACATGCACATACATTTTTAATGAGATTCATCATATTGCGGAAAATTTATTTATTTATTAATCTATTTCTCAGAAAATATGCCTCATGTTTTTGCATCTACCGAAACAAAAGCTTTCTAACGTTAAGTCATAGTGTGCAGCAGAGGTGGGTTTGATACAGTTAGAATGGTATTTGAGTACCGGATACGGATACATCAAATGTATTAGAATACCGGATAAAAGATACGGATACTTCTTGCTTTAAAAAATATCCGAATACTTTTTCGGATACGGATACTGGATACTTTTATTTCGTTTGTGAAAAAAAATATCTTGTGAAATTCAGTTTTCTTTAAAGCTGTCCGAGAAGCTATTTGTCTTTTTTAAATAAATAACCATTCTGAGGAAATGAATATTTTCCTAAAAGTGCCTTTGGGCATTTTATTTACAAAGCCCACAACAACAAATTAATTTTAAGTACAAAGAACATCTAGAAAAAATAATAAATTTATTCCACGTTTTAACAAAAACTGAAACGTATGATATAAAAAGTTTTGCTTATACTGAAAATTACTTAATTATTTTAAATATAGTTAGAATGTCGATATAACATGCAGGGTGGTTAAAAAATAAGAAGACTTAAAATTGTTGCGAAAACACCAGTAATTTAAATTGAAGTAAAAATATAAAGTCATAGGAAAAATTGTTCCCAATGCCGATGGAAGATCAGATATGAGATTTGATTTAAATTATCTAGTTTTTTGGCACTAACTTCAAATCAATTTTTCAAAGTTAACTAAACACAGTGGATAATTTATTAATTTGTTTAATAAAATAATCACAAGACAGTTTTTCACTTCACTTTTTCATATTGTTCATGTTACTAAATGAATTACCCACTTTGCCACTTTGCTTGGTTAACTTTGCAAAATTACTTTAAACTTATCGATGCCAAAAAAATTTGAGATGAAGTTTTCAAATTTCATATCTGAACTTCTAACTTGAGTTGTAGTTATTATTACATGTCTAAAGGGATAAACCAGTCTAAAATTTATTATCAGAATGACTTGTGGACGAATATTTACTTATCTTAAAAAATAAAATCAAATAACAACGTGTCCTGTTGTTAATATCATGACCAACGAAATTATTTTCGATAACATTGGGTATTTGGAGTTCTGAAGCGAGTTCGCCAGACCTTTATGTTTGAAATTGCGTTACGCTCACATAATGGCAACTTAACTTACGTTACATGACAAAGACCTACAATCCGTGATCTATCAAAATATATTCGAGTATATTTTTTTATGATATTCGGATATTTTCGGTGTATTCGGATACTTTTATCTGTATTCGAATACTTTGATCAGTATTCGAATACAGATACATTATTAATTTGCGTCGGATAGAATAACAGATACAACGGATCCCGAAACAAAACCGATGAAAATGGTGTGTCGGCGGAATCAGCTGAAACTTTGCCTTTTTTTGTAGTTCAAGTTATGCTGATCAAAAGTTCTCATCACATGGAGTCGATCCTATGGACAGTTTTTGAGGTACAGTTTGTCAAAGTTAGGTAATTTCCGTGATTGTAGACATTCAACGATTTTTACTCTTAAACTATTAACTTCGTCAAAAAATTACAAGAGTCGAACAATTCTTATTCAAGTCCAATAAAGCTCAAGGATTTTTTTCAGAATTAACTTTTAGGTTCAGTAATATATAAAATAAATAATAAATTCTTGAATATCTAAAATAACGCAAATTATCTAACTTTGACAAGCTGTATCTCAAAAACTGTCCATACAGGATCGACTCTGTATGATGAGAACATTTTATCTGCATGATTTGAACTACAAAATAGAAAAGTTTCAATTGATTCCGCTGAAACACCATTTTCGTCGGTTTTATTCCTGGTTCTTTAAGAAAGTATTCGAATACAGCTTTCGGAGACAGAAAAAGTATCCGAATACCGTATTTAGATTTTTCGGTCAAAATATATCAGATTTTTTTCCAAATATTACTTTTCTCAGTCAAATAGTCTTTGGATACAGAGCCAAGAGACCGACCGATATGACTGAATTGAAAGACATTCATAATCTAGATAATCCGAATTGTGAAAATATTAAGTAATCTGGAATAGTGATTTTTTCATGATAACCATATTTCTCTTGGTAAGTGAGAAATATAATATAAAAAATTTGTAAAATTATTTGCAAAAGTCTGTCTTTTCCATTGAGTTAGATAATAAGGAGATGCCATGCTGTACAAATTTCCTGTACAGAAACGGCACCGGTAGGCGTGGCTAAACGTTGGAACAAGATGGTGGTTTTGCCAGACCCGGACAATTTAAAATTATAAGTACTTTGTACCCCGTCGAGACGACGTATCTGAATAACGCAAAAAAAATGTTGAATTCGATAAATGAAAGATTTTTAGCAAAAAGAATTAGAACGAACATATTCAAATAAGACACAAAATAAACAAATTAACATATATTTATTGACTTCTAAATAATAAAATTTTATTATATTTAATTAGCTGTTTTTTTCTAATGCGGCTCTGTTTGTTGTTTACACTACCTATGAAATGTTATTCCCGTTAATTTTTTCTTGTCAACACCATCTCTAGAAGAGCAACTTCTTTTGGCACACGACACCATAGTCCTTTTAATGTTTATTGTCCAAAATTAAAAAACTATCAATAAAAATCACAATAAATCGCACGGAAAACAAACTGTCACTATTTGACGGAAAAGTAGTAACATGGCGGCCAAGTGATGCCGTTTTTGATCACGTGACTGCTTCTCCCGTCCTTCTAACTCAATGGTCTCTCCTATCTATTTGAACCTTCATTTTATTACTTATTATATTCTTTTCAGTCACCACTTTATATATATATATATATATATATATATATATATATATAACATATATATATATATATATATATATATATATATATATATATATATATATATATATATATGTTATATATATATATATATATATATATATATATATATATATATATATATATATATTATATATATATATATGTTATATATATATATATATATATATATATATATATATATATATATTATATATATATATATATATATATATATATATATATATATATATATATATATATATATATATATATATATATGTTATATATATATATATATATATATATATATATATATATATATATATATATATATATATATATATATATATATATATATATATATATTTAAATTATATCAGATTTTCGTCCTTACCAACCACATTCCAGATATTATTTTCCTTTCGTTTTATTTTTTGAGGTTATCCGATCTGTATATTTGTTATAACAGTTGTCAAGTTTCTTTCTTGGCAATAGCGTGAACTACCCGTCAAATATTATTTCTACCCATCAAATAGGTTTTTATATGAAGTCCACAGACAGACACACGATAGACATACAGACAAACTTAGTACTAACGGAATAGAAAACCTTAATTTTCGTAATCTGCATAATCTGAGACATGATGATTGATTTTTTCAGAAAATATACTCTGTCAGAAATCCGATTTCAAACTTACCTATACATAATCATACATTTTTATAGGTAATCGTAAGAACTTGTAAGGTTTATAGGCTTTATTTAATATGGTGCATATATTTTACCATATAGAAATTATATTAGGATGAATAAGTATTATAGTGGTTGCACTATAATTCTCATATCATTAAATAAAATCCTTAATACAGATTTTAGAAGTATATATTGAATAAAGTAATTTTAATTCATTTTATAAAATGTAAAACATTTGATTAATATAATAATAATAATCTTGTTCTTCTGTTTTTCCTCTATCCCTGGTTACTTGAGAATAAGCAACTTAAAAGGATCTTCACTTAAAGGCGAGTGAATTGCCACCCCCCCCCCCCCGTTAACAAAAAGAACAAGACCATCACATCTGTCAACCTTGACAGTTACAACTTTACCTTTTTTAACAAAAGTAATTAACTAATCTGTACGGGATAAAACCTTAAAAGGACCTTCGTATAGTGGGGTAAAGGTACGTTTATAACGTTCTTTACGAACAAATATAAAGTCACATCTGGAAATCTCAGGATTAATTAACATGAGGAACTGGAGGAAAAAATTTTAAATTGTTAAAGTAATATGATTTAATGAAAAATTCGCCAGGTAAACCGTAGAGTTTGACCGTAAATTAGTTCGGCAGATGAACATTGCAAATCTTCTTTGGGAATCGTTCTGATAATAATATTGGAAGTTCGTCTACCCAATGTGACGTATTAGCCCTAGCTGTTAATAGTGCGGTGAAAACGTTCTATCATTCCGTTACTTTGTGGACGGAAAGTAGTGGTACGAATTCTATGTAAACCCAAAAACTTTGAAAAATTCATTAATATCGAGGCTGACTGCAAGCGAGGAGAAGCGTTTCGATGACCTACTCTCAGGATCTCATATGGGGGACCTCAAACCATCGGACTTTTTCCGATCCATGTTGAATGTGGCTGGAGGCTCCCATATGGTGAGCCAAGAACTCTTAATTAAATTGTGGAAGAGAAGCTTACCCCAAACTATTAATATCGCTCTTACGGCCCCAGGCAAGACAGAAATAAGTTTTCCTCGTGTTACGTTATTTTGTCATCTATCAGTCAAAACTGACTTTTCTTTTTTAAATTTCATCTTAAATATTGATACATTGGTAAGTTGGTTTCTTCGTTATGGGGGGGGGGGGGTATATGTAGGGTACTAGCCTACATGCATATAGGTTATATATTATATCGCTATGGATATATTAATCACAACGGAATTAAAAATTATATTTTCGAATGTAGAAATTAAAATATTTGGAAACATTTTATATTTTATTTAATAGCATTACTTTTACATATGAGGTTTGTTCCAACCACAGCACCGAACCAGTTTGGGAATCGTCCAGTACATGCGCAAAGTGAATTTAGAGCTCTAAATTCACTTTGCGCATGTACTGGACGATTCCCAAACTGGTTCGGTGCTGTGGTTGGAACAAACCTGTGCTATAAGTATCTATTAATGCTATTAATTTGAAAAGTTTTTATCTGATGTCAATAGTAGCATTAGTTTAAGAATGTTTAATTCATGAAAACCAAGGAAGAGTTTCATAACAATTTATAAGAAATAATTAGTATTTGGTTTTTATAAGATTGAGAGGTGGTTACTATATTAATTTATATAAGAATTTAATAAGACATATAAGGACACGTATTCAAAAGTATTAATAAGGATTTAAAATTATTAATCTGAAAAGTTTTAATAGAATCTCAATAGTGGTAAAAATATTAATATTTCATCAGGAAAACCAAGGATGAGTTTTATAATACATACAGTGTGTCCCAGGATAGATGCAACAAGAGGTGAAATGGACCAAAAATTTTGGAATGGTATTTGGTTTGTTGTAAAACTAAAGTATACCAAAAATGACTTGATTTGGTGTTCTACAGGGTGTTTTATAAGCAAAGTTGTAAAAATCACCACTAATAAAGTACCTTTATTTTTCAAAATATGAAAAAATTCCACTAAGAAAGGTTATTTAGAATGCAATTTTGTACCTCTATACCAAATTTCAGGAATATAAAATTATTTTTTTGAAACTTCCCATTTTTTGCGAATTAAAAGTTGAATTCATATTTAAAGTTGTGTAGGAGCAAATGTTAATCATCTCAAAAAGTAGGCTATTAGTAAATAAAGAATTGAATATACGAGTTGTAAGAAGGTATAATGTTAATCGAACTAATTGTAAAACAAGAAACAATTACTAACAGAAGATTAATGAGGTTTAAAAATTATAACAAGTAATAAATGTCAAAAACATAACAGATTCACAAACAAATTAATTATTGACCAATACAAAACAATGTTTACAATTTTTTTATTATTCGACGTAGCTACCACCCACATCAACACACATTTTGATCCTTCGCCTGAAGTCCTTAAAACTGTTTCGAATCTGACCTAACGGTATGGACTTTACGGCATTTGTAATTCTCTGCTTCAATACTGCTACATCGTTAGGAAGTAGTTGAACGTAAACCAACTGCTTGAGCGACCCCATAAAAAGAAATCCAATATTGATAGGTCTGGGGATCTCGCCGGCCACTTGATCGGTCCATTCCTGGCAATCCAATTTTCTCCAAAATTTAAATCCAACCACCGATTAACCATTTCTGTGGAGTGGCCAGGGCAACCATCATGTTGAAAATGAACTAAAGGCATATATCTTAAAATATTTAAATGTTCTTCAGAAAATCTTTCAAGAAGCTGTAAATAAGGTTTAACCTTCCCTCAATGAAATAAGGTCCAATAACTCCAACGTGATAAGAAACGGCATACCACACATTCACTTTTTTATAATATTGTCTTCTACAATGAATTCTAAAACTTGGATTTTCAGAAGCCTAAAACCGACAATTCTGAGATGAAACAACACCATTGGTTGTGAATGTGGATTAATCTGAGAAAATTATGAAATGATGAAAAAATCTCTCTTCCATGATTTTTTCTCCAATGGTCAAACAAAAATCCAACCTACGGCCGCCATCTCCCTCTTCAAGCGTATGTTTATAATTTGCTTTATATGCCCTAATTTTCTTTGCCTTGTAAATTCTTTGGAGTTCAGACTTGCTAATATTAATAAGAGCTGATCTCTCTCTTAGTGGCATCCTAGGATTTTCTATAACAGAGGCATGAGCTATAATAGCCCCAACATTGTCTTCATCATATGTTTTTATTTTTCTTTTCATGTTAAGAACACTGCCAGTAGCCAGAAACTTTTTAATTATTCTCATAGCCTGACTACGTGACAAAGCAGTGTTTGGAAATTTCAAATTAAATTGGCTTACCACTTCTCTTAGCGAGTTTTTGTTGTAGAACTCTCCAAAATCGTCCTAAGTTGAAGACAGAGTCAAAATTCGACTTAGGCAAAAATTTCATTTAAGGACACTTTTGAGAGTCTGCAGAGGCACAGATCAGTCCATAAGGACCGTTTTGGGTTCTATAAGGCGTTAGAAATGACCAGGTGAAAATTCGAAGAAACACCGAATGTTCACTTAGGAAAATATGTTTTTGGTTCAGGATATGAGAGCAAAAGTATATAATAACAAAAATTTATGAATAATATACTTTTTCAAAGGTACCACAAATTGGACTTAGAAAAATAATATTTTTAAAAAGTGTGTCGAAATTAATTTATCAAAAGTACGCCGAAATTTCACTTGCAGATAATTTTTCAAAACTGCGTCGAAATTTGGCCTGAAAATTGATTTTTCAAAAGTACCCCAAAGCCAGTTTAAAAAGCACCACGAAAGTATACTTTGAAATATTTTTCATTTTTATTCCTCCACCAAAGACATTGACCTTTGAGGTACGGTTCTAAAGTATGAGCATAAAATTTCAGCGATGCATTGCATCTAAAAGGCAAAATAGACGATTTTCACAAAGCCGGCGTAGTGCCGATAAGCAAAAATTGATAAAAACCAATGCACATGCACAAGGCCGATTTCTCGCATAGAAAGAGTTTGGATTAACTCAGCGGCTCGCAATTTGGTCGAGCGCGTTGAGTGGTCCCGACAAAGTGATGGTAGGAAAGCCAATAGCGGGGCTTTCCAAATGACAAAGTTATAGAGGAAAACGCCTTGTGCATAAAAAACCAAAAATTCAATTTTGCCTAAAAGTCGCTCGAAGGTGGGTTGCTGCCATATCGATAATATTGAACAACTGCATAGGAGCAAGTAAATTGTGGACTGATTGAACGCTATTAAACTTATGCAGTTATAAGTCCTCACGAATGTGTTTGAGTACGTGAACCGCCACGATACAAGAACTTTTAAGCTAAGTAGTCTCTAGCGAAACTAAATTCATTTAGTAAAACTTTTTTAAGTTAAAATCAGTCAGCCGTAATTATGAATTACAAATAGTCTCAGACTTCTCTAAAAAGCTCGCATTTTGATTCTGAGAAGGTATGCATGAATCTTTTCTACCTAATCGATCGTTAGCGTAAGCGCTCTCGCTTGTATGGTCTGAAAGCCATTACCTTGATTGGGTAAGGCACGATTCTTATCTTGAGAATTTTGTGTAACCATTTCTGGTAAATAAACGGATTTTTTAAACTATTGTTTCTTAATTGATCTTGAGGCCTGTTGACGGTCTATAATCCCTGGAACTTTCGTATCGAAAACTGGATGTGTCGAGTTAACTCACATTAACACTCGACCTTCTGGTTGCCTTACGGAGGTTCGATAGGGATTTTTTATGCATTTTTTGAGAAATCCCTAAGGTGTAGAGTCCGTTATTAACAGATAAAAACGTGGATACCACGTACAAAAATTAATCCCTCCGCATTGAAATTCTTCGGTTGGGATTTTTTATGCAAAAATGCAGAATTTCAAAGGGTACCTAAACCCCTAAGGAGGGAATTCATGTCCAGTGAGAGCGTCGTTACTGATCTGTGGTAGTGCAGCCTTAGTCCATTATTCGGCTATCGAAGTGCATCTTATCTCGAACCCGCCTGGGAGGTAGAAGAACGGGGTAACACGCGACTGGCGCCCCCTGAGAAATAAATTGGTGCCGCGTCATTTTGACGCCCGGTAGTGCGTTCTTCTACAACTTTTCACCGCCAATTCCGTAGCATTGCACAATATAATTTTAATATTTTTTCACGCACTGTGAGTACCATTTTCACTTAATTTTTTATGCTTGGTTCGTTAATTTGAAACAGAAATTAAGGATAATATTGACTACGTTTGACAGATATGTCAATAAGAAATGATAAATGTGTATCCACTGCTTTTCTCATAGCCTACCTTTAGCTTCTGCATAACTTTAAATATTAATTCACAAAAAATAATTTCTATGCAGTTTTAATTGCATGGTTCAAAATAAAACACTAATTTATTGAAATAATGGGAAGTTTCAAAAAAATAATTTTATTTTCCTGAAATTTGGTACTTATAGAGGTATAAAACTGAATTCTAAATAACTTTTCTTAGCGGAATTTTTTCATATTTTGAAAAATAAAGTTACTTTATTAGTGGTGATTTTTACAACTTTGCTTATAAAACACCCGGTAGAACACCAAATCAAGTCATTTTTGGTATACTTTAGTTTTACAACAAGCAGGACTCAATCCCCAAATACAATTCCAAAATTCCAAAATTTTTGGTCCATTACACCTCTTGTTACATCTATCCTGGGACACACTGTATATTATAAGAAACAATTAATATTATGATTTTTATAAGATTCTAGGGGTTATTATTAGTTTACTTTTATATAAGAATTTATAATGACGCGCATTAAAAAGTATTAATAAGAATTTACAGCTATTTTAATTTGAAAAGTTGTGATGTGATCTCAATAACAGCATAAAACTAAAAAGTTTTATTACCTTCAATAATTTTACAAGTTTATATGGGATATGAAAACCAATAAAATTGAAAAAATAGGTATACTAATATAATATTAGGGATTTTATACATTTTTATAAAGAAATATTCATAGTCATTTTTATTATAGGACTTGATGACCCATGTTAGTTTTTTTATAACTTTAATAATAATAATTTAATGGGAATAATTTATAAGTAGACATATTAATAATTAAGTGTTGATTTTGTAAAGTTTTATTGGATTGGCAAGTTGAGATATAGGTATCAAAATATTATTAGCGAATACTTTTTAATAAGAATAATTTTTAAAGGAAAGTGGCACTTATTTTTGATAAGACTTGATATTGTATATCATATCATTTTATATAATAATTTAATGGGGATTGGTGAAGACACATTAAAAAGTAAAGTGTATTAAGTAGATAAAATTTTCCATATTCTATGGGATTTAAATAAAGTACTGACATTGAAAGAGATAGTGAAGCGTTTTATTAACAGACCCAGCAAACAAAGAATGTATCCGTAATGTTATACAATGTTAAATGGAAGTAACATTTGTAATGTTCTCTTGCAATATGATATTTACATTACAACAACGTAACAGAGAAATGTTACATTTCGAAATATTAAACAAATATTTATGTAATGTTGGTTACATTACGTAACATTTAATAGTATGACAAATTACTTTCTGACAACGTTGATGTTATATTAAAGTAATAATGCATTGTTTAGTGGAGAGATATTTTGTGCAATATTTTAGCCCCTTACAAGCTTTTTCCAAAGAGTTAATGTGCGTCTAAAAGAACAAATTTTGAAGTTTTAATGAGAAGGTATTAATAAGAGAACATAAGTAGGAAGTATATAATCTGTAACACAGATCTCTTAAAACTTATATAAATACAAATTGAAAAGTCCGAGAACTTTTATTGAAAAGTGTTTTAATGAATTTAATTTACAAACTTCATATTTACCATAGACACGTACAAGTGCCAAAAGACTTAAGATATGGAATTTATATTAAAAATGCATTATAAACATATATAGACATCAAAATATATAAAAATTTGACATTTCAATTAAGTATAACTTACAATACTTACCTAACTAAAATAAACTTACTAATACAATAGATTTCATATAATTTACATTAAAATCCAGTGTATGTATATACACATTGTATTTTAGAAAACCTTCCTATTCTCATTAATGCATAGAAGTATTATAATAGACCTCAAGCGATAAATTTTCATTAAAAGCCCATTTCAAATAGACACATCAGAATCTATGAAATTTTCGTATTTCAAACACCACAAAAACTTACAAATACTTATGGACTTCGTACTGAGAATTTACATTAATAATGTCTTTCAAATGCATATAAAAACCTGTAAAACTTCGTAATTTAACTATCATACAAACTTATGAATATACTGATAGACTTAATTTAGGGAATTTATATTAAAATCCCATTGCATATTATTGCATGGAATCTTATAGAAACATATTTTCTATTAAAACGTGCAAGTAAGTACTCATAGGCCTCAGACAAGGAATTTACATTCAAAACACATTTCAAATACTTCAAAAACTTACAAATACTAACAGGTTTCGTACCGGGAATTTATATTAAAAATACATTTCAAATATACACACCTGAACCTATATTGCCGTCATAAGGGGAATAGCCGCATCTGTAAATTGTCGGTTGTCGAGGAAAGTAACACGCGTTTGTACTTTTCCCAACTAGTAAATATTAATTCAGAAAATCAATTTCAATGGTTTTAGGTACTTTAAATATTCAAATTCTATTGGTTCTTATATTTTTGTTTATTTATCTGAGATTCAGCCGTTTAGCCAATTATTATGTATAGAAGCGGTTGTTTACCGCAAAGAAAATGTGACGTCATGTAGATGCAGTTTTCTATGTACCTATGCTTCTGTATATTAGAATTTTTTTATAATTTTATTAACTGCAGAGCTAGGTTAATTACTCTTGGGTACTCATATATTATTAAAATCTCGTTTATGACAAATATGTAGATGCGGCTTTTCACCTTATGACAGTATAAAACTTCGTATTTCAAACTTACAAATACTGATAAGTCTCCTATGGAGAATTCGTAGAAAACGTATAACTACTGATAATAGACTCCATATAGAAAATTTACATTAAAATCCCTTTGTACGTAGCAAATATAAAAAGTTCGTATTTCCTATTAATATGCAAATGAGGATAGATCTCAGGCAAGAAATTTAGATTAAAAACACATTTCAAATAGACACATTAGACCACGTTCAGAACTTATAAAAACTTTGTATTTCAAATACTTTAAAAGCTTACAGATATTAATTTTCGTACTGGGAATTTGAATGAATATATTACATATGTACATATCAAAAGCTATAATATCTTCACATTTCAAACACTAAAAAAAACTTACAAATACTGATGCTTCGTATAGAGAATCTGCATTAAAAATACCTTTCAAATGCATATAAATACCTTTCACAATTCGTATTTCAATTACTACGAAAATTTATAAGTACTGATAAACTCCATACAGGAAATCTACATAAAATACCCATTGTGCATCGAATCGTACAAAAACTTCGTATTTGCTATTAAAGTGTGCAAGTGCTGATGGACAGACAGTCAAGAAACTTACATTCAATTAGACACATCATCAGACTAGATTAAAAACTTATAAAATACTTTGTATTTCAAATACTATAAAAACTTACATATACTAATAGCTTTCATACGAAAAATTTACGTTTCAAGCACACAATTAAAAGAAGTTTCGTGCTACACATTCCAGTCTCCATTAGAGGGAGCGGTATACATGTCGCTAATTCATATCTAATCCAATATGACCTAAGAGACTGATGTGTTCTTCTCTCTCATTAATTGCTTTTAGACTAGAAAGCTAGAGGAAATAAGGACTTTTCCAGTTTTTAGTATTCACCATTATATTACTAATTCTATTGAAATCTAATCTCACAGCAGTAACTAGGAGGACGTGGCTCTATGTTGGACGTGTGATTCCTGGGACAGGCGTGGAGGGGATGCAAGAACATGTTAACGTTATGTTTCCAGGTCACGAATTTATTGTAGAAAAATTACCACAATGGAAAAATGGAAAGACAGAGGCTTTTAAAATAGGGCTGGATTATGATCTTTTACAAGAAGCTTACGATGGTGAAAAATGGCCTAAAGGTTCTCTCATTAAAAAATATACGTTTTTTCGGGAATGATGAAATAACAGTTGCAGGTATTAATAATATTCCGCTAAATAAAACCATAAATATAGTGCATGTAAATGTACAAGGGATACTTAATAAACTTAATGAAATTGACTTTTTGCTACTTAATAAAAACATTGATATTATGTGTATTTCAGAACATTGGGTATGTAGTAACAACATAGAAAATATTAGCTTTTCTGATTATAAAATAATATCTCATTTTTCTAGACTTGACCACATACATGGTGGTTCACTTATAATGGTTAATAAAATAATACAATCATATGACATCCCTTCTATTAAACAGTTATCAGTTGAGGTTCACATTGAAATTTGTGCAGCATGCATAGACATAAGTAACAAAAAACTTCTGGTAATTGTGGTATATAGGCCCCCCGATGGTAATGTTGATATTTTTTATACTAACATAACAGAAGCATTAAGCATTGCTTTTACTATTTCTAGTAGCGTTGTGTTATGTGGTGACCTAAATATTGATATAAATAATACCTCTCGTTGTGCCAATGTAGTACTTGACATATTTGATTCATTTGAATTAAAGATTTCTAATGCAGGACCCACAAGAGTTTTTACCAATATCCATGGACACACCAGTTCCTCTACTATTGATTATATGGTCACTAATATGCCTGATAATACATATATGTGTGAAATATTTAATCCACATATTGCCGATCACAAAGCTCATATTTTGTCAGTAATATGTACAGATGAGCCAAATGATAAAAGCACCATGAAAATAATTGAAACACGGCCTGTTAACGATAACAATATTCGCGATTTTTTATACAACTTTGACAAATTAAACTGGGCAGAATTATATTATCTTGATGTTGATGAATCTTTTCAATTATTTATTGACAATATTATCTGGTGTTACAATGTTAGCTGCCCTCTAAGAAAAATTAAAGTATCAAACAAAGATAATAATAAAGGATGGTTGACAAACGAGTTAATACAACAAAGTAAAAATTTAAAAAATGTACATTGGTTAATGACTACTCTTGATACGTCCGAGTTTAAAACACTTTATAAAACTGAAAAAAATAAACTAAAACACAATATAAAAAATGCTAAGTATAATTACAATGCCAAAAAAATTAAAGATGCTCCAAATAAAAATAAAGTTATATGGAATATTGTCAACACAGGATTAGGCAGAAATAAATATAATAATAATATTACAACATTGGAGCATAATGGTGAACATATTAGTGATAAAAATAGTATTACTAATGCATTTGCTAGTCACTTTTCTGTAATAGCCAAAAATAAATTAGAGCAACATTTCGGCTTAAATATGTCCTTACCTTGTACCACTTCTGCATGCAGGGAACAATCTATGTTTTTTGAACTAATCACAAATGATGAGGTCAATAAGGCTATTGACAAATTAAAGTACAAAAAATCTGTAGGGTTTGACAGTTTAACTGCATTTTTATTGAAGACTATTAAATGTAGTATAGTGGATTATTTAACATATATGTTTTAATCTTTCAATAATTCATGGTCATTTTCCCAATATACTAAAACAATCAATTGTTGTACCACTCTATAAAAAAGGCCCTTTTGATGAAATAGAAAGTTACAGACAAATATCTTTACTGAGTGTTGTATCTAAGGTATTTGAAAGAATCGTATATGATAGAATTGCCTCATATTGTGAAAAAAACAGAATTCTGACTATAGCACAACATGGATTTCGAGAGGGAAAGTCCACTGAAACAGCCTGTTACAACTTTTTAGAATATGTGTATGAATCTCTGGATACCGGTAAATACGTTATATCTTTAATGTTCGATTTAACAAAGGCTTTCGATATAATTGATAGCAAACTGCTTAAATCTAAACTATACAACATTGGTATAAGGGGAACATTATTAACATGGATTTTGTCTTACATGGAAAATAGAAGATTAAAAGTAAAATTAAATGGATACGAGTCTGAAACACATAATCTTGATGTTGGAGTTCCGCAAGGGTCTGTACTGGGGCCGTTACTCTTTTTACTGTATATCAACAACGTTCCTGAAAATATTACTTCAGGCCATGTAACAATATTTGCTGATGATCTAACGGTCACCTTAGTGGCACACACGCTTGAGGAGCTCCAAGCAATTGTTGATAAGACTATGGAGGAAGTAAGTACATGGGCTCAAAGAGATAAACTTATATTAAACAATAGCAAAACCGTGTTTATGAATTTTACGATACAGAGGCCTCTGCCAAATAATATCATCATGTATGACAATATTGAGTCATCACAGAGTACGAAGCTGCTAGGTACTTATATTGACTACCACTTACTTTGGGATGTGCATATAAAACATGTATGTGAAAAGTTAAATAAGGCGTTCTTTGCTATATTGCAATTGAGGGATAGCTTAGATCAAACAGGTCTTTTAAATACCTATTATGCTCTGGCATACTCTCATATATCATATAATATAATATGTTGGGGTAGTGCCAGAGACAAGGATAGGGTATTTATATGTCAGAAAAGAATTATTCGATTAATCTTCAAATTACATTACAATGAAAGCTGCCGAAATACATTCATCAACAAAAACATACTAACTACCCCTTGTATTTTTATTTATAAATGTCTAATTTATGTTAAAAAAAAATATGGACTTCTTTGTAAAGCGGAATCAATATCATAGATATAACACTCGAAATGGAGAACTATTAAGTGTACCAAAACATCGTACAACAAATTATAAACATTCTCCCAAATATAACTGTATTATTTTATATAACAGCTTGCCATCAGACTTAAGGAACATTACCAACTTCATTAGATATAAACGCGCTGTAAAAGATTTACTGCTGAAGGGAGGTTTTTACGGCATAAACGAATTTTTAAAAAGAGAACCTTAAGGTTGTGTATATATTATATATTTGTCTTGATCTTGTCACCATGTAGTTGTATTGACCATTTTACTCGTGTTTTGTTATATATTGTATATGTATATATTTATGTTCAAAAAGTTTAGTGTGCTTATATATTAAATTGTGTTTTATAATTCTAGATAAATTGTACTCTATACATACATTTCTTCATTTTATGACTTGCCATATATGCTTTGTGTGTCTTAAATGGTGAATAAATATTATTATTATTATTATTATTATTTGAATTTGAATTAGTAAAAGTAAGTAATTAATATTTTCTTACATATCTAAGTTTATGGGACTTGATGTTAAAAATATTTCAAATACACAGCCAAAATCTTTAAAAACCTATCAATACTAATAGAATTTCTATAGGTTTACATTCAAAACACCAATAGACTTCATATAGGGAATTGACATTAGATACACATTTCAAATACACACATCAAAACCAACAAAAACTATATATTTACATATACTGAAAAAACCTACTAATACCAATAAATTTCATATGGGGAATTTACACTAAACACAAATTTCAAATACACACATCAAAACCTACAAAAACTTGTTATTTACAAATACTGTAAGAACTCATCAACAATAATAAACTTTTTCTTCAAGCGTATTAAAATGTTTAAATTATGTCACCAAAAACAGAAGTAGAAGTAGGACATTGTTTTACTAGTAACAAAATGTTAGTACCGAACGCCACCGTAGTGGACATTGTTTTACTAGTAACATAATGTTAGTTCCGAAAGCGCCACCGCAGTGGGTATTGTTTTACTAGTAACATAATGTTAATACCGAAAGCCACCGGTGGCGCGCTATCCACTAGCCACTTGTCATATTGTGTCAACATGTAAGACTGTAGTTTGAGTATTTGTACATTTATGATAAATTAAATTTTTGCATTTTAATACGCTTGAAGAAAAAATAGTATATATTACACGGAGTAGAACGCATTTTTTTGTGTTTCGCCCAGTTTGCAAATCCTGGACTCAACACAAAAAAAGAGTGCGTTCTACTCCTAGTAATATAATATACTATTATATGGGGAATTTACACTAAAACCACAATTCAAATATACACATCAAAAATCATAGAAACTTTTAATTTTTTTTTTATAAGTTTGCTTAGGAATTTTTTAACAGGGTATACTTTAGCTGCTTGTAACTGATTAATGGTAAAACATATAGAGAAATCTTTATTAACCTTTTTTGTATAGAATTTTATTATGTACAAAAAAGGTTCAGTGCTCCCGTAAGATGTATGTGAAAGGAGTTATAATCAATTTCTCTCGGCAATATCTAGACTGGCAGCCATATTTGATTTATAACATCACATAGACCCCCTGCTACAAATTCTAGCAAAACACCCGATAAGGCATGATTGTAAAGTGTATACGGAATGTATTCCAAGTAGACATACAATTTCATCATCCAAAATCTCACGAAAGAAGTTACGCCCCCATAATGTTGGATTGTTAGAACTTTTACTAAATGTTCGAGAGAAGAGTTTAGATATTCTCATATCAAAGTTATCAACCTTTTGCCATCCCCTAAAAGCCGGAAAAAGAGTTGAAAATAATTTACTCTAAAACGGCTGTAACAATTTTGATCCAATTTAATACCTGAATACTTCCTTAGTAATGATTGCTTGAATAATTGTTCCCAAAAAATGTAAAGAGAGAGACTGCAGGTTATTTTTTCTCTTAAGCGACTCTAACAATTTGGACTAAATTTAATACGTGGATAAGTACTCCCTTAGTACCAGTATAAGATGGCATAACTATAGTGATTCCATTGTATAAAGCTTTGCTCATCATTTTGAGATGTGACGTCAGGTCATACTACGTTTACATGGTTTTAAAATAACTTTCAACTTTATTCGATTTGACAAGAACAAGAAAAATTACGATTATTTATGATGCAGGGTGTAATTAATTTCATGTCATTAAAAAAAACTGGTGGTGGGGAACGACTAGACAAACAAAAAACCTTATATAATATGGGGTCCAAAGCCCATAGTTTTGGAGAAAAAGAAATAAACAAAAATTTTGAAAATTTTTAGTAATATTATTTCAGGACTGCCGGAATGATTATCGTCGTGTATGCTGGAGCCTTTGACCATGAAACACGCTAATGCTATTCCATCAAAGTGTCGCGCTTCTTTGTTTGAGACCGCGCGGTGGCGATGACACAAGTTGGTAATCTTTACACTTTTTTATGACTTTTTAAAAGTAAGTAAGAAACTTCTATGATTCCGAACTGTACGTCCATTGATCCAGAAAAGCAGTGGTTCTCAAATGTCTCCTATCAATCAAATATTTGACTTAGGTCAGTTTTTTTTTTCCTCGAGGAAAAAGTTATATAGGTTTTTTTGTTTGCTAGTCGGTCCCCATTACCAGTTTTTTTTTTTTTTTTTAATAACATGAAACTAATCAAACTGTATAGAATATTTTTTTGGCGTTAGCTACCGTAAAAATTTCATTTATCTTGTACTTAATTACCTTTATAAACAGATAGATAATAAAATTGGAAAAGTACAATCGAGACATTCATTAGTAGATTATTTCGATTTAAGAATCCACTCATTAGATTGTTATTCGGGGGCGAACGTAGAGGCGACTTCAATGTGAGCATCAGTCGATATTCCGTTGAAGCAACGTCGAGCGCGGTTAGTACTTGGATGGGGTCCCATCTTGGGAAATATAGCGTTCTCGTCCCACCTTCTAGCGGCTTGTATATCAGTGTATACGCGGAAGTTACGTCATTTCAGACGAGGATTACGTAGTGGATATACCATCCTTCGGAGGGGATGTAAAGCAGGCGGTCCTTTGTCTATTAAATGTTAGGCAAGTAAAATATCCCTACTCTTCTTAAAGGAAGAGGTTCGGCAAAATTTCCAGGTTGGGGATAGCTCGTCTCCTGGCGTCGGTGATAGGCCCCCGTAGCGGAAATAGGCCGACGTTAAATAGTTAAAAAAAAAAAAAGATTATTATTCACTGTCATTACTATACCCTAATATTGTTAAATAAAACTTACATTATTACCTAAAACGTGTAAGTAATTAAAATTTTAACAATAATATTAATACTAAAAAGATACACTAACTAAACATTACCTAATTATACAACTTTCGCTAATTAAACCAACAAACTAAAATAAATCAAAAGTATCACAAAATAATAATACGATGCAAGCTTTCCAAGTTAATCGAAGCAATGCGTGACAATATACCATATATACCATATTATAAAGTTGTATGAGCACGTGGTGCATTACCAATATAAGTGCTCCATATATGTACACGAATTTAGCACGTTGATTAAATTTTGAGTTGGTACATTATCAGAATATTTGCAGTGAGATAGTACAGTAATCAAAGCAGCAAAAATGGTAAAATTCCCAGCCCGAAAACAATTGAAGGAATTTACTTATTTTTTTTGCAATATGCTTTATAAAATACATACATTAAAATCTATATTGTCGCATTACCCGCTTTTTATTTTTAAGGGTGAGAACCACCCCTAAATACTGAAAAATGAATAACTCTTAATTTTACGAATAAAATCACAACAATCCATATTTATGTTTTTGAGGTCACTGAATAACATTATGAGGTAGTAACTTAGGAAATACAAAAATATTAAGTTTTAAAAATACCCTTAAATACTGAAAAATTAATAATTCTTTTAATATTACGAGTAAATTCACGAAAATTCATATACTTATGTTTTTGTGGTCGCTTAATATTATGAGGTCTAAATTTATAAGAAAAATGGTGGATTAAAAATAGTTACAAAAGAGTATAGTAATATGTATAATTTTATTAAAAATACAGATTGCTATAAATAAATCAAATTAATACAATTAAGTAAACTAATTAAATAACATTTTTAATCTGATTTCCCAATGACATCACCTTTGACGTCACATTCTTCAAGGTGGGCAGTATTTTTACAGCTGGTTCCATAGCACTTTAAACATGCTAAAGTGCCATGCAACCCGCTTTTTTGCACCCACAAGCGTTGCCGTAGCCCTTCTTGCAAGAACAAAAAATCATTTGCAACAAATTGTCTGGCGCTGATGGTTAATTCATGATCTTTGGTATAGTTGAAACAATCGGAATAGTGATCGATGTGTGCCTATGTAAGCGGTATCGTTGAGATACATTGGCTGCAGAACGCAGAGTCTACGCCTTCCTACACGCTACGTCAGATATCTGGTATCTTCTCTCTCACAATGTAAAAAGTGTAGTAAAGACGGGAGATCTATTTGCCGCCTATTCGGGCCTATTCATTCATCTCGCCCCGCATAACGCCATAACCCCGTACACTATTAAGAATATTTCAACTATAATAGTCCAGTCAACGGAGCTCTAAAATGACCAAAATCTCTGAGTTGAATGCTACTGAATGGATTTTGATGAAACCTTGTGCAATGTGTTTGACGTTAATAAAAAAGTTAAAAAAAGATTAGAGTAGGAAATGATCGCAAGGGGTAGAAAACACCTCTTTTATCACAGGTTCCGTAACTTGTAGAATTAGGTCAAAAATGAAAAAACAATGTATTTACCTTTTTGGGCCCAAAATGTTTTTACTCTTGTGAATTTTTCCGAAAAATGCATATTTTTCGAGATATGGCCACTCGAAAATTCCTAAAAGTGGAGGACGGGAAATGTAAAAGTTGAAAAAAATCTGAAAAAATTCAGGTGAATGTATCATGGAAATATGACTTTTTTTTATTTGCAACTTTTCTGTAAAGTGTGTTTTCACCGAGTTTTCCCGGAAAAACATGAAAAATTCAGGCGCTTTAAAAATATGTAATTTAAAATTTGAAAAAATTCAGACATATGCATTGAGACTTTCTAAATATTTTTTGTCTCTTGAAATTTTTTTGTAACTCGCTAATTTTTCGAGTTACAGGCAGTTTTTCACGATGAATAATGTACCACATTTTTACACGTTAAAAAATACATGAAAATTCGAAAAATGAGCGTGATCTATATATATTATTATAAAAAAATATGAAACCTATATAGGGTCCGCCACTTAAAACTCCCCAGACTCGTAACTTCCTTATTTTTTAAGTTACGACCATGTTCGGCACATCAAATTTTAGATATTTTTAAGGCCTTTAAATATGCATATAGAATGATTTTGAAAAAATTTTTTTAATAAAATTATTACAAAAAAAAAATTAATTTCCTTGAATATTTTTTTCCCTCACCTTGTACATGAACTGTGTTAATGTTTTCTTATAAAGGTTTTAATTAGCTTCAATTTACGGTTAAAAAAAAAAAAATTAATAAAAATTTTGAAATTTACGTCTTTTACAAATAAAGCGTAAAATTATTATTTACATTTTTTCAGTTATTTTAAAAAAAAATCAGTTTGGAATCGGAAGGAGTGTTTTTAATTTCGTTCTCTAAAACCAAAAAGAATTTCGAATATGATGTAATAACATAAATTGAAGCTAATTAAGACCTTTATAAGAAAACATTAACATAGTTCATGTACAGGGTGAGGGAAAAAAATATTCAAGGAAATTAATTTTTTTTTCGTAATAATTTTTTCAAAAAAAAATTTTTTTTAATCACTCTGTATGCATACTTAAATGCCTTAAAAATATCTACAATTTGATGTGCCGAACATGGTCGTAGCTTAAAAAATAAGGAAGTTACGAGTCTGGGGAGTTTTAAGTATAGTAGGGTGGTCCTTAAAAACTAACTTTTAAAATTTACCCGGGGCACCCTCTTATTTTGTTCTATGATATAAAAAGGGACTTCCATACAAATTTCAGATTTTTTAAATAATGTTTAGGTGTCGCTACCAAGTTTTGAATTTTCAAGATAATCGAGAATTTTTGCAAAATTTTTATCAAAATAAATCAAATGAATATCAAAATGACATTGATCATCAATTGAATTAATAAAATAGGACATTACATTTTTCCCCACTTTCATCTCAATTCAACTTTATTTTATTAACAACTTTTCATTTATATTATTTTATGTATATAACATTGTAATTGCTGTACAGTTGTACATATTAATTACATGTTTAATGAACATTTTGTAACTGAAATAAATTATTAATTTCTACCTATTTTTTTTTTTTTAATTTTGAAACTTTACGGGGCGGTAGCGACCCCTAAAATTGAGTTAAAAAATCCCAAAAAATTACAGTAATTCTTTTTAATAGAGTAGATCAAAATGGCAGGGTGCCCCAAAGAAAATTAAGAAAAAAAGATTTTACCCTAATTTAATGACCACCCTACTATATAGTTATATCATTTTTAAAGGTTCAAAAGTTTTCAAAAAATGTAGTACATTATTTATCGTGAAAAACTGCCTTAACTTGGAAAATTAGCAAGTTACAAAAAAATTTCAAGAGACAAAAAATATTTAGAAGGCCTCAATGCATACGTGCTACAATGTCAAAAATAGGGGTAGTTTTCCATGTTTTTCCGGAAACACTCGGTGAAAACGCACTTTACAGAAAAGTTGCAAATAAAAAAGGTCTTGTATTTCGATGATACATTCATCTGAATTTTTTCAGATTTTTTTTTCAACTTTTACTTTTCCCCTCATCCATTTTTAGGAATTTTCGAGTGGCCATATCTCGAAAAATATGCATTTTTCGTAAAAATTCACAAGAGTAAAAACATCTTATTTTGGGCCAAAAAAGGTAAATGGATTGTTTTTTTTTTTCATTTTTGACCTAATTCTACAAGTTACGGAACCCGTGATAAAAGGGGTGTTTTTTACCCCTTCCGATCATTTCCTACTCTTAAACTTTTTTAACTTTTTTATTAACGTCATTGCAAACACATTGCACAAGGTTTCATCAAAATCCATTCATTAGCACTCAAGTTAGAGGTGAAATCCCCCGTTGACTGGACTATTCACTAACAACTATTCACTAAAATCAAACTGGGGGTAGCTCTTCTCCTGGCGTCGGTGATAGGCCCTGGTAGAGGAAATAAGCCGACGTTAAATAAGTAGTTAAAAAAAAAACACTCTAAAATTTCGCAGCTCGCTTTGATGAAGAAATACCTCTTAATATTTCCCCTTCCATGAGAACTTCAAGTTTTACACATACATATTCGACAAATATCGTTTTATAGGTATATAGGTTCTGAGGTAAACGAGCGACGAGCGCAAGAAAGAAAACAGGGTTAGTAAAAGAAAGACGAATATACTTCCACTACAATGCGCATGCAGTTATAAGCGATAAGTAGCGATACCCTGCGTTGATATACGACAAGGTGATAAAATAATAAGATTTCACGAAATGTGGAAGCAGTGGGAACAGTGCATCCGTCGTTTTTTTCTAATTTCTCTGTTTCCTTTCTTGTACTCGTTTATTTCAGGATATTTAAAACTACATTTTCCGAATCTGTATAGTGACGTTTCAGATAGCCAGGTCGATTCTTCGAAAAACAGACGGTTATTGCTCGTTTCTCTACTTACTATAGACATTTAAAACGCGCGTACAAACAAATTATTTCCAACTGTCATATCTCTGGAACAGTTTGTCGTAGGAAAAAATAAATACCCAAACTTTTCGTTTTTTTGTAAGCTTCATTTTATTCTTGCATCATGTTTTTATCAATCTTTTTGAGATATTTCAATTCTAAACACATAATTCTCTTGTGTATGCGCTCAAGCGCCTTCTTTAAACTAAACATCTATAAAATATATAAAATATCTGGAACAGTTTGTCGTAGGAAAATTAAAAAATCCTATATACTTCTTTTTTGAACTCATTTTTTTTATAAAATAAATATTTCTGAGCAATTTCCAAAAAAAAAACGATTTATTTCAAAAAGTTATGAACACTTTCATTATTGAAAATGCATACACAATGAAAAATAATTATTTTAAACATTCTAAAAAATTTGAGCGTATTAGTAATAATATGTAGTAACAATATCTAGAAGGATTTTAAAAAAATTAGAAATAATAAGAAATTAGAGCAATAAAACCAAAAAAAAAATGGTGCCTAAATTTTTAAACGCTCTACTTTTTTGTTTGTAAATTATTTACTTTTCATTATTAAAGGTCGCAATACATTTCATTCGAAAGAAAATTTTAATACTTTTAATTTTTACAAGAACAAAAATTTTTCTCCTAGTTGTAATTTTTGAGTAATTTTAGATTTTAACTCGTATATTTTCGTTTTCGTAAAAGCTTTAATTTTATACCCTTGCATTTTTTTGTTAAAGTCAATATTTTCGAGTAATTAAAAAAAAAACGTCTAGGAATACGAATTTTCGGGGGTGAAAATTGCAATTTTCAGTTCGTAAAATCTCGAAAAATATACATTTTAGCAAAAATGCGGTATAAGACCTTTCCTTCTTATAATTTGATCAGATTAGATTATGTTTCTTTTAAGCAAAAAAAATGACTATGTAGATTTTTATGTACATACTTTATGAAGCATGTTGAAAAAGAAAATATGGAAATTCATTACACCGTTTTTGGGCTGAGATTTAAAAGCTTACTTACTTATGATTACACCGTTAGATATACTGGAAGTACTTTAGTTACTCCTAAAAATACAGTAAGGGAGAATGCCGAGGGTTTAGGTTAAATATTCAATATTTTTTCTCAAAACGGTTCTAACGATTTCTTGAAAATACAGGTGTGAGACTCTGTGGTCGTAGAAGTTAATTTTTTTTAATAATCTACACCATGATGTATAGGCCTTACTTTCAGACTTACACCTCACCGCCTGTGATTAGAGGGTAAGGTTTCCTTTGTGTGTTTCACAGACTTCTGCCCTCGGGGTTCATCGGCTATCAGCTGATCTGGCGGTGTTTATGCAGAGCCACTTATAACTACTGATAGACTCCATACAGGAAATCTACATTAAAAAATCCATTGTGCATCTAACTTAAGCAATTATAGTCTGCATTGTTGTCGAGATGTAGTATGTTTTGCGTCCTCCTTTTGGCTCTTTGCCTGTCGAGCTGTTTGGCCACGTTGGGTAGTGCCCCCAACATGATGTGCATTTAAGAAAAACCGCTGCCCAAAGGATCACTACTTCCACATCCGGATTTTCTATCCAAGTCACACAACGAAAAAATTTTGTATCTGGAAATAATTGTTTATGGAACTTTAATAATATAATATTTGAAATCCTCTACCCCAAAAACCCATAAAACGATACCCCACATCGGTAGTGGGATGAGGGTGGTGACAGGGGGTGGGATTGGGGGGTGGATAAAGTAAAAAAATATGTTGAGGTTTCTGGTTCTTGTACACACACTAAATCATATTTTTTTCATCCCCTTTAATAATGGGGTGGGGGTGGTAATGGGGATGGTTAATGTCAAAATTTTTTTTGAGACCTTAGCTTCTCTTTTCTATACTAAATATCAATTTTATGAACTCTTACCTGCTTGATTTACCTACTTACTCCAAATTTACCCCAATTTACCTCCCAACCCTTCGACGGAACAAGATGAAAATATAATCTAATTCTAGATCTCGTTAAAGTACATATGTGTACCAAATTTCAAGTCAATATCTCAAACGGTTCCAGAGTAAACGTGGGCACAAAAAAAGCTACAGACGGACAGACAGAATTTTCTTTTCTAAGCCTATTTGAACAATAAAAATGTTCATTTTTTTTGTCGTTACTATACTTCCACTGGATGTGAAGTAAAATGATGTTCCAATTCTAATAGGTTCTTGATCTAGATCTGAATCAGATATTGAAATATCAATTCAGTGAACACTTATGACATTCACGATCCATCTAAGTGTAAAAACGTTCATAATGACACTTACTCTAACCTTCGAATATTTCACAATAATGTAAGAAGTATAACGAAAAACTTTGTTAGCTTTCAGATATTACTCAAGTAATTAAATTTAGATTTTGACTGTATAGTCTTAACAGAAACATGGCGGGTACATGATTCCCAATTTAGATGGCTACAACATCCTATATAGCAGTGGACAATTTAATCAATCCGATGGGGTGGTAGGTATATGTAAAGAATCACTTGCGCTATGATTTTGAAGTAATTAAAATTTATTATAGTACAGCTATTAAAATTACAATTAAACTAAAAGACAGCACCATCTGAATACCTGCTAAATATAGATCACCTGCTTCCTCCAAATAAATTTAACAACCATTTAAATCAGTACTTGAAAAATAACAACAATCATTTCTGCAATATATATAGTTATAGGTGATATTAACATAAACATACTCGATTTAAACGAAAATGGGTTAAATTTAGCGACTAACAAATAACAAATTTGCAACAAATTTCACAAACATGTCTAGATCACATATTTATTAAAAACATTGCTGCCAGTCCATTAGCCTTAGTAATAAATACACATGTAAGCTACCAGCTACAGTTGTTCTTCAATTTCAAGTTGAAAACTATCGATGTGCACTTGACACAAAAAGAAAAATCATTATTAAATATCATAAATTAAAACAATTATTAGCATCAGAAACTTGGCAAGAAATATATATAATAATATAAACAATGTTAAGAAAGGGACCAATTTATTTGCAAACATTATTATATTAAAAATGTACTCAAGAAATCATGCATAAAGTAAATAAAAATAAAACTACGTCACGATAGGGTTGATAAATTCAATTAAAATTAGAGATAGGTTTTACAAAGAATGACAAAGAAACCAAAATAACATAACGCTTCTTAAATTTAAAAATTACAGAAACGTTTTAAACCAAACTATTAAAATTGCAAAAAATACTTATTATAAAAATCATATTAAAAAACATAAAAACAACCCCAAAAAAATGTGGAAGCAAAGATAAAGCAAGTCAGTCCCAATACAACAGAAAATAATGCAATACGAGAAATTCAAAATGAATCCGATATAATTACTTCCGATTCAAATGAAATTTCAGATACTTTTGTTGATTATTTTAGCAGTGTGGAAACAATCTCTCAATCAAGAGAACGGTACCAATGAATGATTTAAATGTAAATAATAAATACTAACCAAACTTACTATATCAGATACAGAAATCTGAAATTATAGATATAATAAAATCCCTAAAAGCTAATAAGACTTCTGGATTAGATGGTATAACATCCAATATTTTAAAGGAAATCGCTACTTTCATTGCTCCTCCTCTCTTTTTCTGGTTAATAAAATTATCAGCAAGGGCTACTTTAATTCTGCGTTTAATATCTCCTGTGTTAAGCCTATATATAAAGCTGGTGATAAACTACATCAGTGTTCCAACTATCGACCAATTTTATTAATATCGTCTTTAGCTAAAGTTGTAGAAAAAGCCATACATAAAAGATTAATCAAATATCTGGTATTATATCTTAAATGATAAGCAGTTTGGCTTCAGAGAAACTTCAACTCAAGATGCCATAGCGTATTTCGTTTCAAAAATTGATAATGGTAAACCAACCCTCTGCATCTTTGTAGAGTTGGCTAAAGTCTTTCACTGTGTCTACGGAATTGCTAAAAACGCTCCAAGAAGTTGGTATAAGGCGAAAAAGTTATGATCTTTTTAAATCTTATTTAACTCGCAGAATGCAAAATGTAAAAATTAATGACATATTCAGTCATACGAAAGCAGTTCAGTATGGAGTGCCACGAGGTACTGTACTCGGTTCAGTATTATTCAGCATTTATATAAATAATCTATTTACTACTAGTACTTGTGGAGAGATTGTTTGCTTTGCTGACGACACGGATATCCTGTACACTGCCAACTCATGGAATGATGTTATACACATGGCTGAAAATGATTCCAAAAACATTACATTATGGTTTGACTCGCGTTTGCTAACACACTATCAGAAATGAACTTCCTGCCATTTACCACGAGTACTGTGTCTCTACCAGTTTTAAGGACACTCAAAATAGAATTAGATAACTCAATGTTTGAAATACCTCCTACAAATGAAATTACATATCTAGAACTACATATAGATCCATATCTAGTATGGGATAAATCATGTCGTAAAAAGGATTCGCTGTTTACTATCTAAAGTTAAATACCTTTCAAGGTTTATGAATACAAAAAGTTTAATGATAGCATATTACGTCTTAGTGGAGAGCCAACTTAGATATGGAATAATTGCTTGGGGTGGGGCGTATGACAAACATATGAAAATGTTAGAAATCATACAGAAATGGACGTTAAAAGTAATTTTTAAAAAAGAGTATACCTACTTACCCCATAGAATCACTTTTTCAAATGGCTGAAGCTTTAGATATAAGACAATGGGGAACTTGCTCATTTTATTTATCTCATTAAAGTGTGTGTTTATGTATAAAAACACGCCACACCGAATATCAGCTCTTAAATCGCAGTACTTATTTTGCAATAAATAATTAAAGTTGAAATCCTCGTGAAAAGCACTGTGACGTCACATCGAGAAAACTAGTCTCGCGAGAGACTAGGGCGGCGGTTGGCTTTGAGACTAATTTGCGTTTTAGTTTTGTCGCTTCCTAACCTAACTTTCGTGTTTACGTTTGGTTGTGTGAAAATGTTATGTTGTGAATTCACGTATTTTGAAGATTTTGTTTATTTAGTTTATGATTCTGTTTTGTGTTGAGAAATGGAAAATACTTATTATAAACACTGTATAGTGTCACAGTGTAATAATACAACTTTAAATCAGCAAATAAAATGATTATTCTTGTGCCTAAAGATAAAAATCGCCGGTCAAAATGGCTAATAGCATGCATAAGAAATAATTTTGGAGATATTTCTGAAAAGAACAACGCCATTTATGTATGTGAAGATCATTTTAATGTAAATACCTATATTAAGTATAGCCAAAATACTAAGAATTGAATTTTTAGATAAGATATTATATTACAGGTTACAGGTCAGTGTTAAAGCTTATTTTATTTTACCATTGAATAGAGTGTCATAAACTTTAATTTCTTTATATACTTACTACGTTTACTTCTAACTCTCAGTATTTTTAATGTATGTATTATCTACACTAGGAAAATTTTCTGATTGTCCTTTTGAAAAACCTGCATCAGTCATTTTTAACTAACATGTTTACCACACAAGCTTATATAAAAATAACAAATATCACTCAATATCAACGAATATTGAAGATGTTTTTCCAACGAATACGTATCTGTATATGGGCTTTTACACGGAGTAGTATTTAAATTTTAGGTTAGGTTGTGTTCACTGCAGTTGTTTCTGACAAATGCACATGCGCATGCGGAATTGTCAAAGCCGAAGCCGAATCGGTGTCGCTTGACGCCGTCGTCCGACTTTCTCTATCTGACGTCACGTTTCGTGACTGGGTAAATTCAGGCAGATTTTAATCGCTTATATTTCTGGAAGAGATTTTTTTTTATTTTTGTTGTCTATGGGGTTTTTAATAATGATGTTAGTTTACGATTTTAAGTATTTTAATTCAATTTTATTTTCTGGGCAAGTTCCCTATTACATAGTGCTGCTGTTATAAATCGCTTAAAAATTAACAAACTAAAAGAAGATATTCAACACAGAGATGGTATGAGAAAACACAGACAAGATTTCTTTTGTGTTGTACCATCTCTGCTACTCACCATTTATTTACCAAATTACGATATTTAATTTTTCTGCCTTATAGTATTATATTTTTTTCTTTTCAATTTCTTTTACATAAATAACTTTTATATTTATATGTGTACTATATTTTTTGGTAAATAAATTATTAGTATCATTATATTATTATTATTATTGTATTTTTATTATTATTGTATTATTATTATTATATGACGCAATCTAATTTTTGAAACCGAAAGCTGAACATATATTAAAATAATATGTGTATTATACGTGAGAAATATATTTGATATACATTTTTACATTTTTTGCTTATCAGTTTACTCAAATGCCCTCCCTGTTCGTTAATAAGAGGATAAGGTTCAACATAAAATACACCCTGACCACGTAGTAAACTAATAAAGTTCAAACATAATGAATGCCTGTTGGTCTACGTTATTAACTTGATGTGTCCATATCTGTAGTTAGTTCATAGCGGATATTGAGCTATCCTAATTCTGCACTAAACTAGTGGGTATGTAAATTGTTGACCAGTGTCACTACATAACTATGCACCGAACTAAGTTTAACTATAAATATTTGTAATTCATTAACTGTGTTTCGTCTTATACTCGTAGCTAAATGAAATATGATACTACTGATTACAAGAGTAATATTACTGAAGGAATAATTTTTCGTTCTGTGGAATAAGAGAAAAAATATTGTATCCATTTGACCTTCACCTTACACTACCCAGGTAGCAAAGGCACGTGAAAATGACGTGAAAAAATGGTCAGGAGTGCCGAGAAATGACGAGTTAGATGACGTAAATGAAACGTGAAAATTACTTCCTAATGTCTCAGACGAATGACGTCTTTTTCAGGTTATATTTGGTAATCCCCCCCACAGGTTTTTAGTAATAGGAACATATAAAACTACATACTAGTTAGTAATCTACTTGATAAAAATAAAATAATTAATGCATAAATAAGTTTTGTCCTAATGAATTTGTTTGTTAGCCATCCGTAATTATATTTACATTAACATATCTAATATTGTTTACCATCACTCTAACTTTTTCTCACAAGGGTTGCCTGCAAATTATAATGTTTATTAAGTTATTAAATTCATTAATGTCCTACAAGTCTGTTATTTTACAATAACGACCCTATTTTGAGATACATTAAATGAAAAATAAAGCCCTAGGGCGTTATGAATATCTATAACGCCCTAGGGCATTATAAAATTATAATACAACCCAAAACAAGCAAATTATGATAGCGTTATTGACAAACAAAATGCATTGCTATGCAACGTCGGCGTTTACAAACAATTTTGATTTTTACTCTCTTTTAAATCAAATCGTTCTGAACATAATAGATGTCAAATTAATAAATCGTAAATGTCAAAAAAAAAATTCGAATTAAATAACAGACTTGCAGGACATTAAACGTTGAAGGCACCACGGGTGTTATAGGATAATGACGCCCTCGGTCGACGTACACTCTCTCGGGCCAGAGGCCCTCGGGATTGTACACTGCCGACCTCGGTGCGTTATTATCCTTATAACACCCTTGGTACCTTAATAACTATTTTACTTACCTTTACACCAATTGCGGTCCGTAGGATTTGAACCAGGCATGTATCTGCTGTCCGATTACAGTACTGACGCTTCAACCAACTGAGCTAGCTTGGCGACCGCTATTTCGGATGCTAAAAGCAGTATTTATGGTGGTGAATGAAATCTTTATTATGTGAAATTGAATTTCTTGCCTTATTTAAAATATATGAAAATCTTTCAGGTTCTCGCTTCGAGTTACTAGTATTTTTATTTATTTATAATTATTAAGAAGAACTTATTTAATTTAATTAAACTGTCACCAGTGTCACCTGAGAAGTACCTACGAGTAGTTGTTGAACAATGTAATTATTACATTAATTAGTATTAGTGGCGGTTCGTTAAAAAAAAATATATTTTCCCCAGATCTCGAAATTGAAGAGCAGAGAGGGAGAAATCCGAAAAAAAAATTTTCCTTTTCTCAACTTTGATGAGCGCTGGAGGGGAAGTCAGGAAGGAGTCAACTATTTTAAGAATTAAAGTTTTAAGTTGGTACTTATACAAACCTGGGAAGCGTGTTGGAGAAAAAACGGTAAAGGTGTAATATCGTCATCTACAACATAAATAGAATATTTAATGGTCTAAAACAGACCTAAAATTGAAAAAACCAATAAGCAATTATTACCTTAAAAAAACAACTAAAATTTTTTTCGCAATAAAAAAAAACGGAATGAGCAGGGGTCGAACCGCCGACCTCATGACTTGGAAGACGACGATTAAACGATTAACGATTAAAAGTATTTATTAGATATTTTTTAAGTTGACATATCATGGGCTATATTTGATTATCTCGTGTACCTCATTATTACAATCACATATTAGTTAATTAGAACGCTACATACGTCGCGGGGACGTGAAGCGTCCCAATCCGAAGATGTTAGGCGAGGGAGAATTTCAAGCCGCCAGAGCTTTATATAAGTTAATCGCACTCCGAAACGAAAAGATCTTGCGAATTTCTTTTAATATACAGGCGTTTAAGTTAATTAAAATATAGGTTGAGATTTGGTATGTTGAGCAGTTAAGGTTAAAAATATGCAGGAAAAAAATTAGAGGAAAAACCTGCTTTACGACACTTCTGTCAAAGTAATAATACTGCGGAATGGTAATATGGTAAAAGATCTATGTGTGGATGACGCAAATTAGGTGTTGTATTGTGTAGCGATAAAATATTTCCTCTCGCTGGATTCCTCGGGGAAAATTTGGGGGAGGGGGTGTTGGTGGGGTTGTGTGTTTGTTGGGGTGGAGTGGGATGTTTTGTGTGGGTATTGTTGTTATGGTCGTCTCATATGGTAAATGTCTAGTTTCTGATGTAGGAGTCCGTGTGTGTGGTGTGTGTTGTCATACTGTCTCACGTGTGCTATGTCGCTGGTCAGGACGGAAGTGGACGCTTTTACGGAGAAGAACTTCTGGGCCATCTCCCTGATGTAATCTGTGGTTCTTTGCAAACCGCAAATCCTATGCAGCTCTTCAGTCGTGACATATCGATGCGAGTTTGTCAATAGGCGAAGCAATTTGTTTTGTGTGGTCTGAATACGATTTAATTGCGTATTCGAGGCCGCGTTCCAGACCACGCAGCCGTAAGTTAGGATCGGGCGAAAGATCACTTTATATAAAGTTATTTTATTTTCCAAAGTTAGTTTGCTCCACCTATTGACTAGCGGATACAGTCGACTGAGAGCTGCATATGTTTTATTTATGGCCGCCGTAATGTGCGGCCCGAAACAAAGTCTCTTATCAAGGGAGACGCCCAAATACTTGATGGTGTTCTTCTCCGTAATGTCCTGTCCCTGGATTTTAATTTTGCTAAATGTCTTAATGTTCGTGTATTTTCTGTGAAATGTTACTGTCTCAGTCTTGTCGGGGTTTATTTTTATTTTCCAGACCGCGTAATAGTCCAGGATCTTGTTTATATGATATTTGACTTTTTGTGTCGCGGTCTGGGCATAAAAGCTGTGAGCAACTATAGTTAGATCGTCAGCGTAAAGTAGCGTGTTTGTATTGGGGTACGTGGGTAAGTCTGCTGTGTAGAGTTTAAACAGGATGGGAGCGAGGATAGACCCCTGAGGAACACCTGCGGAGAGCCTTGTCCTGGTCGAGAGCGTGCTATTTATCCGCATCAGAATATATCTATCCGAGAGATATGAGGCCAGCAGAGCCGTTATATATTTTGGGAAATTATGGATTTTGTCTAATTTATATATAAGCCCATTTCTCCACGTGGTGTCAAAGGCCTTAGCAACGTCAACGAGCAGCACCACTGTGCACTGCTTTTTATTGTACCCATTCAATATATCCTGCACCAGTTTAGATTGTGCGTGGGTGGTACTATGACCACTCCTAAAACCAAACTGGTGCGTAGGGATGAGATGTTTCTTCCCCACGAACCGATTGACAATCTGTAAAATAATTTTTTCGGCGATTTTTGCCATGGTATTTAATAAGGAAATAGGCCTGTAGCTGCCTGGCTCGTGGGGCGGTTTTCCTGGCTTTAAGATGGGTACAACGATGGCCGTTTTCCATTTTTTGGGAAAATACTGCAATCTCAGGATTGCGTTTAGGAGGTAGGTTAACTGGACTAAGGCTTTTTGGGGTAGGTTTTTAAGGATGATGTTGGGGATAGTGTCAGGACCGGGGGCTTTGTTATTTGGAGTACATTTAATATGTTTTTAACGTCCGCAGGGGACGTTAAAATTTTTGGTAATTTATTAGGAGGGATGGGGTAAGAAGGAGACAGGTCATGGACCTGTTCCTGGAAAGGGGTGTCGTTGGGTGGGGTGGTTGTAGTCTGTTGTATGTGTGTTGCTATTAGATCGGCTTTGTCATTGTCGGTCGTGTGTTTTTGCCCGTCTTTTATTAGGGTAGGTATCAGGGGGAAGTTTTTTCGAAGTAGTTTTGACATTCTCCACAGAGTATTGTCTCTCGTGGAGTGCCTTTACTTTTGAGTTCCAAGTTTCTTTTCTGTGTTATGCTAGTTTGTCTTTAATTGATTGTTGTAAATCATTCATTCTAGCTTTATCTATATTTCTTCTGTTCCTTTGGTACCTCCGGAAGACGACGCCTCAAGCACTCGGCTACCAATCTTTCTGAGACTACTTACCTAAAGACTTTATAGTTGGAACTGGAACACGCAACGGATAGATTTTGCTTTTTAATGAATTTTAATCTAATTTTATTATTAAAAGAATAGATAGAAATATAATTTAAACAAATAAACTGCCGAATCTTTGCAAACACTTTCGAATATAAATTATTTTGGATAATGTTAAAAAACATTATATCCTCGAATAAAAACGCCAATGCTTATCCCTCACGACACGGTTTATATTTTTTTTAACTTTGCACTCTGCTTACGATAACAAAATGCCATTAGCGAGTTTTAAACTTTGTAATCCGATAAAATATAAATAAATTTAACACCGAAAAAAGACGACAATATGACGTGATGTGTAGCACGTCATTTTAATGTCATTTATAAGACGTCATTCTGTCGTCGATTTTTAGTGCCCTGACGTCTTTTTGACCAGAATCACCAGATTTTGACGTCATTATAACGTACCCTTGCTACCTGGGTACCTGATTATATAAAAAAAAATTTCTAATGTATTTTGTAATTGGAATCCTTTAATGAATTATAAGACATTAAAATTAGAAAAAGTAAGATATTAGTACAGTCGAATTGATTTAATTCAATTTTATTCAGCGACAACATTCCACTAGAAATGTTATTGTTGATTCTTATGCATTATGATCTCCTGATTACGAAAAAAATATTTATGCCCAAAAATTTCTGATACGTCAAAAGTTATAATATGCAATTCTTGACGCGCGTTCACGGATTTTCTACTTATCTGCTTAATATATCTTGTACTAGTACTCGAATGGAAATTTTAGAAATACTGGCTTATTTGAAATAAAATTCTTAACAAATATAGATATGTTTATATACATATGCATTATTAAGCCCTTCTTGCTTGCTTTCCCCCCTTAATTTGTACACAACTGGCGAAATATTTATTTTCTTGGTTTCCTTTTATTTTTCAATAATTTCTACGCAAAAAATATACTCTTAATACATTGCTCTAGAGTGCCTATTTCTCGAGATATTTGAATTCGAAAAAGCTTTGAAAATAAAACAATACCTTTTGCAGGTATTTGAATAAATGTTCAAATTGGGCTCCACTGACTTCTATACATTTTCTTAATCTTGTGCTAAAAGATCTCCCTACATTAAAAAATATGTTTGGCTCGTTTCTCATAAAATTGTTGCCATAATTCCTGGCGACTGTTGATCGCTTGCGCATAAACTAATAATTTCATATACCCCGAAAAATAGAAATCTAACGAGTTTAAATCAACGAAGTGGCCATTGAAATTCGCTTCCTCGGCCAATCCGTCGATGGGAAATTATGCATTTAAGTCATTGCGGACTGCAATAGAATAATGGGGGGGGGGCATCTTGCATGGACCAGATATTCCTCCTTAAATTTAATGACAAAGTTTCCTGCTCATGAAGCTGGAAATGTGATTCTCTGGGTAAATGTGAATTCTCAATATTCCAGATATGAGCATTTCTCCAATTAAAAACTCCTCTGTGGGTGAATGTGGCTTCGTCGGTAAAGGTAATATTTTTAATAAAATTAAAGTGTTCACTTTGTTTACCTCGAATAAATTGTGAAAATTCCACTCGCTGAGGAAGATCCCTAGGTACCAAATTATGAACAAGAGTGAACCGATATGATTGTAATTTATCATTCTTGAATATTCTAAAAACTGAAGCATTGCTTATTCCAACAGTTGCCGATAAACGTCTTGTAAAAGTGATCTGTCCGGCAGACCAGACCAGTGTATCCTTATATATTTGGATCCGCTGAAACCGAATCCGAAGTCAGAATTGTCAGATTGGCTCGAACCCTGCGAAAATATTGATTATACTTGTTCAAAATTATTACATCATTATTGTTTGTAACAACAATAATAAATTATTTTAAATAAATTCATTATGCACATGTACAGATTTCTCTTTGTACGCCACTGACGGCTTTATATAAACAAATAACATATACAAATAATATACCAATCGATAGAAAAAATAATGGTCTTTATTTTTTATATCTTGTAGAATTTTGATTTATTGGGCCGTTTCAGAGGTATAGCCAAACATGTGTCGTTGTTGGAAGGCTCCTCACCCTTCTTTTTGCTGTGGGGCCTTAAAAAAAAGAAAATAGCAAAAAGCAAATGGACGGTCTTATGCAAAATTTTATACTCTATCGAATGGCGCCAAGGTCATTCCTCTAGCTCCTACCATTTTTTGAGAAAAAAATATATATATAGGCAGATACAGGTAGTTCCTTGGAGGGGGAGCAGGCATGATTTCTCGGGGTGGGTCTGTTCAAAAATCTACTTATTTTGACTAGTTCTATTCATGGTTGAAAGGATTTGCTATTACTCAAAAGTAGAAATATCAAAACACCTAATTCACTAAGAATTAACTCGTTTTTTGATTATAATGACCTTTTAAGTAGGACATATTTTGACGGCTTTGAGATTTTGAAACATCAGTATATCATCATTAATTTTATATCAAATTCAGTTTGTAACAATGAAACCCCCACGGACGTCACAATAAACGTATTAACGCACTCTACTATCAACAGTAGGATGTCTTTTAGAATATTAGTGTAATAATTGCAGATTGTTTCTCATTTCACGAAGATCGTTTGTGAACCAATTAATTGATTGCTTTTTTTCAGTATTTATTACTTTTGGTTTTATCGGGAACATAATATCAATTGCATCAGTTATGACACCAATAAACATTTCAAATCTTGTTCACGCTGAAGTCAGAGTTCTATATAAAATTCCAATCTTGTGTCAAGAGAAAATTATTTAAGTTAGCAAGCCCTTCATTTAAAGAATGATAATTTATTCTTATATTGTTTGACATTGTTTCGATACTAGTAAGTGCGTATGGCAAGATGATCATGACACATAGTGTCAACGACGTTAACTTCATAGTTGTTGGGATACACATTAGTAAAAATGTTATCCAAACAGTTAATGATTCTGGTATTTGCTTGGGTTTGGGTGCAAGGCCAAAAGATTTAAATATGTTTGTTACGATTTGCGTTTTGCGATCATTTTTATTTTGAAATTGGACATTAAAGTCATCCGAGACGAAAATTAACGAGTTACTTTTTGTCAGTATATCTAATGCCATTGATATTTCTTCGATAAATATGTTGAAATCGCCATTGGGAGATTTGTATTCAGTCATTATTCTTGTCATTTCTGTATCGACTGCTACTTCACGCTACTTATCGGTAGAAAAAAAGAAAAAACGATAAAAGAATGTATAATGAAAATTCTCGAGGATTTTACTGTGAACAGAACAAATGTATATAATAATTTTTGAACAAGTTGTTTACCCTTTATTTAAAATTACTCTGAATATGTGTGTTACATTTATCGGTTTGTAAAATAGAAAACTGATGAAAGAATCACCGACGTCAGCGTGGCGTCGGTAAAACATATAATTGTTACTTGTACTGCTATCTTAGATTAAATGACTATAATTCAACACAATCTATTATCAACGTATCAATTTGGCAAGGCAGTGTTTTTCTTTGTCCTGTAGTACAGCATGTGACAAAACTTCTTTCGTTTTCTTTCTACTAACAAATTCTTCTGCGTTACCTTCTGCGTCTTCTCGAACTGAGAAAGCCAATAGCTTATCTTCTTTTGTTAACTTCACTCAGACAAACAATAAACTATACTGGAATCAGAAGCAGTATTTCGTACTGACATGAAGTGGTCGTAGAGTGGTTGGCGAGAATTTGACACCACGACTGTCCAAATACCAGTGTTAGACACAAAGTATGTCGTCGGTAATGGCCCTGGAATGACAACATATGTTCAATGATAGAGGTCCAAAATTAACACACGCCAGGTATACTTGAGGAAATACATATCGTAGAACAAGGGGCAAGGATAGTAGTAGTAGTAGTCTTCGTAGGTCGATATGTCGGCTTTTATTGCTTTATGGGCAAGATTTTAGATCCGCTGGCCCCTTCACAATATCTATTAGCAAAGAATTACTTAATTACTACTAATTACTAAAAAATCAAGTTAGAGGGCGCAGTTCCATTTGTATTCACCTATTTCTAAATTGTATGCCAATGAAAGTGATGCAGGGATTATTATTATTATTATTAGATTAAATTTATATACCTATTGAATCCTTATTTTTAATTTAAGATTGAAAATGAGGTTAAAGTGAAAACCAATAGCCTCTCATCGTCTGTCAACTTCACTCAAACAACTAATCTGGTTCCAATATGGATGGATTTTTTTCTAAAGCAAGTGTTTTATAAGGACCAAAAAAATTGATCTAGTGATGATATTAACGAAAAACTCTATTTTTGAGCATACCTTTTTTTAATGACTGTACAATTACAGTAACAAAATGATGACATTTTGTTAAAAAAAAATGTGAAGACGCACAATTTTTGGTTTGTTGATACAGAAACAAACAAAGAATCATTTTGAAATTTGATTTATTATCTGGTCCTTAAAATATTTGACACAAGTATTACAGTTTTTAAGATATTCATCATTTAAACTTAAATATCTGCGAAACTATTAATCCGACATAAATATAAAAACAAACAAAAAAATCGGTCTGGGTCTCTAAGCTTTATTTTTGATTTCCGCCATTTTTTCGTTGAAATTAATATTTATTAAAGTATTTGCACAGAAACAGATTTTATATTTTTTCGAAAATCTCTTTACAGTTGAAAATACAATATTTTTTAAAGGAAGTGCTATAAATGAAAGAAAAAATTTTAGCGTCTAGACCATATATTAACGAAAAACAAAATTTTAATTTAATTTTTTTAATTACTCACTATATATACTACTTACAGTACATTTTCAATAAAAAAATGTGAAGAAGCACACTGTTATAAATCCTATATATTTTATCCTATGGAAATAGTCAAGAATCATTTGAAAGCTTAATTGATAAGGTTTTTGGGAGGGTCTTTGGCATTTTTTTATGTAAGTGCCATGAGATAAACTAAAAACTTATTATAAATATTGGAACACCACCTTTATACTTCCGGATCTAATAAACCATTAATTCTACAGAAATTAGAAAAAAAAAAACGAAATTCTTTCTCAGTCAACTAGTTTTCGCATTTGTTTACTAATTATTTGACGAAAATCGATTTGAAATACCTCTTTTTTCAAATTAAAATTTTCAAGCCGTTATAACTTAAAGACTACCAATTTATACAAGAAGTTGCATAGTTCCTTTTAATTGATTGATTGATTGATATACCAGCGTGCGGTAGGCATTACTGCCACTCCCAGGGGTTATACAGCTGGGCCTGCTACGTCCACGCTGGGTTGGGCTAAGGTCATGCTTGTTGCCAGCAGCGAGAGCCACATGGCGCATGGTAAAGGAATGTGGGATGGGAGGTGTAGGTATTTGTGAGATGCGTTACCGCATTGTGTAGTGAGGGAGCGGTTAAGCTCCCTTTTTTTGTATTTTTGGTTCTGGACTTCTGCCTCTTCTGGGATCTTCTTGTAATATATGTTTCCACGTTGTATCGCTGATGTTTGTGCTCCTATTTTTGTAATTCTGCTTCTACAAATCTTATTCTTCTTCTGAGCCTTCTGATTCCTCCGTTTCTGATTCTGGTAGAGTATATATCGCTCCGATTTCTTTTTGGAATCCATCTTTTCTCCTCGTTTTTCTTTCCCAGTATGTTTGGTCCTTTCCCAGTTTGTTCATGATCTTCTGGATTGTTGTTTTCCACGTGTAACATGATCTCCCTATTTTTAGTTTGCTGCTGTTCAGTGTTAGTGCTTTCTTCTGTAGATGTGTTGGTTCCCTTCTTTGGACGTGTCCCCAGTACTTCATTGCGTACATTTCTATCCTTTTTGTGATTGTCTTTCCTTCTAGTAGTGTTGATGTTTTATGTCGCTGTTTTTGTCCTGTTGTTTTTCTGAGTAGTTGGATGATGTCTTTTTTAGCTCTTCTCAAACTTCTTCTGTTGGTTTTTGTTGTTGCTGCGTTTTTAACTCCATATGTCATCGTTGGCAGTATGATGGCTATGTACAGCCATTTGGTCAGGCCCCATGATAATTTGTTTTTCTCGATGAACGGTATAATTGTCCTTGTGACTCTGTGTGCTGTTTTTATTCTCTCCTTTACTGTTTCTCTCCTTTTCAGTTGGTTCGTCAGATATGTTCCAAGGTATTTCAGTTTGTTCGTTGTTCTTAGGGAGTAGTCACCTATTTTGTATTCTTCTCCACTGATCCGACTCTCTCTTGTTGATGGGTCTCGCTCCATTATTAGACTTTTTTTGAAGTTTATTTTCAGCCCAGATGTCTCCAGATGCGGTTTCATGTTTTCTAGGAAGCTAAGAATTTGTTGCTCTTCTTCTGCGAGGATTAGGAGGTCATCGGCGTATGCTGGTACGATTGGGGTTCTCAGTGTTTCCGTGTCTTCGTTGAAATTTGGTGTTTCCCTTATTGTGTTTTGTATTACCTGGTCTAGGACCGTGGTGAATAGTCGGGGGGATAGGGGATATCCTTGTTTGACTCCTCTGTTCCTTTGTGGCAATGATTTCATGGAGGCAGGCCTTTATTATCTTGTTTATTAGATAGTGCGGTACTCCTTTGTTATATAGGTTACTATGACCTCGTGACTGATGGTATCGAATGCCTTTTGGAGATATATAGCGACTATGTGCAGTTTTGTCCCTTCTCTCCATTTTTCTTCCAGTATTCTTCTGGTCGTGCATGTGGTCGTCCGTTGATCTGCCTTTGATGAATGCTATCTGGTAGTCTGGCGGTCTTCCAATGTACTTCTCTAGTTGTTCGAGTAGGAATTGTTCGTAGTACTTGTAACCGGGATCGTAACCTAACCGAAACCGTAACAGAAAACCGAAATGAGAGATTCTAGAAAACCGAAACCGTAACCGAAAACCGGATTGCCGCTGCTTTGAAAACCGAAACCGAAAACCAAATTACCGCTGCTCTGAAAACCAAAACCGGAACCGAAAACCGAAAATGGTGTACGTTAGGTAACCGCAAACGAAACCTCGCCGAAAAAAATTTCGTTTTCGGTCCCTGCAAGCATTAATTTAATTTTAACCGAAAACCGCATCGGAATTACGAATTTTTCCTAACCGTAACCGAAACCGAAAAAAACCGAAAGCGTAACCGAAAACCGAATGGATACTGCTTTGAAAACCGAAACCGAAAACCAAATTAATGCTGCTCTGAAAACCGAAACCGTAACCGAAAACCGAAAATGATGTACGTCAGTTACCCGTAACCGAAACCGAAACCGAACCGAAATAGATTTCGGTTTCGGTCCCTGGTATTTGTATCCTATGCTGCAGAGTGTTATTCTTCTGTAGTCATCTATATTCTGTGGCGAGTTGGTTTTTGAGAGAGGTATTTGTATAGTCGTGGTCCATTCCGTAGGCAGAGGTGTGGTTTCTGTCATACTCTGATTCTACATGATACATGATTTCTAGGGTTTGCTCCTTTAGCCTTTCCGTACCGTAGTGTATTAACTCGTTGTTTATTTTGTCTACTCCAGGTGCAGTGTTTCTTCTAGCTCTGGCTATTATTTCTATCAGTTGGTCTTTTGATGGTGGCTTGTCCAAGGGCCAGTGGTCCGTTTCTTTTATTAGTTTTGTTCGTTCTTTAGTTGCCTTCTCTTCTTCCTCTAGCTTCTTGGTCCAATGTTGCATTTGCATGTATCTTCTCTTGTGGGTACTGTTGTATCTTCTATATTTTTTTCAGATATCTGAAGGTTTGGTTTAGTCGTTGTCCTGTTCGGAGTGTTTCTATGTTTTCGAAGAATGATCTGCATTTTTCCTCGTCGTGGTTTCTCTCCGCCTCTCTTTTTTCCTTTAGAGCTTCTTTTAGCTTTTCGTTTAAGTTCCCCGTCGGTTTTTGTTTGCCTGTGGCCTTCATCTTTTTTAGCTGTTCGTACTTATTATTTTTTTCCTTTCTTGTCGGGCTTATAGGTGATCTGTCCCTTTTTAACATTTTTCTTGCTGCAATTTTTATTTTTGCTCCCATTGATGTCCAGTCTAATTCTTCTCCTGTCAGTTGGTTTTCAATTTCTTCGCCGTATTTCTTCTTAAATTCTTCGTATAGTAGAAAACTATTCCAGATACTGTGTGGTGTTTTGTTGTTTCCTTGATTTCTTTATTCTTCTTTTATTTCCAATTTTCCGTATAGGATTTTGTGGTCTGTATTGATTTCTGCTGTCCTTTTTGCTTTAACGTTGTTGATCCTTTCTCTTATCTCTCTGCTTACCAGGATATGATCTATTTGTGAGACTGAGCTTCCATTACTCCAGGTGTTAATGCAGGTTTAGCTTTTGCTCCATGTGTTTCTTATTGTTAGGTCAAACATGTGTGCTAGATTTTTCAGCGCATTTCCGTTTTCGTTAGACCATGGGTGGAGTAAAGTTTTTCCTATGGGGCTTTTATCCTCCTCCATCTGATCGTCTTTTCCTATATGTGCGTTGAAGTCTCCTAATAAATAGTATTATGGGCATTTTTCTTTTTTCGTCTCTTCTAGTTTCCTGAATATCCTTCCTGCTCTCTTGTCTGAGGGTACGTGGACTCCTCTCATGCAGATGTTGTCCTTTCCATTTTTATGATTGCCGTTGCTATGTTTTCGTTTATATTTTCCATTCCTATTTCGATGGGGCTCTCTCGTTTGGTTACCCATGCAACTCCTCTGCTGGTCTTTTCTTGACCCCACCCCCCCTCCCCCGGCTTAGTTACCATTTGTAATTTTGTGTGATTGCTGTTCCGTCTATCATACGTGTTTTTTGTATACATGCGACGTCGTCGATGTTTTCTGCCTACAAGGCCTCGTCGATTTTTTCCCTTTTTGCTCTCTGTATGCATCCTCTGACGTTCCATGTCGTTAGAGTTATCCAATCAGCTGGTACTTCCTGACTGTGTCTCTCTTCCGCTCTTTGCGATATTTGGTACCTGTTGATATTCGTCGCTTCCTCCCATTCTGGGCGTGCCGTTATTGCTCTGCTGGGGGGGGTTGTTTCTTCTAATCGTTCTAGTTCGTTTCTTTTCTGCGTAGTGATTACGTCGTAGTGATTTCTGTTATTTCTCTGCTTCCTGTACACAATCTCAATTGGCATGTTGTCGTCTTCTTATTGGTTGTGGGGTGAAAAGTTTTATGAATTCGCCCTCCTCATGGTGTATTATCATTGTTCTCCTCTTCAACTTTGCTGCTGCTGCTATCGTCTCCTGCCCACCCCAGAAACCGTCTATTCTCATATCTCCGATGAACGCCTCTATCTTTTCCTTGTTGGTGCTGTGTTGCTTGTAACGAGGTTCCAGTTTGTTAGTGGATGCTAGCATGAACGGGGTGAAATAATCTTGTTTTTTATATAGTCCGCCACTTGTTTCCGAAGATTTTTCATAGCGTTGGTGTGTGCCGGGATTGTTATGTTTCCTCCTTCTAACTGATGGTTTAGTACTCCATTTAGACAGTTCCCGTCGCCGCCGATTTTTTGTACCATGATGTGTCTTCATTCTTACGTTCTGTAGTGGATACATTATTTTTGTGTTTTCTGGAGAGTTATTATTTCTTGCTTACTTTTTGCTTATTCTTACGGACCTAAACTTTTTAATCAAATTCCTTAGTCTTACCAGAGCCGTACCAGATGTGAAATGGAAACAGTCAGTATGTTTTTATAGCATGCATGAGGTTTTTTAAATTTTAATGGTACTGAAACTAAGTTAATGGGCAACAATTTTTACCAAATTTTTATTATTTTTAAATTGATCTAATTTGGCGCTGAGTAATGTTACTCTAATGGTACGCCCCTGGTAGTCATATATGTATTTGCTGGAAGAGAATTGTTTATTAACTTATTTCTAATTTAATGCCTGACCTGTGTCAGGTCTCTTTATGAAATTCTTTAAGTTGTCTACAAATACCTAAGACTCCTCTGCTGGAGTCTTAAATAGTTTAAGGTAATAAGTGGACTTATCTTGATTGATTTATGGCTTCTTTTATGGATCCTTCGGGTCGGATAATATTTGTCAACTGTAATTTTTTTACACTGCACTGAAAGATTTAATCACCCGTATTAATTAAATATTAGCACTTATCACTTAATTGTTGTTATTCTAACACCATCACCGTATGCAGAATTTTTCACTTGACAACAAGTGTAATTTTGACCTATTTGGGCCAGTTTATTACCGGGTTTTTTTCCGATTTAAAGGGACGTTTATAATGAGCGTCCATTCACCGCAAGGTGAGACGAACTCAAGAAGTTACATAGTTCCTTTTCTTCTCAATTTTCTTTCTTAGCTCCTCTTCAGAGCATGGCATCCACCCCTACTTGAGTCCGCCAGCCGAAACATTTCCGATTTCAAATAATGTAATATAACAAACATTTAAAAAAAGTTTCACTGAAATTTGTTCTGTTCCTGTGGATTCTGAAGTAAAAACCTTCATTAATTCGACTAATAATAGACAAATAGAACAAGGAGAGTAGCAGTAGCCTTTGTCGGTCGGTTTTGTTTAGGCAGGCTTTTCGACGACCCGCCTTACTCTACTGATCCTTCAACAATATCTCTTGCCTCTACTATACTTAACACTTCACTCTGCTCTTGCATACTGGGGCGGTATGAAAAGAAGTCGTTTTTAAATAATATTAATTTTATTTATATCAATAAACATATAATTTCTTGGAAAAATATTTTCTTATTTGCATTTAAACGGTATTAATTTACGAAGTAATTGTATAACATAAAAATGTTACTTATATTCAGATTAAGCGTTGTTGCATCGACTGGTGGTACAAGAAGAGCAAGTAATATTTGAGAAAATCATATTATCTTGATACGCTTCCTCTAAAAATGCACATATATTGGAACCGCCCACTTCAGCCAGAGCGCAACCTCTTTCTGTTATAGGCTGTCCAGCTGAAATAACAAAAAAGAATCACATTAAAGTACTTTCATATTTTTAATATTTTAAATAAAAAATTAATTATAATTATCGCACAAGACAAAAAAATAAAAATTTCAAACCGAACCGTCACCAAGAGAATTAATATAAAGAGATCACTAAAAAGAATCCAATAAAATTGTATTCCGTTTTATATATACCTATCTACTTATTAGTGGAAGAAATTGAACCTTGTTAAATCATATCAATTTGGAGTAGGTGGAAAACGTGGAATATCAAAAATATACATGGCTAGATTATTTTTTTCCACCATTCAATTCGATAATTATAATGCCGTCGATTTTTTTATTATCTTTCACTAATAAGGTCTTCCAATAATAGGCACATGTAAAGCTGTCTTTATTACATATCTGTGATCACATCTTATACCTACGAAGTAGCTAAAGGTATCGATGCCATCAAGCATCGAGATTTTCAAGATAAACTAAAATTTATATGGGGCAAAAATGAAATTGATTCCAGAAAAGAATTGTAAAGGTACTTACACAAAACTTCCCTCTCTGTTTAGCATGATGAATTATTTTTTCTGTCTGATGACCGCCGGGTATATTTTTTTTATTAAAATTATATCAGAAATTTTCCTGGCAATAGTGTGGCAACTACATATCGTAATATCATTTCCTCTGTTCTTATTTTCTAAAGTGACCACCCGATATGTTTCAACACAAGTGGTTAGGTTTTCTTCTCGATAATTGTGTCAACTGCAGTCTAAATATTATTTCCACAATAGTTTCTTAATTATCTTTTAGAATGACCATCCTGTACATTTTTCACATGTTTTCTCTTTAACAGTTGTGTTAACTACATATGCGATATGTTATCGTCCTCCTTCAGATTTTTTCATATTTTTTTTTTAGGTTGACCACTCTTTCTTAAATATATTTTTTTGACAGTTGTGTTAAACCTCATGTAAAGTATTATTGTCCTCCGTCACATTTTTTCACTACTTCACTCTGTGTATTTTATTCATATTTTTCCTTTGTGTTAACAACATGCGAACTACACTCAAAGAAAACGATAGGTAAATTCAACCAAAAAGAGCATATGAAATCACGCCTATCTAGTTTCATAGTTAAATCAATCAGAAAAGAATAGTCATACAACTTTATTTGTTTTCGTAAACAAATAGTAGTTTAATAAACATATCTTCTTGTAACAAATTAAATAGTACAATGACATTTTTTTATGTTCACTAACCATTTTCAATTTGGTCTACAATTAAATAGTACAACGACTTTGTTTTTTGTTCACCAACTAATTTTTAGGTTGATCTACACTTTATTGTATGATGAAGTTTTTTTTGGTTAGCCAAAATCTCAGTATTGAGACATCAGACCACCCAAACCAAAGATTAGAGATCGTTTATAAGATCCATCCAAATATATCGATGACCCCTGAGAGAATTTGAACATTGCAATCATGTTATTAATTTTCTATAAATTCATAAGAGTATAAGATAATGCATGATTGATTATTGTCAGTGATTTGTATGTGGCGTCATCTGGGAATAATTTCTGTAATAGACTACGTGGTAAGCAAGCAAATTGTACGGTAATTCTTTTAGAACTTCTAGAAGACGACAATAATATTGGTTTGTCTACCAAGTACAATAATTCAGCGAACTAATACTGGGTTAGAATTACAATTCGATAATCGTTAAAAATAAAATATACTATTATCTAGTTTAATCTAACAGAATTCAACAAAATAATAGTCAGACGAAAAAAATAATAGTCTTATTCACCTATTCTTTAAGTTAATGTTTGTTTTGTTGTACGACAACTTTTTATTAATTAAAATAACAATCACCTCTTGTTTAAAAATACCATCAATATAATTTAGTTTAACAAAATTAACGATATTGTTAGTTAACCATTTTTTTTTGTTGAATTAACCCATACTATTTCTTTGAGTGATATTATTACCCTCCGTCACAAGTTTTCATTACTTTTTTATGGTGACCACTGACCTCCCTGAATATTTTCATTTTCCTTGACAGTTGCGTTAACTGCATGTAAAATATTACTGTCCGCCATCACATTTTTTCACTTATTTTATGGTGACCACCCTTTTTCATATTTTTCTTTTGACTGTTGTGTTATAACAACATGCGAAATATTATTACCCCCCATTACACATTTTCACCATTTTTTAGAGCTGTATATTCTCATTTTTCCCTTTTCCCTTGACAGCATGCGAAATATTATTGTCCTCCATAACATTTGTTTCCTTTTTTTTATAGAGCAATCACCCTGTATATTTTTCATATTTCTTCTTCCTTGTAAGTTGTGTTAACTGTATGCCTAACATTACTGTCTTCTGTCGCATTTTTTCCTTAATTATTTTTCTTGATTCAGCCTGTATATTTTTAATGGAAATATACCCTGGTTCTTTGCTGGCAATAGCATCAACTACCGACAAAATATTATTCTTCTTCGTCAAATGGCTGTGTAGATATAGCGCCTACAGATAGACAGAAACAAAACCGACAGACTGACGGAATTGAATGACTTTAATTTTCGCAATTTACATATATGTTGAAACGTGAAAATCCGGAGAAATCTCGAAGGGGAATTTTTACTTCCCTCGCTTTCTAAAGGGAAATATCATAAAAAAATCACCCTTCGAGATTTCTCCAGATTTTTATCTTTCAGAGTATGTAAATTACGAAAATTAAAGCGATTTAATCCCATCAGTCTGTCTGTCTCTCTGTCTGCCTGTCCATTGGCGTTATATCTACAAAACCAATATTTGGTAGGTAGTTGATGGCGTTACTGCCAACGAATAACTGGGATATAGTTTCGTTGAAAATGTACAGGGTGGACTCCGTAAAATATATAATTAAGAAAAAGGATGTGATGGAAGACAGTAATATTTGGCATGTAACAAAGATAATGAAAAAAATATCATGAAGGCAATAATGTTGGCATCTAGTTAACGCAACTGTCAAAGAAGAAAATTATGAAAAAATGCAACGGAGGGTAATAATATTTCGCATGCAGTTAACACAACCGCCAAGGAAGAAAAATTTTAAAAATATATAGTGTTCACCCTGAAAAAATTGTAGAAAAGTGTGACAACAATAATATTTCGAATGTAGCTATCAAAAAAAATATATTTAAAAAATTTTCACCCTAAAAAATTTAATGAAAAAATGTAAGAAGGACGATAATATTTTGCATGCAGTTAACGCAACTGTCGAGGAAAAAAATGAAAGTATGGTGGTCAGCATAAAATTTTAAAAAATGTGACGGAGGGTGATAAATATTTCGTATGTTGTAACACAGCTGTCAAAGGAAAAATATGGAAAAAATATATACGGTGGTCACCTTAAAGAATGTAGTAAAAACAATATGATGGAGGATAATGATACTTCGCATGAAGTCAAAAGAAAAATATTTAAAAAATATACAGGGTAGTCACCATAAAAAAATATGAAAAAAACCTGAAGGAGGACGATAAAATCGCATGTGGTTAACACAGCTATCAAGGAACGAAAAATATACAGGGTGATCACTCTAAAAGATGATTAAGAAATTATTTTGAAAATAATATTTGGGCTGTGGTTGACATAATTATCGAGGAGGAAACCTAATTACTTTTGTTGAAACATATACAGGGTGGTCACTAAAAAACAGGAGCAGAGGAAAATGAAATTATGATACGTAGTTGCCACTGAAGCCAGGAGAAACTCTGATATAATTTTAATTAAAAGAATATACAGGGCAGTCACCCGACAGAAAAAATTATTCATAAGTAAAAGATGCCAAATAGACAGGGAAGTTTTGTGTAAATACTTTTACAATTTTTTCCTATAATCAATTTAATTTTTGCCCCTAATTAATTTTAGTTTATCTTAAAAATTTCGATACTTGATGGTATCGATACTTTTCCTCCGATACAATACTGGGCAATACTTATTTCAATTAAGGAAAAAATGTTTGCACTTACTCGGGGTTGTATAAGTAAGTTTAACACATGCAAATGCGTCGTCTGCAGCATCCGAACAGTTTGCAGTGTCAATTTGAGTGTTATCCATAGGATCATTGCAAGCAGCTCCATCAGCAGCTAGTGTAGTACAAAGATAGCATTCCAAAGGCTCTCCTTGAGTAAAGACTGAAAATAAATATAAAAAATTTTAAAATATGATCTATATAATATAGCGACTGATACTTTGTACTTTGAATTTACACAACAAAAATTATTGTATGCACGTTAAGCATAGCATAATAGTCAGTAATAATAAACATCAAGTCGACTGGTAGGTCTCCCTGTTTCTCTCGACATGGCGTATAATTATACTCGTTAGCACTTGCTGCAATTGCAGCAAGTGCTGACAAAGTCGCCCGCCTTCGATTTTATATCTACTCTATATTCTACAAATGATATAATTTATGTTATAAAATGGCTCAATTCACCTTTCCACCTTGGAATTGTAACAGTCATTCCTATCTGTAGTCATAAAATCCTATAAAAATTCCTTAAATTACTTTATTTTATATTTTCCGTGCATGCATTACCGATTCTGTTATCCTTTAAAAAAATTAACTACCGCCGCTACTGTCGGATTCTTGAAATTGTTTCTTCCAGAATTTATATTTACGCAGTACACACATTCCAACGAGGAGCGTTTCCTCCAATGAGAATGCATAAATTGAACTCGTGGTGCACATTTGTCTGCCCGATAGGGATCGTATAAAACCCGTGCTGGAAAGGAACAAAAAAGACTTCACGGCCGCTCTTGAGCGTGCCCACAGCCGCCATCTTTTATCTGAATTTGAGCAAAAGAAAGTAAAAGTTCCAGTGTTGGAATGGTTTAGTTTTTTTAACCCTTTCACTGCTCAAAGCGTGTATACGCGCGAAAAATAAATGGGCCCACTGTGCTCCAAGCGCGTTAACTCGCCTGTCGTTTTTAAATTGGTTCAGACTGCTCAAAGCGATTTAACACGCGTATATGTACTATTAATACATTTTTATATACTTACACAAGTTTTTCTTGTACCTTAATATTTTTGATAAGAATGTTGTTTTGTTTTTATGTTTATGTTTACTTGTACTGTTTTTAAATATTTTTAAAAAATAAATTATTATTATTGAACCTAGAGCACTTGGTTTTTGTTTTTCTTTCAATTTTATATATAATAATAGACTATGCATACAATGAACCAAATCAAATAGTAACATAATATCGGATCTGCGTGCTCCAAGCGCGTATACTCGCAAGCGGTCAGTTTATTGCGCACTACACGAGAATTACGTGAAACCGCGCTGCGCAGTGAAAGGGTTAAACACTTCTTATAATAAATTTATTATTTCTTTTGTCTCGTGAATCCATTAATGCTTTTTAAGAATTAGACAAATGGTTATATTTGCTTTACGAGAAATAGATTAAAGTATTATCACTGTGTACGTGCTAAAACTGATATAATGTTCTAAATCTACAAACCTCTGGTACTCAACTATAAAGGTGTACCGTAATCTTGTCTTGGCCAGCATTTCAACATTAATTCGCTAATGAACTGTTTTTGTACATTTACGTTCCTTATGAAAGCTTTACCTTTTACCTTTCTCTTTTTCGTGTAAACAAACAGACTTGTTTCGCGAGTGATAGGTTTTAATCTTTTAAGATTTATATTCATTTACCATTAAAGAAATTATGTGAATAATAGTTGGTGTATACGCACCACATTTTGTATATTTTTAGTTAAGATTTCTTATACTATTTTTGGATTTTGATTAGATAAATATTTAATTATTCATTCGAATTTGTTTTGGATTTTCTTTTATATCCCGAATATCCCTTATATTGCTTTTAATATTTTATTACTTTTTAAATACGTATTTTTTGTATTTTGTATAATTATGTCTGTCTCCCAGTGAATACCTTTGACTGAATATTTGTTTGTCGTTTTTTATTAATCGTTAGCACACATTTATTCACCTATGCTCGGTATTTGTTCTCATTGCTCTATCGAAATATGCTTTGATTGTCAATAAATGTTTATTGTTAATTAAGTATTTTTATTTATTTCTCTATTCATTTAAATAACCCCTATAGAGACAGACCGTTATAGAATATGTTAACAATGTCCGCATTTTGAGCTGCCACATTAAAACTATCTCCAGTTTTTTTGTTGCTGAAACGCGTTATCGGTAAATCAGCATGTTTTTCTTATTACCTGGCTGCGACAACTAGGAGCGCCATCACTACATGATACAGTGCTGCTGCCTATCATCGTTTTTTTTAACGTAGATGAGTTATAATGCGCGTATCTATCTAACTTTGCGGGAAGCAGCACAGATTGTTGAAACAGTCTTAAAGTAGTGGGATAGCGAGTATTTACAGCGAACGTGACGCCGCAGATATGCTTCGAAAATTGACATCACACTACATAATATTAAATATCTCGGTTATTAAATCCTCAAAAAATCTGATTTAAGAACCTTAGTAACCCAGTGAACACTCAGTCGTTTAGAAAACGTTTATTTTACGAAAATTATACGAAATGATGGTTTAATTTTCGTAATCGTATATTTATTATACGTTTTCTGTAAACGTCTATAATATAAACGTTTTTATCACGTATATAATAAACCAGTGAAATATATATTTTTATTTATGTTATGCAAAATTCTTCTAGTTAATTTCAATACCTGTTAACAGTTTTACAAATGTGAGTTAAATGAAGAAATCTTAGTTAAAATCATATTTATTGTTTTGAACCAATTTATAATGAACGTTTTTTAAATGTCTATTTTATACGTATAATAATAGTATGATACAGGCCCGTAGCTAGGGGAGGGGGCAGGACGGGCGGCGCCCGTCCTGGAATAAGTTTCGCCCGACCTACGGTGATCGTAATTAGACCAGTAGAATTAGTAAAAAAAAGTCTGAAATTTATTGTAATTCGTTTCAGGATGCCACGCGGATTAAACGATAGTTTTATTGATTACGAACATGACCCTGAATTTGGTCCACTTTTTGACCGCCGGAACATTGTTTATTTAACGATTTATTGTTGAAAAATTCCAAAAAATCGACTTTTTTAAAGATAACTCAAAAACCTTTAACGATAGGTTTTTCAATTTGTAGATACTGTTAGAACTTCGGAAAACGGTTAATTTGAGAGGTGGTTCATTTAAAACGCTTGAAAATTTGTTTAAATAATTGCAAAAAACCGCGAAAATGTTCGTAATTTACAAATATTTTTCATTCTTTAACAAAAGCACTTTAGTACTTGAACAAAATATGTCTTTTGTTACCTCAAAGTTACCCCCAAAATTTCATAAAAAAATTTTAATTAGTTTAAGAGATATTCAATTTGTTTATTAAAAACATAAATAATGTAAAGTGCAAATTCACCCAGTTCCCGTTATCGTAGAGGGTTGATCCGGGCATCATTTTTTTCGTTGAGACTTAAGCTCTATGTTTTCATTAATGGTAAATCAAATTTGCATTATTTTCAACTTCAAAATGGCGTTTGAAAAAGTGTCACATTTTGAGGTTAGGTTTTTTGCTAATACTTATTAAACAAATGAAGACATTGCAACATCGTCCTCATATCTTTGTTGCTGGGTTCTTTTCACACATTTTCAAAAAAAAAACAATGACTCTGCAGTCTTACTAGAAGCCGAGATGTTTTTTTTTTAATAAATTCGTAAAAATTAAAAAAAAAAATAATTGTTTAAAACAAATTATTGTTTAATTATGAAAAAATCGACATGACAGATATTATTATTTCATCACGCTACCCCAGATTAAAAAAAAAGTCAAAATCTGAGATTTCATTTTATGAACATGTTACAGATATGACTCATGCTTCTCACTCCTATTCTGACGCTGATTTAAAATTAATTATTGTTATCGATGCAAATTAAATTTATTCCCCCAAATTCTGCTCTATTACAAAGATAGACTACTAAACTAGTTGTTCGCCAAGTTTCAGCTGTTAATGTTTATTAATAAACAAATTACGAATTTATTGAAAAAAAAAGTCATCTCGGCTTCTAGCAAGGCTACAGTCATTTTTTTTTTTTGAAAATGTGTGAAAAAACACCAGCAACAAAGATATGAGAAGGATATTGCAAAATTTTCAATTGTTTAAAAGTTATTAGCAAAAAACCTAACCTCAAAATATGACACTTTTTCAAACGCCATTTTGAAGTCGAAAATAATGAAAATTTGATTTACCATTAATGAAAACATAAAGTTTAAGTCTCAACGAAAAAAATGATGTCCGGATCAACCCTCTACGATAACGAGAACTGGGTGAATTTGCACTTTACATTATTTACGTTTTTAATAAACAAATTGAATATCTTTTAAACTAATAAAAATTTTTTGATGAAATTTTAGGGGTAATTTTGGGGTAATAAAAGACATATTTTGTCGAAGTTTCCAGCACTAAAGTGTTTTTGTTAAAGAATGAAAAATATTTGCAAATTGCGATAATTTTCGCATTTTTTTGCAATTATATAAACAAATTTTCAAGCGTTTTAAACGAAACACCTTTCAAATTAACCGTTTCCAAAGTTCTAACAGTATCTACAAATTGAAAAACCTATCGTTAAGGATCTTTGAGTTATCTTTAAAAAAGTCGATTTTTTTCAATTTTTCAACAATAAATAACGAATTACAATATGCATATTTTCTAATTCCACTGGACTAAATGGGGGCAATTTTAACTGTTTTTTTTTTTTAATATTTTGAAAGAGATTGGGTAAAAATTTTCTAATTTTTTCGGATTAAAAAGTTTTTTGGATTAAATTTTTTTTGGATTTCTCCCCCCCCCCCCCCCCCCTGATTAAAAAATTTTTCGGACTTTTTTACGGGCCCGTCCTGAAAAATTGTTTGCCCGCCCTGAAAGCACTTTCTAGCTACAGGCCTGGTATGATACATACCATATTTATACACCGTGAATGTTCCCGACGCAGTGCGCCTTGGACAGCCAATCACGAAGCTGCATATGCATCATGTGAGGTGGTAAGACATCAGGACTCTCAGACTGACCCGTTAGAACTTCGATTTCTTCTTAGATTTTGTAAAAACTCGCACTGTTGTGTTTATCATTGTGAGTGTGTGTATTGAAGGTATTAATTATTACCTGTTACCTTCAAGGTAAGAATCACTATTATTTATAGTAGTTTAGGGTTAAGGTTTAAGAAATTATTCTAGTCAATCTGTCATTTGACCCGTGAATAATTACTACAAGGACCTTTATGTTTGTATAACGTAGGAAGAAGATTGCTTAAACAAAGGTTTTAGAAAATATATAATATAATCTATAATATTGATAACTAATTACTACGTAGGAGCAACGGGGACAGGTGTAATTGCAAAATCTGCAGTGAAACACAAATTTTTACCATACTAACGGCTGTAAATGGTAAAATATTAAAAACAGAAAAAAAATAGTTTGAATACAAGTTGTGTATCTTTTTATTTTCTGCAGTATTGGTAATGTGTAATTTCAAAGTAGAACTAACATGAAAGGAAATAATTGAAAAAAACAGTTTGACCATAATTTTTTCCATATGGCGGATGTAGCGGCATGACATTTTTGTAGAAAACATTCCGCATTCTTCATGTTCCTTTATTCGTCGGATGAGTCGTACGCAGACATCCATCCGTCCCTTTTTTTACAGCGTCAATGAGACAGAGATAGCAAAACTGATGAATAATCACAGGCCCACAAAAAAAAAAGTTGTCTGCGCCGGGTACTGACCATCCTATCCCTTGTATTTTGATCCGCTGAACACGAATCTGACCTTAGTTTTTCCCCAGGACGTCATTTTTTTTTTAAGCAAAAAAGTGTTGGATCGTAATATTTATATATTTATTTGCGTTAAAAGAAAAACCTGATGTGCTGGGGAAAAACTAAGGTCAGATTCGTGTTGAGCGGCTCAAAATACAAGAGATAGGTATGGTCAGTACCCCGGCGCAGACACTTTTTTTTTTGTGAGCCTGTGTAATCGATGAATAATAGAACTCGCGGATTAATTAAAAGACTGGCAATCTCCTGCATTATACAAACAAAAAATTCCTCGTAGAAATTATTATTTTTTTTGCTCACAGAATATGTACTTTACAATCGGCAGTATGTGAAATGGCCAAAAATATATACTAGGTGTTCAAAAATATAGAAAATATAAAAGTAGTTGAAGAGATAACTATCCTTATTTTCGCGTTATTTGAAAAAGTTGTTCAACATGTTAAAATAAGCCTAGATACAAATTTTCACTCTTTTTTTTGAAAAATGTAAAAAGGTGAACTTAGTGTGTAATCGTTACATGTTATTTTCTGATTTATAATTAATTTAAAATGAAAAAAATTATTTCACCAAGAAAAATTAACACTTTTTTAATATTTAAATTTTATAAAATAAGAAACAATTATTATTAATACAATACCTAGAGGTTAAAAAAATATGTAAACTTTAGGAATCATTTGAAATGTAATAATAATTTCTGTTAGGAGTAATTGTTGTTGTAAAAGGTATCCTGTTTAGTTTCTCTATGATCCCGAAACTTGCTTTTACCCCCAATGGGTGCAAACCACCTCTAAATTTAAATATCTAATATTTGAAAAGTATTGTTGATTTGTTTTTGAAACGTAGGATATTTGTGTCCCTGGGATCGATGATTATGAATCCGAAGTCGAAATTAAAACATTCAAAATGGCAGCTCCAATATGGCGGATTAAATTGTACTCCAAAGCAAATATTTTAAACGGACAAAAGAAATTAAGCATCTAGGTGATGCTATGTATTAAGGATTTTGCAGAGCGAGAGGGAAATATGCGTTTATTTTTTATTTATTATCATAGCCCGTATTTCGGATGACATTCCAGAGACGGACTGAATTACACGATACTATCTAATACTTTTGTAAAGTTACAATCAGAAACATCGGTCGCTAACAATAAGTATTATTGCCACACAAACCAAAAAATCTTTAAATACAAAATTTTTATTTTATAAACCTTAGTGAAAGTCCAGGCGAACGCTTATTGAGATGTTTACGTTTCTCTACAGATAAAAAGAGTCCCTGACCCTCCAGACAGGTAAAAAATTATTAGTCGTATTATATGGTGTCATTACACAGTAAAGTAATTATTCTTAAATATTGCAAGTTCTAAATATTATTTTTTGGTCGACCTAGACAATATCTAGATTTTAAAGATATAAAGCCGTCTTCCATGAACCAAAAAAAAACCGCTGCCCAAGGAATCACTACTTCCACATCCATATTCTCTATTCAAGTCACTCATAATGAAAAAACTCTCTATGTGGAAATAATTGTTTATGGAACTTTAATAATATAATATTTGAAATCCTCTACCCCAAAAACCCATAAAACGATACTCAACATTGGTAGTGGGGGGGGGGGGGTGATAGGGGGTGGTAGTGGGGGGTGGATGAAGTAAAAAAATATTTTGAGGTTTCTGGTTCTAGTACATACACTAAATCACAATTTTTTTTCATCCCCTTTAATAAGAGGGTGGGGGGTGGTAATGAGGGTGGCTAATGCCAAAATTTTTTTTGAGAACTTAGCTTCTCTTGTATATACTAAATACCAATTTTATGGATTCTTACCTGCTTGGTTTGCCCATTTACCCAAAATTTACCCCAATTTGCCCCCCAATCCTTCGACGGAACAAGATGAAAATATAATCTAGTTCCAGATCTCGTTAAAGTACATATGTGTACCAAATTTCGAGTCAATATCTTAAACGGTTCCAGAGTAAACGTGCGCACAAAAAAAAGTTACAGACAGACCGACAGACAGGCAGACAGACAGAATTTTTTTTTTGCCCAAACTTAAAATCTCGACGTTTCATGACATTTTAAGCCTATTTGAACAATACAAATTTTTAAAAATGTGTTTGTCATTACTATACTTCCACTGGATGTGGAAGTAAAAAACCGCTGCCCAAGGAATCACTACTTCCACATCCAGATTCTCTATCCAAGCCACTCACAACGAAAAAACTTTGTATGTGAAAATAATTGTTTATGGAACTTTAATAATATAACATTTGAAATCCTCTACCCCAAAAACCCATAAAACGATACCCCACATCGGTAGTGGGGTGGGGGTGGTGATAGGGGGTGGTGATAGGGGGGTGGTAGTGGGAGGTGGATGAAGTAAAAAAATATTTTGAGGTTTCCGGTTCCTGTACATAAACTAAATCACATTTTTTTTTTCATCCCCTTTAATAAGGAGGTGGGGGTGGGGGTGGTAATGGGGGTGGCTAATGCCAAAATTTTTTTTGAGACCCTATCTTCTCTTGAATATACTAAATACCAATTTCATGGACTCTTACCGGCTTGATTTACCCATTTACCCAATTTATATATATATATATACGTACGGTACGCATGAAACGAAGCCCACCATACACCACAGGGTACCAGAAGCCCAGCCTTATTTGTAATTTAAATAGTGTGTACATCTGTTAATAATGTTTTAAGTGGGAATAATAACGCGAGCAACATGAGAGGGGGGAACTTTTTTGGACATGCAGATTAAAAACAACACGACATGTCATACGAAGCCTTTTATAATTATGGTACATTACGAAGCCCGTTGTATAAAATGTATATATGTTTCAGATTACACGAAGCCATACATAGTTGCCACTTCTCTTCTAATTCTTTAACTAAATGATATAACTGTGTGCGACAATATAATTGCGTAGTCGATGTGTTAATAATATAATTGCATTGTTGTAGGTCACGGCCGCATGGCACCAAAGGGGCCGCCCTAATATAAATAATTATGTTTAGGGTATGCATGTTAAAAATGATAATTGATATAGTTTATATTTATTCTAATGCAAAATAGGTAACAGATACAAGGTATTCATTCCATTATTGACGTTTGACTAAAATAGGTTTTTTGTACAAATATGAAGCCTCAAAATAAAGCCCAAAGTAGCATATTCCTCGCTTACTTGAAGCCCACACCCTGCCTATGCTTATTTACAAACATTTTTCAATTTATGATGATTATTAAATTAATTATTTTATGTACTTGTTCTTTTAGACAAGTTCACACGTTCAAACACATGTTAATTCTTGATAAAGCTCGTGAAAATATGAGTGAGGTCTCATTAGATTTAGAATGACGTCTAGAAAAATGTGCAAAAGTTTCAAACCCGCACATAAACCATTGCAAAAGTTATAAACAAATTCAAATTGAAAAAATAACGAGTTTTGTTTTTTGCAAGTAACTCGAATACTATTAATATATAAGAAATTAAAAAAAAAAAGATTCTTAAAAAGGAAGAAATTTCCAATAAAGAACTCCTATCTCTATTATTAATAATTTTAATTTGATGTTGAAAATAGAGATCCGCGCGGTGAACGCAAAGCCGTTGTGATGCTCTGAAACCGACCTTGGCAAGTAAAAACATTTTTTTATGTTATTAAATATTAATTTAAAAATTTTTTAAATTATGGTACCTACTATTTAGATACTTAAAGGAACAATATCCCGTTGGATCCTCGTTTTTCATAAAATGAGCCTATTGTGAATTAACAAATTTTTTTAGAGTTTGCCTTTATATTTCAAGTCGGATAATTGTTAAACAAAAGCCACTAAATTTATTATTATTTCGCTTCATGGACACCTTATGTCAACTATACTTTATGAGATTATGATATTTCGATGTTTTTAATTGTTACAATATATTAGTTATTAATTATTCAAGATAACAAAAAACTAAAAAATGGAAAAGAGAGGTTGAAATTTTTATTAATTTTAATTATTAATACTGTTTTTATACTCAAAAATACTATAAGATTACATAAACCTTAAATTTTTAGTGCTGTTTGTTTAAACAAATTTTATGAACAAATAGATAATTTACGTATTTTTGAAAAAAAAATTTTTTGCCATTTTGTTATAAAATGATTTAAAAAAATTCCTAAAACAATTTTTTAACGGTTTATAATCAATTATTTCTTTTTTCATTAGTTATACAAATTATTAAGAAAAAAATTTATTCTTAAAATTTATTATTTGCAATTCTCTCCAAGGTGGGAAATTTTTATTTATTATTAATTCATTTGTTTATTTAATAAACAATTTGTTATTAACAGTCGCCGAATGTGTTTATATTTTTTTATGGAAAAAAATAACGTATACAACCGTATACATAAAAATTTTTAATATTTTTTTTATAGAATTTTAAATATTTTTTTTACATGTTTATGTATAAGGTTGTTTTTGTTTTTTTTTTCTATAAAAAAAAAAATATAAACACGTTCAGCGATTGTTAATAACGAGTTGTTTATTAATAAATAAACAAATAAAATTTTCCCTTGTAGAGAATTGCAAATAATAAATTTTAAGAATCATTTTTTTTATAATATATTTAAATAATGAAAACAGGAAAAAATTGATTGTAAACAGTTAAAAAAAAAATTAAATCACATAATATTTTATAACAGATAAAATGGCAAAAAATGTTTTTCAAAAATACGTAATTTATATATTTGTCTATAAAATTTGTTTAAACAAATAGCACCAAAAATTTAAAGTTTATGTAATCTTATAGTATTTTTAAATTTAATAACAGTAATAATAATTAAAATTAATAAAAAAAAATTTCAACCTCTCTTTTTCATTTTTTAGTTTTTTGTTAGCTTAAATAATTAATAACTAATAGACCATAATAATTAAAATCATCGCAATGTCATAATCCCATAAAGTATAGTTGACATGGGGTCTCCACGGAGCGAAATAGTTTTAGTGGCTTTTGTTTAACAATTATCCGACTTGAAATATAAAACAAACACAAACTCTAAAAAATGTATAAATTAACAATAGGCTCATTTTATGAAAAATCGGCAAAAAATTTTTTTTCCAACGAGAAATTGTTCCTTTAAGTGTCTAAATAATACCATAATTTTTTTTTATTTCTAAATTAATATTTAATAATATTAAAAAATGTTTTTACTTGCTACGGTCGGTTTCAGAGCATTGTAGCCCTGTTTTCAACATTAAATTAAAATTATCAATAATAGAGATAGAGTACCGGGAGTTTTTTATTGGAAATTTCTTTAAGAATCTTTTTCTTTTAATTTCTTAACTATTAATAGTTGTCGAGTTATTTGCAAAAAACGAATGTCGTTGTTTTTTCAATCTTAATTTGTTTATAACTTTTGCAATTGTTTATGTGCGGGTTTGAAACTTTTGCACATTTTTGTAGACGTCATTCCGAATTCAATGAACCCTCGCCCAGATTTTTACGAGCTTTATCAAGAATTAACACGTGAACTTGTGAACTAGACTGTTTGAGAAGTTTGAAAATAGAACAATGTTATTAAAACGTTGAAGAATTAATGTAACTGTTCTTTTTTCTATTGGAACTCCCCACATGATAAAAGTCAAAGTCAATAGAAAGCAAAAAGAAATAACTGAATGTAAATATTATTTTTCGCCAGTTTTCTGAAGTTTTTACATAACTGTTAAACATTCTATATGACATTCTGCAGTTTGTTGAAAATAAGTTGATTTTTCTAGATATAATTGCTAAATTTGTAATTCTAATCGTCTCCTGATGATGCCAGCTTGGTTGGCTTCTAGCTACATTCTGCAGAATTTTTGTTATTGTCAAATCTTATCAAGAGTTACAACAGTTTATATTTGCATTTTTTGCTTAAGATGTCTTAACTGTTGTATTTGCAGATTGGACTTTTTTTAATAACAACGTGGCTCTTCCTCTAGCTAACTTTAACTTATTGTCCAAATTTAAATACGACCGGACTCTTGGTCCTTCAGTTATCGTGCTTACAAAGCACATGGCGTTTTCGTGAATAGTCCAGTAAATGTCAAAAGAACTGTTGGCAATGGTAAAGCTACACCTCTTTGAAGCAAGACAGTACTTAGTCGTAAATCTATCTAAAAAATTAATAGTCCTATTATTATGACGAAAAAAATGTATAAACAGAGCGGAAAAATTATTTTATAATTTGTTAAAATTAATAACCAAAACATTAGAATATGAGAAATACATAATACTGCGTATTACAACAAATTACCTGATCAGTTGGAAACTTAAAATAACATGAAAGTCATCGTTTATAAGAATGTTTTAGTGCAGAAAAAGTAATTCTCAATTACGTAAAAATACATACTTTACGAAAAAAATTGTTTGTAGATGATACAATTATTTTCAATTTTTATTTTCTTTATTATTTGAATAGACGCACCATGTTTTTAACTTTATTATTTTATCAAAAAAAAGTAAGTAAACATAACTTGAAAACTAAAGCAATAAATGGCATAATTTCACCCCAATTATACGAAGAGGGCAATTTTTAATGGTGCCTATTTTTTTGCAAGGTAACAAATTATCTGAAAGTTTTTTTATGTCTATTTTTATTTAAAATTAGTTTTTTTATTATTTGCGATATGGAGACTATGACCATAATAAGAAAAATAGCAGAAATTTAATATTGCTACATAAATTGTTTAAATTTTTATGAAGCAACCAAAACTGCAGTCTTGTGTTGATGACTCATCGATTTTGTGCGTCGGCCTTGTCTATAGGGGGTGTTTACAGAAGACGCTGTAATTAGGGTAAATGAAATCGGTTGGTACCAGTTGAAAGGTAATTGAATAAACTTTATTTTCCAACAAATATTTCTAATATTTTGTGTCCTTATAAATGTATAAAATGTTTTTTTACAATAAAGTTGGATTTTTTTAGGTTATAAATTATTTTTAAGGAAAATAATGTAGGCATCTAAACCATTTAATTAATTATTTAAAAAGCTTAAAAAAAACTTTAAATGAACTTTTCTATTAGAACGCAATTTAAAAGAAAACATTTTCGCAAAATTCGATTTTCATATAAACGAATTTTTGAACAAAGAATAGACATAACTTGTAGAAATTGTAGAGAATTAAAATATCTTTCAACATTGTGGTCAACGTTCTTCTTCTCAAGTCTTAATTACTTCCACTTTAGTATAGTAACGACAAAAAAAATTTTGAAAATTTTTATTGTTCAAATAGGCTTAGAATGTCATGAAACGTCGTGATTTTAAGTTTGAGCGAAAAAAAATCCTGTCTGTCGGTCCGTCTGTAACTTTTTTGTGCTCACGATTACTCTGGAACTGTTTAAGATATTGACTTAAAATTTGGTACACGTATGTATTTTAACGAGATCTGGAAATAAATTATATTTTTATCCTCTTCCGTCGAAGGGTTGGGTGGTAAATTGGGGTAAATGGGGGATAAATAGGTAAATCAAACAGGTAAGAGTCCATAAAATTTGTATTTAGTATATGTAAGAGAAGCTAAGGTCTCAAAAACCTTTTGGCATTAGTCACCCCAATTACCACCCCCACCCCATTATTAAAGGGGATAAAAAAAATTGTGATTTAGTGTGTGTACAAGAACCAAAAATCTCAAAATATTTTTTTACTTCATCCTATTACCATTTCCCTATCACCACCCCCATTCCACTACCGATGTGGGATATCGTTTTATGGGTTTTTGGTGTAGAGATTTCAAATATTATATTATTAAAGTTCCATAAACAATTATTTCCACATACAAAATTTTTTCGTTGTGAGAGACTTGGTTAGAAAATCTGGAAGTGAAAGTAGTGACTCCTTGGGCAGCGGTTTTTTTGAGTTAATCGCGAAAAACGAGCGTCGAAATTTGACTTTTGGAGAGCAGGAAAAAAAACACTTAATCTTAAAAAAAATCACCTCTCGGTCAATTTTCTACCATATTGGAACGGACTAAAATTTTCTTCCCCCTTTGATTGACCTACTTTATTTCTGAATTATTTTTTCTGTTGGATGACGACCCTGCATATTTTTCTTATAAAAACTATATCAGATTTTTTTCCTGGCAATAACGACTGACAACTACATTTCAAATATTATTTTACTGTGTCGTTTCTTATTTTTTAAAGTGGCCACCCTGTAAATTTTTCATATTTTTTCTTCTTTGACAGTTATGTTACCTACATGCGAAATCTTCTTTCAGTATTTTTTTCTATATTTTCATATTTTTCTTACTTGGCAGTTGTGATATCTGCATGTGAAATAATATCGTCTTTCGTCTCATTTTTTATTATTATTTTTGGGGCGACCACCCTGTATATTTTTTCATATTTTTCTTTGACAGTTGTGTTAACTATATGCGAAACATTATTGTCCGCAATCCATTTTTTCATTATTTTTTTAGAGTAAACACCCTGTACATATTTTTCCCCTGACAGTTGTATTAACTACACGCAAAATATAATTGTCTTTCGTCACATTTTTTTCCTCATTATTTTTTCAGGTGTCCACTATTCTTCGTTGACAGTAGCGTCAACTAACGACCAAATATTTTTCTTCTGCGTCAAATGGTTTTGTAATATTTTCCCCACAATATATATCTTATAAACTACAATAATTGTTATGTGTATTGTTAGAAATAGATACATACTTCTGGCTCTTGTATATATAGCTGTAGATATAGCGCCAACAGACAGACAGACTGATGGAATTAAATGGCTTTAATTTTCGTAATCTGCATAGTCTGAAACGCAAAGAAATCTCGGAGGGTAATTTTTTTACGATTGCAATACCCTACTTCCCTTCGGTTAGCGAGGGAAGTAAACGAAATTTAATCCATATGACAATATTTCTAAATGGTTTAAAAGTGGATTTTAACATTTCGTAAACAAGTGGTACTGGCCAGTGAACATATATCAGGTAGGTACCTAAAATTTTAGCGGGAATTTCATAGAAAGTGTCGACCTACCATCTGGTCGGCCAGGCACTACAATGGGCTGTTATAGTTAGTAATTTTAAATATGTGACTAATACTTTCTCAGTTTGCTGTAATGTACAGTATTATAAATTTTTCACGTTCTGATTTTTTAGTTATTTAATTTAGTTTTTAAATATGTTAACATTTTAAATCATATATAGTGAAGTCAAATTAAGTAACAAAATAGGTGAATAAGGAATTCTCTGGCTTCAGCAATTTTATTATTTTAATTTGTCGTAGATATAATAAGTGCCACCGAGAAGTTTTTAATTCAGCGGTCCAGCGTAAAAAAAATTTTAACAATTTATTTTTCAACGCTAAAATTTTCTGCTCTTTTCCTTATTATCTTCGGAGTAGTTAAGTAGTGCCGATTCTAGCGCAAACCCGTCAGTAGAGTAGCAATCAGAGTTCTGTGTGACGTCATCATTCCGGCAGCCCCGCGGGGGCGGGCAGGTGATAGATGATAGATCCTATGATCTAGGTTCTAGTGTGAGGTGAGATAATGCTAGATGATAGATCCTATTATCTAGGTTGTAGTGTGAGGTGGGATCTTCTTAGATGATAGGTGATAGGACCTAATGGGAGGGGGGAGATCCAATCCCCGAGCTTAGATATTAGATTATAGCTAAAGATAAGAGATTATATCTAAGAGGGGGTGGCTAAGAGTATATAGGATGTATCTAGTAATAAAAGAAGTATACAGGGTGTATTTAGTAATAAAAATAAGTATATAAGGTGTACTAGTGATATGGTGTATCTAGTAATAAAAATAAGATGGCTGCCGTTTATTGTTTATAGTTATTGGCGAATAGTATTGCATGTTTACGTTAGAGGGCGTTAGAGGTTAAGAAAATGGCTACAGACATCCATCATTGAGTTTAAATAGACAAGTCTTATATATGGAATAAATATTCATCTACTTCAATACGTAAATTTTATATTTGAATGTTAAAACTGTGACCAAATGCAGAGACGTTATCGGATTCCAGGAAATTGTTAATGTAAATAAATGCGACTGTCTACGGCTATATGTATATTTAAAACGTGATTAATTGTCTTTAGATAACAGCATCCGACGGTTATAATACAATGACTAATAAGTCACGTGATCTATTATAAGGAGCGTCTCAGGGTTTGGAGAGAAATAATGTAAACAATGAAATCATCATATTTTTTCCCATATTTTTCTGCTTACTTGATACGAAAAGTGGGGGTGGAATACAGCATAAAAGTAAAGACCTGAGATCGCTGCATTCATTCACAATCTTAAAGTCGATATATACAAGCAGCAGCAGCAGCAATGTCTTTCACAAAAATTAACGTTGAAGCTCATGTCACGCCGTTCATGAAAATCTATGAGCTGGAAGTCGATAGAAAATATAAAGTGCTAGATATATATAAAGCACTTTCACCGTATGGTATCCAGGTCCAAGTAATCCTCGAAAATTGTAAAGTGAGTCTACCAGCCAGATACTCACGCATTATTTCTGATGATGATATGGTAACGCTACAACAAACCATTATACTAAAAGAAGTGTACTTAGTATATAGAGGGCTAGCAGGCACGACCACTAACATTGAATTCATAGAGTCCTAAAGATGGATCCCGAAACATATAAGAAGAGGTTACAGCAATTTATGAACAATTTAAAATTACTCAGAGAAGACGTTAAGTACGTTGAAGTTTTACGTACATTTCAACATGTCAGTATCCAGCCGAAGAAGTCCAAGAACAGTTCAGTTCAGCGAGGACGTTAAAATTCATCACATTTACCATTGGAGCTATGCCCATAGAACTGCTAGATGTGGTAACTGGATGCAAGACGCCCGCGATCGAGATCGTTTTCAAATTAAAATATTACGATAAGCTCAAATAATTAATCCAGTACTTGAACATAAATATTCTGTTATTATATCACAAAACATGTAACCTCTTTCTTATATGTATTAATAAATTAATTTAAAAAATGGTTGACTATTATTACCCATTTCCTAATTAAATGAAGAATTCAGATTTTTTTTTTCAAGTTTATTGTAACGAAAATGTTCATGCTACATTTTATGTCTTTTTTAATGTCGAATTTAAATATGCAATCAAAAAAATTAAATCTTAAAAAATAAAGCCAGCCCAGGCAAAAAATGAAAAAATTCATATTTTTCAAGTTTATTGTAACGAAAATGTTCATGCTACATTTTATGTGTTTTTTAATGCTGAATTCAAATATGCAATCAAAAAAATTAAATCTTAAAAAATAAAGCCACCCCAGACGAAAAATAAAAAAATAATTTAATTTTTATAATATATTTTATTTATCTGAACGCATAATACAGTAATAAAGCTTATATATGTACATGGAATACATAACCTATAAAAATAATAGCAATAATAATAATAATAATAATAATAATAATAATAATAATAATAATAATAATTAATATAAGTGCATAAAAATTAAACAATGCTACTTTTTTCAATCCAACTGTTATGGGAACTGTCAAATCCAAGCCATTTAACGAAAACCTTATTTCCTTTCTTCCTTAAAACTTTCTCAACGAGATACATGTCTGAATGTTTAACCTTCTGCAGTTCTTCAGTATAGAAGCATCCTTCTATTGGTTGTTTCTGTGCATCGGTCAGTAAGTATGTTATGGGGCTGGTGTAATTAATTTTTGAAATAGTAAATATTTCATTAGACCAATTAGGAGTATAACCTTTATCGAACACGCCTCTGTACTTGCTTATTCTCACATGATCGTTAATTTTAAATTTAGGTAATTGCGAGTATGTAATTGTAGGATAATTGTAAACGGATTTCAAGAGTATTTTTTCATTCTTTTTATTTACATCTACAGGTTTCATGCCGATGGTACGATGCCTAGTATTATTATATTTCTTAATAATATCAGCAAGTAAATTATACCACCGAAAAGAACCATTTATACTAAATTCTTTATACATCATAGATTTTATAGTCCTATTTACGCGTTCGACTACTGAACATTTTTTAGTGCTATACGAAGAATAATGATTAATTTTATATTTTTTCATTAATTTTTGAAAATTAATATTATAAAATTCGGTTCCATTATCAGTCTGTAAATTGACTGGGATTCGTTTATCTGCGACTAATATTTTTTCCATAGCTCGAGTAACATTTACGCCAGATTTAGATTTAACTGGTTCAGCCCATACGTACTTTGAAAAAACATCAATTACAATGAGAATATATTTATAATTTTTATTGTAATTAGCATATGGAATCATTTCGACTAAGTCAGCCTGAAGCAATTCATTTAAACCTCTAACTACGACTTTTCGTCTCTTAAAGTTAATTCTAGCCGGCTTATGTATTTCATTAACAATATCTCTTTTTATAGCAGACATGTTTACAGTTCAACAATAATTTACGTACTGTTAAATTAATCCAGCGGTTCGATTATTTTACTTTCTAATAGTTCCTCTAAAATTCTATTTATTTCATTCGTATGACTTGAATTGCCTGCCTCCTGTGAAGCTATCAAAAGCCTAAGACGATCGACGAGTTCATTAGGATCGTCCCAATATACGTAATCAATAGCATTATCGGTGATTTGCATCATTAATTCGCCGCCTTTTACTTTACCAGGAGCACGTTGCCGAGGTTCGCGAGCGTAAAGCATCGGTTTAATAATATGCAGGTACTTCCAGCTCTTACTACCGGACTTTTGCTTTTCAGAATCATAATTTCTCTTATGTGCGCTAGTCCTTTTTACAATATCAATGTACTGTTTCTTATCATCATAGTTATAGTGATGCGAACGTTTTTTAAATAGTAATTCATAAAGACCGCGAGTGCCCTGATACTCTTTATTATTTATTATTAAATTGTCACCGTCAAACTGAATGACAGAATTTCCAATATAATATTTATCTTCTTCGGGATTATATCGTACACCATATCGAAAATCATGTGTATTTTCAGTATCATGCATCATCTCAGATATATACGTTTTAGGCAGATCGCTAAATTTCTCAAGATACTTCTCATCTGACTGGTCGCCTTCTTCAGAGTCGACAATCGACGGTGACGGTGTAATATTAATATTTTTTTCATCCTCTGAGGGTTCAGACTTTTTCTTAATGTTTAAATTCTCATCCGTCTCAAGCTTGATATGTTTAGCTATTGAATGTAAAGGTGCGGTGATTGGGGCAAAAGACTTTTCGATTTGCAGATCATGCATTTTGAGTGCCTCTAATTTGCGCTTTACGGCTTTCCGAGCTTCGATAATTTTATTAGTAATGTCCATGTCGACAGGTGCGTCAGATAACATGTGTAATTATCAACTGATTGAGATAGTAAAATCACAGGTATATATACTCGTCAAACCCCTTTCTGTATCGGCCATGTTTAATATCGCTATCTTTATCTATCACTAGGAATCCGTATTTATCTTTCCAGCATAACGAGCACATATGTTTGAAATCCTCAAAGCTCATATCGGTATTAACGTGATCGGAATATACATGTCTAAGATTCATGTCATCCTGCTTGAATAATATCAGTAAATTTGCATTGTCTCTTATCAGATGTTTTGGAATGCGAGTATAGGTCTGACAGAGATAGAAGCTGTCTATCTGTTTATGCCGTCCCATGCTAAAGTAGTCACGCATCACACTTTGATTGTCGCAAGCTACGTCATCAAATATAAAAATGGAATTAATTTTAGCTTGCGCAGGCGTCATTATTACATCGCTATCCTTGAATTCATGATATCCCACGATCGAGCCGAGTACTTTTCTAAGGTATTCATATTTAGGCTGGTAGAGAGATTTCGAGTAGACGTAAACATTCTTAAAACGCAAGCCGTGTGGATGAGTCAGCAGGCTTATCACGATGTTTGTTTTCCCACAATTTGAAGGTCCGCATATGATACACCTGATGCTGTCGGGTAACAGAGGACCATGTCTACTATCTTTTTTCACATGACTATCGAAATCGAGATTATCGATTTTCAGACTGTTACCTGTCTTGATGAAACGCATGATTGACACTGAGGTATTTCCACCAGGAGTTTAAGTATAAATAGCTTTCGATCACCTGTAACACCTCAGTCTACTATTACATGTGATAGAGGTAACATGGCTGTAAACGCTCTCATAAATAAATTACCTTTCGAAGCCCATATCCCTGGCTATCGTTTCTGCGGCCCGGGTACTAAATTAGAAAAAAGACTGGCGCGAGGAGATCGCGGAATTAATGGTCTAGATGAGGCGTGTCGTGACCACGACATACAATATTCTAAAGTCAATGATGTGAAAGGACGGCATATTGCCGATAAAGAATTGGCAAAACGTGCTCTGAAGCGAGTATTTGCTAGGGATTCGTCCATCGGAGAAAGAGCGGCAGCAGCCGGTGTAGCAGGCATCATGAGTGCTAAAGTTAAATTAGGCTTGGGATGTAAAAAAAGAAAATGTGGCGGTACGATGACGTTTAAAAAAATATCCAATAAAATTCGTAAACTAGTACGTGGAGCTCCCTCTGTCGGGGATGCTATTAAAAAGGCCTCTCGTGCAGTACAGCGTATTAAAAAAGATAAAAAAATATCACCGATGGCTGCTCGCGTTATTCCTATACCGAAGACGGGTGGCGTTCTACCGCTAATACCAATATTTGCCGGACTTAGTGCTCTGGGAGCGCTAGCCGGCGGATCTGCAGGTATAGCGAAAGCTGTAAGAGATTCTCAGGCGGCATCCTCCCAGCTTAAAGAATCTAAACGTCACAATCAGGCTATGAAGAGTATCGCCCTCGGTAAGGGACTCTATCTTCGTCCCTATCGAACGGGACTTGGACTATACATGAATAAAAACACCAACAGCAAGTGACTAGTAAAATTACCAAATCGAGCGCTCACCGACGTGGATCTGAAAAAATATGTTAAGATGTTAAATATACCTAATTTTCGAGGAATATTTATGCGAGACCGACTACCTAAACGCGTACATAAAATTGAGACGGGCATTGTGAACTTGGATAGTGATAGCGGTAATGGTACTCATTGGACTGCATACTTTAAGAACGGTTCGAAAGCCGTTTATTATGATAGTTTTGGTAATTTACAGCCTCCTCTCGAATTAATAAAATATTTAAATTGTTCTATTGAATACAATCACAAGCAGTATCAGTCTTATGACACAGTAAATTGTGGACATCTGTGTTTACAATTTCTATATAATGCGTCATGCTTTTAAGTCACGTTCATTCTCAGAGCTAACCTTGAAGCCGCAACATGTCTTGTACGTTTACATTATCCGGCAAATCATCTAATTTAACCGCGCACTTTTCCCCACCCATAGACCTTGAAGACGGCGCTGAATATTCGCTTGCTTTAATAAATTTCGAGGCGTATAACTCCATACCGAACATAGACGCTACAAATAATCATATATATTATGATACAGACGATAAGTTTATAAAAATTCCGGAGGGCTCGTATGAAATAGAAGATATAAATAATTACGTAAGAAAGCATTTTATTCTGAATCATGGTAACGATAGTCATATTTCTATAGTATCCAATAAAAATACGTTAAAAGTGGAAATAAAATCCAATAAGATGATAAATTTTGAAAAGGCCGGCGGTATTGGCAGTTTGTTAGGATTTACATCTCGTCGTCTAAAACCGCTCGAGAAACATATATCTGATTTCCCGGCAAAAATTCAAAAAGTAAACGCTATATGCGTGGAGTGTAATCTCATCACGGGCAGTTACATGAATGATAGATCTGTACACATTATTCATGAATTTTTTCCTAGCGTGCCTCCCGGCTATAAAATAATAGAGTGTCCCGCTAATGCAATTTACCTACCGATTAATAAGAGGCATATAGATAGCATATCAATTAAGATAGTCGATCAAGACGGTGATCTTGTTACCGTGGCGAGGTCATCACGGTAAGACTGCACTTGAAGAAGAATGGGTCTTAGTTTCCGAAATAGTTTAAAAGGAACACCTGCTCGCGCTCGAAACAGTTCACCTGTAACCTTCAAGGTGTTAACATCTAAAAATAGACGTTTTCTTTACTCTCTCGGTTACAAAGTGCTAATATGAATCCGAATATTTTAAACGTGTTTGAGAAGCCTACGTTTGAAACCGCGATAACTAATTTTGAAAATCATAGTCATGGACCATATTCAATCAGAAATTTAAATAATAACGACGAAATTCGTATACCCATTCAGCAGCAGGATGTGTATACTGCGCCGTATGCTAGTTCGCTGTATATGCGGGGCCGGTTACTTAAAGAGGATGGTACGGTTTCGAACACAGCGGTCTTTGATAAAATGGGGTTATTGTATCTGTTTGACGAGATACGATACGAAGTGAGCGGTAAAATTGTGGACAGCAGTAGAAATCCAGGCCTCGCGACTGTTATGAAGGGATATGCATCATTCACTCCGAATGACGCGAATCACTTAGAAAATGCTGGGTGGACTGATGTGGATGATAATTTTGCAGACGAGAACGGTTACTTTGACGCATGTATACCTTTAAAAATATGTCTGGGGTTCGCAGAGACCTTTGAAAGAATTATTTTAAATGTCCGTCAAGAGCTGGTACTCGTTCGCAGTAGTATTGATACAAACGCAATCATAAATCTTGTAGCCGATGAAAATATTAAAGTAGAATTGGAAATCGTTCAATGGCGTGTACCACATGTGACTGTATCTGACGTTGAGCGATTAAAATTAATGAAATATCTAGAGAGGAATATCGATTTGCCTGTACCGTTTAGAAGCTGGGAATTACATGAATACCCCATGCTGATGGAATCGCAGACGCATACTTGGAATATTAAAACTTCGTCTCAGTTAGAGACACCGCGATATATTATTTTCGGCCTTCAAACGGGTCGTAAAAATGCAGTCGCTAAACGTATGAGTGAATTTGATCACTGCGAGTTGACTAATTTTAAACTTTTTTTAAATTCGGAATCATATCCCTATGATAACTTGAATATTAATTTTGAGAAGAATTTCTGTGCTACTCTGTATGAAATGTTCTGTCAATTTCAGAAATCTTATTATGAAAAAGAAAATGAACCTCTGCTTACTAAATATAAATTTAAAACTAAAGCTCCTCTGGTAGTTATCGACTGTTCGTGTCAGAATGAGGTTGTAAAGTCGAGTGCAGTGGACATTAGGCTGGAATTTAGCACTAATAAAAATATTCCGAAAGACACTGCTGCATATTGTCTTATAATTCATGATAGATTGATTTATTACAATCCTTTAACCAGTATAGTTCGTCCATACTAATATGTATATAATAGACGTGCAGGGCTTCCAGCATAAAAAGGAGTTAGCTTTTACATGTAAAGAAATTTCAATTTTTAATATTACCGATGTCTCGTGTGTACATCGGATAATTAAACCGACTGTTAGTTACGGGCTTCTTACACACAATATTCAGAAGCAAATTAATTGGATAACTGATCATGTGCACGGTCTCCAATGGTCCACGCCTTATGATAATCTCCGGTACGGTGACCTGCATGACTTCATCGACAGCCACGTACTTGAGAGAGAAGCAAAAGTTTATGTCAAGGGACTGGAAAAGAAGCGATGGCTTCAGCATTATCTGTCTAATAATAATAATATTATAGACTTATATAATTGTAATAATATGAATAGTTTAATGTTAAATAATTTAGAATATCATTGTCATAAACATATTAATAATCATTTACGCTGCTCTAGGCAGAATGTCTACTCGATATATCAGTGGTATATTGTAAATAAAGATAAGGATTTTGAATAAACAAATTTATGCTAACCATACTGGCTTTTATTTCTGTATACATGTGTGTGCGTGTATGAATGACGAGTGGGGTGGGGGGCAGAGAGAGGGAGAGAGAGAAGTGGGGGGAGAGCTCTTGCCTCGAGTCAGAGCGCGGTGATCAGTTAGACGTTGCAAAGATGCACAATCAAACGGGGCTCAGAGAGCTGATAGCGGGCAATATTTGCCAATGTTCGATGTGTCAAGTCCCACCGGAGGGCTGGAGGTACCTGGGGCTGCCTCAGCCCCAGGACCCCGTAACGCAACCACCACCGCCACCACAGGAGATGCCCCGGCTGATGCTCTTAGCCGACATCATGAAAGGTATTTAAAATATTTTTTCTGTTTCGTATAACTCAATACTTATAGATATTTTTTTAAATTGTTACAGACTCCATTGAACTTCTTCGGAGATTTGGAGAGGTCGATCTGTCAGCCGGCGAGACCAATAAATTTCTTTTTTTAATTAACATACGATCTGCCCTCCCGCCGGATAGCCAGACCAGTGTTTTTATTATTTTATTAATTCTACACAATTTTAATTATAATTTTTTTATATTAATAAAAAATGTTATTAATAATCTTTTTTTATTTCAATGAGTTGATAGCATCTCATACTTATTAAGTGTCTGAACAGCTCGAACAGCTCCAACAGCTCCAACAGCTCCAACAGGTGTAACAGGTACCGTACCTGTTACACCTGTTGGAGCTGTTGGAGCTGTTGGAGCTGTTCGAGCTGTTGGAACTGACCATATATAATACACATATATGTATATGTATATGGGCTGCTTGAACAGCTCCAACAGCTCCAACAGCTCCAACAGCTCCAACAGGTGTAACAGGTACCGTACCTGTTACACCTGTTCGAGCTGTTGGAGCTGTTGGAGCTGTTCGAGCTGTTGAAACTGACCCTATATAATACATGTATATGTATATGTATATGGGCTGTTTGAACAGCTTGAACAGCTCCAACAGCTCCAACAGCTCCAACAGGTGTAACAGGTACGGTACCTGTTACACCTGTTGGAGCTGTTGGAGCTGTTGGAGCTGTTCGAGCTGTTGAAACTGACCCTATATATTACATGTATATGTATATGTATATGGGCTGCTTGAACAGCTCCAACAGCTCCAACAGGTGTAACAGGTACCGTACCTGTTACACCTGTTCGAGCTGTTGGAGCTGTTCGAGCTGTTGAAACTAACCATATATAATACACGTATATGTATATGTATATGGGCTGCTTGAACAGCTCCAACAGCTCCAACAGCTCGAACAGCTCCAACAGGTGTAACAGGTACGGTACCTGTTACACCTGTTGGAGCTGTTCGAGCTGTTGGAGCTGTTCAAGCTGTCTCACCTGCCTCTCTCATGATCATCATGTCAGGATAGGTATTAGGAAATAAAAACACACATTTTATAAATAATTTAATTTATTAAATGTAAAATATTTATATTACAATACTTTAATACTAATTACAAAAAATGTAGACGAACTATGTCAAGCGTCTTAACATAATCTTCTAAGGTAGTCGATGGCCAGTGCCCGCTGTCTGGACCAGAGCTCCAACCAGTCGGCTGCCCAGAGCGACCTTTGGATATGTTATCCTCCAGCCATTTTATTAGCTGCTTATGCTCTTCATTGAAATTAATATCTAATTTGAAATGTATATTATTCCTACCAATTACTCGAAACAAAATTTCAAGAAATTCGTATTGTGTAAAGTAAGCTGCCTCGCAAAATGCTTTATTAATCGACCAATCAATACTTTTATAATTATCAGAAATATTTTTAGCCGGGTACGATTTCGAATAAAAATCAATTGACATATAATCATCATTACACGTTAATAATTCTTCTAAAAAAATTCTAAAATAACTATTATTCGCGGCGGGATAATGTCTGTTAATTACTTCTCGTAATCGATACACGGTAAGGCGAGTAATACATTCTCTTTGGAAAATATATTCCAACTGTTGAATAAAAATATCGTTTTGAAGTTTTTTCGTAAATATTTTTTTCATTAAATCGAAATTAGAACTATCTCTTAAAGCCATCCAGTATAAAGCTTTGTCCGGTATAACAATCTTTTCTAAAATTTTATGAACTAATTGATAATTACCCCGATTCAATGCATTTTGAATGTACCTCTCATATATGTCGCGAGTGATAAGTACAAGCTTGTACTGCAATTCTTTTTCTAACCCGTCCATCGCGATCAAAGTCTCTAAAGTAAATGAATCCGAACGGCTACTGCCAAGCGCTTCACTGCGTCGATGACGTCATCTGACGAGCCGAGACTTGTTGGAAATTATATCCCCAAGGTTTCGTATCGGTATTTATATAATTTATAATTCTTTTATCATCATACGGACTGAGTGCCACCTTATTCTGTTTGATAGTATATATTTCATGTTTCTTTGATCGAATTAATCGCTGCTCTTTGGTCAAAATTTCTTTATTAAATAGACAATTCGTAAAGTCTTCAAATGTAATTTTTCTGATTACCGAACGCGAGAGACCCTTGATTTTTTTATTTACCGACACACCCTCCACTTTATAACTATACATTTTTGCACGGAGTCCTACGAATTCTGTCATTACGCGCCCTTGACATTCGTCTTTCATTACGCCTAGTACCTTCTTATTTGCATGAGGTATTCCGTAGACATTGTCTACAGGATAATCCGATGTGTCGAACTGATGGATGTCTTTTTTAATGTACTTGTATATATCAACGTCGCTAAATTCGTAAATTAAACTGTCTGTGTCCGTGTAAAGTAGTTTGGCTTGCTCACCGAATTCTTTTTTAATATAATCATAATGAAAATCGTAAAGAATAATTTTTGAAAGATCTAAAATGGCGAACCCCACATATATTGGCTTATCGAATTTAATTTTTAGTCGATTCATTTCAATAATAATCATATCCTCGCCGAAGACAGTCGAACTGTGAAAGTTCGGTTTCGCGAGCAGAGACTTGGCGCCCCATCTCCCCTCCCATTTAGTTACCAATTTAACATCTTTGTGCTTGCGGACATTCTCCATTGTCTTTCCGAACACCGCATTGTTCATTAGCTTATAGAAATTTTTCTGAAACTCGTTACTTGCCTGTTTTCGTAAATCCGTATTTAAATCAATGTATTTCTTTAGCCACCGTGACTGTTTAAATTTTAAAATTCTATGTACCGTCTTGAGTTTTAATCCGCGTTCTAAACATTTTTTTAAAGTCCTATAATGCATTACATATCGCGTTTTATCTAACAGAGTGGTCATTAATTTTGAATGTTTTGAACCGGGCGGCACCATATGTTCTGGACACATCGGGAGATCCTTATGTAGCTCATGTAATTCAAGCGGATACTCGATATCTACTTCCAAAATATAACCGATGTCTGACTCGTCCGATAAATTTGGAATATCTAAGACATAAAATTGTTCGATGGGTACCCACTCGAAAGCACCTGTAGGTAGCGGAACAGACATCCCGGCTCCATACATGTTATTGATGTCAAAGTACATGATGTGAGTCTCTCTTTCGTCGGGATTAAACGCATCCCCCATGTACTTGTTGTTAGCTTTCGAATATCTGTTAGATACCTGCGCTACACCGCCTCTCACGCCTTTTTCGATCATCAGTATCATATCAATGTCTGTGAGAAGCTCTAAATTTTCTTTAGTTATTTTTAACATCGCGTCGAATGCCAGTCCCGGAGCAGTATAATAATTTAAAGCGTCAAGTCCGTACGTCTGTATGCATGTCTCGCGGAAATTTTCAAATATATCAGCTAGCAGTAATACATCTGTTTTTAAATATATATCGGAATATTCCCCTAATGTCTTAATATCGAATTTATTCCAGATATTCATAGCGTGGTTATAATCGTCCTCTGTTATGTTTTCGTCAGTCAGTTTACTGTAAAATTCTTCTTTAGCCGGTAGAGATGTCTCGTCTAATTTTTCCCAAGAATTTAAATAATCATAAGGAAAAACACCTTTCCGCGTTAATAATTGAAATTGTTCATCATTATTACAATACGATTTAGTGATTCGTTTCTGGTCATCGTCGAGATAGGAAGCTAGTTTTTCGATTTTGTCTGCCATAAACCTAAACGAATCAATAAATCTTAGTTTAATTTTCATATCTTTAACTCGTTTAGTGAAAGAAATGTATTTTTCCTTATTAATCGGTAATAATGAAATTTGTCCGTCAAATGCCGTTGCTAGCTGTTTGATTATCAGGTGACCGTCGTATCCCGATAAACAATGAAATATAACCGGAATCACGTGACTATCTTGATAATTAATGTTACATCTCATATGCGCCGGTCCCCTATAGTACCCAGTTAAATGATTGTGATCGGCTACTTTAATGTCCGTCTCTTTGAAGGGCTCCTCACAGATATGACAGACCTGCGCGAGATCGAATTCATTTTTTTGTGTCTCGTTTAACGACTCCATAGGTTTTATGTCGGACATGATTACATTAACTCGGTCTGAAATTTTTTCAAGTTCTTTAACAAACCAGTACTGACAGTCGGCGCCTCGGTACATTTTAAATTGTGATAGACTGTCATCGTACGAACATTTTAAGTAATACGCGACGCTAAAAGCTGTATGTTTCTGGTAATTTTGCGTATTTTGATTCGTGTTAGCATCACAGTCCTCTAAGATACATTCGAAATCAGCATAAATAGCGAACGGTACCCTTTCTTTATATCGGTAATTTTTAAATTTTAAAAACTTTTCATCCTCGTCGGGTAATTCAATTTTGCATGTATTAGTTTTCGAATTGCAATCATTTGAATGCCGGTCTAGAAGTTCTTGAGTAGTAAAATGATTAAGACATCGATTGCAAATAAAATTTTGATGTCCGTGTGAAGATAGTTGTTTAGATAATAATCGAGACATATTCTTTATCCAAGCAAAATGATATTGCGCAGCATCAGTAAAATTATCGGCAGAATTCGTAGGAATCATTAATAAATTTACGACGCGTTCATAACTGTATTTACTTAAACATACCGGTAAAACTTCCCTTTTAACTACGGTGTATACGTTTATCGAAATATCATTTAAGCGTTCGAATTTTTTAATATTTCTTAATTCCATCGGAAACTCGATGCCATCATATTTCAAAACATGTTTAAAATGAGGATATGAAGTTACTCTCTGCCCATCCTTTTTAGCTGGGTATAATGCCGAAACTACTGACCATAAGAAGCAATATTCGTCATTATTTTTAACGTTAATAACGCACTTTTTTTCTTTTATAAAGTTTGGCATTTCAGCGTATGTTGATAATCCCACTGTTATAGGACAATATTTATTAACATTTACTCTTAGCCCGATAATTTCCGATAAGGCCCAGCCTGAATCTTTTCCTTGAAAGTCTTCTAGATGTTTCAATAACCGTTCGGATACATTTTCTTTATACCATTCCTTTAAATCCGTATTTAAGTCTATCACGGTGTTCCTTGTAGCAAATGTTTTTAATTCCACTGTGCCATTAGTAGGCTGTACGAAGTTACATTCAAAAATAACATTTACTTTAATTAGCCCATCTTTTAAACATTTTTTAATTTGAATAGAGAAGCTCCTAAACGCTTTTTTAAAAAATAATACCGGTTCTTTAATTTGTACGTTAGTTATTATACCGGACTTAACACGATTTTTAAAACAAGATTCTACCTCTTGATATACTAAATATTTTCGTGCTGCCGGCTTTAAGGAACCGCCTAATATTTTATTTTTTAATTTTAATTTTTTCAATTGCTCTCGGTAGTATTTTAAAAGCGCTAAATTATTTTCCAATTTAAATATATTTTCACCTTTATTATCGATATGAATTTTGATTTTAATTGCCTTGGCTACTAGTTTAATATTGCTATTAATTATCGAAATATGTTGATCGATTTCATCATCGGTCTTTAAGAGCAGCAATGATTTTTTAGTTAAATTAATTATATCAGTACTGAGTTTAGATACGGTCTCGGTAGACGACATACTGTTTCAATTAGACAACCGTTCACCGCGAGAGATAAACAGCTAATGATCGAGGTGGGGAGATGACGCTGCTTTTATACTCGGCGGTCGAGGGTCACGTGACTTTGCAGTGAACGATTTCTAAAAGGCCCCCGAATTTTCATAATCTGTTCGTCTTTTACATATAAAACAATGTTAAATTGCTATATCGCTGCGGGGTGGCTACATATTCCCATAAGAAACCATGTATTGTAAGACACAAAATTCTTCGCATGCATCTTTACCGTATACCTATCTTATGTTAGTAGGCTATCAGAAATGATTTCATTTGTTTACATTAACAATTTCCAGGAATCCGATAACGGCTCTGCATTATATTCTTATTACATTGAAATCTAAACGTAGAGAAGCGAACGAATATTTATCTTATATAAAACTCAGGCTAAAGAGACTTGTCTGAAAAGCGTTTATATTGGCTCTTGATATTTCCTTTGATCTAGCCGCTGTAGTTATCTAAAGGTAATTAATCACGTTTTAAATATACATATAGCCGTAGACAGTCGCATTTATTTACATTAACAATTTCCTGGAATCCGATAACGTCTCTGCATTTGACCGCAGTTTTACATTCAAATCTTAACATATAGAAGTAAATGAATATTTATCTCATAATTATAAGACTTGTCTATTTAATCTCAATGATGGACGTCAGTAGCCATTTTCTTAACGCCCACTAACGTAAACATACAATACTATTAGTCAATAAACAGCAACCATCTTATTTTAGACACACCCTGTATACTCTTAGCCACGTCCTTTTAGATATAATCTCTTATCTAAGCTCAGGGATTGGATCTCCCATCTCCCCCCTCCCATTAGGTCCTATCACCTATCATCTAAGAAGATCCCACCTCACACTACAACCTAGATAATAGGATCTATCATCTAGCATTATCTCACCTCACACTAGAACCTAGATCATAGGATCTATCATCTATCACCTGCCCGCCCCCGCGGGGCTGCCGGAATGATGACGTCACACAGAACTCTGATTGCTACTCTACTGACGGGTTTGCGCTAGAATCGGCACTACTTAACTACTCTTCGGTCCTAATAATTGTATCGCAAAAATAAAAATAGCGAGTGGCTATGAAAAAAACTTTCTGATAATTCGTCAATTTGTAAGAAAATAAAAACCACCAAAAATTGCCTTTTTTGACAATTTAAGAAATATAACGTAATAATGCATCCATTTTAACGAAAGTTGGAGGAACTATGCACTTTATTGAACTAAACCTTCATGCCAAATTTTAGCATAAAATATTTATTCAAACGGCTAAAAATAAAAAAAGATTTCGAAATTTTAATCGCTTACTGTTTAAGTGCATCGATTCGTAGAACATTTTTATTTCAAAATGTAGGTATTTTACATGAATTTTACAATGATAGTATCTTCATTTAGACCATTTTTTAAATCTGTTTATAATTTTCAAAATTATAGGTATAAACATATTCAGATAACTGGATTTTTTATCAAACCAAGAACAGGCAACGAATTATGAAAATAGATGAAATATTTCTTAAAAAAATAATGATCTACTTGCATTTGGGGCCGAGATACGTCAGTGTTTGCGTCTCAGTCGCTTATAAATAAGCAAATTGATATATGTTCTTAAAATTTGGACTGGTTATTCTTCAATAATATTAGTCTCACCTAGTTGAGAACAATCCAGAAGCACAATTGTTAAAAAAGATAGAGGCCCGATAGTCGGGCTTTTAGCAATTATGTTAGAGATCCGAAAATCGCCAAATAGCTCTAAAGGTTTATTATGGTTTTACAGATCATACTTCAGTCGTAAGATAGTTCAATGTGTAAGACGACCAGCACTTTTTTTTCCAGGATGGTTCAAATAACTAACTGCCATTTTTTTATTGTATCAGTAAAATGAAAAGTTACAAAACTGTGTACATAGACATAAGAATAACTGTTCAGGTTAGGTTTGTTTTCCCTTCCGTGACAAAAATGGATAAGAAAGTAAAAAAAAATTGACTATGTGTGAAAACCGCTTTATTCTAATTGTAATTCTAAAAATTATAGCGTCGACTCATTTTCAAACAGCGGAGACAAAAACATAAGTATCGAAAAACAATCAATCCAAATTTCTAGAAAAAATATCGACTTGTTTATTTATAAGCGACCTAAACACAGAAACTGACGTTTCTCGGCCCCAAATGCAAATAGATCACTAATTTTTTTAGAAAAATGTTAGATATTTCATCTATTTTCATAATTCATTTCCCGCTTTTGGTTTCATAAAAAAATCCAGAGTTATTTGAATTTGTTTACAACTGTAACTTTGAAAATTATAAATAAATTTCAAGAAAAAACGGATTAACACTGTTGGAAAATACATGTAAAAACCTACATTTTGAACAAAAATTTACCGCACACGAGTCGCTGCACTTAAACAATAAGCGATAAAAATTTCGAAATTATTATTGGTTTTTAGTCGTTTGAGATTTGTTCAAAAATATTTATTTTGAGCTAAAATTTAGCACAGGTTTAGTTCAATAAAAGGCTTAGTTCCACGGACTTTCGTTAAAATTGATGCATTATTATGTTATACTTATTAAATTATTATCAAAAAAGGCAATTTTTGGTGGTTTTTATTTTTTTTACTGATTAACAAACTATCATCTAGTTTTTGCATAGGCCTAGTCTTATTCAAGATTTTATTGCGAATAATTCGCTATTTTTATTTTTACGATACGAATACTAGGACCGGAGGTACTAATGAAAATAACAGCAAATTTCAGTGTTTAAAAATAGGTAAATTGTTAAAATATTACAATAAGCAATGGACCCATTTAATCCAAAACTGCTCATAGCACTTGTTATTATACATAAAACAAATTAAAACAATAAAATTCCTGCAGCCAAACAGCTTCATTCAAAATTTATTTTCACTCCAATAGTGTGGGGTGCTCTTAGACGAAAAAAGTAAGTTATTAGAAAACCGATTGGATTTGAATGAATTTCCCTGAAAACTGATTTAATGGCTTTCTATAATCAAATATGAAGTTTTCTACCATTTTTCCTTCTCCGCAATAAATATAAAATAAATATTGTCAATTTCCTTTCAAACAGAATTTCTTTTCAAATAAAATTAATTAAAAATTTAAAAATAAAATAAGTACCTACATGATTTATTTTGCTATTTGTTCTCACCTCACTCCACCATATATCTAGAGACAATACACACCTATAAGATAATAGTTATGTAACAAACAAATATGTTAATGAGAGCGATTAATAAATTTAGACATTTTAACGTGCGAGCGGTAGCGAGCGCATTATTTGTCGAGATTATTAATCGCCGATTAACACACGAGTAAGTTATATAAATTTTCCGTTGATTGTATATTATTACATAGGAAAAAATCTTATTTTATTTTATAACACAAAATTGAATTCTAAGTGTTACTTTTATTTATTTAATTATGGTAACACATATGGAACTTAAAAAATATCAAAAATACAATTACAAATTCATTAGGCCTCTTTTTGTGACATCGGAGAAATATGCCAATAGCACCGATTCCGAATAGCGCGATACCTGCTTCTCTTCTTGCACCATGAAATAAAACCCGCATAAGTTTTCTCGTGAAGTTTTCTGCTTTTATCTGGAAGTAAATTTAGAGTTGCTATATTTGCACTTTCTAGCATTTCTGGGGGGGTTAATAATATGTCTTCGATGTCCATAACTAACAAACTATAAAAGTTTCATACACGTTTTATACGTTTGACAATTAGAGTTTTGACATGTATTGTCATATTGTTATTTCACAAAAATAAGTACAAAAAATAAGGTCATTTCTATGTATTTAAAAAAAAATAACATTACTTTCTGCACGATCGTTTTTAATTACACTTCAATTAAAATAATTTAATTTCTAGTAAATAAACGAAATGTCAAAATACAAATATCATATTTGACAAGTTGTACTTGCCACGAAATATAAACGTGGCTTTTGACTTTTCGTTTATTTAGTAGAAATTAAATTATTTTAATTGAATTGGAATTTAATACGATTGTACAAAAAACAGTATAAGCATCGCGAACCTTAAGGGTTATACCGGTATTCGGCGGTAAACGTCCGTTACCGTTCTGATGATACTTAATATACTATTATTTCCACACTACGGAATAATATATATCTACCATATATTCGGCAAGTAACTAGATTACTTGACAAAAATAAAGTCGGATCTTTCATATGAACTTTTTTAAAATTAGCTTTTCCTGGATAATTGCGTCCTTCTGTAAAGCATGCATTAAAATAATGTTTGAAATTATTGTTTTCAGACTCATTATAGTGCTTTTATCAATAATTTTTACTCAATATGATATTTATGCAAAAGTCTTTTCATCCTCCGTGGCATCTCTTAAATGTATCAAACAAACCACCCTTTATGACTTTTCAACAGTTCTTAACGGTTGAAACTTAGCTTATAACTTCATCAGAAAATTTTAAAACTTTTTGCTTCTTGCTTAAAAAAAAATACCCTGACATGCATAAAAATAAGCCGTTTTCTTCCATATGTATTTAATACGCTTCTCTCAAAATTATTCAGATTAAAAGTAATGTAAACTAAATGAACGGAAATAACAAAGAAGATGGGAAATATTTAACAAATATAAAGTAGAGGAGATTTGGACTCGCCCCTTTAAAAGGGGGGTAGCTTTCCAGGGAGGGCTAATTTTGGAACAGTTAATACTAGAAATTTTCCTTAAATAAATAAAGCAAAAATTTTAAAACTTTTTGCTTCTCGCTTAAAAAAAAAAATACCCTGACATGCATAAAAATAAGCCGTTTTCTTCCATATGTATTTAATATGCTTCTCTCAAAATTATTCAGATTAAAAGGAATGTAAACTAAATGAACGGAAATAACAAAGAAGATGGGAAATATTTAACAAATATAAAGTAGAGGAGATTTGGACTCGCCCCTTTAAAAGGGGGTAGCTTTCCAGGGAGGGCTAATTTTGGAACAGTTAATACTAGAAATTTTCCTTAATTCTTGCTAAGGAATCTACTTAGAAATATCCTCAACATTTTAGTTAATACCCTGTATAGGTGTACTTAAAATCATAAATTAATTATATTTATAATTACGATTTTTGCTGCTGAACGCACGGAAAAGAAAGACAGTCTATATAATCTTAGTGAAGTAAAAAAGTAAAAACCGCTGCCCAAGGAATCACTACTTCCACATCCAGATTCTCTATCCAAGTCACTCACAACAAAAAAACTTTGTATGTGAAAATAATTATTTATGGAACTTTAATAATATAATATTTGAAATCCTCTACCCCAAAAACCCATAAAACCATACCCCACATCGGTAGTGGGGTGGGGGTGGTGATACGGGGGTGGTAGTGGGGGGTGGATGAAGTAAAAAAATATTTTGAGGTTTCTGGTTCCTGTACATGCACTAAATCACATTTTTTTTTCATCCCCTTTAATAAGGAGGTGGGGGTGGTAATGGGAGTGGCTAATGCCAAAAATTTTTTTGAGACCTCAGCTTCTCTTGTATATACTAAATACCAACTTCATGGACTCTTACCTGCTTGATTTACCCATTTACCCCAAATTTACCCCAATTTACCCCCCAACCCTCCGACGGAACAAGATGAAAATATAATTTAGTTCTAGATCTCGTTAAAGTACATATGTGTACCAAATTTCAAGTCAATATCTTAAACGGTTCCAGAGTAAACGTGCGCACAAAAAAAAGTTACAGACAGACAGACAGACCGACAGACAGACAGAAATTTTTTTTCGGTCAAACTTAAAATCTCGACGTTTCATGACATTTTAAGCCTATTTGGACAATACAAATTTTAAAAAAATTTTTTGTCGTTACTATACTTCCACTGGACGTGGAAGTAAAAGTATCAATAGATTTTTTATTAAATAACAACAGTTTTTTTGTCATCTTATAGGAGATATAAATATTATTTAGTTACGAGTCCAGTTCTAAGTCAGCCATTAGATAAACACAATTAACATAAAATATTTAATTGTCATAGCCACAAATTATCATTGCCACAGCAAAAATATTACAGATACAAACACATTAGTTGGCTGCATAATATTTACCAAGCAGATGTACAGTGTTGCCAAGACTTAGGGATTCGTATAATGCATCGAATAAAATAGGGCATTGCAAAATGCGTCAAATATATTCACTGTATATATCGCTTATACACCGACAACTGTAGCGCCATCTGAACATCTATTCGTTCAACTACATCGCGTATGTTTTGAGAGAAAGGAGGTGCAATTTGATGCCCGGGCGAAATTTTGCCAATTGGCGGGATTTGTTGAGAATAACATAGTCTAGGTTTTATACACGCTTATTTTTACGAAGCCCGAGGGCGGGCTTCGTATGTGTGTTGTGGGCTTCGAATAAGCGGCAATATGCTGTTTTGGGCTTCGTATTGGGGCTTCATATGTCTATATATATATATATATATATATATATATATATATATATATATATATATATATATATATATATATATATATATATATATATATATATATATATATATATATATATATATATATATATATATATATATATGTGCATTTGTATCGTGTCCGCCTCCTTACAAATTTGTGGCGCCCGCACCTCCACTAGAAATAATATAGATAGATTAGTTCTGTTTACATATACATAACCGCCAAATTTCACTTACCAAGGGCACGCGGAGAGGGGAAAGGATTTTTATCTTTTTTTACATACACTTTTTTGTTCATACGATTGGTATGTTTACACCTCGTTATATAAATAGTACCTCTCTGACTCAATGTATTTAAAACTGTTATATATAACGGTAGACTTTGCCTCCTTCGAGGTTGCCAGACTTCTATAGTGTAAAATGCTCTAGCGCTTGCGCAATTAGTTGCGCTATGCAATCGTGTGCGTTTGTTATTATGATGATTCATATTGTGTAAGTTATAATCTATCAGATTACATTGGTGTATTACCCGATAATGTGCGATTATCTGTTTTAAAATGAACCGTTCACGCTAAATATCTATTGTAGAATAATGTATGTAATTCAAAATATGTTTTTAAGGGAATTATTATTACTATTTAAAATGCTTTCCAAAAGACATCACTGAATCAGTTCAATTTTGTAACACAATTGTTACATATTAGTCCACGTAAATTAGATATTTTAGAAGAAATAATTTATAAAGTAATAATATTTGGGATGCGTAATTTAGATAGGTTTCGAAATAGATACCCGAATAGTTCCCCACAATTTAGGGGTGGAACGTCCGTAATTATTATGAATAGAGCTGCTTCGGCCATATTACGAGGACTTAACGCTGGTTTTTCACTTTTATCTTGTAAACCGTTCGTCGAAAGAGAAAAAAGTATAGGAAATAAAAAAATCGTCATGTTAAATTCTGCATAAAAAATGTACTATTAACCTTGTAGCTTATCCTCACCTATTTCGCGCTAACAGCGTCCGAACAGAGGCGTAGTTTGGGGCGCAGAGGTAAAAATCCATCCTATTCCAAGTTTGACTCCGAATATCTTAAAACCGGTTACTTTAACGAGAAAAATTCTCAGGAATGAATTTATTGAGCAGAATTTTCTCTATTAGATGCATATATAGAGGGTTTTGTCGCAAGTAGTTTATGTATTTTCCCCTTCTTTGCAATTATATTAGAGAATAATCTGTACTGTTCACACAAAAGAAGATTTGGAGTCATATTTCAACTCTGAGCTTGCTTCAATTCCACTTCTTCTCTTCAATAAGAAAGGGTTAATGAGGAAAATTAAGAAATCGTCTGTATGATATTTTCAATGCTGTACGAGAGAGGCCAATAGATTTTTCCGATTGCCAGTTCATTGTTGATGGCGGCAATTTGATTCATCGTGTAGTATGGCCGAAGCAGCTTTATTCGTAAACATTACGGCCAAAAAGTGACTGTAGTGTTTGACGGATATGCTGACTGCAGTATGAAGAGCATCGAAAGACAGCAGCGTCTTTTGAAACGCATTTCACCGGAAATTGTTTTTCATGAGAACACGCCACTGACTGAAACGCAAAATAAAATGATAAACAATCTCACAAAAAGGAACGGTTTATTTCGCAATTGGTGGAGAGATTTAAAAACGAGGGAATCAAAACAATTACTGCTGTAGACGACGTTGACGTACTCATAGTTCAAACCGCCTTAAACGAATCTCATGGAAACGATACAGTGGTCATCCTCGGACAAGATATTTATCTTCTCGCATTGATTATCGCTCTCGCACCTGAAGATAAAGATATCCGTTTCTTAAGAGAGGCTCAGAGATAAATAAGAAATAAAGATTACAGTTCTCGTGACTTGCAGTCCTCGGAAGTTTTAAAAAGCTGTATGGCCACACGTTCAGTGGATGCGATAACACTTCAGCTTTCTTTGGTAAAGGAAAAGTGCAAACGGTGGAATGCGTCAATAAAAGAAAAGATCTCGAAGAGTTTGTCCGTATATTCAACAACCGTAGCTCAACGAAAAAAGAAATTACATCTTTGAATCATCAAAGATTCATTATCTTCAATAAGTTAGTCCGCTAATCTAGTACTACCGGGATTCTACGAAGACTGCCAGCAACATCCGAGGCATTACGTCAACATTCTTACAGAGTATTTCTCCAAATTCATGTTTGACGAGGAGAAAACTTGGAACCAACGGAATGCAGAAAAGCAGAAAATAATATAAAATATTTCAAAGAGATGATATACTTAAAGAAGTAAAATGTTCAAAACTTAATCATTTTGGAGCAAAAATGTAAATATTTCCCTCCAGTAAGAGAAAAATTTTTGAATTGTTTAAAAATTTTTGAAAAGCATTCGAGATGACTCCAACAAACTATCATTAATTAGTATAGCAAAATTTATGATTAACCAACAAATATATTCTAGAGTTTTGGTCTCGAATGCTTTTTAAAACATTTTTATTTCTTGCTAGAGGGAAATATTTACATTTTTGCTCCAGAATAATCTAGGTTTTTAAAATATCTTTGGAAGGTAGAACTGGTCAACATTCAGTTTGAAAAAATACACCGGACTCTACCTAGGTACCCAGGGGTTTGGGGGTCGCTGATTCCATTGCCGAGGTCGGTTAAGCTCTATCACGTCAGGTTCAAGGTCATTTGAAGATCAACCTAAGAAAAGGTTTTTGAAAAAATCTAAAAAAATTCACACATAGGCTCTTGGGGGGTCTCTGAGTCCGAATCCGATGTCGGTTGACCTTTATCACCTCATGTTCAAGGTCATTTGAAGGATAAAGTAAGAATAGGAGGTGAAAAAAATTAGAAAAAATTTAGACGAATGCTCATCTGCCTACTTATTGTCTGTTTATCTGTCTGCCCTTATACCTGCACACCTGTTTGTTTGCTTGTTAGTCTGTATTTATCATCCGCCTGCATTTTCTCTCTGTCCATCTATTTGGCATCCTGCCTTTCTGTCAGTAATTCTGTCTGACTGAATGACTAAATGTTTCTATCTGACAGTCTGTCTGCCTCCTTGTCAGTTTGTCTGACTCAGGAAACCATTAAATTACTTTGACCCTGACAGGATTGAGCTCAGGGCCGGTTTTAGGTAACCGGAGGCCCTAAGCTCTAGGTATGTTTTTCGTTGAAGCTTTCTCTTCTAATAAAATAAACGTGCATATCTGCGTATGAAATCTGAGTTCTGAGGCCCCCTAAATGCGAGGCCCTAAGCTGGCGTTTACTCAGCTTATAGGCAAAACCAGCACTGATTGAGCTCCAAGTGAGTGAAGCCAACGCCCGTGGTACTCTTTACTTGCATGTTCGCTCTGCTTCTGCAACTATACCTAAAGGCCATCCTTTCACAGAAGAAAATAGGTAGGTGATTCATTGAGTTAAATATATTTGCACTGAGATAGCCGAAGAATCTTCATGTGCAGCTAAAGCTGGCGGACGAATGCCGGCTTGAAATGACCTCAGAATGACCTTGAAATGACCTCAGAATGACCTTGAAATGACCTCTGGATGCCTCTTTTTTTTAAGGGTAAGCGAACAATGGATTCGGACTCAGCGACCCGAAAAACCTGTGTGAATTTTTTCAGATTCTTTCAACCACCTTTTCTTACTTTAACCTTCAAATGACCTCGAAACTGACGTGATAGAGGTCAACCGACATCGAATGCAGCGACTCAAAAAACCTATATATAAGTTTTTTCAGATTTTTTGACAGCTTCTCCTCTGTTTTTCTCAAATTAACCTTGAAATGATCTCCGGATGCCTTTTAAGGGTAAACGAACACCGGATTCGGACTCACCGATCCCAAAAACCTACGCGTGAATTTTTTCAGATTTTTCCAATCACCTTTTCTTAGTTTGACCTTCAAGTGACCTTGAAACTGACGTGATAGAGGTCAACCGGCATCGGATACAGACTCAGCGACCCAAAAACCCTATATGTAAATTTTTTCAGATTTTTTAACAGCTTCCTCTCCGTTTTTCTCAAATTAACCTTGAAATGACCTCCGGATGCCTTTTAAGGGTAAGCGAACACCGAATTCGGACTCAGCGACCCCAAAAACCTATGTGTAAATTTTCTCAGATTTTTTCAACCACGTTTTCTTAGTTTGACCTTCAGATGTCCTTGAACCTGACGTGATAGATCTTAACCGACCTCGGCATCGGAATCAGCGACCTCAAAAACCCCTGGGTACCTAGGTAGAGTCCTGTGTAGTTTTTTAAACTAAATGTTGACCTGTGTTATTATTATTCTTTTATTTTCTGCTTTTTAGCCCCCCCCCCCAATAAAAATCGTCTTCTAATTTTTTTTTTACTTTTACTATATAAAGCCAGCAGCAGTGACACATAGTGGATTAAGGGCAACTAGTTACGTTAAGGAATGTTCGTGTCCTGTTAAATAAATACCTTAAACAAATACCTTTTTTAATTTGCTCTAAGCTATAAATATTTGTTTCTGAACAAAATAAACGTTTTTTATTCCCAAATTGAAAAAATTTAAAAACCCATTGATCTCTAGAAAGTATTATTTCTGTGTATAAAAGTTATTTATATTTTTAGTAAGATAATTTTAGTTACCATATCTATAGATGTATTTAGGAATAGTATGCCTCTTTACTATGTTGCCAAGTTTAGGAGGCGATATCGCTACTTTATTGTAAGGAAGCATTTAATACCTATATACATCAAGTGTTTAAAACAGCAGCGCCACCTGGTAAAAAATGTAGTGGACTATGGTGTATGTTTACATATGTTTATAGGTATTTTCCGCCTCCAAAAAAAGTGTCGTTAAATGCTTCTATCTCTCTATTTCTTCCCTTTTTGTCATAATCTTATATGCGCACCAATAAAGCTGATCATTATTGATAATAATGAGTTATGAATTTACTAATTATCAAGACATTCGCGATGAAAACAACACAAAACGTCTCCGCCTCCGAAATCGGAGGCGAACGCGTAAAATCGGAGGCAAACACCACCTAACCATATAACATTCGGAGGTGTATGAGTACTAAATGCATGTATATATATATATATATATATATATATATATATATATATATATATATATATATATATATATATATATATATATATATATATATATATATATATATATATATATATATATATATATATATATATATATATATATATATATATATATATATATATATATATATATATATATATATATATATATATATATATATATATATATATATATATATATATATATATATATATATATATATATATATATTTATGAAAAAAACTAGAAAAATTCACTATCATTAGATAGTGAATTTTATGTTCTACAACTTTGATCTCATGTAATTTTTCATAAAAATGCATAATTTTGGCTAAAAAAGGCGCAAAAGTCTATATGTATATTTATCTCTTTCGCGCCTTCTAGGCGCGAAGGGTTGGGGGGTAAATTGGGGTAAATTGGGTAAATGGGTAAATCAAGCCGGTAAGAGTCCATGAAATTGGTATTTAGTATATTCAAGAGAAGCTAAGGTCTCAAAAAAAATTTTGGCATTAGCCACCCCCATTACCACCCCCACCCCCACCTCCTTATTAAAGGGGATGAAAAAAAAAAAATGTGATTTAGTTTATGTACAGGAACCGGAAACCTCAAAATATTTTTTTACTTATATATATATATATATATATATATATATATATATATATATATATATATATATATAAAAATAATGAAGGATAGTCACGTCCGACTAGTTAAAGAACAATCTAAATTTAGTAGGGCTTCGGACAGCCGAAGCCCTACTAAATTTAGATTGTTATATATATATATATATTTTATGTTCTGCAACTTTGATCTCACGTAATTTTTCATAAAAATGCATAATTTTGGCTCAAAATCTAAAAAAAGGCGCAAAAGTCTAGGTATATTTATCTCTTTCGTGCCCTCTAGCGGCGAAACTAAGCGGAATTCGAAAAAAAATGGTAGAGACAAAATTTATAGGAAATTTTATGCTCTACAACTTTGCTCTCTTGATATTTTTCACTAAAATGCATAGTTTTTCCTCAAAATAGAGAAAAAAACGATAAAATTCACAGATATGTATATATTTCTCAAAAACCACCCTTTTTGCGGGGGGTGGAAATTACGATTAGACAACCCAAATACTTCACTTCTTATAGGTCTCACAACTGTGGGAAGATTTTCCATAAAACAGCGACTTTTTTGACTAATTTGAAGGGACTAAAAGCAGTATCCAAATTATCTCTTGAAATTAGTATTTTGTAATTAATACTCATATTATCTCGTAGAGGAATCTATACACATCCGTTTTCAACCATTTGATGAAAAATTTTCCTCAACCTCTGGGGAGGCCGGTTTTATTGCCCCCCCCCCCCCCCAGATGAATTTTCTGGCTGCGCCACCGAAAAAATTTATGATAAAAACTGTACGTGGTTGTATTTCTTAAAGCGATGGGAAGTACCAGAAACTATTTTAAAGATTGTGCCATTTATGATTTTTTAAATATTTATAATAAATTGAAAATTAATGCATATTTCCCTTTCACTCTGCAAAATCCTATCCTTTACAAGAAGCACTATGTTCGATATTTTTTTTTAATAACTGGACAATTGCGGTAACAGTGATGACATTTAGTTAAAAAAAAAAAAAAACGTAAAGACGCACATTGTTTCGGCCATAAGCTCTTTGTTTTTTATAATATAGAAGCAAACAAAGAATAATTTTAAAGTTTAATGAAACATATTTAATTCCGGCTCTTAGAATTTTTGAGACAAGTGTCATAGTTTCTAAGGAATTTGGTATTTAAACTAAACACTTAATCTTATAAACGTCCAAACGCCTCACAGTGGGACAGGAATTCGAAAACGTGGCAATAATTCTATTTTCCGTAACAATCCTTAAAAAAATCGTGAATAAGGGTTTTTTAAGGTGTACGTTTTAAATCTGACGTTGAAATGTAGATATTAAAAATGGAGGTTTCAATAGGGCGGCGCAGAACGTTTACTTCGGGATTAATTGAAACATTTTTAATAAACACAGGTTTCTGGTGTTACTGAAAACAAAAAAAATGTGTGCGTTCTGAAAGAGAAAATTAAAAATGATGTATATATCCAATATGGCGGCTGAGTATGTGGGATTTTTGAAGTACTATTTCTATTTCTTTTTTTTTTCTACGATTTCTAGCTAATTTTACATTTTGTTGTCTTCCTAAATACAAAATAATACTCCTAATCTTAATTTTATACATTATACATCAAACATCATACATCATACAGGATGCCTCAAATTGCATAGTCCAAACTTCATCAGGTGAACTGGACGGTTTCGGTTTTAGTTATTATTTTGTCTCATAATTTATAAACGGTGAACCACGAATGTAAATATTCACCTTGTAAAATTTGGCATATGCAATTGGGGATACCTTGAATGAAGTTAGATAGTGGCGCAAATGATACACTGATATGCCCTCTTGCCATATGTCAACAACATATAGTCCTTTAGCTCGTTTCATTTTACGATTAATTGCCACGCTTTCGAATTCCTGCCCCACTCCTTAAACTTAAAATTCTCCAAAATTATTAATCGTATATAAATAGAAAAAAATAAAATTAATTCTTAGTTTGTAAGCTTTATTTTTGTTCTCCATCATGTTTTCGCTAAAACTAAAATTTATTGAGATAGAGCAGCGATTTCGTAAGTCTATCGTGTCGTTTTTTTTTTTGGCGTAGAACCAGGTCAAACATGTTAGGTTCCTTTGAGTATGTCACCGGGCATATGAAATCATATTTTACGACATTTTTTTGTGGTCTCGAACTTTTTAAATCAATAAAAAGTGAAAAAAATGTATTTTTAAATAAAATTGTTTTTTTTTTGTTTCCATCTTTAAAACTATTAAAGGTACCAAAATTTGTTTTGTATCAAATTAAAGGTCACACTGTAGCGCTTTTACCAGTATAAACGGTTTGGGTAAAATTCGCACTTTCATTTCTCTAAAAATCAGATAAACTAAAAATATATATTTTATGTATTGAAATCTTCACCAATCGATAAACTTTTTCATTTTTGAAAATATTTACATACATGCAGCGAAGAAAATAAAGCCTAACAATCACAAAAGTTTTTGAAACAATATATTTTTTCCTAAAGTGTACCGTTTGGCAACAGCGATTTTTTTTATCAGCGCTAAATGCGAAATTGGGACGCAATTAATACACCTCGCATGCTAGTTACAGTAACTAGAGGTTTTAACTTCGGAATAATGTCATATTGAACGGATTTCGTTCATTTTTGGCAGTATAATAGTAAATGCTCCACAGAAAAGTTTCTATATTGTGCTAATTTATAGGGGGTGGATTCCACCCCCTCTCAGGGGGTGGCACTTAAAAAATATATATGTTTATTGGAGCTGAAATAGAATCAAATTTTAAGAAGAAAAGTTTCTTTGCAATTTTTCACATAAATTGATAGTTTTCAAGTTATAACGACTTCAAAATTGCGATTTTAGCTTAAAAAAGGTATTTCCAAACGGCTTTCGTCAAGTTTCTCGAAAAGTATTACTTTATCGAAAAAATGTTACAGACCAATTACAGAAAGTACAAACTGGGAATTAATTATATTTTTTGTTTATTGATGTAGGATTAATAATTTCGGAGATATTTAAGTTTATATTTGGTAGTGTTTCGAAATTAAATTTAAAGTTTAAAATGCACTTTTTTCTAAAGCTAGTGCTTTAAATGAGCAAAAAAATTTGAGCATCTAGCAGTGACGTAGCCAGGATTTTTATTCGGGGGGGTCCGAATTTTTTTTTTTAGGTATATTATGTAGGTATTGTTATGTAGCTTTCGCACAATTCTTATGTAAATTGGCGTACAGTTAAATTGCTTGAATTTTTAATATGTTGTAGATTTCGACTTTCTGATCAAAAACTCTCATGGGCCCAACTCGATCCTATGTCTGGTTTCCGAGATACTACTGCTCAAGAAATATACAAGAATGACCTTTTGTACAATTTAAATAATTTCGAATTCATGATTTTTTTCATACATTTTATATTGTGGTGCGTGATTCGTTCTAATAGCTCTTTATAATATTTTGCACTAAAAGCATTTGTTGTTTTACTTAATAAAATAACGTAGAAAAAATTAAAGTTTGAAAAATGTTGGCGAAGGCGCCGGGAAATCTGTAGAAAAATAACAAGTGAAAATAATATTTGGTCATATTGGCTAAAACATTTTTTACATAAAGTAAGTATGTGTCTTCCTGATCAAAAAACTTTAATTGAAAAACTTTCGGAAATTGCTTCTTTGACCTCTAACAACAAACACCCCATCAATAAATTAAAAGTTCGACAAGATATACAGAATTTTACAAGAATTTACTTATAGTTGTATCTCGAATACTAGACGAGACTAGACTATATATATCGAGATGGGTCCATGAGGGTTTTTGATCGGAAATAAGTCATGTACATATACAACATATTAAAAATTCAGCCAATTTGACTGTTGTAGGTACGCCAATTTGCATAAGAATTGTGCGGAGTCCTTTAGTTGAACTATTCAACAACTTATATTCCAAGTAACTGATGGCGACTATGTGCAATGTAACGTGGATTTCGCTTGGCTAGTAATAAAAATAAATCGAATTTACTCATGATTCCACAAGGTTTTATACATTTGACTGAATTAAGGCTCCGTCCTGTCAATATTGCGGCAATAAATTGCAAGAAATTACAATTTGCGACGGGACTGGTTGCATGGAATGAAGATTTGTAATCGGCCAAAAAAAATTTTTGACTAAAACCGAAAATAAAATCAATATAATAATTTTATATAAATATCATGTCTATCAATTATACAAATGTCAATAAATTTCGGGGGGGGTCCGGACCCCCAGGACCCCCCCCCCTGGCTACGTCACTGCATCTAGGTAATCTTAACGAAAAACTGTATTTGAGATCATTTTTCTAAATTACTGGCTAATTAAATTAACAAAATGGCGACCTTTTTATATAAAAAAAGTATAAATACGCACATTTTTCCGTCATAACTTCTTTATTTCTTATGCTACAGGAACGAGTAAAAAATAATTTGAAATCGCAATTAATTGTCTTTAATTTCATTTCTTAGCATGCGGGACGTAGGTGTCACAATTTCTGAAATATTTAAGATTTAATCTGCATTTTTCGTCTTATAAACGTTCGGACACCATTTGTAAACTTTTATATCTCCGAAACTATTAAATCTATGTAAATAAATTAACAAGCGAAATTCATTATCAGTTTATGAGCTTTATTTTTGGTATCTACCCATTTTTCAATAAAACTAATATTTATTGAGATATTTGGAAAAGGAAAAAAAAATACGTTTCATCGAAAATACCTTTATAGTTTAAACTGTATTTTTTCTAAAGCAAGTGCTGTATACAAACCAAAAAATTTGAGCATCTACGTCATGTTATAATATATTAATGAGGAACAGTGTTTGAAATTCTTTTTTTTAATTACTGGCTAATTACAGTAACAAAATGACGACGTTGTTATTAAAAAAATGTGTAGACGCACATTGCTTCGGTCATAATTTCTTTGTTTTTTATGCTACAGAAACAAATTAAACAACAGTTGAAAGCTTAATAACATATTATTCTACTTATTAGCACCCTTGACGTAGGTGTCACAGTTTCTGCGATATTTAACTCTCACTCTAAATAATTATCTTATGAACACTTGGATGCCAAATGTATACTTAAATATCTCCGAAATTATTAATCTTACATCAATAAACAAAAAATATAATTAATTCCCAGTTTGTACTTTCTGTAATTGGTCTGCAACATTTTTTCGATAAAGTAATACTTTTCGAGATACTTGACGAAAGCCGTTTGGAAATACCTTTTTTTTAGCTGAAATCGCAATTTTGAAGTCGTTATAACTTAAAACCTATCAATGTATGTGAAAAATTGCATAGAACCTTTTCTTCTTAAAATTTGATTCTACGTCAGCTCCAATAAATATATATATTTTTTAAGTGCCACACCCTGAAGGGGTGGCATCCACCCCCTATAAATTAGCAAGCCTTCGCACAATATAGAAACTTTTCTGTGAAGCATTTACTATTATACTGCCAAAAATGAATGAAATCCGTTCAATATGACATTTTTCCGAAGTTTTGCATATTTTTTACCTCTAGGTACTGTAGTATGCAGGGTTGGTCAGATTAGTCGCGTAGAAGTGGCGGTTGTCGAAAATCATTAAGTATTCATTGTTCGGATAAAAATTGTGACAATCGAAAATGTGCTTGTTTTAAGGAAGGCCTAAAATGTTGCAACGAGTGCAAATGTCGTTCCTGTAACAACATTATTAAAGATTTCGAGGCAGATATGAACGAATTAGAATGCTATTAATGTAGGGCCTACATAAACTACATACTACATATTTATCTATCCAAATAGAAAATTTATTTCAACAATAAAACTCATTTTATGTGTACGTTTTTACTGTCATTCATTTAAAAATGTCTAATAAACTTACTAATTAGATAGGTAGTTAGTAACACTGATATTTATAGATTAGGTATTTATATCTATCTACGTCTTTTTATTATTAAAAGGAGACTATTTAATATTTTTGTACAATTTCTTAATATTAGCAACATATGATCAATACATGAAATATTGAACAATAATATTGATCCCCTAGATCTTTTGATCACTACTTGTACCTATTGATATAAGTTAAACTACTACATACACCCCGACCGGAACCGTCAGATCGTTGCAGTCGGCAGGCTTGCTACAGCCGAGCGCGCAAGAATATGACTTTGGCCCGTTAAAAAAAAATCGCTGACTCAATACTATCAACGGGATTTGAAAAATTTTTATCCTAAAAACTTTTTTCAACTATTGGCTTCAATTTGTACGCAGCATGTATATAGAAATTTTCATAAATAAATTTTTTTCTCGATTGCCTAAAATTACGCTACTGAAAATAACAAGTTTGAGTTTCCTATTATTTTACCAACTTAAAAAAAAATAAATCGGGTTCACGTGGGACATTGTTCGAAGCGCTATTGTGTCTACTTTAATCTAAAAAAAAAAAATAGCTTGATAACACAAATATTTTCAGAGATATAGCGGTGGAGACATTAAAAAACATATTTCATTAAAAATCTATTTTTTTGAGTTTTACCGAAATAAAAAAGTTCTCGACCACCAAAAAATGTCGTAAAAAATGATTTCGTATACACGATTATCTTACTAAAGAATCCCACTAAGTCTGGTTTGGTTCTACGCCGGTTTTTTTTTTTCTCGAAAACTAAGCGACTTTACTTCCAGATTTTACTCTACTAAGATGTTTGCAAAGAAACGAAAGTTTTTTTCAAAAATCCGTTTAGAGTTTAAAATGACATTTTTTCTTAAATCGTATGTTGTAAACGGAAGAAACATTGAGCATCTAGATCATGCTATATGTTAACAAGAACCAGAATAATTTTTTTTATTTACTGATTACTTATAGGAATACAATTGAGGCGTTTTTCTTTAAAAAAATGTGAAAAAGTACATTCTCTCTGTCAGAACTTCTTTGTCTCTTATGCTATAGAAATAACTGAAAGCTTAATGAATATTTTTTTATTTTGGTCGTAAGTGCCGTAGTTTCTGAGATATCTAACATTTAATCTAAATAATTCGTCTTATAAACGTTCGGAGGCCATAATATTTGTACTTCCAGATCTCCGAGACCATTTTATTCTACAGAATTTAGAAAAAAACGAAATTATTCATCCTCAGTTTAGTAGAATTCTTATTTGTTTCTGGCATTTCTTCGTTAAATATAATACTTTTTGAGTTACTTGATGATATACCTTTTTTTTTTCGCTCTAATATCGCAATTTTCATGTTATATTTTACAGATTACCAATTTATATAAAAAATTGCATTGAACCCTTTCTTCTCAAAATTTGATTCCCTTTCATCTCCAATGTTTTTGTTTTTTTTTTTGTGTTATCCCAGATCGGAAACAAAATAAAAAAGTTATAAGGGTGTCTTCATTTTAAGTGAGTCTCACTCTATATTTAAGGAAATGTAGAGATTTCGACAAAATATTACGTTATAAATACGTCGAGTGTTGTAAAATAAAGATTGTTTTGTGACTGTGATTTATTAGCAGACCACGGTAAACCGCTCTGATAGAAATATTCTAGGTACCTAATACTTTTTTTTTAATTATCTATTTTGGCTGGCGAATATCTCGTAAACTATAACAAACAAATAAACTTTCTTGGAGGAAATTTATTTATGTTTAATTTTGCATCGATTACCTCTTTCCATACGACGCATAGTTTCCGAGATATAAGCGAAAAACCAAAAAAATGGGACCTTTAAAGTGCCCCCCTCCCCCCCTCGTTCACCACCTAGGAGTGGTGATATGTTCATCCCCAGACTAGTCCAAACAAAGTTCCGAAGTCAAATTTTCTGTCCCTAAAATTTCCCTCTATAATCATTCGTTGCTTGGTCTACTAGGCAACAATATCATGAGTCTTCGCTTAAATAATAGTACGGGAGCCAGCGACACTCGTTTTTGAAGGATCTGCTTAAAATTAATTTCTTATTTTTTGTGTTATATTTAGGCTATGTGTCCTTCCACAAAATCGACTCCTGCAGGCACATCAGCGGCCCAACGCCTGGCAGGACTTTTTTGCTCCTGCTAAAGCCATGACCCGCAGCATAAGTTTTTTAACAATTTCAAGCAATAAACTACCCGCAAAAAAAATTCAGCTTTAAACATTTCTGCCAATTGATTTTATTTGTAATTACATATTTATGTTAATGATAGTACCACGCCGCGCCGATCTACAATGAAGTTGGCAAGAAATAATATATAGCAGTGGCACTTTTTTTTATTAACCAAAATGCCAAGCGTTGGCCCGCTAACGAAGTGGCGGGAGTTTGTTTTGTGGATAAGTTACATAAATATGATCAAAATCAAAAACAAATTTAAACAAATACAGCAACTAAAAGTGTCGCTGGCTCCTGTACTATAAGAAAATCAGCGTTCGTTCTACAAAAAATATAATGAGTATCTTTTCTGTCGCAAATATCGTGAAAATTGTCGTATGTAATATCACTAGTGCTTAAAATTTTATCGAAATTTTTTTTGAAAGCGTGTTGCCTGGTAATATAAAGAGTGCAAATTGACAGTTTATTATCTGATTAAATCCCGACCGCTTTAGCGGGAGGGATTTAATCTTTGATAATAAACTGCCAATTTGCACGAGTTATATTAACTAGGGGCAACTTAGCTTGAGAAAAAATTTTTAGATAAAATTTAAAGCACGAGTGGTATTTGTGGAGAATATTTCACGAATAAATAATTCATTAAGTATATCTTCAATATTATGTTCAGTAATTAATTGCCTTCAGACGTTTCCTTGTTGCTTTTTAGAGATTACTCACCTTTATCTTCAATTTCATCATTTATGTCACATAAAAATGCATTTCCAAAGCGACTCATCTAATAAAAAACAAAGTAGGTTTAAATTATGACAATTAAGAAAAACAATATACGTTAAACCATAGGTACTGTAACTTATAAGACTAGTCATCACAACAAAGCACGCTTCGACCAATCACATTACGGGTGAAATCACACAATTGCATATTTACCAATAAAAAAATTTTCGCAATATCCTTTTACGTTCTAAGGCTGCCGGCTCAGATGGTATGGTACCGCCATCTAGTAACGCTAGATTAACTTAGTTACTAGCCTAAATAGTAAATTGAATTATTATATTAAAGTGTTTATTAATATATATTTATGTATTTAATCCTTGTTTCTAATTTGAGAAGTTTGATAGTTAAGTTAAAGTTTATTTGTTTAAGTAGAGATACTTTAAGTACAACGAATTATAATGTATATAGTGATACTGCAGAGTTTTGATTTTCCAAATAAGTGTTAGCTGCTTTGTAATGATTGATGAATTACCATAAGTAAGTACCTACATTTTTGTATTTATCATTAAATAACTGATTTATCTGCTTCGTAGATATTCATATTTAATTTTAGTTGGGAAAATTATTTTGTAATTATGTTAGGTATTAAGCCATTGAAAGCTGTGTACCTATAACTTGTCCCGAACCTATATAAGTTCCACACAGCATTGGCTTTTTAGGTTATTAATACAGTACTACAATTTACAATTTACGTTAACAATTAGTAATAAGCTAGAGAAGATATTTATAGATAACATTTAAAAGCACGATTTGTCCTATTTGCCGAAAATATGTCACGACACAAAACGTCAAAAAATTTTCGCAATATGCTGCAGCGACCTAAAAAATTAGAGCGATAAATTTTGCATGTTGGTCCTGTCAAAAGCAGATCTAGCTTGAATTACCACTAATAATGACGTTTGATTGGTGCAATGTTGTGAAAAAACGGGCTCTCATTGGCTATAGCGTTAATGAGTGAAATAATCTCAGATAAATTAACTCCTATATAAAAAAGTCTATTTGTCAGTTACATTTTGTCACTTTGACAGCGATAAAAAAGGTGCATCGTTTTTTATCACGATAAAAATGTTTGTTCCTCAAAAGCAGAGTATATCTAGTAGTCGCACGTCATTTTAAAATCTGTACTGTCGGCTATAATTTTTAAGTCTTGTGGAAACTATACTGTACGATATGAGTCGTTTTGAGAAAATTATAATTATTTTTAATTGTTGTTGTTCGTTCACATATTCTGTCGTTAATTTATCTTGCCAAAAATCACTCGAGCTTTTCTTTTATGGATAAATTTCTTTTTAACTCAAAATTTTGCCAATCAGTAATTTTGCTCGAAAAACTGACAAAATCGCTCGACCTCCGGTCTCGCGATTTTTTCATGTCAGTTTTTCTCATAAAATCACTGATTGGCAAAATTATTTCGTTATAAAGAGAAATGTATCCGATAAAAAAAAGCTCTTGTGATTTTACTGTTGATAATATCTTAGACCCCAAAAACTATATGACAATACAAAAATAGTATATTATTATATGAGCGATTATGATAGCCATTATTCACGAAGATGATGTTTGAGCCCACGAGCCGTAGGCGAGTGGCGCAAATCATCTCACACCTATTAAACAAATAAATTAGACTGAAATTTGATAACATTAATTGGTACCTATTCGTAAGAAGTCGAAAACGTAAACAAACAATATGGCGGTACACTTGTCACTGTCACGCGAGTTGATTGTCAGCCGGAGCAGCAAGAGTTGATCGCGGTCGATTTAAAATATCATTGAATCAGCGAAACCTCCGATTAAAGAACTTATATCTAGATACATAATGGCATGAATTTTATGATCCCGAAAGACTCCCAATCTAAGGCACTTCTTCCCATAAGTTGCTGATTGGCCCATCGGCGTATTCGCGGCCGCTCGTACACGGTCGGCTTCAGCTCGATTATCATAATCTCAGTTTGACAGTTTTGACAGTATCCGTAATTAATGTTAATAAGTGTTTTTCGTGTTTTTCGATCAAAATGTGGTGAAGAAGTCTTTTTATTTTAAGTTGTGATTTGCCTAATACCTAAATAATATTCTCTGTTCATATTTAGACAGTTTAGTGACAATTTAGTGCAACATGCAACAGTGCTGTGCCATTTGCAGAAATCGATCGTTTCGTAAGTAAGTAAGTCATAGTCGTAACATGATGAGGTTCAGTTTATAGTTTTAATAATAATATTATAAATAATATCCTTCCAATGCATATTTCCCTTGAATAAAACATCTTTACCTGTTGTATTTTTTCAGTCTGCGTTAATATTCCTAGAAGTTAACCAATAATTATCACATAAAATAGGTACAATATTTTACATTTTCCCCTCTACACATACCCGGCTCTGTTGACTATGGGATGTGATGTTCATCTATCCATTTTAATGGACATATAATGTGACTATATTAGGAGCAAATAAGGTATATGAAGAAAAGGTAGCCATTATGTATCTAGATATAAGTTCTTTAATCGGAGAGCGAAACTGATTTTTGAATTTGTATTTGTGATTGGCCGGATGCAGTGAATTATGAATCGATAATTCACTACAGTGAATTATAGGTACGATTTTTCACCAATAAAATGCTAATAATTTTCATATAATTAAATAGGTGTAGAAAAAGTCATTTTTTAATATACAGCAACAACATAAACAAAAAAGATTTAAAAAATCTGTAGTGGCATGAAAAGTCTTTTTTGGTACCTCAAAAGACGATTGATTTTTCAAATTTCTAATTGACGGGTTTTAGGATTCACATTAATTTTGACAGACACTGCGTAGTACAGATGGTGTAATATTCTCCTCACTGGATAAATCATTTTGCTGGAGGGAGGCAAGGGTAGGCAACTGCCCACCCAATATTTTGAAATAGCATTAAATTGTCTAAGGCAAATCTGGCGAATTCTGAAATTCTTCCGGGAAAAATAATAAGTATGACAATTACGCCAATCAAGTCAAAGGTCTTCAGCAGGGGCGGATTTCCTGTCTATGATTTAACTTTTTGCAGCACTCGCTTTCCCTCGGTCATTTGGGTTTGTAGGGTTATCGTTTAAGAATTACAGGGTTCGCTTTGCTTCCATCTATTGGGTTATCTGTGAAAAATCCCTGCGTATCCAATAAAAATGCTGAAAATACGCCAATGGGTATCAAGATTGGTAGAGTCTGAGGTGGCCTAATAACTCACGATCCCTACCAAAAAATGCCATTAGCGAATGAGCATGTGGTGTGAAATCACACCAGATGCAGAGCCTGATTCAAAATATTTGTAAGAATTTGTGTACTGTTAATTAAGCAAAGAACTTGTAATTGGAACGGGCTCACAATTACCCGCTTTTAAGGTCGGGGGTAATTATTCCGCATTTTGAGTCACTTTTCTGCATGATGATAAGTTGTAGAATGTAACACTACAGGTCATAGTACACTTCAGACCATATTTCGGGCCAGTACGGACAGCTCTTCTAGAGTGAGATAACTGCGCCACTACTGCACGTTCCAAGAAAAAGGATAGTCTGACGTTTCATCTCCGCACTCATCGTCTCGCCTAAAAGCTGTATATTAAGGAACCTCATACCCTACAAATCTTAAATGGGTATGACTTGTGTCTAGAGCTCTTTCATACCACGATAGTTGTACCGCGATACGTATATGAGATTGTTTTCAATAATCAAAATGAAAATTTACGCCTAGTGTGTGTAAATAAACTTTGAGCAGATATTATCCCGTAACAAATTATGGAAATAAATGACAAATAAAAATAGAAAATAAAATATGAATAACTATTATTCTCCACAAATATATAGTAAAAGTTTTGACAAAGACAAACTATTAAATCTAATAAACTTACCAATATTAAATAAAATTAGAGCAATAGCGACAATTTTTTGAGGGCCTGCCATACTTGCGAAAATATAAATAGTTCTATCACGCGTCTTCAAACTAGATTAAATAGTAACTTCTGAAGATCGTATTTATATATTAGTGTGGAATGATCTTTTTTATTTAAAAATGACATTAGAAATGAAAAATTAATTGCGAAATTCATATTAATCTTATTTGTACAAACACTTGATTTTCAATATAACTTTAAATTATAATTATAAATTTTCACTTTTGATAAGACTTACATTATTTTTTGCAACTTCAAATGATTTGTTTAACTTATGTAGAGATTTTATCTAGCACAACGTGGGTACTACAGTAGATCATTTAAGTAAATATTGTAAACTGCAATTTTTTTCCTGTCAACGTTCAAGGATACTTTTATTGCCAGAATGTCGCTGTAGGTTTGCATCAATTAATTTCAGCAGATGGAAAATATTTCTGCTAATACTTTAGCTATAATTTAAATAAAAACTCCTGTAATATAAAATGATAATTTTTCTTTTTTTACTTTCCCGTATACGAAGTATATAGGGAAAGTATTATGATAGTGCGAAAATTTTATTTTAAATCTTTGATGAATTTACAGGTTTTCAAGTCCCTTGGACCCGATTTTGTTGAAAATACATGCGTGTTCAAGGAAATTGCAAAATCAGTTTCGGCATTCAAATGTAAGGCCTTGAGTAAAAATATCACTAACATTTTAAAACAAAATTGATATTCTAATTTTTCATGGCGTGTGCCGGGGTTGTTATGTTTTCTCCTTCTAACTGATGGCTTATTGCTTCATATAGACAGTTTCCGTCGCCGTCGATTTTTTGTACCAGTAATTGATGTGTCTTCGTTCTTACGTTCTGTAGTGGATACATTGTATTTGTGTTTTCTGGAGAGTTGTTATTTCTTGCTTACTTTTGCTTATTCTTGACCTAATCCTTTTAATAAAATACAATTCCTTAGCCTTACCAGAGCCATACCAGACGTGGAGTGTAAACAGTCAGTATGTTTTTAAAGCATGCATGAGAATTTTCTAGATTTTAATGGCTCTGAAACCAGGATGGGCAACAATTTTATCAAAAATTTTTGTTATTTTTTAATTAATTTCATCAGGCGCGATGTACTGTTACTCTGATGGTACGCCCCTGGGGTTTAGTCATATATGTATAGCTGAAAGAGAAATTGTTTATTGACTTATCTAATTTATTGCCCGACCTGTTTATGAAATTCTTTAAGTTGTCTATAAAATGTGACACTTAGCTTGATTTATGGCTCCCTTTCTGGTCCGTCCCTTCGTCAAATACTCGATCTGTCAGATTTTTTCACTGCACAACACTGAAGAATTTAATCACGTATTTATTAATTATTTATTATTGGCACTTATCACTTAGTTGTTGTTATGTTGACACCACCACCGTATGTACAATTTTTTACTCAATAACTAGGGTAATTTTGACCTATTTAGGTCAGCTTATTACCAGTTTTTTTCATGATTTACTGGCCGTTTGTAAAGCGTTTGTAAAGAGCGTCTATTCACTCTCAAGTATGAGCTTGGACTCCACAACAACCCGTTTTGGAGTTTATGAAAATATTTTCATTATTAACTGAAATAGAATGAACTGAAATTTTGTAATTTACAATTTAACAAATTACAATATTTCAATTCGTTGTATCTCAGTTAGTAATGAAAATATTTTCATAAACTCCAAAACGGGTTGTTGTATTTTTATGAAAAGTCAAATGTATATGACAAAAAAAATTTTTTTCGCAAACTGCTTTTTCAAAATTTTTAGGGATCATTAGAGTAATGAGTAATAATAATAATAATTTAATAATATTTATTTATACCAACAACATATAATATAGTGTTACAGTAATTTATTAATATCTAAATATCTTATGTGTACAATAGTGTGGTATTGAACTGCGAAATTGTAGATATAAATAAGGAAATTTGCGCAAGTTTTTATTAAAAACTTGATTGCGAATCGCTCTTAGTTATAGCCATGCATTTCGAAGTGAATTTTACAATGTTAATAAATTTTTTTTCTCTCTGATTTAGGTAATTGAAGTATAAACAACAAAATTTAAAATTTAAATTAACTAACACAACACACTCAGTTCAATAAAATTTCTTAACCTCTCTGATACTTATATATATCTTATCGACTAACTAATAGAAATAGCCACATAATACCCCTGCATGCACCAGAAGCGCACCCATACTCGTTTAAATAATGTAGAATATAGATTTACACCTTGTGATTTAATCCATTTCTTTATTTTTCCTTTGAATATCTGCATATTTGGAGCATCTCTTGTTTGTTTATCTAACATGTTGAACAGTTTTTGCCCTATATATTATACATAATACTTTTGTCCTATACTTTTGTCATTTTGCTGATTTTGATGTCATCCTGATGTTTTCCCCTAGTACTGTAATTATGCGCAAAATGCTCATGGTTTTGTTTGTTTTTATACTGATTGTGACATAACAATAAAGTCTTATACTAAAGAGTTCAGTATTTTGAAATAGCATTTCTGTTGGATAAAGTCTGTTTCTTTCATAAATAATTTTTAAAAACCATTTCTGCAGATTTTGAAGTGGCGTTAAATACGTTACTCCTGCTCCTTCCTAACCTATTATCCCTCATCTCAAGATGGACTCTACCAGTGCTTTATATATTGCTACTAAATGTGGAATTTTTAGTATATTTTTAATTTGTTTGAATTTATACAACAAACCTCTGACTTTTTGAACAATATTTTGTATTTGATATTGCCATCTTAGATTGCAGTCTATATAAATTCCCAGATATTTTACTTTTTCTACTGCATTGATATGAATAATTTTATTTTCCTGTGTTATGTCCAGTTTACTAAAATTTGGGAGATTACGACTATATGACTATAGAGGTAAGTAAAAGGTTTTGTTGTAATTTATTGTCAGTTTTAGGATATCAAATGCATATTTTATTTATTTTAGGTCCTGTTAAACTAAGTTTTTGAGAATGCCCCAGGTTGTTGCTTCATAAAATATAACTGTGTCATCTGTAAAAGAGATAATAGTTCCGGGGGTAGCAAGCGTAAGTATATTGTTTATATAAACTGAGAAGAGTATAGGTCCTAGCACCGTTCCTTGTGGTACACCATATGTCACAATTTCAAGTTCACTCAAAATATCACCAATTTTTACACGTTGTTTTCTATTATGTAAATAGCTTTTGAATAATTCTAGTGCTATACCTCTGATACCAATGTCTTCTAATTTATTAAAGAGTGTTTCGTGACATACCGTGTCAAAGACCTTCGCTAAGTCTAGGAAGACACATAATAAAGGTTTTGACTGGTCTACAGAGTTATACATAAGTGATGTCAATTTAGCTATTGCATCATATGCAGATTTTTTTTCTTGAAAGCCATATTGCTGCTCTGATATTATGTTATGTTTTTTAAAAAAGTGTGTCAATCTGGCCTTAAGAATTTTTTCAAAAATTTTACAGAAGTTCGATATCAGTGATAGTAGGACTGTGTAGTGGTCAGTTATAGTCGTTTTTATTATTGCAGAAGTATTCTCATAATTTTCTGTCACTGGACATTTTAAAAAAATATATAATCTATATACATGATTTGGTGCGTATACTCTCAACTCTAGTATAATCATTTATCTGAGAGAAAAAGCCATGTTCATTTAACAGATCAATATAATCTTGGGCATATGCTTAGTTAGACAATAAATATATCTCCTATTAATAAGATGCAGTCTGATTTTTCTAAATGAGACTATAAACTATAAAGTTGTTCATTAAAATCATTACTGTTAATACTAGGTGATTTGTAAATTCCAATTATATTAATTTTTTTATTTTTGTTTTCTAATTTTACATTCAGAATGGACATGTTGCCCAAAGGCATAAATCGTGATTCATATTGGTGACTTTTTTTTATGTACATAACAACTTCATCATTTTTGTTATAAATGCCCTCATTGTAATTTATGTTATAATTCTCTATATTTAGCAAGGTTAGATCAAATATTTTATGAGTCTCTGTCAAAACAATGCAATCAAAATCTTGTTTAAATTGTGACAAAAGGACAGTAAATTCAAGGTTTTTGTGAATACTTCTTATGTTATTATGTATCACACTAAATTCAGTAGCTAAATTATTCGGTGCCACTGAATTGCGCTCACATCCCTAATGAACTCCTAATTTGACACTCGAACTGCGCTCACTTTGGTCCAGTGTTATAGATTTCACATTTTCAAGACATGTAAATTTTCATTTTTAGTTCAGATAACACAATTTTTCCAAATTTATCTCACATGTAAAACAACGCTTCGTATAATTACAAGATCAAACGAACTTACCTGAAGTGAAGTTCGATCTTGATTATATGAGGCCTCGTCGAAATAAATAAGAGTAGTGTAAGTGCCTCATGTACGTACCAAACTTCACACATTTTAAAGACTAAAACGGTCCCCGCGCCCGCTGTCGATCCTTACCTGCCTCATTCTGTTTAAAGCCACATTCTTTTTGTTTCATTATACATGATGATAATTGTATTTACTATATAGTCGAATATCGATTATCCTGAATTAACTTAATTATAATTTCATGTTTATATATATATATTTTTTTATAGAGATCCATTAAATTATCAACATGTGAGTTCTTCGAGGTTAAGGGTGAATTTAAATTAAAATGTTATATTTATTTCTGTTAATCCTTTTTTTTTTTTTTAAGGATATCAATCTTTAGTTATTCTAAAATGCATTTTTAAAATATGTTACGGGTCCAGCTATTTTTTCAGATATATAGTTTGGGCTAGAATTAGAACCTTTTGTCACAGGTCTCTGAAGGAAATGAGCAAGGTATTTACCTCCTCAATCCATCCTGCCGTTAATCTTACTATGGCTAGAGCAATCCGCCCTACTTGGAGGTACTGTCAAAGCAGCATGCCTAGTGCTATACTCAAGGTACTTTCACGCAACATTATCTTAATCCAACTGTTAATAGGTCGAGAAGACGCCTTATAATAGAATTTCTTGAAAGCATTGGGAAACTCTGCAATGTGAGAGGCCTCAGCTTGTCCTTTTACTTTCGACAGCTGAAATAGTTGTCGTTATCCAGACCTTGTAGTCCTGATAATAAGAAGATAAAATAACCGTAACCTGACCCTCTTTTATTTATTTATTTATTTTTTAATTTAGATTAATAGAAACTAACTCCCTTTGGGAAGGGGTTTCTGGATGGTGAATATCAACCAAGATTCTACTCTCATCACTGACATATCGGATATACTGGCGATCACCCCCTTCTTTTTCAGAAAGAGAAACCATAATATGGTCAATGGCAATTAAATTTGTCAAAATCTGCTTCTGTCAGTATGCCAGGCGAACAGCCCTTTGAATGACTCCGAAAGCCGACGGCAATCATAGGATTTAGCTTAGGGGGGAGACAGTCTCTCTGGTGTCGATATATGTATATACAACATATATGTGTATATATGTTGTATATACATATATCGACACATACATATATATGCATTAAATTACTTAGTATTTGTTTCTTGTTGGGAACCCTGCCATTCCAGATAACATCCGTGTTATCACCCACACATAATGTCATCACAAATAAACGGCCATGATTAGCTAATTAGTCAATGCTATCACCGACATAATTTCCAAAATGTTGCCTATTATTTACATAAATAATTTTTTTTTGTTGTTTTTTTTTTATAAGGAACTTCGTCATCATACACGAGTTCACCTATCTCTGTTATTAGAAACAGAAGATGTCAACAAAGACCAGATAAGGCCTTGCCATTATCAAACCAGTCCACCTATATAAGTGTTGTCACAATCACATATCAGAGACAGATAGTCGTTAATCAATGTTATAACCATGTTTGCATAAACACTCTTTCAATAAAAGAAAATTATTGTTATAATAAAATCTAATAACTAAACCTAAAAAATTGCTTATTACTATTTGCACGAATGCTTCCTTTCAATAAGAAAACTGATCATCATTACACACCAGTTCACCTATAGTGTTATAACAAATACATAATGTAATCAGATAGGTGTGACAAGTTAATTAACCAATATCATCACCGACATGAATCCCAAAGAAAATAAAGGGTTTACTTACTTCCTTTCAATAAGCACTCCTCATCATATAGATATGTTCACCTAATAGTGTTAACCCAACCACATAATGCCATCACAGGCAGATAGGCGTAAGTTAATGTTTCTATTCGCATAAATAGTTTCTTTTCATATCAAAGCTTGCCACTCTAGTGACACTAGATAAGTTTATCTGTCAGTGTTACCACAAACACATAATATGTCACCATAGACAGAATTCTATTTCCATAGGTAATTTCTTCCAATATGAAAGCTTGCCCCCATAGACAAGTTTACCTGTCAGTGTTGTCATAAACACCTAATGTCTTCCAATATGAAAGCTTGCCATCATAGGCAAGTTCACCTTTCATAATCCAAGATCCCAGAGCTGCCAGACCTACGTCATTTTAGCAAAGCTAATTTTTTGGCAACAGATAGTGTATTATCTAGTTAAGAACGTATGCGTATTTGCTAGTTTGAAAGTGGGGCCCTTTTGCAGAAAACAGGTACAAAAGGTACATAAGAATTTTACTCAGTACGTTAAATTATGATAGCTGGATTATTTTACAAGTGACACGCTAACTACATGGTGTAAGACTCCAAATCCGAAGGTCCGAGGTTCGATCCTGAGCGTTCTCAGCTTTTTTTTTTCAACAAATATTAACTTAAGGTGGCGATTACCAAGAAAGAGACAACCGAAAGGGAAATATTTATTATTTTTGGCCATGACTTTTTTTCTTAGTACGTATATTTGAAAAAAAAACTGAGAACGCTCAGGGATCGAACCTCGGACCTTCGGATTTAGAGGCTGACGCTTACACCATGTAGTCAGCGTGTCACTTGTAAAATAATCCAGCTATCATAATTATACGTACTGAATAAAATTCTTATGTACCTTTTGTACCTGTTTTCTTCAAAAGGGACCCACTTTCAAACTAGAAAATACGCATACGTTCTTAACTAGATATTACAATATTTGTTGTCAAAATATTAGCTTTGCTAAAATGACGTAGGTCTGGCGACTCTGGGATCTCACTCTATCAGTGTTGTCATAAACGCATAATGTCCCCATAGAGAATTCTATTTGCATAAACAATTTCTTGCAGTATGAAAGCTAGCCACCATATACAGTGTTGTCATAAACACATAATGTCACCATAAACATAATTTTATTTGCATAAATAATTCTTCCAATATTAAATCTTGTCACAAGTTCACCTATCAGTGTTACCAAAAAACACATAATGTCACCACAGACAGACATGACAAGTTAATTAATCGATGACATCAACGGCATGTTTAATAAAAAATTATATTTCCATAAATATTTTCTTCCAACAGTACGCCCCTGGCGGTACTGATCTCATTAACTATGTTTTTACAGATGGTGACGATTCATGTCGACAGCCGCGAATTTATAATTCACCGAACTCTATTCCAATTTGTTCACTAATTCTGCTGTGTCTTTTCACGAATGCCTAGGCATCCCTTAAAACGAGACAAGAAACTGAGAAACAATAAAACAAGTTAAACCGCACAACACAAAACGGGACAATGCAACTAAAACGATGTGTTCAGTTCGGCACACAAACAAGGAATGAGGCAGGCAAGGATCGACAGCGGGCGCGGGAGCCGTTTTAGCCTTTAAAATGTGTGAAGTTTGGTACGTACACGAGGCACTTACACTACTCTTATTTATGAAGACGAGGCCGAGATATAATTATTGTTTATTGGTTGGATATATTTAAAAAAAGAGTAAACATTAGACAGTCATAACAGCATAAAAATATTAAATTTTATTGAGATCGTACTAAGCGTACGATCAACCACAACCAACCACAAGCAACCACGATAAAAGACGTGATGCTGTTAGACGTACCATGAAGCAGGGAGACCGAGCAAAACATATAGTAATGTCTATTATAACTTGTGATATCTATTCTCATAGGTAAAACAACGTTTTTTTATAATGATTGTTTATCTCACAGAGTTAGACATGGGTGACAGGCAGGGTTATTATAAAAATCTGTGACATTAACAGCCCGTTTTACTATTATTGGTTAATTAATCGTTAGGATGTGATCAACGATTTATTGCTATAAAGGTAAGAATGTCTGGTACAGCTGTGTTTACCAATAATTATGACTTTCAGGTTCTGGTTAGTCAACCAAAAAGATAACCAACGATTGTGAAACTGGCTGTTAATAGGGTAAACAGTTCTGTCTTGTTTTCTAAATTCTTCAGGAATGTAACAAAGTTTTTGGGGAGTGTAGTTCCCCTTGTGATTTTTCTCCTTTATCCCTTCCCTCTCTTCACACACGTAGTTTCCTTCAAACCGTCTGGCTTGTATACAGGGTGAAATCAGTTTCATGTCATTAAAAAAAAACTGGTAATGAGGACCGAGCAGACAAACAAAAAACCTTTATGACTTTTCCCCCTAGGGGCATTTTGAAAAAAACTGACCTAGGTCAACAATTTGAATATTAGGGTAGGAAATATTTGAGAACCACTGCCTTTCTGGGTCAATGGACGTGTAGTAGTTCCCAATTATACAACTTTTAAATTGTCATAAAAAAGTGTCCGTCGACCGGCGCGGCGCGGCGGTTCAAAGCAAAGGACTGCGGCACCTTTGATGAATGCCTCAAATAAAAATGTAAATAATTCGTTATATCTTTTTGCAGAACGGCAAAAGCAAATAGTGGGCTTAAGTTAAATACAGCATTTCTTAACAGGTGTGTTTTTTCAATTTAGAACAAAATATTGGAGCTTTTATTATTGTTTATAATTTATGATGATTTAAATGTGGTTTATTAACATTTGTAACCTAAATGAGTGTTCTGGGTTAAAAACTTAAAAAATTAATAATTATTGCATGACATTGGGAAATAAAGAGTAAGACGTATGAGATACACGATAATAGAAAACAATTATGTGTATTTTAAGTTAGGATAAAATCTGATTTATTTAACGAATTGCCGATCAGGTATCGAAAACTAAAATTTTCAGTAAATTTAGAACTTACCAATAAATTTGTTGATTTACATAAATTGTTCGAAATGGCTTCCGTCTGCATCAATACACTTTTCGGCACATACCCACTCCGTTCAACACATCTGGTAAATTAGGATCATTGTTTATGGTTTCTATGCACATTAAAATACCACACTAAACTATTAACTAACGTTGTCAATAAAGAAAATTAAAATAAAAGCTTGGTCCAAAATCCACAACAAACACAAAAAGAACGAACAAGTAGAGTCTGTACGTAATCAAGAACTTGAACGATAAGTCAATAAAATAAATCTTAACTGTAAATACGTGGTCCAAAATTCAAAAGAACAAAGTAACATACAAAACAACGAGCGGCTTCCACGTGTGTACGTAACGAAATGTCCACAGAAACTAAAATACCGCACCACTAAAGACCTTATCTTACCTTATTTTAAGAAGCCATAAAAAAGTGTGACTATCAACTCGTGTCCTCGTCGACGCGCGGCCTCTAATAAAGGAATACGTACTTTGAAAGAGCGTATTTGATGGTTAGAGGCGCCGACATACCGAATATAAAAGCCTATCCCAACATTCCAGCAATTCTCAAACAATTTTACTGAAAATGTTCGAAATTTTTGTTTATTTTTATTTTTTCTAAAACTATGGGTTTTTGACCATGTTATATAAGGTTTTTTTGTTCGTTTAGTCGTTCCCCACCACCAGTTTTTTTTAATGACATGAAACTCATTACACCCTGTATGTCCTATACAACATCGATTCTTAGACAATTCTGAAATTGTCTCTTGATCCATGGTAAGAAGACCATATCACTATATAGTCTAAAGTTGTAGCAAATTTAGTCTAGATTAAAATTTATTCGAAGCTGTAAACCCAACTGATTTTCGTAATAACCAGAAAAAAGTCCAAAACTTTGGAAGCTTGTATCTCGCAAAATATTAAAGTTACAAAAGCGCCTCTGGTCTCAAATTGTACCAAATTTAGTTTAAATTAAGCCCCTTTTGCTACAAACCCAGAAGTTGTGGTGATATTTAGTAAAAGCCAAATAAAAGTCAAAAATTTACAGTTACAGTCCAAAGAAAACAAAGATAGCGTAGTATTTCAAGATGACGGACACTGAAATCGGGCACCCCCCCCCCCCCCCCCCCTCTGAATTTGATAGTACTGAGGGTATATAAGAACTCTGCAAAATTTGGTGCTTTAATCTAGCAGGTCACGATTCTGCCTAGTATTTACTCTATGCCGCCACGCTAAGAGGTGTTCCTATTGACTTAGCGATTTCAGTCCCATGAACTCTAGATATCGTCAATTTGACATCAGATATGAACTCAGCAACTTCATAAACATAAGTTATGGTGTTAAATTTTTAAATACTTTATGGCTATTTGACAACTAGTTGACAGCTGACAACTGTCAATATTGGCAATTTGACATCAGATGTTAATTCGCCACCTCTTAAATATAAAGTTAGACATTTAAATTATCAAAATACTCTTTTTAAAATGTGATAAAATACAATAAGAAAAACAGACTTTCCGTCCTTGCAGGGATATTCCTATTAATGGTCAAAAGTAAAAATAAGAATCGACTTTTTCCAAATTTTAGCAGTGGTAGAGTAAACTACAGCTCTTGGCGATTACTTAAAAAAAATTACTGTAATCGATTGTCCAAAAGCGCCATAAATTTCCCACTGTGCGGCGTTCTAGTGTCTAGTGTCAATGCATTCTAATGTACTGTCATGTTTTCGAGGTCGCAAAATACGAATCTGAAGTTATTTTTAGCCTAAAATTAAAAAAAAATAAATAGAAATAGTAGTTCAAAAATCTCACATACTTCAGCCGCCATACTGGAATTTTCAAATTTTTCTTTCAGAACTCACACACTTTTTTTTGTTTTCAGTGACACCAGAAACCTGTGTTTGTTAAAAATGTTTCAATTAATCCCGAAGTAAACGTTTTACCCCACCATATTGAAACCGCCATTTTTAAATTTGTACATTTCAAGATCAGATTCAAAAACCCGTATACCTGATTTTTTTAAGGATTGTCACGGAAAATAGAATTATTGCTGCGTCTATCTCATGCATGGATGCTGCGCACACTTAAGTCTGGCAAGGTAATTAACAAAAATTTCCAACCAGACAAGTTTTATTAGATAGGGGAAATATCAAACTTCATTTTTAAACAGAAACCAATGAGGTGTTAAGGAGCGTACTTTCATGAAAAAAATAATTTATGACAAAAGGTCTGTCAGATGTTAATTAACAAAAATTGTCAGGCAGACAAATTTTTTCAAAAATGATATATTATTTACCATAAATTGTGTAAATTTCAAGCAGGTGTTTTGAAGAGTAAATTAATTTTTTTAGCTAATTTCAAAAATTAATAAAAAATAGTAATTAACAAATGTTGCTGGTCTGGTGGGCGTAACATGTTTATTATATGTTTTCCAACCATTTTCACCTTTTAAATGTGAAGTATTCGATTTTTGTACCGTGGGGGAGCTTAGACTATATGTTCCAATTCCATTTTTATGAAAATTGAGTTTCGGTGTAATTAGCTGAAAATTTGATATATTGTGGATTTTTTGATCTCCTAAATAAAACTCTCAATGGGCCGTACCTAAAATATTAAATAGTTTTTGGTTATAACTTGTCGCACAACATATATTAGAAATTCGATACCTTACAGTATATCTATGGGCTTAATTAAAAACCTTAATATAATTTTGCTTTAAAATTATAACAAAACATATTTTATATGATATTTTTCCTTGCGAGCTGCAATGTCAGAACTCCTATACTGAAGCTTAAGCTTATTGCACCCTATAGCTATAGCCTCGTTAATCCATTAGTCCCATTCCACCCAAATAGGTGAGTGTACGATCGATAGAAGCTCTGATCTCCCGAAATATGAAAATCTTCCGGCCATCAGGGCTGAATATTCACGCGATATGTAATGAGGAGTTTCCTGATCCTCACTAAACATCCTACACTCTGGATTGTCCATCACACTATCGGTTAGGTGTTTGTTTAGTGCGCAATGGCCTATTGAGGTACCCCATGCAGATCTCTGCGCAGAGTTACCAATTCGTTGTTATTAGTTTTGGATGGTCCACCAGCGATGAACATACGTGACTGTCTCATCCCTGGCTCACCCGTCCAAAGCAAGTTGTGTGTTGGACTCAATTGTTGTCTTGCGGTATTATACAGAATCGGGAAGTGTTTGTTTTGGTATTGCACTAGTTTCAACGATTTAGCCGACCGCCCACAATAAAGACGTCTACCAGTACTCTAGCAGAAGTAAACAGTGACACGCCCATCACGAGAAGCATGTACACGATTGCATGCTTCGCTCTCGCTTGCTCTTATTACCATCCCAAAACCAACCCTTTCCGATACTGTATGATATACCGCAGGTTGGCTCGAGTGCCACCAACGCTGTTTTTGTATTTTAATTGATACATAATGTTTACACATCTTTGGCAATCATTTGTAAGACGGATGTGACTTAATTTTAATAGGAAATATTCTACCATGCCGTTTTACATAATATGTTGTTTTGCGCATCTTCGTGTTTTTATATGGTTATTCAATCATTTTGCTCTAAAAATATGAGAAAACATATACACGACAATTTATACATCTCAGGCGATCACCCTGTATGACGGATATGGCCCAATTTCAATGAGGAGTATTCTACCATGCTAGTTTGCATATGTTCCAAGTTTGAAAATAAAATTTTAAGTTTAACAGAAGTTGCCGTGTTTACAAAAAACACATACATACACACGCGTATTAGTGGAGTCAATAGAGGCTGAAAATATGCATTATTTCGGAATAATTACGGGAAGTTTCGATTTTCTTAAAACCATTTGATATTACTTTTACATAGCTTAAAATAAAAAGTTATAAACATATAATCGTGAGGAAATTGTTTATTAATTATTTAGACAAAAAAAAGACGTTTTCTTAACAAAATTATTATAAGTTGAGAAATTTTAAAGCAATGTAATTCAAATTAACATAGGTGGCTGAAACAGATTATGATGTCAAAAAAAAGGTAATTCAAAATAGCTGATCAAATATGGTCGGCTTTCATCAAGCAATAAAATTATTCAAAACACTATTCAATTAAAAACACTGTTTAAATATTCAAAGAAAAACTTAAAAAGAAGCTAAGAAAATGTGATATTGTACATAGCATTACAAGATGAAACAATGAACATTGAGTCGATTTACCGAAAAAACTTGAAGCGATGACCATGTTGGGTACATCAAATTGTAGATATTTTTAAAGCCTTTAAACATGCATATAGAGTGATTTAAAAAAAATTGAAAAAATTGTTAAGAAAGGAAATTTAATTTCTTTTAATATTGTTTTACCTCACCCTGTACATGAACTGTGTTAATGTTTTCTTATAAAAGTTTTAATTAGCTTCAATTTGTGTTATTGAAATGAAAAATTAAAAAAAAATAAAAATTTTGCAATTTCCTATTTAGTACCTACATTTTAATATAAGTTTGTTTTTAAAAATATTTATTTCTTTTGTTTCTTGTTGCTGTTTAGTTACGTTGAATGTTGTTTGTGATATGTCTTTTACAAATAAAGCATAAAATTATCATTTACATTCTTTTGAAAGTTATTTTAAAAAAATAAGTTTTTTAATCGGAAAGAATGTTTTGAATTTTTTCTCTAAAACCAAAAAGAATTTCGAATATGACGTAATAACATAAACTGAAGCTAATTGATATTTTTATAAGAAAACATTAACGCAGTTCATATATAGGGTGAGGTAAAAAAATATTCAAGGAAATTAAGTTTTCTTTCTTACCAATTTTATAAAAAAAAATTTTTTTAATCACCCCACACATGTTTAAATGCCTTAAAAATATCTACAATTTGTTCTGCCCAACATGGTCGTCGCTTAAAAAATAAGAAAGTTACAAGCCTCTAGAATTTTAAGTGACGCACCCTGTACATATAGTGTTTCACTTGAAATGGTAACACCTCAATAACTTTTTTATTTTTTTTTCCGATTTGAATCAAATTTTACTTAAGTATGGAACAAATTAGGATCTAATTATGATCAGAAGAACATTCGCTTCCTACAATTGCAAAGCCACCTGCAGTACCAAAATATGCGGAGAAAATTAATAAATCATATTAGGCATTTTTTATCGGAAAATTTTGTTAACGAAACTTGTTCAGAATTGTCCAAAAACCTTAAGTCCAAAATTTAGTCAAAATAAAACATATATAAATTTTGATTAAAATAACGCCCAAGTCCGAAAATATCATTTTAATGGGTTCTTTTGTTTAGAATACTGTACTATGACAATTTTGTTTGAAATTAAACCCAAGCTACTAGACAGTTGTCAAGCAGTTTAAAGTTTTTTTTTCAAATAAATATTTTTAAAATTTTTAAAATTAAAATTTTTTAATTTTTTAATTTTGATTAAATTTTGGGCATAAGGTTTTTTGACAGTTCTGAACAAATTTCATTAACAAAATTTTCTAATAAATAAATGCCTAATATGATTTTTTTGATTATCTCCGCATATTTTGGTACCGCAGGTGGCTTTGCATTTGTAGGAGGCGAATGTTTTTCTGGTCATAAGTAGATCCTACTCTGTTCTATACTTAAATTTGAATAAAAATAAGAAAATTATTGTGTTGTTACTATTTCAAGTAAAACACACTGTATAGTCCAAAAAATGTTTTTACATTAGATTTACTTATTTTGAGGTCCTATTATAAACGTATGGTGGATAGGCAGGCTAAATAAATTTTTTAAGTCATTAACGTTTATTTTACCAATAATTTCACGAATTTTCGAGCAAAAAATTTGTTTTTTATTTTCGTAAAAAAAAAACGTTAATGTTTAAGGTAAATCCCCTTGAAATATCTTAAAGTACACATTTCCAGCTTTAACAATCACACCTACAGAGATCTAATAATGCGATTTAAACCAGAGTAATAAGTGGTTAAAGTTAGTTTTAGTTAGTTAGTTTTTTCACTCATCGGCTCTTTTTATACACTACAATTGTGAAATATGAAAGATCAAGATTTTTATCTTAAAGATTTTAATGGTAGAGTTTTTACCGATTTCATCGCAAATCTCTATGTTCCGACTTCACATATGTACTATTTGTACATATATTCATTTTTATATTTGAAAGTATAATAATCCAATAGCTACATGTTTCTTCTTTCATTTAAGCTTTTGTGAGGTCAATTTCATTAATTAGTTCAAAACTTTTGGTATGTTTTTCCTGACATGTTTGAAGATGTATTTTCAAAAGTTACCGCTTCGCGGAATTTTTCCTAAGTGAAAATCTCTATTGAATCCACTATATACATTCGTACACATAAACACACAGACATTTCTTTTATTCAATATTTGTATTCGGCTTATGAAACGGATTTCTGTTTTGCAATTTTTTTATTAAACATGTTTGTCGGGTTATAATGTATCTATTTCATTAAATAAAATAGATATAACAAGCAGTCATTCACCAAATTATGATTTTATCAATGATTGTATTTTTAAAAAATCACTTTTCCTTCATTAATTTATCGTACCTTTCCGATAAAGCTGCATTTTTTTAAAACACCATTTTATCCACTTTAGCACTTTAACTCATTAAATTGTCAAATATTATTATCATACCACTCAATTCGTTAAATAGAAAAAAGCAATTTTTCACTATAAAGTTCAATTTTATCGTATGTAATATACTAGTGCTTAAAATTTTATCGAAAATTTTTTCGAAAGCGTTGTTGCCTGGTAATATAAAGAGTGCAAATTGGCAGTTTATTATCTGATTAAATCCTGACCTCTTTAGCGGGAGGGATTTAATATTTGATAATAAACTGCCAATTTGCATATTAACTATTAGGCAACTTAGCTTGAGAAAAAATGTTTAGATAAAATTTAAAAGCACGAGAATATTTCACGAATAAATAATTCATTAAGTACATCTTCAATATTATGTTTTGTCATTAATTGCCTTCAGACGTTTTCTTGTCCCTTTTTAGAGTTTACTGACCTTTATTTTCAATTTCATCCTTAATATCCTGATATAAAGAAATATTTCCAAACCGACTCATCTTGTCAAAACAGTAAATTTGAAACAAACGCAGTAGAAACTACGCTTAACACATTTGAGGCGTTTCTGAGGTGCAATATGACAAGGAACGATAGAGAGGGCACTACATCTTTAATCTGTGAGCACTACTTTATTGCCGATGCTCGAAAAGTAGACATTGTAAAATTTTGAAAATTTGGTAGTAAACTAATGTCGATGAGGGCAACTATAAAATATTCTCAAGATGATGGCACTTCCGGTTATACCAAAAGTAGATGTCAACTTGCCTATTTTAAATGGGACATCCTATATATTATTACTTTATTATTATTTTTGAATTCTACGCAAAATTCTAGGCCGATTTTGTGTATCATGTATTCCACCTAAGTCTCTCTGTTTTTGATATATTTCAATTTTTATGTCAAAAATGACGTTTGCAGTCCCTAAAAGAATTATCAGTTTTTCGTATAAGGAAGCCTTTATTAACTAATTTCGGTTGGACTCTTTGTTGAGAAAGACCTACTTTAATAGTGTTTTTATAATATTTTGATAAGTATTAATACAGAGTGTTAAAAAAATAAGAATAAAAATGAAATTGAGAAAACTGTCAAAAATCATTTTTTTCAAATGGAAACCCCCAATTTTACTTCCACGTCCAGTGGAAGTATAGTAACGACAAAAAATTTTTAAAAAATTTTTATTGTCCAAATAGGCTTAAAATGTCATGAAACGTCGAGATTTTAAGTTTGAGCGAAAATAAATTTTCTGTCTGTCTGTCGGTCTGTCTGTCGGTCTGTCTGTCTGTCTGTCGGTCTGTCTGTCTGTAACTTTTTTTGTGCGCACGTTTACTCTGGAACCGTTTAAGATATTGACTTGAAATTTGGTACACATATGTACGTTAACGAGATCTAGAACTAGATTATATTTTCATCTTGTTCCGTCGAAGGGTTGGGGTGTAAATTGGGGTAAATTTGGGGTAAATGGGTAAATCAAGAAGGTAAGAGTCCACGAAATTGGTATTTAGTATATACAAGAGAAGCTAAGATCTCAAAAAAAATTTTGGCATTACCACCCCCATCCCCTTATTAAAGGGGATGAAGAAAAATGTGATTTAGTGTATGTACAGGAACCAGAAACTTAAAAATATTTTTTTACTTAATAAGATAAGATTATAAAAATTGGGTTTCCATTTGAAAAAAATTGATTTTTGACAGTTTTCTCAATTTCATTTTTATTCTTATTTTTTGAACACTCCGTATTAATACTTATCAAAATATTATAAAAACACTATTAAAGTAGGTCTTTCTCAACAAATAATCCAACCCAAATTAGATAATAAAGGCTTCCTTATAGGAAAAACTGATAATTCTTTTAGGGCCTGCAAACGTTATTTTTGACATAAAAATTGAAATATGTCAAAAACGGAGAGACTCAGGTAAAATATAAGATACACAAAATCGGACTAGAATTTTGTGTAGAATTCAAAAATGCAATAATATATTGGGTGTCCCATTTAAAACAAGCAAGTTGACATCTACTTCCGGTATAACCGGAAGTGCCGTCATCTTGAGAATATTTTAGGCGAGTTGCCCTCACCGACATTAGTTTACTACCAAATTTTCAAAATTTTACAATGTCTACTTTTCAAGATATCGATCGCCGCAGTCTGTCATGGGACACCCTGTATACTACACACTCATGGTTCCGAGATTGTCATAGAGAGCGCCATCTAGCGCTACTAGAGTTGCATTTCATAATAAATATTCATTGATACATATTTACGTATTTAATCCTTATTTTTAACTCACGAAATTTACAAATTATGTTGAGGTTTGCTTTGTTAAGCAGAGAGAATTTTAAATACTTACAACAAATTAAAAGAGAGAGAGAGAGAAACTTCATTATCCAAAGAAATAATTCTCATTGACAAAGTTTAAATATAACACAAACAATATTTGTTTAGTCGGTTTACAAACAATACAAAACAAAAACAGAAAAAATACAAAGATACAAAAATCATGAACATACGACAATAGTTGTATATTTTATAAACTATATGGTAGTGAACTAAACACATTAAAATGTATCGTCGTAGTACTCCTGTAAGTTATAATAGGGTTTATCAATTAAGAATTTTTTTACAGCCTTCCTAAATAGTTTGTCAGAGGAGATATTTTTCAATGCTACTGGGATACGATTGTAAATTTTCTTACTATTGTAAATTAGAGATTTTTTTGTGAAGTTGGTAGATGGTATGGGTAGAGTAATGTCATTTGCTTGGCGAGTAATGCGGCGATTTTCTGTACGTTCAAAAGTATTTCGTTTTTTATGAAATAAGCACACCGTTTTGTGGATAAAAATAGATACTACAGTTAATATCTGGTGAGCAACAAATAGAGGTTTGCAAGAGTCTCTAAAACGCGCTTTGCACATATATCCTACTGCTCGTTTTTGCAAAATGAACACCCCATTGAATAGTTGTTGGCTGCACAATCTCCAAAATGGGATACCATATCTTAGGTGTGACTCTATTAAGGAAAAGTATGCTGTTTTTGCAATAGAGCATCCCAATTTGATAGAAATTGTGCGAATAGCATAACATCCAGAGGCTAATTTATTATTTAGATTCCTTATATGTTCTTGAAAACTTAATTTATTGTCGATATACAGTCCAAGAAACTTTGTATGAGTTTTATTTTCTAGAATGTGACTTCCCAGGTAAAGCTCTTCTAAGTTTCACCCGAACGCTATTACATTAGTTTTAGCAATATTAAATGTGAGAAAATTTGATTCGCACCATTCCTTTACTACACATATATCGGAGGAGATATTCTCATGCAACATTCTCAAGTTTTTATTATGCCACAGAATGGTGGTGTCATCGGCAAAAACCATAAAACTTCCCGATATATTGATAGTTTCCAAGTCATTTCTATATAACAAAAAGAGAACTGGGCCGAAAACAGACCCTGGTGGAACTGCGCCGCTTATCTTAACTTTATTAGAATATTTTCCTGATAATTTTGTCATTTGGAAGCAATCCTTAAGGTACCTCTGAAACCGTAACACTAAAGCTTCCGCACCAATATTTCATGATTCACGCAATCGAATGCTTTCGATAAATCACAAAATACAGCCGCGGCAACTTCGGCCTCATTTCTTTTATGGTAAACCTCTTCCAAAAAAGCAAAAATAGCTTCGCTGGTACTTTTGTTGGTTTGAAACCCAAACTGGTTACTATTAAGTATTTTATGTACAGTTAAGAAAGCTAGTATCCTTTTTTTAACTAATTTTTCGATTATTTTAGAAAGTGTACAGATTAAAGAAATTGGTCGAAAATTTGAAAGTTCATCAGTACTTCCACCTTTGTAAATTGGAATGACAACGGAAGTTTTTAGGCAAGAAGGGAATGTACCGGTTTCAAAGGATTGATTTATGAGATAAACTAAAATATTTAATGTGCTATTTGTCATGTTTTCAAAAACTTTAATAGATAGATCGTCTACACCAGAGGATTTTTTATTTTTTATTTCTAAAATAATTTATTTTAATTCTATTGTATATGTAGGTGATAAGTATAATTTTGTTGGAACATTAATATCACTAAGATAGATTAGAGGGTCACTTGGTGCCACAATATTGTTTGTTAATTTTTCTCCGATAGTACAATAGTAGTTATTAGTCCAATTAGGATCTAATTTAAATTGAGGTGGAGTTTGACTATTTTTACCTCTTAGGTCATTAATGATGGCCCAGCTCTCCTTTGACACGTTAACTGCCTTGGCGAGTCTCGCCTTATAATAACATTCTTTTGCAACTCTGATTACTTTCCTGTAGGTATTTCGATATTTATTAAAGTAAAGTGAAATGATTTGTTGGATGTATATTTTCTTATATGATGTAAGGAGCGTAAATTTTTTCCGGACGTTTTAATTCATTAACAAATTAAACAACATGTTGTAATCCATGGTTTGCTATTTTTTATTTTTATTTTCTTCAAAGGGAAGGCAATGCTGAAAGCTTCAATTATAGTTAGATGAAACAAATTAAATGGCTCTGAAGACTCTAGTACGTGCTCCCAGTTTATCTCTTGACAATATTGATAAAACCTATTATAATTGGCCTTGCTATAAATCCGTCCATATTTTTTCAAATCTAGATATAGAAAGACATGAATGGCCTCTTGGTCAGACAAGCCTGCTGCGACAACCGAACAAGAAACATTTTCTGTATTTAAGTTACTGCATAAATAGTCAATTGTAGTGGCTGAGAACTGAGAAAATCTTGCACAGATTTGATTCAACTAGTTACTTTTTGATAGATTACCGTATATAAGTACATTTTTAGTTTGTTTCCAGAGCGAATGTGTTTACTTGACATTTATAATAAATGATTTGCTTACCTTTGTAACTACGTTATTGAGCTATTGAAAGCTGTGTTTGACTTGTTCCTGTATTATGAGCTATATTAAATACAATCTTTGTATATTATTGTTACCTGATGGAAAAGTAGGCAAATTGAAATAGTTACAGATAGGCATATATATTTCAGACAGGCTTCGCTTTGGAACTGACGATTGTTTACTATATATGTGGTGTGTTTATGTTTGCTACTACATAATACAATATTACAATTTACAAGGTAAGATAACAATTAGTAATAAGCTAGAGAAGATATTTATAGATAAAATTTAAAAGCTCGAGTTGCCCTATTTGCTGAAAATATTTCACGAAACAAAACGTCGCAATATTTGCCGCTGCAGCGACACAAAAAATTAGAGCGATCAATTTTGCATGTTGGTACTGTCAAATGCCGATCTAGGTTCAATTACCACTAATAATGACGTTTGATTGGAGCAATGTTGTGAAAAAACGGGCTCTCATTGGCTATAGCGTTAATGAGTGAAATAATCCGAATAAAAAGTAAGCACTCGTGCAATTACAATCTATAATTATATTACGGAAATTTTATATTAATATTAGTATTTTTTTCTTTCAATATATTATTGCCGTCATTTTTCATATACACATAAAATCTGCTCTTGTCTCATGAAAAATTCCCCTTTTTGTAGTTACTTATTCAAATACATTATTGATATAAAAAGCTCCCAAAGCCCATCCACGCTCGACTGATTTATAACCAGAATCTAAAGCTGTCTTTAATTTCCTAAGGGATACTTAGATATGCCGTTGTCAACTAAAAGTCTGTGAGACTTTGTACTTTCTTCTTGTTAATGAAAATACTTTGGTAGTCTTTAGTAGAGAAAGGAGACATCATCTGAAAATTTCAACAATTTAAAATAAATTTAAATGCAATTTAGTTAACTTCGAAACAGTTAAGAATTGACGAGCCGGAAAAAATTTGAATTTTATTAAACAGTTTTTAAATAGCAATTTATGTTAGAAACTCTACCTTTCGTTAAAAAATGTATATAAGCAATGATATGTTAATTTATGAGGATGAAATATAAATAATCTAATATCGCTTATAATTTAGCTTGTAATAAAATTAATATTATTTTGGATGAAATAACATGGGGAAAGGCCAAAATGTACACAATAATGAGGCAATACCGAATACCTAACTTCTTTAGTTTGCCCGAAAAACCTACTATGGATTTAAAAAACCTAATTTGAATTTATTAAACCTAACCTCGAGTTAGATTTAATTATAGCCAGGGAGATAGCGACAGTTTTCGTGAAATCATTTCTATAAAGCTAGATTTTTTCCCAAGAAAGTTTAGACAGTATCTATGATGAAGGTGCAATTCTACTAACCTATGTGTTGCAAAAATGAGTAACAAATTAAACAACATATGTTGCAAACAAAGATATCGATTTTCTGAAATGTCACAAAATGCTACTTTTGATTCGTTCGTGCCGAGCCGAATTGTAAGCTGTTTTTTGTTATTTTTCGCAGATATCTCCGAAACGGTGGGAGTTCGCTAGCTAATTTACATAGAATTAAATTTGCTAAAACTCTTGTTTTTATTTTTTGAATTCCGACAAAAATAAAGGAATTAGAGTGAGCGGGATTTGGGACTTTTTTTTCGGTATTTCTCCATATTGTCACCGTAATTAATCGGTAATTAACTGAAAACGAAATCGATCTCATTCATATTCGATGTCCACTTAATATCATGTACTACTTCGACGCTCGTTAATCGTGGCCCTTCGAAACAAAGGTTTCTGGGAAAAATTATTTTTTTAAGACTTACATACACTCTCTAGGAAAACATGTAATTTCCTACATTTCCCCGAATATCTCGATAATTATCGTTTTTTTTTTTTTTCGAAAAATTTATAGACTATTTATTTGTTTTCGTAAACAAATAGTAGTTTAATAATCATATCTTCTTGTAACAAATTAAATAGTACAATGACATTTTTTTATGTTCACTAACCATTTTCAATTTGGTCTAAGTACAATTAAATAGTACAACGACTTTGTTTTCTGTTCACCAACTAATTTTTAGGTTGATCTACACTTTACTGTATGATGAAGTTTTTTTTGGTTAGCCAAAATCTCAGTTTTGAGACATCAGACCACCCAAACCAAAGATTAGAGATCGTTTATAAGATCCATCCAAATATATCGATGATCCCCGAGAGAATTTGAACATTGCAATCGTGTTATTAATTTTCTATAAATTCATAAGAGTATAAGATAATGCATGATTGATTATTGTCAGTGATTTCTATGTGGCGTCATCTAGGACTAATTTCTGTAATAGACTACGTGGAAAGCAAGCAAATTTTATGGTAATTCTTTTAGAACTTCTAGAAGACGACAATAATATTGGTTTGTCTACCAAGTACAATAATACAGCGAACTAATACTGGGTTAGAATTACAATTCGATGATACTTAAAAATAAAGTCTACTATTTATCTAGTTTCATTTGACAAAATTCAACAAATTATTAGTAAGATGGATAAATTATAGTCTTATGCACCTATTTTTTAAGTTAATGTTTATTTTGTTGTGTAACAATCACCTTTTGTTAAAAAATACTATTAAATATACTTCAATTTAACAAAATGAACAATATATATATATATACTATTTTTTTTATTGATTTAACCCATACTATTTGCAAACAAAAGCGCTGATGCGACGTCTTAATTCATCAAAGTGGATGGCAGAACGATGTTATGTTTATGTAAACAGAACTGCGGGTTAACTCTACAATAATATTGGTTTATCTGTCAACTATAATAGTATAGCAAACTGCTACTGGGTTTACAATTACAATTCGACAATAGTTAAAAATAAAATATACTATTATCTAGTTTAATTTGACAGAATTCAACAAAATAATAGTCAGACGAAAAAAATAATAGTATTATTCATCTATTTTTTAAGTTAATGTTTGTTTTGTTGTACGACAACTTTTTATTAATTAAAATAACAATCATCTCTTGTTTAAAAATACCATCAATATAATTTAGTTTAACAAAATTAACGATATTGTTAGTTAACCATTTTTTTTTGTTGAATTTACCCATACTATCTCTTTGAAATCACTTCACCATTCAGATGCTAACAGCGCATCCAGTTCCACAAACAGTACAAACACAACAGCACCAACACAAGCCGCTATCAAGCAAACACGCAGAGAGAAGAAATAAATACAATAGTTTATGATGAAATCAGTGATAGTATAGAGGAGATCAGTGGTAAGAAACTAAATATTATTCATTTTAATATTAGAAGTTTAAAAAAGAATTTCAATGAACTACTATTATATTTAAATTCATTTGAAATAGAAAACATAAGTATTATAATCTTATCAGAATGCTGGTGTATGGAGGAGGTAATAAATTTTACAATAAATGAGTTTGATGTTTACTACAACGAGTCACAATTCAATCAAAACGATGGGTGTGTCGTGTATATAAAGAAAAATGTAAACCATAACATAACTATTACTTCATTATCTCAAATTAATCTGTTAAGAGTTCTTTTTGCAATAAATAGTATTAATTTTGGTCTAACAATATCATATCGTCCGCCCGCAACCAACGTAGGACAATATATAGTTGATTTAGATGAATATTTTCATAATCTAAAAAAAGAAGAAATAGAAATTTTTTCAGGGGACATAAACATAAACACACTGCAAATGCTTGACTTTAATGTCAACAATTATTTGGGCATATTAACGCAGAACGGATTTAAATCTTATATAAATAAACCGACTCGCGTCACAGAAACCAGTAGTACTTTAATTGACCATATATTTGTAAGAGACGATTTAAACAAAAACCAAATAAATGCAGAGCTTAAACCAATAATAGTCAAAACATCTTTAACTGACCACTATTCTGTCGTTCTATCAATAAAAATACTAAATAATACCCAAAAAAATAAACCTGAAAAAATAGAACATAAATTTATAAATTACGATCAATTATGTAATGCCTTATCGGATGAAACCTGGGCAAGTGTATATAGTACAGATAATGTCGAGCATGCCTATAATAATTTTAATAGTACGCTGAGTCAACACTTGCAAAACTGTTCTAAAAATGTTAAGAAAAATGACACTCTATATAAAATCAAACCATGGATGACAAATGGATTACTACATTCTGTAAAACAAAAAGATAAGTTACAACGACAACTAATACAAAATTTTTCAACAGAAAGTAAAGCGGAATTTAATAAATATAGAAACAAATTAAACAAATTGATTAAAACAACTAAAAATGAATACTATAAAAGCCAAATAAATGAAGCAAAAAATGATTACAAAAAAGTATGGAATATAATAAACGAGGTTACTATAAAAGTATTGGTGATATAATAAATGATAAGGGTGAATGTTTAACAAAGAACAAAAATAAAGCAACATTATTCAATAACTTTTTTGTCAACGTAGGGGCCAATTTGGCAAAAAATATTAAATCAAAGCCCAAAGAAACTAATCTAAATGAAAACAGGCTTCCAAACTCATTTTATATATCTCCAGTAACAGAAACAGAAATCATAATGCACATAAACAAATTAAAAAATAACACGGCACCGGGACCAGATGGATTATCGACTTAAATTCTTAAAATTCCAAATAAATATATAAAAAGTCCCCTTAGCTATATAATAAACTTAATTTTTTCAAAAAGCAAGTTACCTGTGGCCTGGAAAACCTCAATTGTCACGCCGATTTTCAAAGCTGGTGACAATAAAAAAACTACTAAGTACAGACCAATATCGCTAATCAATAATACAGCAAAAATTTTTGAATATTGTTTGAAACAAAGATTAATTAACTATTTAGAAAAATTTAAAATTCTAGACGAGCATCAATATGGTTTTAGAAAGAATCTTAGTACAGAACACGCAACGAATGAACTTGTCAAGATAATCATAGACGATTTCGATGGTAACAAAAAATGCTTAGCCATATTTTTAGACTTGGCTAAAGCCTTTGATACCGTCAACCATGACATTCTATTAGAAAAATTAGACATCATGGGGATTAGAGGAAGTGAACAAAGATTATTTAGAGATTACCTGACAAAAAGAACGCAAACAGTTAAAATCGATAATGTCCAAAGTGAACCCTTAGAAATAATGACAGGCGTCCCACAGGGGACGGTAATTGGTCCGATCTTATTCCTGTTATATATAAACAGTATGCTAAGAAATACCATAAATGGCCAGATAATATCTTACGCCGACGACACAGTCTTAATATTTAGAGACAATACCTGGGAAAAAGTATATAATAAAGCTGAAAATGGTTTGAAAATCATAAAAAATTGGTTAGATAATAATCTTCTAAGTTTAAATGTACAAAAAACTAAATTTCTAACATTTTCCATATTATCTGACGATCAACCAAAAACCAACCAAATTGTTGCCCACGAATTGTCTTGTAAAAATGCTTTAAACTGTACTTGCGATAAAGTTACGAGGGTTACAGAAATCAAATATTTAGGGTTAATGGTTGATCAACACTTAAGATGGAATGTACACGCAATGTATCTCGCAAAAAGACTTAGAAGATTAATGTATAAATTTTATCAGTTAAGAGACATACTAAATAAAAAAAATCTAGTAATTATATACAATGCCCTGGTTGAGTCAATGTTAAGATATTGCATAACAGTTTGGGGCGGTTTATACAAAAATGCCTTAAAAAATCTACAGGTCATACAAAATACAATTATAAAAATTATATCTAAAAAAAATCGAAGATACTCAACAGAACTCTTATACACAGAAAAGGGTTTATTTAATATAAGATTACTCTACACTTTTCAAACCATTCAATGGATGGTAAATGCATGTCAAATAGATATCCAAATGGATACACCATACAACACCAGAGCAGTCTCCAACCAAAACATAAGAATTCCTGCAATCCATAAGTCTCACACAAAGCGATACATAAATTTCCTTGGCCCCAAACTATACAATCTCCTACCAGTTAATTTAAAAAACATTAAAAAAAAATCTAAATTTAAGAAAACTTTACGAACTTACCTTCAGAAAAATTATCATACATTTGAAAGTATTTTAACTAATGAACATTACACCCAATAAATATTTTTCTTCTCCTCCTCAATAACAAAAATACTGTTAAGAATAGAATAGAATAGAATTACATTAAGAACTTATATATAATTACATATTAAATATTTGTATATAAAATATAATATACATCTCAAATACAGGCCTCACAGCTTAGATGAGATGTTATTATTTGTTTATAAATTGTAACTGTAATTTGTTTGAAACTGAATAAATTGAAATTGAAATTGAATTGAATTGAGTGTGGGATGTCGCGACGTAAAAAGTCTTCCAGATAAACCTGATCGTAAATTGCACGGCGAAATTCGAAAATTCGGCTCGGCACGAACGAATCAAAAGTATCATTTTGTGACATTTCAGAAAATCGATATCTCTTTTTGCAACATGTTGTTTAATCTTTTACTCATTTTTGCAACACTTAAAGTTTGGTAGACTTGCACTTTCATCATTGATGTCTAAGCTATCATGGGGAAAAAATCTAGCTTTATAACGCAAAAAATCTGTCGCTACCTCCCTGGCTATTAGTTTAGGTCATGGAGGTAGAATATAGATAGATAGATAGATAGATAGATAGATAGATAGATAGATAGATAGATAGATAGATAGATAGATAGATAGATACATTTATTTGTTCCTTTTTAAATACAATACCTCATTGGGTGTAGAACACGTCAAAAACATTAAGAGAATACAACAAAAAAAAAAGAATATAGTTAATATTAATGTAAAAAATACATATCATAATAAAATTGAAAACACTAACAAATGGTAACAGTGAAAATAAATAGAGGACGACAACAGTAATTAAAATTAATTTTAAAATAGATAATATGCCTAGTTTGGATAAAAATGTCTTTGGTTAAAATATTAAAATGGTATAACAATACAATACAATGATAAATTTGAGAACAGCCTAGTTTGAGAGTACAAAAATAAGTTTTTTATTAATGTATTAAAACATCAGTGAAATATTCGTCCATCGTATAGTAAGCCTTTTTTATTAGTATCCGTTTGAGTTCTAGTTTTAATGTTTTTAAAGTGAGATTTTTTATGTTGTCCGGCAATTTGTTAAAAATGTTAATTATAGAATACTCAACATTTTTTTGTATATACGAGAAGTTTTTTTTATTGGTTGTTAATTTATTTTTGTTTCTTGTGTCATAATCATGCTCTAGAGATTTGAACAGTATGATGTTTTCTTTTACAAATATTGCTGCTTCATAAATGTATAGGCTTGTGAGTGTTAGTATGCCTCTGTTTATAAATACCGATTTACAACTATCTGTAGGTTTCATATTAAATATTTGTCGCAAACACCTTTTTTGCATTTTGAAGATTCTATGTGCATTTATAGAATTTGCCCAGAATATCACTCCATATCTGACACGTGACTGAACATATGCATGATATGCACTCATGGCAGCTTCCACGCTTACAAAACGTGCCACTACCCCAAGTGCATAACAATACCGTGACATATCCCCAGCCAGGCTGTCAACATGAAGCCTCCAGTCAAGCCTTGAATCCAAAGTGATTCCTAAGAATTTTACTGAGCGGCTAAGGAGTAGCCATAAAGCTTATATCCTACAATGAGAAACGGCAGCAGAAGGCGTGGCTTGTGATCATACTGTCATGAACGGCTCGCCAGGTCCTGATTTAAAAAAAAAATTATACATCATTTGAGGAGATACATGTTAGTTGACTTTACACATTGACACTACCATATACCAAGCTAGTAGAGTAATGAATGAGATGACGGTTTCACATTTCAACCAAATATAATATAATATAATCTAAAATACAATCTAAAATAAATAGAAAATAGTTTCAACACATCTTTTGAGTACAGACCTGTTTTAACCTATGAAAGGTGATTCCAAAACATTTCTTCTTATCGATACTACTTTGATTTTTACAGCTACTTGGCGGACACGAAATCATATACTATGACGAAAATAGTAGATTATATTACTAGGAGTAGAACGCACTCTTTTTTTGTGTTGAGCCCAGGATTTGCGGCTGAGGCGAAGCCGAAGCCGCAAACTGGGCGAAACACAAAAAAAGGCGTTCTACTCCTTGTAATATATACTATTTTTTCTTCAAGCGTATTAAAATGCAAAAATTCATTTATTTATCATAAATGTACAAATATTCAAACTACAGTCTTACATGTTGACACAATATGACAAGTGGCTAGTGGATAGCGCACCACCGGTGGCTTTCGGTATTAACATTATGTTACTAGTAAAACAATACCCACTGCGGTGGCGCTTTCGGAACTAACATTATGTTACTAGTAAAACAATGTCCACTACGGTGGCGTTCGGTACTAACATTTTGTTACTAGTAAAACAATGTCCTACTTCTACTTCTGTTTTTGGTGACATAATTTAAACATTTTAATACGCTTGAAGAAAAACACTATTTTCTATCAAAAACATTTATTTTATAATAATATTAAACCAAGATACATGTCGCGTTTTGTTGACGTTTCGATTATACTAAAATGAGGAATGTGCTGCCACATTCTCCTTCTTATGGCGACTCCTTATTTATTCAACCTCCTTGGTTTAGGTTTGTTTCTATCGACCATTTTAGGTCACGTGGCTTTGACAATTTTGACATTTTGCTTGAGGGACAACCAAACGCAGTTTGCGTGGTTTTATATATTTTTTTCTAGTTTTTCTTGAGAAACTGTGTGTGTTTTCGTAATAATGTCATGTAGTGAATATTATTCAACCCTTATGGGTGATGTAAAGTGTCGCTATGATGAGAAAATTAAAATAATAGACAATATTGACCCATACATCCTTGGAGTGGAGACTAGAGACCTTTCTGCAGACTTGTCTATTTTACCTAGTGTATCCAGTGCCAACGGACCGCTTTTACTTACAAACGGACGCAAGCTCCCTGGGCATGGGCTGCGTATTATTCCAATTAGATGACGCGGGAAACCGGAAAATTATCTCGTGCGCTAGCGCAAAATTTAACGAAACAGAAAGACGCTACCATATTAACGAGCAAGAGGTTCTGGCTGTGATTTATGCGTGCAAGCGTTATCGTCAATATCTTGACGACAAGCGCTTCACGTTGATCACCGACAGCAAAGCGCTAGGATGGTTGAACAAGTACAAGGATGAGCGCGCCAAGCTCACCCGCTGGGCGCTCCTCCTCCAGGAATTCGCTTTCGACATAATTCACTGTCCGGGTAGGGAGAACCAGTAGTCTGATATGCTTTCCAGGTTCCCAGCAGACGTCATCCAAGCCGTCACTGAGGTAGTCAGTGACGAACGTCTGCTGCCTCCCTTGCCCAGGACAGACGAAGTGCACCTAGAGATCATCAACGCCGGCCCACAAACCCTGTTTGACGCTATTAAAATAGCCCAGTTAGCCGACCTACGATGCCAGACCCTGGTGGCGCACTGGCATCAAATGATGACTGGAGAAAGGGGCGACTGGGCTTATGCACGAAAGTTTGTAGTAGAAGATGGGGTATTATTTAATATAGAAACCAACACGAGACTCCTCCTAGTCCCAGAACCGCTGCAGCAGCGGGTTGTGACTGCCTATCACGACTCCGTGCTCGCGGAGAACCCGGGTAGAGATGAGACGTACAGGCAAATAATACAGAGGTACTATTGGTCCGGAATATGGAAACAGGTCAAGACCCACGTCCGGTACTGCCTCATATGTGCCTCGACGAAGGCCAGTGCCCGCCAAGCAGCGGCCCCACTGCGCCCAAGGCCGCCCACGCGTCCGTGGCAGGTGGTCAGCATCGACCAGATGGGCCCCTACCCTGAGACGTTAGATGGAAATCGCTTTATCATTGTCATCTCGGACCTATTTAGTAAATGGGTGGAGGCAGTGTCCACCGTAACTTCCACATCCGCGGACATGATCCGCTGCCTCGAACGAACCTTTGCACGCTGGGGATACCCAGAAAGCATTATATCCGATAATGTAAATCAATTCAACAGCAACCTCTGGGAGCGTTTCCTTGATCAGTATCATATACTGCACTTCACATCACCCATTTTCCACCAGCGCGCAAATCCTGTAGAGCGGCGAAATCAGGAACTTAAGAAAGCCCTCAGGGCACAACTCATGCGAGCGCAGCATATGTCGTGGGACACGCGCTTACATGAAATTCTGTTTGCCCATCGTCGGAGACGGAACCAGGCCACGGGGGTGTCTCCTTCAGAGGCACTCCTTGGCGCAGATCTAGCTTTGCCCGGATCCTGGCAACATCCCGCGGAAAGGGCACCCATCGATAATACACCTCCGGCAAGAGAGGAGAGGATTCGGCGGGCGCAAAGGCGACAAATTATAATCCAAAGAGACTTATTTCCGGAGCCACGTACCGCTGCGGTTCAGCTCACAGTGGGGCAACGAGTTTTGGTAAGGACGCACGATGCCGAGCGCAGAGAGTTTGGCAGAACGTGGTCCGGGCCACACACGGTAGTGACAGTGTGCGGCGACAGCGTGTATGAGGTGCGGCGAGGGGACAATGTCGCTCTCATACACATTGATGACCTACGCCCGGTCCCTCCAGCTAGGGAGCCGCAGGAGGTATTCCAGGAAGACGGAGAAGAGGACTCAACCGATGAGGACAATCCTCAAGAGTAAGGGTATACGTTGCTTTAGTGATCTTTCACCGTATAGTCAACCCCAACATAATCCTCGTTATCACGTAAATAAATGTAGTCTGTAAACCTCCCCAATAGACAAAGCCAAACCTCACATAATCCTCATTACCATTAGAATAAGTATTGATTAGGGACCTCACCGTAGTATAGGGCCTGACCTAATCCTAGCTTCACCTAGATATTAAATGTTGTGTTCGACGCGTCCAAACACTGGACGCTCCGCGCCGGTGCCAGAGGAGGCGAAGGACCACCTTCGTAGTTTTAAGTTTTGTTTTCTTCCTTTGTTCATTTCCTATTTCCTAATGTTAGTTGTAAGTTACCTATTGTTCCCTCTACCTTGTAACGTTTTTGGAAAAAAAATAATAAACAATAAAGAAAGAAATTATCAAAAAACTGACACCTCACATCAGGTCTCGAGAGGGGCGTGTCATCGGGCCCATGGCTCAGAAAAAAACCTTAAAAACTTAAACATAAATTAAACTAAAACTAAATATAATTGATTGTCTTCTGGAATAAATTACTATCTCTAAAATAATCAGGATTCCGTAAACACATATGCATACTCCAGTTTTCCGCTAAGTAATATCCGCACTCTAGCTGAATATTACCTGCCTACTGCTAAAATCCTAACCTAAAATATTCATTCACATGCTCCGTGATATGCACTCTCCAACTACTGTCGAAAAACGCCAATATTCTTGGCTAAAGATGTCGGTCTCGGATGACTGGGGCCGGGCAGGACTATTGCCCTTTACCCCAATACATCGCTGTAGACCGGGGACCAGCCTCGTGCAGGGCGGGCGAGCTTACTTTACGTCGGCCCCACTCACAAATGTGAGCGGTGCAGACGATTTCGGCCCACCTCCCTGGGTCCTGGCTCGTTGGACCTTGCTGGCTAAGGCCTCTTCTGGCGTTCTTCTGTCTTCGTCTTCTTTTCTTCGCCAGCTTGTTTGCCCCCCGGGGGGTAGTCATCGGGTGTTTTTGGGTTTGTGGCGGGAGTGACTGCCGGTACACAAGATGCCAAGAGGCATCCTGTCGTCCGGATCATCGGTAGGGTAAGGATGAGCTGTGTAGCTCGAGGAAGGGCAGACCTAACTGCTTTGGTAGCATTTTTGGTCTGCCCGGAGCTAGGGGGACTACAGGTACTGGACGGTTGTTTGTCCGGTACCCGCAGGGTCTTGGGTGGGTGGTTGGGTGATCGTCATGTCTCTTCCGTGGGGGTGGATCGTCGGACGGTGGTATGCTTCTCATACTCACCCGTTATCCAGGAGCTGCACCTTCGGCCGCTTGTGCCTCGGAGCATCTGCTGGGTCATAGTCAGTTGCCTCCCTGACTAGTGGGTTCCCATGCTCCTCGGCAAGGGCGTACATCTTTCTGGCTCTCTGCTTGATGATCTCAGTGACCGGGGTGTATTCCAGGTCCCTGTAGATGTCCTCGTTGCGGATGAACCAGGGTGCATCGACTGCCGTTCTGAGGGCGACGTTCTCCACTCTCTGGATCTGATGGAGGTAGCTCTTTGCTTGGTAGCCCCAAGCTACCGAAGCATACGTCAGCTGAGGCCGGATGAGGGACCTGATAAGCGTGAGCTTGTTCCTCAGGTTGAGTCTGCTCTGTCTACCCGTCATAAGGCTCTCGTCCTCCTGGCCTTCTTGACGATGGCCTCCGTGTTCAGTCTCCATGTTAGGCCTTTGTCCATGACCACGCCAAGGTAGTTGGCGGAGTCGTGCCATTGGATGTCCTCACCAAACATGGAAACGTGACCTGTGGGGTTTTGTTTTCTTACCTTCTTGAAGAGTACCGCCTTGCTCTTCTCGGCGTTGACGGCTACCTTCCATCTGTTGCACCAGGGCCCGTTGGGTGGTCCAGATGCTCCTGTCCTGTGTGTCCAGGGATTCCAGGTGGCGTTGCCACCCTTCTTGTCTGTGTTCCTGAAGGGCGGCCTTGACTCTCCGGCTCAGGGTGTTGTAGTGTCTCCTGTCCTCCGGGAGTCGGGTTCTCTGGGCCCGTCTCTTGGCACTTCGCCTGTCCCTTATCAGCTGCCTGGTTTCCTCTGGGAGGTTAGCCAGGGGAGCTGGTGCTCGCCTTGTTTCCGTCTCGGTGGTACTTACCCTTAGTGCCGCCTGGATCGGTCCTCCAGGGAGGTGATGGCCCTCTCCACGTCTGCCTCGGTTTCGAGTCTGGGAATGTGTGCGATGTTCCTCTGCAGCTCTGCACGGAACACTTCCCAGTCCGTCCTCCTTTTGATGAAAGTTGTCGTGTTCTCACCGTCCTTTTCTCCTAGTTCTAGGAGAATGGGGCTGTGATCGGTGGAACCATCCATCATGGCGGTGATTTCGGCTTCGAGGGGCATCTCCTTCAGCATCGCAATGTCCAGGACATCCGGCCTACCAACACCATTGTCATGGGTCGGTCCCTCCGGGTCAAGGACCAGCAGGTTGCCATCGTGTCGTCCCAGGAATCGCAGTAGCTCTCGTCCTCGAGTGTTTGTGATCCTACTGTGCCATTCCGGGGACTTGGCGTTGAAGTCGCCGATGGCAACCGTCTGGGTCCCTGGGGGAAGAACCGAGTCCAGGTCTGCGTCTAGCAGCATGTTGTTGGGTGGCTGGTAGCAGGAGACCACTCTGATGTCGCCATTTCGTGCCGTGGACACTACTATGGCTGTGGCCTGCAGGTTCTCCGTCTCTGGGAGTAGGATCGGGTGGTGTGCGATGCTCGTCTTCACTAGTAGGGCTACTCCTCTCATCACTCGTCTGTATGGCCCGGTCCAGTCCTTCCTGTATACGTGGTAGCCTGGGAAGTTGATAGCCTGGTCTGGTCGCAGCTTCGTTTCCTGCAGTGCCATGATGTCTATGTCACCCCTGGCGAGGAGTTCCTCTACCTCGAGTTTTCTCTCTCGCAGTCCGTTAACATTCCATGAGGCGATCTGCAGGAAGCCTGGTTTGACCTGTAAAAACATTATATGTTAGTGAATTTTGGCATTTGTGCAAAAAATGCGCTCATTGCTGAGCACATTTGTTGCATTTGTGCCAACACCGCGGTGAGGTTTTGGGCCTCAGCGGGTGCCTGCTGTTTTTGTGTTGGTCCTGTTTTGCCCTGGGCTACTTTTGCGTAGCTCAGTCCCCCAGTCGTGGTTGGCTTCCGGGTTGTCGGCTGGGTAGGCCTGGTGGGTGCTGGTTTCGTCGTTGCTGTTTTCTTTGGGAATTTCGGGCATCCCCTGTAACTGGCTGGGTGTGCCCCCTGGCAGTTGGCATACTTGGCAGGTACATCTCGGGGCTTGCGGCATTCCCCAGAGTGGTGTGGCTCACCGCACTTCACGCACTTGGCCTGTGCGTTGCACCGACCTTGTGCATGGCCGAAGCGTTGGCATCGGTGGCACTGTGCGACGGCTGAGGCAGCTCGCTGTCTTTCCGTCCTCACCACTAGGGAACAGCAACGGTTTACATCTAGGATCCTCTCCTCGCTGAGGGGGACCTGGACCAGCATGAGAGGAATCTCCTGTTTGGTCCGTCTAGATGTCATGCGGTGTACGGAGGCTGGTGAAAAACCTTTTCCCATCAGGTCCTCCTTGACTTCGTCGCAGGTTACACCACTTGGGATGCCCCGTATGACTACTCTTAGCAGTCTTTCCTCTGGCAGGGCGTATGTGTGGTACTCCCTGCTTTCATTGGCCAGCATCCTGGTGAGCTTGCGGTAGTCATCGGGGGTGCTGGTCTCGATGGCGATGCCGTCGGCGACTACTCGGGCCTTCTCGAATTTGATTCGAGTTTCGTCCATCCTCTGTTTTACCGCTGACCAGGTTTCTTTGTTCCTCAAGATCACGGGTGGGATCTTGGGGGCCTTTTCCCTGGGGGGTTGTTGATCGGAGGCCTCTCGGACAGCTTGGCGGGAAGTTGGTACATCCGTGCTGGTGCTGGGTTGCACCTGGTTTTCAGGCTGGGCCGTCTTTTTCGCCCTTGTCCTGGTGACAAGGGTGAATTCGCCATCACTGTCCTCAGTGTCGGCTTTCCTCTTTGGGGCCTCCTTTGGTGCGGGTTGCACCACGGGGGCCAAGAGCTGGACCTGGGGTTGGGCCTGGGCCTGGGGTTGGGCCTGGGCTTGGGCCTGAGCTTGGGGCTGGGGGGTCCTCTCGGCTCTTATGGCTGCCAGGAGCTCTGCATGCTGGGTCCTTTGGGCCTCCAGCTGCTTGGCCACATCTGCTCTGAGTTGAGCCATCCTCTGGTTCATCTCTGCGAGCTGCGCTTTTAGCGCATTATTCTCGGCGGAGAGCGTTCGGATTAGCTCGTCCCTGTGGTCCTCCTGCTCCATGGGCCTGATAGTAGGGGTCCCTCTTTGAGAGGTACCGTCATCTCCTCGGTCGGGCATACTGTCCTCCACAGTATTGTCCTGGCTATCTGAAAAGAAATTTATATTAGTGATGGTTTGGGGTAGGGAATCGGGAAAGGTAAAAATAAATTGTGTCTCCAGTGAGGGAGACTTTATTTATCTTTTGATATTAGCGTCTTAATAAAGACGTCTAATATTTCTCCTCTTCAACTTCAGTGTGGGGCTGCCACTTCGTAGTTCTCGCCTCGCTACGTTGCTTGCACTTCACTTCACTACACTACTGCTGCTAGGTGACCTGCTCGCTTCGACTGCTGCTTGAACTGTGATGATGCTGTCGAAAAATCGCATTGACAGTGCTATTTATGTCAAACAGCGCAGCCCGGTTAGGCTCCGCCCACCTAAGTTGCACATTCCTAGCTCAGTGATTGGAGCGACCCAAACAGATAAAATAAACGCTTTCAGCTCAACCAGCCCCTGTCACTGTCGTTGACTTCGAGCAGCCATACGTGCACGTCGCTTCTGTTTTTTTTTCAATATTAGTTAATTGCTCGAATATCAAGTCATTCTTTATATTTTACACTTTCAAATCATTTTAGGGACAGTATTTAAAGACCTCTCGAGATTTGGTGTGTACATAGAATACACACCAAATCAATTTAACAAAGAAATCGTTGACTGCTCATGGCAGTACGGCTATAGCCTTTTCTAAGGTTGGCCCAGGTGCCTTTTGGCGAAGAACGTCGATCTCAGGACCAGCTTGGGGGACATAGGACGAAGAGGACGAAAGAACGAAAGCCAGGAAGTATTTTAAAACAAACCGGGACCTGAACCATTCCAATTCCCAGTGCTCCATTTCATCTTCCATAGCCTCACCTCTCTTCACGAGGTGCATATATTGGTGGTTCTCTCGAGGGTTAACCGACTGCAACGCCCTTGTAGTCAGTGCCTTCGTGGGAAGCGTGCCACGTCGGGAGTAAATTTGGTGTACAAGAGCGAAGTACCTCCGAACGACAACTTCGGTTGTTGAGTTGACAGGGGTCTTCACTCGAGTGCACCTAGAACGCGAAACATACAGACAACCCGCGTTAAAGCCAGACTACCCGGCAGATCTAAATTTTCAGTTAGGGAGAGACAGGTGGAGTGTACCTTGCACGTGACCTTCAGTCATAGGGCACTCCGCCGAGGACTGAGTTATTTGAACCATTAGGCACAGCTATTTCCAGGTCATCCGGCTGTGTCCACTTACAGAATTTCTCAAGGTCATATCATATTATATTAGTAAAGAGCTTCGATAGGGGAAATGGATATGACAAACCCACTACCAATTCACCCCTGGGCAGAGCTCCTTGGGGACTTCGCCGTGTTTACCAACGAACCTGCGGCGCCGACCGCAGTACAGAGTTTAGGCATCACCAGCGAACCCCACCTTGGCAGGCCTCAAGGCCATCACGTCGCTCGGCTTCCAGCGTCGCTTCACGACATGTCCGATGCCCGGGACGTTTTGAGCCTTGAGGGGCCCGTAATTAATATGGTAAATTACTTACTGATGACTCACAGCTTCTACACATGTCAGCAGTTAAAGGCATACAACTGTTTACAGGCATATAAATATTGAGGCTGGATTTGTGCAAGAAAGGTAAACTCAATGTTGTAATGACCTCTAGCGGCCATTACAGCCATAATTAAATTATTAGCATCAATAGTATGAAGCAAGTCGCAGGGACCTCTAATATTAAGAACGTTGATCAAGTTAACTTCTTTTCAACCGCGCAGATATTAGTGCGTTTCCCGTCTAGTGAGGCATTACCGTCGTATTCGAGCGACCGTCGCAGGTATGGATTTAAAATCCAGCCTCTTTTGTTTCAAGTGCGTCTAACGAGCACATGTTTTGGCAAACGCTCTGCCTAATTAAAGTTGCAATCGCTTAAATGGATTAACTAAGTAAGTTAATTGTTGTTTAATTATGATATTAGTTAATCCTAACCAGGGTATTTTATTTTAGATACTGATTGAATTCTATTTTCGATTTCCGATACCTAATGCATAAGTCAAAATTTTAATTTAACGTCAATGTAATGCACATGGTACCACCATTTTAAAAAACTACGTATTAAATCGTAAATCACAACGGACATAATCCCTGCGGAATAGATGGTTATGGAAGGCTTTATATAGGAATTAAACTAAACTGGGACGGTTCCGACGTCATAACAGGAACACATTTACATATCTTGGAAGAAATAAATTTTCATAATTTTTTTGTCTGGAAGCCATGCTTGGTGACGCAGTGACGCTGAGGTAGGGCAAGTAACGAGATCAAGTTAGCTGGGGAATTTTGTTTCATGCCGGAATTGGTAGCCCATGGGATGTGCTATCTTCGTCTTCCTTAACCTACGAAGAAGTGTCAATTTTTTTTGCTGACGTCCAGGGGACATCACGTTCTTATTAGGAGGATCCCTCGATATAAGACAACACTAACGTCTTATTTCTAAGATAAGTCTAGTTTTTTTATTTTTGCCATTTACCACCCTTCTAACAAAGTTTACTGTTGTTTTATCACAACGGCTGCTATAAGCAGGATATAAATTTAAATTAAGTAAACAAAGTGTAAGTAGATCGCTATTGAAACAATAGAGCCATTCTACGATTAAGTCGTATATTTTCTTAATGTTTAAACCTTTGGTTCGTGCAATTACAAATTGTTTTATCAAAAGTGTTGACCGTGTGGTCGTATTTTAAAGTGCAGCTGTGCTTTAACCTTTATCGATTTTTGTTGTTTACCTTTTATCATGAGTATTTGTTGCGTACTGTAGTACAAACTTTTATAGTTTTAAATTATTTATATTGCCTATTATAGATACTTCTATAATTATAGTCGCTAAATTTTAGGTTAGTTTTCTACGTTATATTTAGTGATAGAAATTTACCTTGGGTCACGGGGTTATTTATTGATTTATGGTGTTTTAGTGATAAACAAGTTTAATTAACATACTACTAAGTTGTCATTTTTCAGTAGTGTTTTTACCTAAGTACGATAGATTTCGTAACATAACTTCTGTTGCTCCCGTAAAGTTGGACCGCGAGGTGAGGTTACGTTCTATTATAATTTTGCGTGTTAGTTTCACAAGAATTGCAATAATCAAGTTCTAGTAAGCAAGTTCAACATTCATAGTGACATAGTGTTAGGAAATGTGTTTCCAGTGGTTAATTTAATGGGAGAATTGTTTTAGTTTCCCTTAACTGAGTGAGTAAATTGCTATAAATGTTTTGATTTTGTTTTTGCTGAACAAGTCATAGTTCTCCCAGGTCAAAATGAAATAGATGTTTAATAGTCTAAGTTGATGGGATAAATTCAGTATTTATAGTAGTAGGAAGTTAATTTCCGTTTGTTTATTGGTTGGGATTTGTCCTTATTTCCCTCTTTCTTTGTGAGCGGCTCACTATAAATATTTGACTTGTCTTGCATAAACTTTACTCAAAATTTAGTTATTTGTTGGCCTTCTGCCTAACTAAATTTACTGACTACCATTTTCTTGGGGAGACTGTATCGTGAACTTGTAATAAAATGTAAATTTTGGCCATCATTTGTGAATCAAGGCATTGAAAATTATCATTTGAACCTCAAACTTTGTAACGTAACCTTGGCACCGGTGTCTTTATTCAGAGCTAATTGGCCTAACTTTTGCTGGGGTTTTTTGATTATTGACCAACTAAGCTAGGTCGTCTTTTTTGGATAAGGGAATTGTTTATCACTAAATGTCGCCGGGATGCTAAAATAGTGTTAAGGATACTAACCTAACAATAATTTTGTAACTAATATTTTCTATAATTCAAAGCCACGAAGTTGGCATCTGTTGTTATTAATTGCTAACCCTCGAATTTTAGATCGTTTCGTACGATTGGTTGTGATTAAATTGTTAAATTTTAAATTTTTTTGTGTTTCTCTGGTGTCTGCTGTATCGTACCTTTCCTTTTCCGTCTCTTCTTTAGAGACTGGCGCCCAAAATAACTCTTGTAATTTTGCCTTCAAAAAAAAAAACTGAAAATTGTTACACAAAAAAAATATAAAAAAATTTTTTTGACAAAATTTTTTTTCAAACTTTTACGAATTTTCTAAATTTTCTTTACATCATTAAACACTCTTGGCCTTATTGGGACCGTTGCTTACGCTTACCCATGGCCCTAGGCCTCCTACAAAAACTGGCTAGCCGAGCCTAATTTGTTTTGGTAACAGGTTATTACCTTGGTGAGTTTATGCAATTTTAGTGTCCAAACAAATTAGTTTTGTGTCACCCAGGGAATATAAATTTGACTAATAAATACTACAAATTAAATTGTAAGTGATGATGTCAGTTTGGGCTTATCCCATTTAATTTTATAGTAAAACTTCATAATTAAGAACTCAACCATCTTAGAGTTTTGTGGATTTTTCCCGGGCAAAAAGACAAAAATATCAATGTAGCCTTCGATGAGGGTGAACACGTTACAGTGGCGCCTCAACGCGAGGTTTTCGTAAAATTTGGAGGCAAGAGTGTCCATTAAATTTACAAAATTCAAGAGTCTTTACCTTTCTATTTTCCTTGCTTTTCAAAATTTTTTAACTTGTTTAAAATTTTAGTGTATGTACCTTTTTTAGTTTCTTGTTACTAATTCGTGTTTTCCCTAGTGTAGGAATAAAATAGTAAGCAGTCATGGAGCCAAATTATCTGTCAGTAGAGGAGCTGAACTTCGAACTTTATATACGAGGGACGAATGTCGAGGGAAACTGTGACGTCAAGAGAGCTATTTTACGAGGACACCTACAGAGCGAAAAGTGTCAACTAACGCCTCATCCAAAGGTTCCGTTAGATAATGGGATGGAAAGAATCATCTGTATTGATAAGGTCAACACGCTGGAACGTATGGTAAACAGGTTTGCATTTGATAAACGTCATCCAGATTATAAAAGATTGAAAAGTAAACTTTTACATGTCAAAAATCGAGTAGATTATTTAATAGCTGAGTATCAGACAGAAGCTGATTTTAAAACTGAATTAACCACAAAGATTATGTTGCTTTTGGATTTGCTAGAGAATAAATCTGGTAATGTACCAGAAGTAAATTTAATTGAGTTTAACCAAGCAAATGATAACATTTTACCTTCCGCGGTAACTGTTAGTTCACCAGTAATAATTTCACAGGCCAATATGTCGAATCAAACCTCGACCAGTCACCAATTCTCCGTTACCAGCTCAAGTTTTGTCCCACAAACCACTATGCATTTCAGTAATTTAAATTCATACAGTAATCTAAATGTAAACAATTCGACTTCACAAAATAACCCAAATGTCAATAATTTAAATTCACAAAACAATTTAAATGTCCATAATTTTACCGTAACAAATAACCCAAATGGAAATATGTTAAACTCACTATATCATTCAAATGTCAGTACTGGCAATTCACAACGCGACTTAAATTCTAGTACTTTAAACACACAGTCAAATATAAATTTTTGCACTACAAGTTCTCCGTTTACAAATAATGTAGCCCCAGGGGCCTATCAAGTTTCAAGCTCTTTTCGTGTACCTGAAGTAAGTTCTACTAATGTGTATAATAATGTACCTATACCCAGTCACAACAATTTTCATGAAACTGTTCCTAGAACAAATTTCGGCCTGTATCAACAGTACTATAATGTCAATGACATCAATCAACCTAATGACAATTTTTCAACACTACCTCGTCATTCGACACAATTGTTTAACCATGGACCTCTTAGAGAGCCCATAGTTAGTTCAAGTACCACCAATCGTAATTTATATGTTCCTAGGCCAGAAAATACATTACCTTCCAGTGATACTAGGTACAGTGGGTTGCATACTGCACCTGGCGTAACGTATAACCACCCTAATCTTGATTACAGTAAAGCTTTCTTCAGACTTTCGCAAGCTAATAGGAGTTTATTAAAATTTGACGGTAGAAACCAAACTTTACATAGCTTTTTAGAGCGTGTGGAAGAATTTTCAATGTCCCACAAAATTAGTAAAAACGACTTATTAACTTTTGCTCATGAATTCTTTGAAGGAGATGCATTAATTTTGTTTAGGTCAGTTCGTTCAAATTGCCATACGTGGCAAGATTTAGAAAATCAATTAAAATCAGTATTTTTACCCTGTGATTTTGAGGGAGAATTGTGGGACGCGGTTAGAGAAAGAAAACAAGGCGTATCGGAGAGAGTTTTAATTTTTATCGCAGTAATGGAAAATTTGTTTAGGAGATTTAGCCACCCTGTTCATGAAAGTACCCAGTTAAAAATCATCATAAAAAATTTAAGACCGTATTTTCAAGATCGTTTAGCCTTGCGTTATCCTTACAATATTTCCGAGCTAAAACATTTATGTAAAACAATAGAAGATGTTAAAATAAGCAACAGTAACTTTAAGGAGTCTAGTGGAAATTTTTCGAACCTTATAGGGCCTGATTTGTCTTTCTCTAAAACTAATACTCGTGGTATCACGCAGAAAGGTCATATTAGTGAAATATTAGAAGGTTTGCAAATGGCCGACACTAAAAGTTCCGAAGGTGTTGCGGACACTAGTAAACACCCTGTAAGCTCGCCTGAAAATCTGAACGTAACCATAGAGGCCGTAAAGTCTATAAAATGTTGGAATTGTGATATACAGGGTCACGCTTATAACAAGTGCCGTAAGAAAAGAACAATTTTCTGTTTCACTTGTGGACAGAAAGGTGTTATTAGAACTAAATGCTTAAAATGTAATTCAAAAAACGAGGTCACAACAGATCTAAGGCCGGGAGATGCTGTTTCGGACCCATTAAATCCGACCACACCTTAAATAATAATTTTAGTCCTAAAACGCGCATAAGTAAAAATTTTGATTATCATCGTCGTAGAACAAACTTAGCTTCCACCGATAAAAATTGTACCTATTATCGCGGTAAATCAAACTCAGTTTTATCTAATAAAAATTGTCATATGAGATCACCAGTAAAAAACTCGAAAAATAAAATATCTAATAAATTCTCCTCGCTAAATGAAAATATTGACAATAAATGGTCTGATTGGTTATTAGTAGTTAAAAATTTTTATAAACAGAAATTGATTTCTCCATTATTTGTTAGTAAGATATCAGATAATAGACCTTTTCTCACCATATCTGTCGATGGTATGAAGATGGATGCTCTTTTAGATACGGGGGCTAGTCAAACAGTTTTAGGAAAAAGGGGTCTTAATTTTATTTTGAACACAGAGTTAGAAATTGAATACAACCACTCACATTTCAATGTCTCTACGGCCGATGGGCAATCTCAAAAGGTTATCGGTACCGTATTTTTACCTATCACTTTGGAAAATAAAACCGAAATCATAAAAACTTTAGTGGTTCCCAGCATTAGAAATGATATTATCTTGGGGGTAGACTTTTGTAAAATATTTGGGCTAAATTTAGACTTTAACAATAAGTCCTTTGTTATGAGTGACCTTCCTTCTGACTTATCTTTTAACCACGAAAATTTTCTATGTTCTATCATGAGTGAGGCTGATTTAAGTGAGGCCCAAAGCAAAAGATTAGAGTCAATCATTACTAAATTCAAGGAAATAAGTTCCAACTCCACTACATTAGGTTGTACTACGCTCGTTGAACATGAAATCGTTTTAACAGAGCCGGCACCTTTTAAGCAAAGAAATTTCTCAATGTCACCATATATGCAAAAACACCTGAACGCAGAAATAGATAACATGTTAGAACTTGGGGTTATACAACCGTCTAAAAGTCCATATTCAAGTAATGTCATTTTAGTTAAAAAACCTTCTGGGGAATATCGTCTGTGTTTTGATGGTAGGAAACTTAACTCAATTACAAAAAAAGACTCATATCCTTTACCGAATTTAACTCAAACTCTAGACAAAGTTAGAGATGCTCATTTTTTAACGGCCATAGACCTTAAACATGCCTTTTGGCAAATAAAATTAGCACCAGACTCCTGCGAAAAAACGGGCTTTTCAGTAGTTGGTAAGGGGCACTTTGAATTTACTAGGATGCCTTTTGGCTTATGTAATTCCGCTCAGCAGTTACAAAGACTTATTGATAGGTTATTCGACCCTTCTCTAGAACAACATATTTTCACTTATCTTGATGATTTGATCGTAGTAAACAAAACTTTCGACGAACACCTCAAAACGCTTTTACGGGTTTTTGATAGTTTGAAGTCAGCCAATTTAACTGTAAATGTTGACAAGTGCAAATTTTGCAAATCCAGTTTATCTTTTCTAGGCTACGTAGTAGACAAAAATGGCCTTCATACGAACCCTGATAAAGTCAAGGCTATTATCGATTATCCCCGACCTAAAAACACAACTGAGGTTAAAAGGTTTCTAGGCATGGCGTCTTGGTACCGCCGTTTTATTAGTGGCTTTTCGGAATTAACCGCTCCTATAACCGAGTTGATAAAGGGTAGGCAAAAACGTCAAAGTATCCAGTGGTCTGACGTTGCGGAAAAATCCTTCCTTGAATTAAAACAGCGTTTGATTACTGCCCCGGTACTAGCAAGCCCAAATTTCGACGAGCTTTTTGTTTTACAATGCGATGCAAGCACTCACGCCGTCGCTTGTGTTTTGACACAAGGGGAGGGAGAGAACGAGAGAGTGGTGTCGTACGCCTCACGTACTCTAAGCAAGGCCGAGCGTAACTATACAATTACTGAACTCGAACTTTTGAGTTTGATGTTTAGCTTGTCAAAATATCGCTGTTATGTACAGGGTGTTAAGTTCAAGGTGATCACTGACCATTTCGCGTTGTTGTGGTTAACAAAGCTACAGAATCCTAGTGGCCGTTTGGCACGATGGGCAGTGCAGTTGTCCCAATATGACTTTGATATCGAACATCGTAGTGGTAAATTAAATGTAGTCCCGGATGCCTTAAGCAGAGCTGTTACCCACATTGACAGTATTCAGAGTAAACCCGACAAATGGTACGCTAAGATGTTAGTCAACGTAAATAAAAATCCTGAATTATACCCAGTGTGGCATTTAGAAAACGATAAGCTTTACAAATTTGTTAAGAACAAGTACAAGTTAAGAACAAATTTTAAGGAATGGAAGTTAGTGGTACCGAAAGGTGACCGGTTAAATATTTTGAAAGAATGTCACGATGACCCTCTGTCATCCCACTTCGGCTTTAATAAAACTTATCACCGTGTGTACAATTGTTACTATTGGCCAGGTATGAAGGCTGATGTCAAGAAGTACGTATATAGGTGTGAAATCTGTCATGCACAAAAAGTATCACAACTGGGCCGAATTGGACTCATGGGGTCTCCTAAAAATATAAGTCAACCATTTCAACTACTTTCATGTGATATATCGGGGCCTTACCCCAAGTCTAAGTTAAACAATTGTTACTTGTTAGTCGTAGTCGACTGGTTCACTAAATTCACTTTCATACATAGAATGAAACGAGCTACAGCTAAAGAAATTTGTAACTTTATCGAGAATCAAGTTTTCTTAACTTTCGGTGTACCTCAAATTATGGTCCAGGACAACGGGTCCCAATTTACGTCAAAGGAGTTTAAGAGTTTGTTAACCAAATATTCGATCTCGCATGCGTGGTATAACGCCAAATATCACCCACAATGTAACAATGTAGAACGAGCCAATAGGGTCATAGGTACTGCGATTAGATCTTACTTGAGAGAAAATAATCATCGAGACTGGGACAAACTGATACCTCAAATTGCAAATGCGAACAATACTTGTGTTCATGAAGCTACGGGTTACTCCCCAGCTGTCCTGACATTTGGGAGAGAACTCCCTATATCTGGAAAATATTACGGTGAAATAACTTCGAAAATAAATGCTCCCGTTCAATTTGAAAATAGAAATAAATTAGCTTCTGAGCTGCAAAAGTTACAAGAATTATACAAAGATGTCGCCAACAATATTTCTAAATCTTATCAAAAGAATAAGAAACATTATGACCTCAGAAAAAGAAATATTGAATTTGATGTTGGAGACACGGTATATAAAAGAAATTACGTGTTATCGGATGCCGCAAGTTATTTTTCAGCAAAACTTGCTCCTAAATTTGTCAAATGTACTGTTGTAAAAAAGATTTCCCCTATTTTCTACGAGCTGGTAGATGAACATAAAAAAGAATTAGGTAGATATCATATTAAAGACCTTAAGCAAGCTCCTGACGATGATCCCCAACGTATATAGGGTTTTCTTAGTTTATCCTTACCTGAAGGTAAATAAATATGACTAGCTTAGTAATAAGAACTGTAAATTTGTCTCCCTGATTATCCACGAGTATATTGTCCTTGTTCCCTTTATAATATTTTGTAAATTTTAAATTGTAATTTAAATCTGTTGTATATCGCTATTTTGTATATTTTATGCCTAGTAGTGTTAGCCATGATTTAGGTTAGTATTAAGCTTTCGTGTATTTTGTAACATTTCTGTTAGAAATGTCTAAATTTTGGCATAAGTTGTTGAATACTGAGTGTCGGCAACTCTGGTTTGGAGTAAGCTTACGCTTTAAAATTTGTTGGAAGGGGGTATTTGTAATGACCTCTAGCGGCCATTACAGCCATAATTAAATTATTAGCATCAATAGTATGAAGCAAGTCGCAGGGACCTCTAATATTAAGAACGTTGATCAAGTTAACTTCTTTTCAACCGCGCAGATATTAGTGCGTTTCCCGTCTAGTGAGGCATTACCGTCGTATTCGAGCGACCGTCGCAGGTATGGATTTAAAATCCAGCCTCTTTTGTTTCAAGTGCGTCTAACGAGCACATGTTTTGGCAAACGCTCTGCCTAATTAAAGTTGCAATCGCTTAAATGGATTAACTAAGTAAGTTAATTGTTGTTTAATTATGATATTAGTTAATCCTAACCAGGGTATTTTATTTTAGATACTGATTGAATTCTATTTTCGATTTCCGATACCTAATGCATAAGTCAAAATTTTAATTTAACGTCAATGTAATGCACATGGTACCACCATTTTAAAAAACTACGTATTAAATCGTAAATCACAACGGACATAATCCCTGCGGAATAGATGGTTATGGAAGGCTTTATATAGGAATTAAACTAAACTGGGACGGTTCCGACGTCATAACAGGAACACATTTACATATCTTGGAAGAAATAAATTTTCATAATTTTTTTGTCTGGAAGCCATGCTTGGTGACGCAGTGACGCTGAGGTAGGGCAAGTAACGAGATCAAGTTAGCTGGGGAATTTTGTTTCATGCCGGAATTGGTAGCCCATGGGATGTGCTATCTTCGTCTTCCTTAACCTACGAAGAAGTGTCAATTTTTTTTGCTGACGTCCAGGGGACATCACGTTCTTATTAGGAGGATCCCTCGATATAAGACAACACTAACGTCTTATTTCTAAGATAAGTCTAGTTTTTTTATTTTTGCCATTTACCACCCTTCTAACAAAGTTTACTGTTGTTTTATCACAACGGCTGCTATAAGCAGGATATAAATTTAAATTAAGTAAACAAAGTGTAAGTAGATCGCTATTGAAACAATAGAGCCATTCTACGATTAAGTCGTATATTTTCTTAATGTTTAAACCTTTGGTTCGTGCAATTACAAATTGTTTTATCAAAAGTGTTGACCGTGTGGTCGTATTTTAAAGTGCAGCTGTGCTTTAACCTTTATCGATTTTTGTTGTTTACCTTTTATCATGAGTATTTGTTGCGTACTGTAGTACAAACTTTTATAGTTTTAAATTATTTATATTGCCTATTATAGATACTTCTATAATTATAGTCGCTAAATTTTAGGTTAGTTTTCTACGTTATATTTAGTGATAGAAATTTACCTTGGGTCACGGGGTTATTTATTGATTTATGGTGTTTTAGTGATAAACAAGTTTAATTAACATACTACTAAGTTGTCATTTTTCAGTAGTGTTTTTACCTAAGTACGATAGATTTCGTAACATAACTTCTGTTGCTCCCGTAAAGTTGGACCGCGAGGTGAGGTTACGTTCTATTATAATTTTGCGTGTTAGTTTCACAAGAATTGCAATAATCAAGTTCTAGTAAGCAAGTTCAACATTCATAGTGACATAGTGTTAGGAAATGTGTTTCCAGTGGTTAATTTAATGGGAGAATTGTTTTAGTTTCCCTTAACTGAGTGAGTAAATTGCTATAAATGTTTTGATTTTGTTTTTGCTGAACAAGTCATAGTTCTCCCAGGTCAAAATGAAATAGATGTTTAATAGTCTAAGTTGATGGGATAAATTCAGTATTTATAGTAGTAGGAAGTTAATTTCCGTTTGTTTATTGGTTGGGATTTGTCCTTATTTCCCTCTTTCTTTGTGAGCGGCTCACTATAAATATTTGACTTGTCTTGCATAAACTTTACTCAAAATTTAGTTATTTGTTGGCCTTCTGCCTAACTAAATTTACTGACTACCATTTTCTTGGGGAGACTGTATCGTGAACTTGTAATAAAATGTAAATTTTGGCCATCATTTGTGAATCAAGGCATTGAAAATTATCATTTGAACCTCAAACTTTGTAACGTAACCTTGGCACCGGTGTCTTTATTCAGAGCTAATTGGCCTAACTTTTGCTGGGGTTTTTTGATTATTGACCAACTAAGCTAGGTCGTCTTTTTTGGATAAGGGAATTGTTTATCACTAAATGTCGTCGGGATGCTAAAATAGTGTTAAGGATACTAACCTAACAATAATTTTGTAACTAATATTTTCTATAATTCAAAGCCACGAAGTTGGCATCTGTTGTTATTAATTGCTAACCCTCGAATTTTAGATCGTTTCGTACGATTGGTTGTGATTAAATTGTTAAATTTTAAATTTTTTTGTGTTTCTCTGGTGTCTGCTGTATCGTACCTTTCCTTTTCCGTCTCTTCTTTAGAGACTGGCGCCCAAAATAACTCTTGTAATTTTGCCTTCAAAAAAAAAAACTGAAAATTGTTACACAAAAAAAATATAAAAAAATTTTTTTGACAAAATTTTTTTTCAAACTTTTACGAATTTTCTAAATTTTCTTTACATCATTAAACACTCTTGGCCTTATTGGGACCGTTGCTTACGCTTACCCATGGCCCTAGGCCTCCTACAAAAACTGGCTAGCCGAGCCTAATTTGTTTTGGTAACAGGTTATTACCTTGGTGAGTTTATGCAATTTTAGTGTCCAAACAAATTAGTTTTGTGTCACCCAGGGAATATAAATTTGACTAATAAATACTACAAATTAAATTGTAAGTGATGATGTCAGTTTGGGCTTATCCCATTTAATTTTATAGTAAAACTTCATAATTAAGAACTCAACCATCTTAGAGTTTTGTGGATTTTTCCCGGGCAAAAAGACAAAAATATCAATGTAGCCTTCGATGAGGGTGAACACGTTACAATGTATTCATTGTTATGGGCAAGACAGGTTTACATTTAAATAACTGCAGTGATAAGCATGTTATATTATGCGTATGTAGTATTCAATAGACTCTGCCAGAAAGTGATTTCTTTACCTTTCTCCTAAGCTTTTTTTACATTCAAAATAAACCTTATCTCACAATCGCTCCTTATCGCACAAAAGGATGGCATTTTATTTTTATTTCACGTTTAAAACTGAGATTACTTTTTGTTTACAACGGAATAAAAAGTTTGGTTGTCACTCAGGCAATATGGCCGACTGATCGTGACGTCATCCTAAAATGGTCTATATGAGGATTTCCAGGGAACTGATGTCATACATTCTTAAGCGCTGAATATTCGTGCTGGAGTTTAAATGTAAATTCCTTTTTATTTATTATATATCATATTATTATTCCTATTTGATTTAAACAAACAGATATATTATAATTGGACAAAAATTTTGAACAGTCATCATAAAAAAAACGTTCAGAAATGCGTTTCATAACACTCTGAATCTCGAGTAAAAAGTTTCTTTGTGTAATTGTGTGCGGAAGGTTGCTCATGATAGTGGGGCTGTTGTAGAACCTTGGAAAATCGATCTAGAGAAACAATTTATATCGAAAAGTAGCAAGAGTAGAGAAATTTCGTCGGAAAGGACAACGCCCTAAGCACATATTTCAAGAGTACACCGAAATTGGTCACTTCTCAACTCATTGCAGAATTGAGGAGTGGCTATGGTGAACTTATCAAAGATTAAAATTTTGAAAGTTGGTGAAATATTAAATGGCAAAACGAGAAAAGTGACAAAGACGCGTAAATGGAATTTTCAGCCAAGGCGAAAAGTGTCAAGGTTTTTCACATAAAAACAATTAAAATCCATTTGGCGACTTGACCATGGGACAGAAGAAAAAGTAGTTCCATGCCCGAAAGCAGATTTTTAATTTTAGCGAAGATAAGGGAAAAAGCGGATTAACCCATTGTAACGTTACCTTGGCCGAATATCAATAATTCTATTTTATTTTTAATTTGGTGTTGACTATTTACCTATATGGTATTAATAAATATTTTTTAGAGTAGAAATTATCGATGCCAGACCAAGAAACATACACTGCCAACTAGCTCATTAGCTCGGAAGCGTATGGGTCATGAGTTAGACAACTTAGTTTATTATTAAGATGTTATAATAGAGAGAGTGAGAGAGACTTACCTACAATTATATATGAAGAGCTAATTTGTTGTTAGATTACAGGCGCCAACCATTCTTTATACTTAATGTTGATGAATACCAAGAATAGTAAATAATATTCAAGTACTAAGCTCTAAATATTTTTTATGAATTTATATAGTGTGAAAATGGAGCTCGTTGAAGTAACAAGAAACAAGTTTGTGAATAAAAGTCTTATGTAAAATTATATATATACAGATGAACCTTTACTGACATGTATGAGAAATATATACAATCTACTAAAAAAGGTTTATATAGAAATATAATAAGCTGAGTTACGATCAAGATTTATCTGAAGATATCTAAAAGAAATTGTTAATAATAAGTTTTACCCAAACAAATATTTATAAGAAAATATCAAGTTAAAATTTTACAAGTTATCTATTTAAACTGTATGTTTTAGGATATGACGCAATAATTTTTTATTTCCTTTTAGCAATAAATCCAATAAAATTATAACATATGTTTTAAGCAAACGGTAGTAAACTTTGATCACCAAACCTTGCACATTGTACCTTAATAATAAATAATTTGCTATGGAACCCAGAGAAATAATTGTTTAATTATAATTCGAACATGTAGAGTTCAAAAACTTTCATATTTAAGAAAACAAATGTCATTTCAATGTGTTGTATAAGGATCGTTTATCCGCACTGATAAAAGATATAAAATTTCAAATGTTTTCTGTGCAAAAAAAAATGATAGTTAAACTGTAAGAATTTTACTTAAATTAAACACTTAACTTGTGAGGTTTGTAGCTTTCTGGAAGGAATATAGGTACTATCGATGATGAGAATATAAGGTTTAGTTCTTGTCCAAACAGGAAACCATTACAGCTAGAAACATCCGATCAAAAAAAAAAAAAAGGTCACTGGGCTGCTAAATAAGATGGCAAATATACGTCTCTATTCCACGAAAGATATAACTTCTTTTAAAAATGGTGGGTAGATTAAATAAGGTCCATTGAGTGGGTATAACTATTAAGTTAAGTTTATCTTCAACCATAAACCATTGACAAAGTGAAATTTTATCTAATGTTAAGCTGCTTTAATTAAATTCCAAACCAAGACATGACCCAAGATTTAGATCAAAATCTAAAAGCAGGAAACGAAGTAAAAGGTATAAAAAGAGGACCCTACAAATCGAAAAAACAATGTAATAAACTGTATTCTACGAATTAACTTTGAAACAGAAATAATTTTTTTTAGAATACTTACGGAAATTAATCCGGCCATCTTGAAAAATATATTTAACCATTTAACCGACACTTTAATGAAGCGTTTCTTTGGCTTGACACAAGATATAAATAGTACAATATACAAATGGAGTTCCCTCACATTACTAAATAGACGAAGTACCGGTCTTTATTGGTAAAAATAAAGGTACTTGTATGTGGACAAAAGCCGACACACCTGACACTGGGCTTAGACTTCAAGCAAGTGGTGACAAAATCGAGAAGGCGGATCAAGACAAGATCGCTAAAGGATAGGTTGCCCGGAATCTTAGGTGCGACAGACGCAAGGGGAATGCTCTGACGTCATTTGTTGGTAGCAGTGTCCATACAGTGTCATCGCACGTTGTGTTTTAATTTCGTTTTTATTGAACTGTTGTAAATTTTGAACTCTTTCTTAGATTAATATTTTATTATTTTTAGTGTTTTATATATCTAGTGTAGTGCTAGTTTTTAAAGACTACTATAATACGTGCATTTGAGACACTTTTTATTTGTTTACATTCTGTAAATTCCTGTTTAGTGTGTTAGAAAGACTGCTGCAGTATTAATTATTATAGTATAAGCCTAAATCAGTATTAATTATACAAGGTAAGTAATATTTACGCTTATTGAGTACTGGTTATGTAATGTTATTTCATTAATTTAGATGCCTAGAGGTGGTCTTACCTGCAGCGTAGCTGTGTGTCGTAATAATAGTGAAAACGTAAAAAAATGTGGGCAAAAATTAGTCTTTCATTCATTTCCTACTGGACAAATGAGGAAAGAATGGATTAGAAGATGTTATAGGAAGGACAACTTCAATGCAGATAACAAACGTATTTGTAGTAAACATTTCGTAAAAGATGACTATGAAGATGCTATTGAAGCATCTATAAAGGGTGTTTTACCTAAAAGGCTTAAACCAGATGGTATGTTATGAACATATATTTTATAGTTAAATTGTATTATAGTCCTGTAAAATACTTTTATTTTTTTAGTTCTACCCACATTATTTTTACGACCTGGAAAAGATGATCTCCCTATCGAACGTCAGTCAAGAAGGGAGCTTAAAGCCCAAAAGAAAGAGCGCAGTGAAACTGTTGAACAAGTTTTAGCCTCTCAGTCATCATGGTCTACATCGGAAACTTTAGCAGAAATATCACAAAATTTACCGGGAACAAGTTCTGAAAATGAATATGAAAAATTGTTACGTAAATTTAATTCAGCAATGATGGAAAACAATTCATTAAAAAATGAATTAAAAGACAAAGAAGTAGAAATTTCTAACTTAAGAGCAGAAAATTCTGAATTAATTATGGAAAAAAATTCTTTAAGTAACGAATTACTTGAAAATTTGGAAACAAATGTAAGAAATCTTCTGAAAGATTTTTTAACTCCAAATCAAATTGATATTCTCACAAAAAAGAAGAAAAGGACAAACTGGACACGTGAAGAAATTTCTACAGCTTTCACACTCCGTTATTTTAGTAAACGTGCCTATATATATGTAAGAAATACCTTAAAATACCCTTTACCTGGTATATCCACACTGCAGGATTGGGCAAGAGGTATTGATCTAAAAAACGGATTACTAAAAGATGTTATTAAAATAATGAGCATTCATGGGCAAAATAAAAATGAAGTGGACAAGCTTGTTGTACTCTCATTTGATGAGATAAAAATATCATCCACGTATGAATATGATGAAAGAGAAGATGAAGTTGTTGGCAGACACAATTATATGCAAACAGTAATGGCAAGGGGGTTATTTGACAGTTGGAAGCAACCCGTATATATAATTTTTGATAAAAAAATGACAAAGCAGATCCTAGATGAAATAATTAGTGCCCTATTTAGCATTGAGTACAAAGTTGTAGCATGTGTATCTGATTGTGGTGGAGGAAATGTGGGATTGTGGCAAGAACTTGATATAACTACCAAAAAAACATATTATGAACACCCATTAAATTTAAAAATATATTTTTTTGCCGATGTTCCACATCTCTTAAAATTAATAAGAAACTGGTTCTTGGACACAGGTTTTATATTAGAAAATGGAACATTGATATTAAAACATCCAGTAAAAACATTGACAGAATTAACTAACACAGAAATAAGTTCATGTCACAAATTGTCATCTCTCCACATTACATGTACAAAGGCTCAGAGACAAAATGTTGCTTTAGCTGCCCAACTACTCTCCAATACCACTGCCACTGCCCTAAAAAGATATTTACCTGGAGAAGATAAAAAATTAGCCCAGGATGTAGCAGATTTTATAGAGATGATAGGACTATGGTTTGATATATTTAATTCATATTCACCAAAGGCATCAGTTCCAAGCAAACGTCCGTATGGAGGGATACATTTAGAAGAACAGAATAAAATTTTAGAAAAAGTAAAGAACAACCTTTTCTGGAATGAGATGTCTCTCAAAAAATTCCATTCAAATTTTTCAAAAGGGAGTCATAATATCCACAATATCTCTTCAAAACCTTTATGAAGATTTGGTTTCCAAACATAAAATTAAATACATTTTAACACATCGATTAAACCAAGACTGCCTGGAGAATTTTTTTTCTCAGGTAATATTTTGGAAAAATTACTTTTAAAAGTCACTAATATATAATTTTTCTGTTTCAGCTAAGAACAAGAGGAGGCCTGCATGACCATCCTTCGCCTTTGAATGCCTTGTATAGAATTAGGATGATACTTTTGGGAAAAAACCCTGGAATAATACAAAAAAATACTAATGTTTGTGTAGAAACTGACAGTGATTATGTACTGGCAACTGCATTTGAAAAGGCATGCCTTACAAGGTTTAAAGTAACGCCTCCTATGTCCATTGACCAAGAAAATAAAGAATCTTTCAGTCAATCCAGCAGTTCAAGTACCAGCAGTTCATTGGAAGCTTCACACAGCAACACAAATATGCCTGATTCTGAAAATGATGGTCTGATTTATATTGCTGGGTATTTGGCAAGAAAATTCAAAGTCCAATATCCTGACCTAGGGCAATACACTTATGAAAATGCTGACAAAGAAATGCATACCTATGCTATGCCATCATGGATTAGGAGCTTATCGTTTGGTGGTTTAACCGAACCTACCGCCTCATGGACAAATAATGTGACTAAGATGAATACATATTTTATGAAATACCATAAGGACCATTTCAGATGTAAAAAAAAAATTGTTAAGAAAACAGTCGCTTATATATCAAAAAAAGTTGACGTGCCGCTAGCTTTAATAAGAGGATTTGTGCGGCAAAGGATTTTTGTGCGAATTAAGTACTTAAATAAATCTGCCAAAATGAAATCATTAAAAAGAAAATCAGAAGTTCAGGATGATTCTGGAAGAAAAAAATATAGGAAAATGTTAAAAACATCCACTTAGTATGTAAGAGTTTGTAGGTATATTAGAGTGGGCTGAAAAAAATGAAAATTTGAATTTGCAAATGATATAGTTTATAATTTGTTGCTATGTATCTAAAACTAATTTGGATAAATTTTTAGCCAAATCGGTTAAAATATCTATCCGGCCCCCCACGGCCTTGAAAATGAGGGAAAAAGCCAATCTTTCGATTTTTAACATTTTTCAAATAGGCTCATTTAATGAATTTCATTTAGTAGTTACTTCTTGTGGATAAAGTATTACTTAAAATAGACGATATTGAAAATTTCAGATGAAGAATCCGATATGTGGTCTTCGAAATATATGAATTGGGAATTGGAAGCGGGGTGCGACCAACAACGTAACGTCAGAGAATAGTAATATAAATCAGTGAAAATAGTTGATAAACTGAAATTCTTCACAAACACGCATAAGTTTCAAAACACACTGCTTGAGTTAACGATTTGTAATATTATGAAACTATAATAACGCACTGCAGCTAGCCGCTTCGGCTGGCGGGTTCCTATCAAGTGACGTCACGGCATACTCGACAAGGCGGGTGCGGTCCATTTTTATGATTTTTTTTAGACGATTTATAGGTCTCACAAAATTCTAGTTTTTTTGCACAGGGTCTTAAAATTATAAGATCCTTCCGATAATCAAATTAAAAAAAAAAGTGTTAAATGAGCCCATTGACATTTGAAATTTTTTTATGACTTTATTAATATCTAAATGCATGGCAAAAGTTTTCCGAATAAAATATTTTTCAGTTCCAGGGAAATTAGAAATGTACAAAAAACCTTATTTTCGTCAAATTCTACTTTTTAGTGACAAATTTCTAATTTCCCTGGAACTGAAAAATATTTTATTCAGAAAACTTTTGCTACATGCATTTAGACTTTAATAAAGAGTCATAAAAAAATTTCACGTCAATTTGAAAAATGTTAAAAATCGAAAAATTTGCTTTTTCCTTCATTTTTAAGGCCGTGGGGGGCCGGCTAGATATTAACCGATTTTGCTAAAAGTTTAGCCAAATTAGTTTTAGATACATAGCAACAAATTATAAACTATATCATTTGCAAATTCAAATTTTCATTTTTTTCGGCCCACCCTAATGTATGTTAACTATACTTGCAAATACAGGGTCCATAAAGTCTCGGTCCATTTTTTTTTCGCTCAAACAAAATCTCCACGTTACATGACATTTTAAGCCTATTTGGACAATACAAATTTTCAAGTTTTTTTTGTCGTTACTATACTTCCACTTGATGTGGAAGTAAAATATATATATATATATATATATATATATATATATATATATATATATATATATATATATATATATATATATATTTATAATTCATTATCAAGAAAAATAAAATAAATTTATTGATATTAAACAATGGGAAACTCTTACGTTGTAATTAAAAATAGTTATGTGAGGTGAGGTACGGTACCGGTTTCAGTGACGACTCGATCGGCGAAGTTAAGCACGGCCAGGCGAGTCAATCACTTGGATGGGTGACCGTAACTCATCTCGCCATCCTGATTAAGTGATAGAGTAGCATTAGCTAAACTTCGCCAGGACGTTAATATAAATAAGGTAATTAAAAAAAAAAAATTAAATCTCATTTTTACTTAATGGTTTGCAAAATATGGATTTTTTAATGCCTACATTTTTTTAAGGCAAAGCAATAAAGTTTTTTCATCCTTCAGATAAGGTACATTCGTTTTTAAAATTTTTAGGTCTGCCTATTCAAACTGTGTTTATTCAGGAATATATAATTTTATGGCAAATGAATAATGAGAAAAAAGCTTTATATTTTATAACGTCTATTCGTCATAAGTGGTTTATTTAATCATGGTAAATGCAATATATATTCAAATAATTAGAAGATATGTCTAATTTCACATATTGCCGCGTATTTTCTACCAACACGTGACGTTACAATGTCGAAGGGACATTATCCGTTCAACCTATCCTTTAGCAATCTTAGGTCGAAAAGTCAAGCATTCAAAATGATCAATGGAGAACCAAAAAACCACTTACAATTCAGATATTTATATTTACTACATATGAATATTATGATATAATTTACTGTTGAAATCGTCTTTTTACTCTTATTTATAATATTAGCCATTAAAGTAGAATATTTTGTTATACCATTTTAGTAGCGATGTTAACAAATATGGCTGTATAAAACTGCTTTTGAAATAAATACACTGTATAAAAATAAATGTTTTATTATAGAGCGGGAGCTAGGTGGCTTTTTCGGCACATCATCGTTTTATGAATATTGAGATATTTTTATGGTTTAACGAATGATAACGATTCATAAAATCGACTTCTGGCGGGGCACCTCCTGTCAGATGCGTCACGAACACTGTCTGAAAATCAGTAAAATTATGTCATCGTTACAAGGCTCATTTTTTTTGTGTGTACACATTATATGTTTAGAATGAATAAAATAAGATCGCCAGAAAGTGTGTGGGAAGTCGGGAAGCCAGAAAGGTAATAATGATACATCTGAGGCACGGTAGGAAGTCAAATTAGCCGAAAGTGTTAAATTCCTGTATATTTAAGAGCCTATGGTACTTTTGTTGACACTAAGAACTTTCTGGGGAGGCTATAGTATTGTTGAAGCTTATATTTACGTTTTAAAAAGGAGCCAGAACTTGTAACGATGAGTTTAGAGTTCTGAGATGAAATATGCGAAAAAAAATTCAATTTTCTTCAAAATTCCTAAACATTTTCTTTCTGGCTAGTAAGGCTAGCTAACGGGAGTTTCTTTCTGGGAATTTTTTTCTGTGTTCAAAACATTTAAATAACATGCTCAGCCTAAAAAAAACTTGTAACGATCATGTTATATAACTCCGTTTTTTTACATCTTTGACCTTTCTGGTTGCGCCCCTGACGGCCCATACTTTCTGGAGATCTTATTTTATTCATTCTAAACATAAAATGTGTACACACAAAAAAAATTAGCCTTGCAACGATAATATAATTTCACTGATTTTTATATCTTGAACCATGGACAACTCGACAAACTGACATATGCCAGAAGTCTATTTTGTCATTATTTAAGTTCGATAGAATTAATCAACACATAGAAAATGTTTGTTACGATGAGTTTCTGAAAAAGCCACGTAGCTCCCGCATCATTACTTTAGTTTTTGAATTATATAATACAATACAAATGAATACATATATTATTTAAACCATCTCTGTTATAGTCAAATAGTGTGCTTAATCACGTAAATCCCGCATTTTCATTTGCATAGGCACATTTTTCCTAATACTCGTTATAAACACCACTCTATATTTCACAACATAACAACTAGCTGCAGTCATGGGCCTCTTCTATCTACATAGAACTGGGAAATTTCCTTTATTAAATGATATTGTAAATTTGTCAAAGCCCCAACTGTTTTAAATATTACAGAGATGTAATGAAACAAACGCTCAGAAATAAAACTTAATATTTTAAGACTTTCATTCTCCTAATTCCTCTTTCAACATAGATCCTTGCTCCAGCAATACATTTATTTTACTCAACTTGTTTTGGTGTAAATTGCGCAGTACATACATATCAGTGCAATCAGTAATAATACTACAAATTTGTAAAAGTGCTTGCACAATTTGGTAAACAAGACTTGTTTTTAAATCTCGTTGGTATATCTTTCACGAGTCCACTATGTTGGTTACTGTTGCTTCGGGCACTTTAAATCGGAATGCTAGATCAGTATGAGAGAATTTATGCCGCAATTTCATCAATATTATAAGTAACTGATCAATTCTACTTAATTTTTCCACTTTGAATAATATTTTTTTTCCACATCCTCTATTCATTTAAAAAGGCTCTCAAATATATTTCTAGAAGGCAATCCAGTATACTCTAGAATTAATTTATCAGATTCACATATATTATGTAAGTAGCTCATTTGTATCTGTAAACTTCCCAAAATTGTATCTTTCCTCTCATCTCCATTTTTAAAAATTAATATTCTGCTTCCAATGCTGCTGCAGAACGTTCCAAATCTATTGGTTTTTCAACATGCGATGAACTTGTAGCAACATCCACTAACACCACGTCTTCTACTTGCTGCTCTGTAACATCTCCTGATGCAGAAGTGCCTGGCTCACTAAAATACACAGTAAAATTATACATACTTTCTACATCATTTATTGTACCAAATAACACAATCTCATACAATTCTTCATACAATATTAAAACATAGTAAGATATCTACGCACCCTTCTGCTTCAGAAAATGAGAGACGTTTCCTTTTCCCTTTTTTTCTCTGGAGTAAGATAATGTTCTTGATATGAAATAATTTTCCTTCACTGTGTTTGAATATCTTCGGTAAATTTTCTTTCTTTCCTTCTCGAAACTGGCAACTGCTTACTCGTGAACCTGATCCGGGTGTATCATCTCGTCTACAATTATTGATGTTATAATATATATATATAATACAGAGACCTGACTAAGAAATATATGTATTTACCTTAAGAGAGTCAGCCATTTCTTCAATAATTCTTTTTTCTCTGGGAAGTCGAAAAAATTGCATTTAGGACCCCAACATGTAATGGCCATTGTAATATAGTTGTTCTTGTTATAGTTTATACAATAGTAGTATACTTTTTCCCAGTGATATATTATTTTTATTTAAGCATCCACGTTAACTCTAAAAATAAGGTTATGTCATAAAAACAAACTTTTTAAAATTCATCTTTTTTAGACTATCCTGAAGTGAATATTTATACCACGACATAACATAGTGCTGAATAAGTAGATACTTACCTTTTCAGTTATTAAATATTTCTATTTTAAACGATTTCTATCTATTATGACATAAAAATTCCTTTGTTTAGAGAGCTCTGTTTGGTGTTCGCATCATAGACAAAATAGAAAGTTTGCATGCAATAATCATAGCCAATAACTAACCTATCACAACAAAATATGGATTTTGAATGTCTACATTTTTTTAAGGCAAAGCAATAAAGTTTTTTCATACTTCAAATAAGGTACATATTCGTTTTTAAGATTTTTAGGTCTGCCTATTCAAACTTTATGTTTATTCAAAAATATATAATTTAATGGAAATGAATAATGAATAATATATTTTATAACTATAACGTCATAAGTGGTTTATTTCATCGTGGAAAACGCAATATATATTCAAATAATTAGAAGATATGTCTAGTTTCATATATTGCCGCGTATTTGACCAACACGTGACGTCACAAGGTCAGAGGAACAATTATCCGTTCAACCTATCCTTTAGCGATCTTGGGATCAAGACACCTTTTAGCGGAAGTTATGGTTCAAACGATCAACAAAAATCTTCCGTGTATTTATTTTATACAGTAATAGATTGTTACCAATGCTAATCATTAATGTTAAATATTCTAAAATTGAATTTATTAGATTATTAAATTATTTATTTCGACTGTTGTTGTTTATTTACTTTTGATTATTTATGTGTTTGAGTGAATAAATATATTGACAAGTAAAGATGATGGGTATATGACCAAGTATACATTGCAGCGCGTATAGTGTTGCTTGAATATGAAGATTTAAAGTGTTGGAAGCCTTGAATAAAATTTCATTTGTATTTTTTTTTTGTATTTAGAATTTGATTTACTAAGAAGTTTAACTTACTATATTTCTAAATATACTTTAATAAAACCATGGAGCATTTTACATGCTACACCATAAATGAGTAGTACATGCGGACATCTTCATAGGAGTCGCTCGGAAGTGAAATCAAAATCTTTATTTACATGCTGTTAGCGCGTTTTCGCGAGAGAACAAGAAAACCTCATGTGACTTATATACTGCCATAAAACGCATTTTATAGTTGACAAGTTCTTGTGAATGATATAATCACTATTGGAACTATAAAGCTATCCACAAACTTACCAAAATTTTAGTGAAATATTTGTATCCTCAATTCAAATCAAATTGCTCTCGTTCTCTTCTACGAAGTTGTGAATTTCTTTATGCCAAGTCAATTGTTACTACATTACGTCCATTGTATGGTGGTTGGTAAAGGAGTCGTTCGCCCTTGCCATGTTTGGCACGCAGAATCTTACAAATATTAGATAGGTTCTTCCATATTTACTCTATACTTGAATTACCTCAATAAATGATATTAGTTGAACTCCTGCATTTTCTTGATGATGATTAACTTTAAGTCCAACCCTCGAGAGCTTTTGTGTGTTAGGTCTACAATTGAATGAAAGAGGCCCTCAAAGGGCCCACACATCTGATGTTCAGAACATCGCTCAGATCGCAGAAGCTAAATAAGTAATTAGGAAATCCAGAAGTGATGAGTCAATAGGCAGTGTTGGATATAAGACCAGTGCATCGTAAGAAGACGGAGATTTTGGAGGGAGCAGTTAGCAATCTACGGTAGGTATTAATTTAGACCATTCTCGTCTATTATACCTGGTCCAGGTTGTCTCTTATAACTTAACCTAACCTTACTGAAAGTAGAAATTTACCACCCAAAATCAAGGGGGGCAGCGCGGCTAGTACTCTTAATAAAATAAATAATGTCACATCCTTCAGACGACGGTAGTGACATCTTCTAGAGGGGCATAAACCAGATTTTAACATACATCGTGTGGCTAACGAATAGTGTGTCCCATACACATAGCTACACAATTCTAGCATCAGTCGACTGCATGGGCCCTCCCTATCACTAAAAAGTACTTTGAAGATGACTACATAATTCATTCTATAATCTGCTGTGTGATTTAGTCAGATTGTTGTCCAATTTGTGTGGCCCTGCATGTGCTGCCACCTATAAATACATTCAAATTGTTTTACATAGCTTCCAATTTCTGTCCAAACGTTCTTGGATGACAAAGTGGGCAATAATTTATAAGTTATATTTCCAGTCTTACTCGTATTTTATTTCCCATCTCGTAAGCGTAATTTTTTTTATTTTGATTTTCTGCTATTCTGATTATGTACTTTGATGGCAATATTACAAATATAGGTATTATTCATATTTTCTGTGGAACCAGCCTTGTTTTAAATGAAAGTATCCTTTGGCTGTTGCAAAGTGTTAATGCACTCGTACACAAAATTTATAACATGCAACCGTGTCTTGTTATAAAATGTATTAGTTACGCAAATATTACAAATATGGATTTACTTGTATTTCATTTAATTTTCCTTAGTAATATATTGTCAATGTTTAAATAGCAGAAAATCAAAATTAATAAAACATTTACCCCCTTTAAGCACTCCTATTGTGATGATAATTACAATACTATATCATATGATGACTCACATACATCCAATTACCAAATTTTATTGTATGATGACCATTTCGGAGATAATAATCATAAAGTTAATTTTAGTCACCAGATTTAGGGGATCGTAACACCCCAATCAATAATCGAATAAAACTAGTAGTGGAGTCAAATTAAGAATCAGAACAGGTGAATGTAGAAATCTCTGGCTACAGCAATTTTATTGTTTTAATTTGTTGTAGATATAATAACAAGTGCTATGAGCAATTTTATGTTAAATCCGTCCATTGCTTCTTGTAATATATTAACAATTTATTTTTAACACTGAAATTTTCTAATATTTTCCTATTATTTACGATCCTAGTAATCGCATGATGAAAATAAAAATACCAAACTGTTCGCAATAAAATTATTAACGAGTCTAGGCATACGAAAAAACTTTTTGATAATTTGTTAATTTGTTGAAAAAAAAAACAAAAATCATCAAAAATTGCCTTTTTTGACAATTAGAAATATAACGTAATAATGCATCAATTTTAACGAAAGTTGGATATCTCATATACCTTCATAATTTGCTTACCGTTTTTGGTTCCACAAGAAATCCACTTAGTTATTTAAAATTGTCTATCCGTACAATATCCATAACTACAATCAAATGTCAAAAAAATGATTTAAATTTTAAAGAGAAAATTACCTAAATACCATTGTAAAGTACATGTAAAACCTACACTTTAAAAAAAATTGTCCTCCTACGAGTCGATGCACTTAAACAAAACGCGATGGAAATTTCGAAATTATTGTTGGTTTTCAGCCGTTTGAATAAATATTTTGCTTTAAAATTTGGCACGGAGTTTAGTTCAATAAAGGGCATAGTTCCACCAACTTTCGTTAAAATTGATGTATTATTACTATTATTTTATGTAGTCAGTAAAGTTCTCAGATATTATTGTGTAAATGCATGAAATGCAAAATATACGACATCTCGGCTTCTAATTAATGTAGAAGTGTCTATTTTTTTTTATTGTTCGTCTTTTGCACCACTTTTAACAGGCAGCAAAATTTCTTGGCATTTTTCGATACAAAAATGCATTTCAAAAAAATGCATTTTATAATAATGCACGAAATGTAACTTTAAAATAACACGAAAAATTTACTTGTATCATCATTGTAAAAAGCACGTTTAAAGAGCTACAATTTAAGAACATAAACTCTTAGTGTGACCAAATGGCAGTTTTTTTATGAAGTTTTAAATTTTTTTAAAAAACCTCGTTTTTTGAGGAAAGTGATAAATATTTTTATTTATAATTTTCCATAATAGTTTACACCTACAGGACCTATAGTTTCACCAAGTTTAATTCTCCGGTCATTATAAATTTTGAGGTCGAGAGTCATGTGACGTCCGAGATCTTTTGGGGCTTGGTGGAGGAGTAATTGGTGAGTGTATTGATGAATTGTCGGCACGTTATGAGACCGGAGTTTCCCGCCATCTTGAAAAAATGGTTTAAAAATATATCGGCTTCTGTTGAAACTATATAAAAAACAAATATGGCTTATTGAATGGCGTAAAATTTTCCATGCTTTATGTGCTACACATTTTTTTCGTAGGACTGATAGATTTTTGTTTATTGTGAAATAAAGTTTCAAATGAAGGCGCGGCTCGCAGTTTCTCGCATTTTTATCAAGAAAATTGTTCCACATGAAAGTAGAAAACCTACAGATTCGTTTTTGTAATTTTTATTTTCGAACAATAGTTTCCAATACAGCATGCCGCAAAAGTCGTCATGTCAGCGTTGAATCCAACGAACTTATTTCATTCGGTAGTGAAATTATTGGAAACGTCACCATCAATCATCATTTGGCCAGAGAAATCAGAACTTCTTTGATGACGGCAAATTTTGGAGCCGATTATGCCTCGTTGACATTCGTGAGAAAGGACAGAGTACTTCCATTGGCGACAATAAACAGCAGTATAAGAATCTACGCCCCAAACATTCCTATTAATCCATTGTTGCTCTTTCAAAGAATGTGCGTAACAAAGCATTGTGAGGGGCGAGCGTAGAGGCGACTTCAATGTGATAGTCAGTCGATATTACGTTGAAGCATCGTCGAGCGCGGTTAGTACTTGGATGGGTGACCCATCTTTGGAAATAGAGCGTTCTCGTCCCACCTTCTAGTGGCTTGTATATCAGTGTATACGCGGAAGCTACGTAATTTCAGATGAGGATTACGTAGTGGATATACCATCCTTCGGAGGGGATGTAAAGCAGGCGGTCCCTTGTCTATTAAATGTTAGACAAGTAAAAGATCCCTACTCTTCTTAAGGGAAGAGGTTCGGCAAAATTTCCAGGTCGTCTCCTGGCGTCGGTGATAGGCCCTGGTAGCGGAAATAAGCCGACGTTAAATAAATAGATAAAAAAACAAAGCATTGTGACGAGGATTTGAAAAAGTACCCGACATACGAACTCACTCCTTACGCGCTATCTCTATTCACAGAAAAGGGATTACGAAAGTGTACGAAATCAACGTTGTACAAAGAATTACCGGAGAAAAGCGAGCAGGGACAGAACTTTCAGAGTTCTGTTGTGGTTGTTGATGGAGGATACCTGCTGCACACCGTTCTCTGTGGACGAGGTGAAAATTTCGATTGCATCTGTAAAAAATATGTTTCCTACGTGCATGGAAATTACGGACAAAATATGGAAATTGTTTCCCTGATGACCCGAGCGCTCTTGGAATAAAATCTTCCGCACGACTACGAAGAGCGAGAAAACAACGTTGTAGAGATTATTCATTCAATGAAGCCATAGTGGTATCGACGACTCAAGAAAAGTTTTTAACCAACGAAAAAACAAGGATAAATTTAGAAAAATGCTTCTGAAATCTTGAACCAGAACAACATAAGAGCCACGCAAGTTCAAGAAGACGCCGATACCGAGATAGTAAACACCGCTATTAGGCATGCTTCAAATTATGATTCCGTAGTAATCTAGGCGATGACATTGATCTTCTAGTACTACTAACAGGACTGGCCTATAGCAAAGCGAACGTGTTTTTCAAAAAACCCACAAAAGAAAAAATTGCCGAGAAAGTGTGCTCAATATCAAGCCTTCGATACGATGATGTCATAAGTGACAATATCCTGTTTCTACAAGCCTTCAGCAGGTGTGACACGACTTCCTCTGTTTTTGGATTTGGCAAACCGAAATTCATCACCACTTTGAAGAACAATGATTATTCAGAAGTATCTCTGAAAATCTTTAAAGAAAAAAAGGTTTCCCCGAACTTCTCGCTATCATAGGAGAAACATTCTCTCTTGCTTTGTACAAATAAAACGAAGCACAATAAAAATTAAATTCGCTACGTTATAAACGTTTTGTAAGAGCAACTACAAAATCAAAAGCGAACCTTGGATCACTTCCACCGACATCGGATGCGGCCCAGCAACACACTTTCAGGACGTATATTCTGTGCAAATGTGGCTTGGAAACTTTAACGATCCTGAGAAATGGGGATGAACCAGGACAAATTGTGGGCTAGAACCGAAAACCATCATAGGAAAAGCTGCACCTGACGAACTTCAGGAATGAATAGCCTGTAAATGCAAAGGAAACTACGGAACAGCTTTTGGTTGCCGCAAAGCTGGAGTGAAATGCTCCGTTATGTAAAAATTGCAGCGGTAAAATTTGCGAAAACGTTACAGAATTTTCGAAAATCTCTGTGCAGTACAGCGTCAACAACGAATCCGACGAAGAGAACTAATAAACCTCTATCGATCGACAATGACAATGGATTAAGCCGAGAAGTAATGCGCGAGCAGTTCCGAGGTGTCACTGAGAAGATCGGGAGGTGTTTTAGTGAGTAAAAATCTCACACTACCCTGCCGCACAACATTGAAGGATGTGTATTTTGAAAATTTACCCTCCTCTACAAAAAAAATTACATGCCAACTTTTGCAGTGCGCTGTGTTGCAAACTATTGTTTGAAAATAAAAATTAAAAAAGCGAATCTGTAGGTTTTTTCCTGCTTTACAAATTTCATGTGGACAATTTTCTCGTAGGAGTTACCCATGTCGAGAAAAATGCGAAAAACCGTGACCCGCGTCCTCATTTCAAATTTCATTTCGCAATAAACAAAAATCTATGTCCTACGAAAAAAATGTATACCACATAAAATATGGGAAATTTGATGCCTTTTAATACGCCGTATTTGCTTTTTATGTAGCCTCAACAGAAGCCGAGATATTTTCGGTCTTCAACCATTTTTTCAAGATGGCGGTCGCGTAACGTGCCGACAATTCACTAATACACTCACCAATGACCCCCCACCAAAACGCAAAAGATCTCTGACATCGCATGACTGTCGACCTCCACCTTAGTGATTTAAGTAAAATTATAAATTTTCGTGGTTTTTATTTTTTTGTAAAAAAGACAAAATGGCAGGTCGGATTTGGACCTATGCAGTTTTATTCATAATTTAGTTACAAACATTTTGAATTTTTGTTTGGATAGTCGGTTGTGCCTTCGAAGCAAACGGAGAGGTGCCTGAAACGCTAACAACAAAACGCAAAAAACCGGGAAAAACTCCGTCAAATTTGAGCTTAGGTGAATTTTAGCCCAAAAAATCCCGCGCAAATCGATATGTCATAACAAAAGAACAAAAGGTGAAATAGAATTAATATTTCAAAATAACTAATACAGAGTTATTTAGTGACCAGTGCTGTGTATAAAAAAAACGAAAAGAACGTAAACAAACAAACGACCCGGCAAAGACAGGCAAAGAAAGATAAGTCGACATTTGTCGACAAGTTTATGGAGCAATAAATTGTTGAAATATGCCATGATATCCCTATGTAAACCTTCAAGTACATCATTTTTTAAACATTATAAAAATATTCAAATGAATTTGATTTGGATTGTACCCGAAATAATCAATAACGTACTGTTCGTAAAGTATATACAATTTCTTATGTTAACCTTCAAATAATCTTTCTTCATAATTATTAAAACACTCACTCACAATTGAACCCGTAATAATCAAATGCAGTAGTACTCTTATAGTATGGTCATAATATTTTCTTAGGTAAATTATCAAGTGTGGTCGAAATTACATTCGTTGCAGTGCAAAGAAATGAAAAAAGGATGACAAAAACCGTTGCTAAGTGAAAAATTCTACAGAGTGGTACATGTTAGCATAACAGACATAATAATTAAATGCATTACTCTTAAAATATGGTCATTATATTTTCTTATATTTTCTTAGGGAAATTATCAAGTGAAGCTTTTCAGGTCAAAATTGCGGTCGTTGTTAAGTGAAAAATTCTACATTATGTTTCACACTAAAAATGGGGAGACCGGGCTACACATGAAAAACAACAACCAAGAGGATCATGAACAAACTGAGAAAGGACCAAACATACTGGGAAAGAAAGGCAAGGGGGAAAAATGAACTCCACAAAGAAATCGCAGCGATATACTCCACCAGATCCAGAAATCGGGGAATCAGAAAACCCAGAAAAAGAAGAGGAAAATCTGTAGAAGCAGAAACAAAAAGACGAGCATAAACATTAAATAACGAACACAATGCAACGCATTGGACTTGTCATCTTGCTGTCAAAGCGACCAGATATAATGCTCTGTCACCAATGGATACCCATAAAAGTTTATAAAAGTTAAATAGTGACAACGTGTAGAAGATATGTTTTAAAGTATAAGTGGACGTGTTTGTAAAATAATATATATCTCGGAACATTTTCAGTAATTGATAAGAAATATTAGTTATAGTTTAATTAGGTATACAAATCAGAACTTCACACAGTGCTTCCCCTCTAACGCGGTAAATTATAGTATATATAGTGCAGTGAAATCGTGCCAGGCTGCAATGAGGAGAAAGAAATCAGTAATAACCGAAGAGAGGACTGTCTATATGGAGCACTAAGCCATCAGTTTTAAGAAGAAAACATAACAACCCCGGCACACACCAACGCTATGAAAAATCAAGAAAAATGTTCATTATACTATTAGGAGAATTTAATGCACATATAGGAAAAGACGATTAGACGGGGGAGGACAAAAGCATCATAGCAAAAACTTTACTCCACACATGGCCTAACGAAAATGGAAACGCGCTGAAAAACCTACCACACATGTTTGGCTTAACAATAAGAAATACATGGAGCAAAAGTCAAACGTGCATTGACACCTGGAGTAATCGAAGCTCAATCACACAAATAGACCATATCCTGATAAGAGATAAGGGAAAGGATCAAGAAAAAAGGACAGCAGAAATCCTACTGAAGAAAGCGCTAACACTGAACAGCAGCAAACTAAAAATAGGGAGACCATGTTACATGTGAAAAACAACAATCGAGAGGATCATAAACAAACTAGGAAAGAAAAACGATTGGGAAAATATGACCCAAATCCAACCCAGCATCGGAAACCGAGGAATCAGAAGACTCAGAAAAAGAAGATTTGAAGAAGCAGAAACACAAAAACAGGAGAATAAATACTCCATATCAGGACACAACACATATTTCACACGAAGGTTTAGAAGAGGCAGATGCCCAGAACCAAAAACACAAAAAAGGGAGCTTAAACGCTCCCTCACAACACAATGCGGTAACGCATCTCACAGATACCTACACCTCCCATCTTATATTCCTTTACCATGCGCCAAGTGGCTCTCGCTGCTGGCAACAAGCATGACCTTAGTCCAATCCAGCGTGGACGTAACAGGCCCAGCTGTATAACCCTGGGAGTGGCAGCAATGCCTACCGCACGCTGGTAAATCAATCAATCAAACATTTTGAATTTTTGTTTGGCCTGATTATTTGAAGAAAACCCGATTAAATAAAAACGAGACGAAAACACGTTTTTCAATATTAAAACTTAATTTCCAAAAAACGGTCCACTCCAACATTTGACAAAACTTTTCTGTAGCATCTGATAATATACAGATTCCATTTCCATACAAAAAATGCCCTAGTTTTCTCCATGTTTCTTTACACCTCTGAGACATGTAACTTTAGGGAGTCTCACACACAGCGCGGCGTATTGGTGCTTTCGATCTGTGGGTGTGCAGATCCATGAATTCCCTACACTGACCACCAAAATTTCAATTTTACATCCCTCACAGCGACTCTCCAACGTATTCTCCCGAATTCCATATTTTTATGACATCATAAATCGGAGAAAAGACAATTTGGGACGGTTGATACCTCACAGGAAAACCAGATGGCAAGAGGTGAAGAGCTTGATCTTCAAAACGTTGGGCTGGTTTCATCAAGTAGCTGATGGGAAAGAGTTTAGGTGTGGCAGTACGTCTCCTAATAAGCAACATCGATATCTGATGCAATGTCTCTGTCTAGAGCTTTCGATACCATAGATAGTAGATTTGTTTCGATGAAATTAAGTAAACTTGGTATTAGAGGAAATGCTAACTCTCTTATAATTTCCTATCTCGCAAATAGAAAATTTATTGTTAAATACCCAATAAACATTTATATATGCAATGCATGTTCTTCTCATGTTTCCTGTGCACTTGAATGATATACATTGCCTGTGTTAAGCATATGCTTTTCACGTGGAATTTAAATGCAAAGTGACCGGTCCACACATGTTCATGTCATATACATTGCACTATCCATTTATATATGCAATGCATGGTCTTTTCATGTTCCCATATCCATTAAGCATATTCTATGCACATGTAATCTACACTGTAAAAAATGATGTAAATTTACCATCGTTGCGTGTAAAATTCCATTACTATAGGGGGTAAATTTATGGAAAAAAAATCCTGTCTGGATAAGGAGCAATTTTATTACCCCTTATTCAGACAGGATTTTTTTCCATAGTAAATTTACATAGTAATGGAATTTTACCCGCAAAGAGAGTGGAAAATTTTTATTTCCCTTATGTTTTGGGGTAATTCTCCATGTTAAATTGAAATTTTCCTGTTTCTTTCCGGGTAAAATTACATGGGAATTTTACACGCAACTATGGTAAATTTACATCATTTTTTACAGTGTAAGTGAAAGATAATTAGGCCATACACTTTCATATTAAATACATTTTATATATGAAATTTTTATTTTAGAAATAAAATACATAAAATAAATATGTGTACTAAATGTATGTATTATTCTTTATTGTCTCCCTCGTTGTCTCTCAATTTCCTTATTGGTTGTTTATTTGCTCTCTGCTTGGCTTTTATGAGCCATTTTTTAATGACTTCAATAATTGCGTTGTCCGTAGCTTGTGCAAGGCTGGCATTTTTTCTTATTGCACCTGTTAACAATGAATACATATAAATAATCAATAGGCATGTAATATATTAATCTTATATTAACTATGAGGATGAATTTTGATACACTAGCAGCAAGCGAGTGACGTAATTCAAACTAGTGGGTTAAAACATTAAAAACATTTAAGTTACATTTCTATATAGCACAAAATAAAGAACACTTGTTTCTAGCAAATTTATGTCCATCGACAGTATTAAATAATAAATCAGCGTCTTCAAAGACACTAATAAATCAGATATATAACATTTCCATCTAACAGCAATATTTTTGTGCTACTTGGGAGATATGACCTCGCATGACCTCCATTTTAATATTTTCCAAAATTTCGATTATATGTATGTACATATTCTGTATAACATTTTGTGTTCTAGTCTAAAATGAGACTTATTTGCTGATTTTTGGTTTAAAATTAAAATATTTCAAAGACATTAGTACATTTTTTAGGTTAAATAGGTTATTGACATGTTTTCTTTTTACACAAAATGAGGCAACAGTGACCAAATCGTTTATATATATAACAATAGCATTCAACACTGTTTGTATAAATTGATTTTGTTAAACCTAAACATCATTGAATCTTTTGGTGAAATTAGCAACGCACGAATGGCAGCGATTATACATGTGGGACCCATATCCAAAACGAAGAAAACGTCTTGTCTAACGAGAGATCTAATGGCATATTAATACTATAGGAATTACACAATACACTTGATACTTACTACTTAGAAACGGGCACAACACAATTATTTTTACAAAGGAAGTTGTTCTTGGGTGGCAGTAAAAATTTAAAAACATATAAACAGTATTTTTAATGATAGACGGCTAGACCCCATTGCGAATGCGTGTTGCTATCCTTCTTGGCTTACATCCGAGTGACCGCGAAATTCAAACTGCTATACCCATGCATGATTAAATTAATAACTGAAATATTACTTGCGGGTGTTTTTTTATATTTGGAAAGAACCTACTAATTTGCATATATATTTTTTTCGAATATATGTTATTCCCTTACGGCAGGAAAATTAATTTATGTATCATAATTCAGATTAATATATACTAAATCGAGTTGTTTTAAATAGGTACCTACATGCTAAAATGAATAAAAAAAATTAATTTCAATAAATTTAAGTAAATAATCTTAAAAATCGCGGATATACTGTTCTTTTAATTATAAAAATGTTTTTATGAAATATGCCGATTGGCTTGTGCAGTGCATATCCATTACATTACAAAAAAAGTACTTTACTTTAAGTATATACACTGTATATTCAATGCACATTACAAAATTCATCTACTACTTAGTTATATACTTTACATGTTACATATCGTACCGTGCACATTGGAATATGCCTTACATATGTAATGCCTTAGTTCTGCACATCCTATGTTTATTGGGTACGCCGATGTTTTTTCAGAGAGCCCTGACCATCTAAATGAGTGCAATATCTTCATGTACGCTGATGATACATCGTTAATTATTAGTGATAAATGCGAATCGGAAATTATTCGTAAAGTGATTCTTGTAACGAAATCTTTTAAAGAATGGTGTGATAAAAACAATTTAATCATCAATATGACTAAGACTGTTGCTTTAGAATTTTTAAGTCCACGGAAACGAAGCAAAAATTTTACTTTTTCCATCGACAATAATAATATTGAGATACTCAAAAATACTAAATTTCTTGGATAATAATTTGATTTGGTCAGACCACATTGAACACCTAACAAATAAATTAAACAAATCATGCTTTCTCATTCTGTCCTTAAAGAACTCACTGACAATCAATTGTCTAGTATCAGTCGACTACGGAATTTTTTGTTCGCACTTAACCTACATATTATAGTGTGGGGCTCTTCACCTTTGGCAAATAGACTATTTTTAATTCAAAAGCGAGTAATTCCCATAATTTTGAACCTAAAATATTTAGACTCGTGTAGGCAAATTTTTCGCTCCAAAAATATTCTTACGCAACCGGCATTTATCAGTATAAAATATTAATTTATATCTATAAGAAAAAAAATGGACTAACTAAATGTGAGGATATTCACGAGTATAACACTGGGGGTAAATATAATCTCTACACGGAAAAACATTACCATTCATTCTACAAAAGGTCACCGAGTTATTGTGGAATTACGTATTTCAACATACTTCCAGATGAGTTAAAATCAATAAACACTCTTAATTTATTCAAAAGAAAACTAAGAGCATTTCTGATAGGAGAAGTTTTCTATAGCGTTGATGAATACATGTCTTATTCACGTGAAAACATACGTATCTGAAATCTGTTTGTTTCAAATTTATATTGTTTGTTTTCTAAACGTTTTTATTTTTTTTATTATGGCGTCGTACTGTTTTGAATATTTTATGCTTTTATTTTATATTATTTATATATTATATGTATATATTATCTTTATTCATATATGTGATTTTTACATAATTTACTTATATCTAGTTTTTATATTTTATTTTGACTTGTGGATACATTTCTTGTAAATGTCTTAACACCAATCTATCTATCTATCTATCTAATGCTGTCAGACGTGACATACAGCAAATTATAATCGTGCATGTGCATGTGCATGTCTTAATAGACGTTTTGTAGTCTATTAAGCCATTGTGATTAAGCAGAAGGTATACAAAATGTTGTTAATGTCTTACTTTAAATAATTTGTGATCAGCTGATTTATTACCACATATATTGATACGAGATAAAATTTTATTTAAGCAAGATTTAGATTGATTTAATTTCCTAATATCGTTTTATTTCGATAATAGTACGTGACTTATTAACTTATTTTATTAATCATTAAACACCCTATAACTACAATTAATACCTTTATAACTTATATTTAACCTTCATCTTGTTGGAGCTACTATAGGTCATTCTCTTATTTTATGGGTTCAATATATTTAACATATAACTTGTTCTCTCACACCGGCTGTCACCTTAATGCCATTATTATAAAATAAATGGACCAACCAGTATGTTCACGTTGATAATAACGATAACTTATAGAATTTATTCACTTAAGACCCTCATTCAAATTTATATACTTCTTATGTCAATAGATTTTCCTAATTTTACTTCCGGAGTGCTCTTATAGCAAAATTGAAATCAACTATTATAAATTATGACTTTCACCATTTGCCTGAAACACATTATGTAAAAGAATGTTGAGTTTGAAAGACCAAAGATTTAGATGAGATCGAGAGACAGCCATATTCCATAGCCATATCATAAATATATGTATTGTATATACAACTGTACAGTGCTAGGCTAAATAATTGCATATTTTGAGAGACGATTATTTATGTTTTATTCTAAAAACTGTAATTCAATACTTCGTCAGTATTAGCTAGAAGAGTAGTTGTTTGGATTGGTTCTCCAATAATGAGTGTTTTAAAGTATTTACCTAACTAGTAATCGGATTAAGGCAACAATATACAGAAAGTAGGTAATTTCTTAATAAATAAAAACGTACCTATGTAATTTTTGATTTGCTTAACATATTTCCAAAAATTTCGAAAATTCTCAAGAGATTTTTCTGAAATTTGGTACAATTTTTATAGTGACATACTTCACTTAGCTTGCGGTGTCAGTGGCGTACGTATATATATTGGAGTTCAATTTTTGTTAAGGATAGGATTTTGTAGAGTAGAACAACATCGAACACCTTAGATTCTTTCAAATTTAAATTTATTTTCAGAATTTTCAGTATAGTCAACACAATTTTTTTTTCTTATTTGACAAGCGGTTTTTGATAGAAATGCGAAAGAAATAAAATCTTCGGAACTAAAATTGAAACACAAAGAAAATTATTCGGAAAACTATTACTTAAAAAACTTAAGCAAAATAAAAATAATTGGTGAATATTACCACCCCTACACCTATCCACGACATATTCGCCCATTCTCTGTCTCATTGATGGCCACACACGCCCAAAAATTCTGCGGATTGTTTCACATACAACAGCTATGCGGTTTGTAGGGTCTTCAATATTTTCAATCGGGTTGTTGTAAACCAATGTCTTAAGATGTTTCGGCAAAAAGTAATTCAAAGAATTCAATTCTGAGACAGTAGGAGCCAATATTATTGTACTCCTGCTCTACTACAACAATTAAAATATACAACATCTAAATATTGACGGGCACTTAAACCAAAACGAGTCGGAGGTCCGTCGTTCATATTATAGCGTTTGGTTTCTAAACAGCATCTTAAATAAAATAAATTTTAAAAGCATTTAGAGTAAGATGATTTATCTAAAAAAATACTGATTTTTTAGCCCTTTAGGTGACGTTGCTGATGTCTGTTCCAACAGCCCGGAATTCTAAACTCCCAATAAGGGATCACAGAGACTAATAGTCCAAGACTTTTCTTAAAATAAGCGCTGTTCTCAATAGTGCGATTTTCTGAACTTGCGCGCTCGGTTGACCTAGCAGTTGTTGTAGACTCCGACTATGGCCCTTCCTAATGGTTCCAAGGGCTCCTAAAATCACTAGGGACGATGATCTTGCATTCCACAATGCTAACTTCTATTCGGAGTACGATCACGTGGTCATACCATTTGATTCTAAACATTTGTCGGACATGTCTCTGTTGCACCCTTTCCAAAGATATATCAAAGCCCTTTCCAGGGCTTTGATATATCTTGAATAGGAAAGGGTGGGGATAATGACTGCATGGTAAACCGCGATCTTTGTTTGTAATTCTAGGTCATGGTTGTTTCCCTAGTGCCCAAAATGCATTCGACGCGACACTTATGCCGGTCTGAATGTCGAAGTCCAAGTTAGCTCCTTCGTTTACAATGGTGCCAAGATAGTTGGATTGCTCTACATTCTCTAGGGGCTATTCTACCATAGAAATGATTTCGTTGTGTATTTTGTATTTTGTGTGAAACGGACATCACTTTAGTTATATTTATGTTGAATTTAAGGCCATTATAAACCTATAGTATGAGTACATATTGTTAATAAGTTGCAGTATCTCAGCTGAGCTGACGAGGAGGACACGATCATCCGCATATTGGTGATAGAGCGTGATGATGTTCTGGTGTAAGCCCTGAGACGTCTTAGATTAAAAAGTACTCCCTCAAACCGGTAGCGTAAACCCAGAGTTTTGTTTAAAATAGTTCTGTTAGCTCTCCGGTATAGAGTACCTGCGCCCAGTTATTTTCGTGTAGGCATTTGCAAATAGCCACAAATTTGCGAGAAGCGCCAAACTCTTCCATTATAAGCCGAAAAATCTTTCTATACATAGAATCTAAGGCCTTAGTTAAGTCTACAAGTGATGAAAACATGTTCTTTTATTTTTTTCCTGTTGACGGTCAACCGTACTGCGATTAGGCCTAATTCCACTGTGTCTCTGGCAATAGTTTTTGAATCACAGGTTATAATCTATTAACCATCGCCTTGGCTATAATTTTTCCCCGACAGCGACAAGAGAGGTTTCTCAATAATTCCCACAGTCACATTTTTTGTTCATAGATATTGACAATGGTAAGTAGCATCACGGAAGTTCTGCGGAACTATCTCTTCTTCCGAAATGCAATCAAAACAGGCCTTTAGTTCCGACAATAACTTCTTCGATAGGGATTAAGAAATTTCAGAAAAAATTTCATCACAGCCGGTCGCTTTGTTATTTTTCAGTTGTTACATTACTTTTTTAATTTCATCTTCAGATAGGGGCGTGGTAAGTTCTCAAAAAGGCTCACATTGTGGTATGATGTAGATTATGTTAATATCAACTTTGGATTGCAAATTCAGTATAGTTTCGTAGCGTTCTTGCTGTCTGGATCTAATTTATTTTTCCTCTTTTAGCAATTGGCCATTTTTGTCCTCAACTCGGCAAACATTTTTTTAAGTCAGCCTGAAGGAAATAGTGGTGTCATGTAATCGGCGAAGTGCTGAATCTGTGTCGCCTTCTCTGTCCACCAATTGTTTTTCAGCTTTCCAAGCTCGTGGTGCATCCCATCTTGAAAACTGTACTTCTTTTCTACGTCACGAGGATTATTTATTAAGGCCTGATATTTGCAGTCAAGTAATAGTCCAATCATTGAAGGTAAAATACGGCGATACTGTATAATTTTGCCAAACAGCACCGATTTGATTGATTGATTGATTGATTTACCAGCGTGCGGTAGGCATTGCTGCCACTCCCAAGTTATACAGCTGGGCCTGCTACGTCCACGCTGGGTTGGACTAAGGTCATGCTTGTTGCCAGCAGCGAGAGCCACATGGCGCATGGTAAAGGAATGTGGGATGGGAGGTGTAGGTATTTGTGAGATGCGTTACCGCATTATGTCGTGAGGGAGCGTTTAAGCCCCCTTTTTTTGTATTTTTGGTTCTGGGCTTCTGCCTATTCTGGGTCTTCTTGTGAGACATGTTGCCGCGTTGTGTCGCTGCTATTTGTGCTCCTATTTTTTTGTACTTCTGTTTCTACAGGTCTTCTTCTTCTGAGACTTCTGATTCCTCCGTTTCTGATTCTGGTAGAGTATATATCGCTCCGATTTCTTTGCGAAATTCAATCTTTCCCCTTGCTTTTCTTTCCCAGTATGTTTGGTCCTTTCCCAGTTTGTTCATGATCCTCTCGATTGTTGTTTTCCACGTGTAACATGGTCTCCCAATTCTAAGTTTGCTGCTATTCAGTGTTAGTGCTTTCTTTAGTAGATGTGTTGGTTCCCTTCTTTGGACGTGTCCCCAGTACTTCATTGCGTACATTTCTATCCTTTTTGTGATTGTCTTCCCTTCTAGTAGTGTTGATGTTTTATGTCGTTTTTGCCCTGTTGTTTTACTGAGTAATTGGATGATGTCTCTTTCAGCTCTTCTCAAACTTCTTCTGTTGGCTTTTGTTGTTGCCGCGTTTTTAACTCCATATGTCATTGTTGGCAGTATGATGGCTATGTATAGCCGTTTGGCCAGGCCCCATGATAGTTTGTTTTTCTCAATGAACGGTATAATTGCTCTTGTGACTCTGTATGCTGTTTTTATTCTCTCCTTTACTGTTTCTCTCCTTTTCAGTTGGTTCGTCAGATATGTTCCTAGGTATTTCATTTTGTTCGGTGTTCTTAGGGAGTAGTCACCTATTTTGTGTTCTTCTCCATTGATCCGACTTTCTTTTGTTGATGGGTCTCGCTCCATTATTAGACATTTTTTAAAATTTATTTTCAGCCCAGATGTGTCCAAATGCGGTTTCATGTTTTCTAGGAAGTTGAGAATTTGTTGCTCTTCTTCTGCGACGATTAGGAGGTCATCGGCGTAAGCTAATACGATTGGGAGTGTTTCCGTGTCTTCGTTAAAATTTGGTGTTTCCCTTATTGTGTTTTGTATCGCTTGGTCTAGAACCGTGGTGAATAGTCGGGGGGATAGGGGGCATCCTTGTTTGACTCCTCTGTTCTTTTGTCTGGTTTCCGTCATTTGTCCGAACCATTGTATGGCAGTTGTTTCATGAAGGCAGGCCTTTATTATCCTGTTTATTAGATAGTGCGGCACTCCTTTGTTATACAGGGTGTTGACTATGGCTTCGTGACTGATGGTATCGAATGCTTTTTGGAGATCTATAGCGGCTATGTGCAGTTTTGTCCCTTCTCTCCATTTTTCTTCCAGTATTCTTCTGGTGGTGTACATGTGGTCGTCCGTTGACCTGCCTTTGATGAATGCTGTCTGGTAGTCTGGCGGTCTTCCAATGTACTTCTCTAGTTGCTCGAGCAGGAATTGTGCGTAGTATTTGTATCCTATGCTGCAGAGTGTTATTCTTCTGTAGTCTTCTATGGTCTGTGGCGAGTTGGTTTTTGGGAGGGGTATTTGTATAGTCTTGGTCCATTCCGTAGGCAGAGGTGTGTTTTCTGTCCATACCCTGGTGATGATTTCTAGGGTTTGCTCCTTTAGCTTTTCCGTGCCATAGTGTATTAATTCGTTGTTTATTTTATCTACTCCAGGTGCGGTGTTTCTTCTAGCTCTGTCTATTATCCCTAGCAGTTGGTCTTTTGATGGTGGCTTGTCCAAGGGCCAGTGGTCTGTTTCTCTTATTAGTTTTGTTCGTTCTTTAGTTGCTTTCTCTTCTTCCTTCAGCTTCTTGGTCCAATGTTGTATTGGTATGTATCTCCTCTTGTGGGTACTGTTGTTTCTTCTATATTTTTTCAGATATCTGAAGGTTTGGTTTAGTCGTTGTCCTGTTGGAAGTGCTTCTATGTTTTCGAAGAATGATTTGCATTTTTCCTCGTCATGGTTTCTCTCCGCTTTTTTCCCTCAGTGCTTCTTTTAGTTTTTCGTTTATATTCCCCGTCGCCTGTGGCCTTCATCTTTTTTAGCTGTTCGTACTTGTTATTTTTTCCTTTCTTGTCGGGCTCATAGGTGATCTGTCCCTTTTTAACGTTTTTCTTGCTGCAATTTTTATTTTTGCGCCCATTGATGTCCACTCTAATTCTTCTCCTGTCAGTTGGTTTTCTATTTCTTCACCGTATTTCTTCCGAAAGTCTTCGTGCTGTAGTAGAGAAATATTCCAAGTACTGTGTAGTGTCTTGTTGTTTCCTTGACTTGTTTTTCCTTCTTTTATTTCCAGTTTTCCGTATAGAATTTTGTGGTCTGTATTGATTTCTGCTGCCCTTTTTGCTTTAACGTTCTTGATCCTTTCCCTTATCTCCCTGCTTACCAGGATATGATCTACTTGTGAGGTTGATCTTCCATTGGTCCAGGTGTCAATGCAGGTTTGGCTTTTGGCCCATGTGTTTCTTATTGTTAGGTCAAACATGTGTGCTAGATTTTTCAGCGCATTTCCGTTTTCATTTGACCATGTGTGGAGTAATGATTTTCCTATGATGCTTTTATCCTCCTCCGTCTGATCGTCTTTTCCTATATGCGCGTTGAAGTCTCCTAGTATTATGATGGGCATTTTTCTTTTTTCGTTTCTTCTGGTTTCTTGAGTTAGCTGCCTGAATACCCTTCCTGCTCTCTTGTCTGAGGGTACGTGGACTCCTATCATGCAGATGTTCTCCTTTTCATTTTGTATGATTGCCGTGACTATGTTTTCGTTTATATTTTCCGTCCTTATTTCGATGGGCCTCTCCCGTCTGGTTACCCATGCAACTCCTCTGCTGGTCTTTTCTTGCCCCCCCCCGCTTAGTTGCCATTTGTAATTTTGTGTGATTGCTGTTCCGTCTATCATGTGTGTTTCTTGTATACATGCAACGTCGATGTTTTCTGCTTGCAAGGCCTCGTCGATTTTTTCTCTTTTAGCTCTTTGTATGCATCCTCTGACGTTCCATGTTGCCAGAGTTATCCAATCATCTGGTGCTTCCTGACTGTGTCCCTCTTCCGTTCTTTGCGATATTTGGAACCTGTTGATATTCGTCGTTTCCTCCCATTCTGGGCGGGGGGTTATAGCTATGCTTGGGGGGTTTGTTTTTTCTAATCGTTCTAGTTCGTTTCTTTTCTGCGTAGTGATTACGCTGTCGTAGTGATTTCTGTTGTTTCCCTGCTTCCTGTACACGATCTCAATTGGCATGTTGTCGTCTTCTTGTTGGTTGTTGGGGTGAAAAGTTATGATTTCGCCCTCCTCTTGGTGTATTATTATTGTCCTCCTCTTCAAGTTTGCTGTTGCTGCTATCGTCTCCTGCCCACCCCAGAAACCATCTTTTCTCAGGTCTCCGATGAACGCCTCTATTTTTTCTTTGTTTGTGCTGTGTTGATTGTAACGGGGTTCCAGTTCGTTGATGGATGCTAGCATGAACGGGGTGAAATAATCTATGTTGTTTTGTATATAGTCCGCTACTTGTTTCCGTAGATTTTTGATGGCGTTGGTGTGTGCCGGGGTTGTTATGTTTTCTCCTTCTAACTGATGGCTTATTGCTCCATATAGACAGTTTCTTCGTTCTTTCATGTGTTCATTGAAAATAAGTCCGGGAATTGATATATTGGCTAATTCTAAACAACTTTTGTTCTATAAAGTTTTTTCTGAAAGTCAATAATTTTCGACTTATTCGCGAGTGAAAGTGTCAATTTTTCAACCAATAAACCCACGTTTTCAGATGGTTTTCGCGAATAACTCAAAAAGTATTTTATCGAAAAAATCATTCTTAGTAAAAATGTAGCTTATAAAAAAACAAAAAGAATGGTGGTTTATGGTGTCTGTAGTCACAATACAAACGGAGTAATAGCTTGTTGAAGGTTGGTTCTTATTCGTCAAACGCCAAAATTGAAAATTTCAACGTGAAGTTGCCAAAAAACAATACATTTTTCGGGGAAACTCATGGAACCTTTTTTGAAGTGATTGAAAAAAACCTTTATTTTTGTTTTTTATGAATAGGTGTAAGTATGTTGTGCCTAAGTATTATAGCTATAATGTGTATTCATCAATGCTCCAATATACGTGTTCTGATATCTGCAAAAATATGTGATTGGTTTTTTACCCATAACTCGCTTAGTCTTTAAGCTACCAAGTCCTTCAAAAAATTATTCTGTAGGTTTTTTCAAGAGCTATAAGCTCATATAATTTAATTTATTTTCTTTCAGCCCTCATTTTTGAAAGGGTTTGAGCTGAAAGGGCTTGAGCAAGTTACTATTTACAAACATATGCAAACTTTAAACGGCCATATCTTACTCAAGTTTTATCCAAAAAAAAAACCGAAAATTTTCAGAAAAGCAAAACCTACAATTTTGTACTCTACAAAATTTTGCATATCATTAATAGTTTTACTTCCACGTCCAGTGGAAGTATAGTAACGACAAAAAAATTTTTAAAAATTTTTATTGTCCAAATAGGCTTAAAATGTCATGAAACGTCGAGATTTTAAGGAGCGAAAATAAAATTTCTGTCTGTCTGTCGGTCTGTCTGTCGGTCCGTCGGTCTGTCTGTCTGTCGGTCTGTCGGTCTGTCTGTAACTTTTTTTTGTGCGCACGTTTACTCTGGAACCGTTTAAGATATTGACTTGAAATTTGGTACACATATGTACTTTAACGAGATCTAGAACTAGATTATATTTTCATCTTGTTCCGTCGAAGGGTTAGGGGGTAAATTGGGGTAAATTTGGGGTAAATGGGTAAATCAAGCAGGTAAGAGTTCATGAAATTGGTATTTAGTATATACAAGAGAAGGTAAGGTCTCAAAAAAATTTTTGGCATTAGCCACCCCCATTACCACCCCCACCTCCTTATTAAAGGGGATGAAAAAAAAATTGTGATTTAGTATATGTACAGGAACCAGAAACCTCAAAATATTTTTTTTTACTTCATCCACCCCCCACTACCACCACCCCCACCCCACTACCGATGTGGGGTATCGTTTTATGGGTTTTTGGGGTAGCGGATTTCAAATATTATATTATTAAAGTTCCATAAACAATTATTTTCACATACAAAGTTTTTTCGTTGTGAGTGACTTGGATAGAGAATCTGGATGTGGAAGTAGTGATTCCTTGGGCAGCGGTTTTGAGTTATTTTGAAGAAAAGGCAATTTTTTGCAAAATTACAAAAATGCTCTTTTCACTTTAAGCTCAAATTGTTTCAAAACTAAGCACTTTAAATCGGTCAAACTTCTAGAGCATATTACAAGTACATAAATAAAGTAAACTGTAAAGTGGTAACGATTATTTTCAATTGGGATGGTAATTAGGGGGTGATTTTCACATTTTTTTGACGCCGAAAAAAATAGGGACTAACATTATTTTCGTCATAACTCGCTTAGTTTTGATGCTAGGGACTTTTATAAAAAATAAAAATGAAGGTTTTTTCAAGCACTTCAAAAAAGGTTCCATGAGTTTCCCCAAACAATGCATTGTTATTTGGCAGCTTCACGTTGAAACTTTCAATTTTGGCGTTTGACGAATAAGAACCAACCTTCAACAAGCTATTACTCCGTTTGTATTGGGACTACAGACATCATAGACCCACCATTCTTTTTGTTTTTTATAAACTACATTTTTACTAAGAATGATTTTTTCGATAAAATACTTACTTTTTGAGTTATTCGCGAAAAACCGTCTGAAAACGTGGGTTTATTGGTTGAAAAATCGACACTTTCACTCACGAATAAGTCGAAAAGTATTGACTTTCAGAAAAAACTTTATAGAACAAAAGTTGTTTAGAATTAACCAATATATCAATTCCCGGACTTATTTTCAATGAAACATTTTTCACCCCCGAGAAGGGGTGGCATCCACCTCCAGGGTAAAAGCAACCTCCGGTACAGGGTCAACGTTGGAGTAGAGGGTAAGTAGAACCTAAATCCAAATTTTTATGAAAATCGGTGCTGTTTGGCAAAATTATACGGGAAATAGGTTATTGACTGGACACTAATTCTTGGATATAGCGGCTGTTGTTATATCAGTCTTCCTGTTTTCCAGTATTCTATGTGCCAAGTATCAATTCACTGGCGTTCTTAATGTCATCTCAAAAGCGAGACCGATGGGTCAGCACCTTAACATCTCAAAGATAAAAGGTATTGCTGTGAAAATAACAAGAGATCTCATTTAAAAATAAAATGCAAAACCGTATTTTCTCCTTTTCGTATTATTAGACTACGAGTTCAGTAAGATGATTTTCCGGATATGATAAGTAGGTATCCCGTTTTTTCTGCGACCGACAGAAGAGAGAAAATAATAGTTACTAAAAATAACTGGCTTTAGAAATTGTCAAAAATCCTTGTAACAAGTGTGTTCCACTTTTCACGGTAACACCTGCGTAGCTCGGTTATTACTCATTCAATTTTAACCAAATTTGGATCAGTATCAAAGACTTTCACTATAAATTTTTTGAGTAAAACAAAACTTATTTTGTTCACTGGCGTGCATTTTAATTAAGATTTTTCGAGAAGTCATATTAGGCGTTTTTTTTTAACTAATGCAATATTATTGATCAACGTGATTTAGAACCGTTATAGTCCAGGAAAACTTTACTTTAACTCGAACAAAAAAGTTTAGGAGTTTTACGAATCCGCGGGAACCTATAGGGGGTGAAAGGGAGTATTTTTAATTAAAACATCGATTGTTCTCTATTTTCTTGGGAAATATGGCATTTACAAAAAAATTGTTCAAATAAAAGTTGTTCCGGACAAAGTTATCTTTAATTTGGCGTTTTTAAATTTAATTTTGTAGCAATACTTAACCGAAATACTAGAGGTTTTAACTTCGGAATAATGTCATATGAATTAGATCTCGTTCAGGCAGCTTAATAGTAAATGCATAAAAAAATAAGCTTCTATATTACGCGAGGGCTTGCTAATTTATAGGGGGCGGATGCCATGCCTTTTCAGGGGGTGGCACCTAAAAAAAAAAAACAAAACATTGGAGCTGAGAGAGAATTAAATTTTAAGAAGAAAAGATTCTATGCAACTTTTCATATAAATTGATAGATTTAAGTTATAACTAGTTACTAGAAAATTTGGGATTTTATGAATTTCTTTTTTTTTCTAATTTTACTTCCACATTCAGTGGAAGTCTAGTAACGACAAAAAAATTTTTATTGTTCAAATAGGCTTAGAATGTCATGAAACGTCGAGATTTTAAGTTTGAGCGAAAAAAAATGCTGTGCTTTCTGCCTGTCTGTCGGTCTGTCTGTCTGTCGCTCTGTCTGCCTGTAACTTTTTTTGTGTGCACGTTTACTCTGAAATCTGGTACACATGTACTTTAACAAGATCTAGAACTAGATTATATTTTCATCTTGTTCCGTCGAAGGGTTGAGGGGTAAATTGGAGTAAATTTGGGGTAAATGGGTAAATCAAGCAGGTAAGAGTCCATAAAATTGGTATTTAGTATATACAAGAGAAGCTAAGGTCTAAAAAAAAAATTTGGCATTAGCCACCCACATTCCATTATTAAAGGGGATGAAAAGAAATGTGATTTAGTGTGTGTACAAGAACCAGAAACACTCAAAATATTTTTTTACTTCATCCACCCCCACTACCACCTCCACCCCACTACCGATGTGGGGTATCGTTTTATGGGTTTTTGGGGTAGAGGATTTCAAATATATTATTAAAGTTCCATAAACAATTATTTCCACATACAAAATTTTTTCGTTGTGAGTGACTTGGATAGAAAATCTGGATGTGGAAGTAGTGATTCCTTGGGCAGCGGTTTTTGTACAGATAGTTAATGGTTTCGGAGATCTGGAAGTCTAAAGGGGGCGTCCGAACGTTTATGACACGAATTTAGTTCAAATGTTAAATACCTCAGAAACTATGGCACTTAGGCCAAAAACGCTAATAACCAAAATGAAAAACTATTAATTAGGCTTTCAAATGATTTTGTTTCTATTTTTATAGCATAAGAAACAAATAAGTTATGACAGAAACAATGCATTTTTTCACATTTTTTTTTTTAATAAAAACGTCACAATTTTGTTAATGTAAGTATTCAGTAATTAAAAAAATATATTCCCATATACTGTTTTTCGGTGAAATTTTTTCATCGCTTTACAGCGCTTGCTTTAGAACAAAAAATTGCATTTTAAACTGTAAAGAGATTTTAGAAAAAGTAACATTCTTGTTTCTCTGCAAATATTTCAATAAATATTAGTTTAAGAGAAAATATTATGGACTTCAAAAGTGAAGCTTGTGCATTAAAAATAAATTTATTTTGTTTATATATTTGTGTAGAGTTGATTGTTTCGGAGATATTAAATTTTATAGATGGCATCCCACTGTTTTTAGGATGAAGTATTTAGCTTAAAATGTTGAATATCTTAGAAACTGTGACACTTCCATCAAAAGTTCCAAGAAACAAAAGTAAAGGTAATTAAGTAATCAATAATTAAAAATGATTTTTTGTTTGTTTCTACATCACCAAAAATAAAGAAGGTATGGCCGATTCAATATGCGTTTTTACATTTGTGTTCACAAAATGTCGGCATTTTGTTATTGTAACTGCTCAGTAATTAATTTTTCTTTCAAAAATGCTGTTCTTCGTTAATATCATCACCTAGATGCTCAATTTATTTTGTCCCTTTAAAACACTTGTTTTAGAAAAAAATTCTATCCGCCATCCCCCCCATCGAAAAATTGCCATATTTTGGTTAATTATTGTTGTAAAATTAATTTAAAAAGACCAAATTAAAGACCATTTGCCATATTTCCCTAGAAAATAGAGAAAAATCGATTTTTTTTAAATACCTCTTTTCACCCTCCATAGGTTCTCGCGGATCCGTCGTAAAACTCCTAAACTTTTTTGTTTCATGAACTTTGGCCTATTTTAAACTTCTAACCAAAGTTTAAAGCCTGCACAATTTTTCTTCGTGTTACGCTCATTTTTTTCAATCTTTTCCCGTACTATTATATCCAACATTTAACGACATTTTGATTTATGGTTTTAGAATTAAGGCACTCTTAAAATTCCTTTTTTCAAATATTTAAATAATTAATGACTTGGAAACGAATTGTTTTATGAGGAAATTCATTCCTCACTTTCTATTTAAAATCACTTTTTTCACCACCCGCACTGTTATCGATAGCTACTTTCAAATTCAGCAAGTATCCTAATGATTTCAGGACTGCTGGTTCACAATGTTTGGTAATTTTTCTATGAAAGTTCTTGGCCTACGAAATTTGAAAGCATTGATGACACTGGATGTTAGAAAAGATGAATTTAAATAGAAAATGAAGAATGACTAATAATTATATATTTAAAAAAAATAATTTTAAGGTGGCCGTAATTCGAAAACCATAAATCAAAATGTCAAATTAGGATATGGGGGTTCTAATGCATGCTGATCAAAACTATTGCATTAGTTTTTCGGCAAAAGAATGCCTAATATATAACTTCTAGAAAAATCGACCTTCTTTTTCTTAATAAAAAAGCATGTCAGTGACCAAAATAAATTTTGTTTTACTTAAAAAAGATAGAGTGAAGGTCTCTGATACCAGTCCAAATTTGGTGGAAATTGGATGACTAATAACTGAGCTGCGAAGGTGTTACCATGAAAAGTGGGACACACTGTAGCAATGAGTTAAATTTGTAAAATTTTTACCAACCCAAGCCGGAGAATTATTACTGTCTGTTCTAGGTCCGTAAAATCGTACTTTTCCGGTTTAGTGCTGTAATGGGTCACTTTCCGACCAAGGAATGGTCCAGAATGTAAAATATTGTTATCTTCGTTCGGCCCGAAAGTAGCCACTTTCCAGCTGATTGAAGAAAAAAATATTTTACCGTGGATTATAATTTTAAAAAAATAAACAAAAAAAGTGGGCACTTCCAGCTGATCGAAGAAAAAAATATGTTACAGTAGATTATAATTTTAATACACAGTTGAAAAAATTGATTCAAATTCTATCAAAATAGGCAATCTATCTAGTAATATGTCAATAATAATATCTAATATTTGCATTTATATTATTTTTATTTATATAATCTTAACAGGTTTTGTCCCTCAATTATTTTTTTTTAAACACAAACCTTCTTCATAAAATTAAAAATGCTGTCTATCAACCAAAGTAATATTGAAAATCAAATATTTGTATAATAAGATTAAGTTGAATATCGCAATTTTTCGTTTCTGATATCATCAATCTTTTTTTTTTTATTTAAAAGAATAATTGCACGTTATTATATAAATATGAATTTTAGATGTTAGTATTTATACTAATTTGAAGACGCGTAATAGAATTATTTATACTTTCAAACGTTATATTCAACCATAATGGCAAGTTCTAGAAATATCGTCGCTCTTGTTTTAATTTTATTTAACATTGGTAAGCTTAATGAATTTTCTATACTGATTATCTAGAATTATTTATTTTATAATTTCGTTTATAATATACTTGCTGAAGAAAATAGTTATTCGGCTTTTATTTTCTATTTTAATTTATTTCTTTTTTTCTCTATGGATTATTGCATGTATTTGTGAAAAAAATATACACATATGTATATTTTATTCACAAATGCATAGCATAATATTTTGGATAATACATGTTTAGTCCTGGAGGAGGATGGGACCTTCGGTGTGACGCTGGATCTGAAGTAGTTTCCACAAACACTAAAACACTTGAACACTAAATTCGGATACTATCACTTGACGCGGATTTCGCAAATCATGTTGGCATCATCTGAAGATGATTAAAACTATCATCAATATCAATAATATTCGTCTCCAGATGATGCCAACTTGGTTGATGAAGTGCGCGCCGAGTGATAGTTGTGGGTAGTCTTCAAGTGTTTTGGTGTTTGCTAAAACTACTTCAGAGGCAGATAGGTGTAATCACAAAACTTAGTTTATACTACCCAACTAGTAATTTGGTATTTTATAAAAGTTGCAGAAATGTTTCCGACACAAATTTTATAAAACAACATTAGTCTCAGAAACACTTTAAAAGCGTTATTGCGATAGCAATAAATGTAAAATTGGCACCATCTTATGAAATAGTTTAGTCAATGTTGATATTTTATAAAAGCTATTAAAACCATTACAAAATAATTGTATAAACAATTCCGCAAGCTTTAAGAAAATTCTGTACCGTCACTATAAAACAGTTTTATTGAAGCTTCATTTAATTGCGTCATAAAGCACATAATTCACTGTTTGTTATTGTTGCTATAAAACAACTAAAAACTGTTTTTTATAAGAAATTTTTAATGATTTTAAATAGCCGTTATAAAAAGAAATTGCTGTGTAGACACACCAATACAATAAAACGATTTCTTAAATGTATTCAAAAGTCGCATACATACAAATATATAATATGCTGATCTCTATATATAGCATACTAAGCTTTTAGTGATTTTACTGGATGGTGGACAAGAACCTACTTTCAATAATTATTTTAGAGACGTGTTAACCCATACAGATTGCAATTTTTGATGCGAACTAATTACTGTGAATTATGCCTTCTGTTTTTGATGAATTTTAAGGAGAATGTTTACTGAAGGTTTCTAATGATTTTTGGAATTTTATAAAAATCAATTTTACATTTTAAAACTCTTTTGCAATGCAATTTAATGCCCATTTGTTTTAATCCTCATAACTTTATAATTAGCACGTATTAACTGCCATAAATATTAATAAAAATGTGATTTTTAAACTTTTTATGTCTTGTCATATTTACGACCTTGAACGCTGGCATCATGAAATGTCTTCCTTCTATAAAATACTTTTGTGTTAATAACAACTATTATAAGATAATTAAACTATAGGCGATTCCTACAAAATATCTATAAAATAATATGTCTTACAGGTGGTGACGGTCTTGTGACAGAGCCGTATCTTAAATGAACCAATATAACAATTTTTTCAAAAATAGCTTATTTTGTATTTTTGTTATGAGTTATAAATGAAGAAAAATAACTGTAGCTGGAATCACGAATATTTTGATTAAAAACTGTAATTTATTGTAACCAATGCCGTTAAATTGCAAGTTTTCATTTTAACACCCTTGCTCATTTTATGAAAATCTTCACTAGTAATCTCCTTAGTGCGTGAAAAATTTCTGGTATTAATTAAAGCATTTGGGGGATTCGGTGAGAAAAGGACAATGTTAAAAATAGCTGATTTTTGGCTCCCATCGCGGAACGAATAAGACCCAGAGAAAATGTTTGGAAAAATCTCAAAATTAATAAAAATACGTCTTCGTGGTATCAAGAGGCTGGGGAAAATTCTATTTCACCCCCTAAAAACATAAAAACAACCCCTAAAATTGCTTTAACTAATAGCTTATACTGAATGAAAGTGCTGATATAATATTTTATTATGATTTTATATATTTCATAAAATGATTTTTTGTTTCTAATATTACATTTTCTAAAGTGCCTGTCATCCCTAAACTAGAGTAGATTTTGATTCATTTTAGTCTAAACTCGCTACTTGTTCTTTATTAAAAAAAAGTGATGTAAATATTTTTCATAATATTCATAGAGGTAGTTGTTCGTAATAAAGATGCTCACATCAAGACAAAGTGGATGTCTGTCCCTTTTACTAGTAGAAAATAATTTGGTGCATTACTAAGTGCCGTGGAATTTTTGTTACTATTCGAGACTGTGAATAGAATTGCACCCCCGAATAGTAGTCTATATAATGAAGGCATAAATAGTGTAAACATTTCGTACAAAGACGAGATTACCGTCCCCCACTCGTTTTCGAGGGTGCTGAACACGATGCAAGTGGTGGGAGTAGTTTTTGACCGCCGCAACCCCCTGAAACGGCCACCTCTTTTATGGATTCCTTTATGTTCTCATATATAAACGAGTCTGGGAGTGATTTATTGACAGGTTATACTTGAAATACCATAGAAGGGGGTTATAAAGACAGCAGGCCTAGGGGGTTGATTAAACCCTCTCGGGGGTGGAAAATCTTTTTTTTTCAAATGATTCGGTTCAAACGCGTATCCCCCGTTTTCGGGGTCGCTAATCACGGAAAAAATATTCATCTTTAGCTCCTTAAACGGGCAGAAACCACGCCTCACTCACCGTTTGAGGGATGAGGAGGGGTTGGAGCTAAAAATTAATATTTTTCCCGTAATCAGCGACCCCGAAAACGGGGGATACGCGTTTGAACCGAATAATTTGAAAAAAGAATTATGTTCCCCCTTTTTTTACTTCATCCACCCCCACTACCACCCCTTATCACCACCCCCACCCCACTACCGGTGTGGGGTATCGTTTTACGGGTTTTTGGGGGTAGAAGATTTCAAATATTATATTATTAAAGTTCCATAAACAATTATTTCCACATACAAAATTTTTTCGTTATGAGTGACTTGGATAGAAGGGATGTGGAAGTAGTAGTGATTCCTTAGGCAGTGGTTTTTTAATATTAGGTGCTGTGTATAGCGTTCCGCCCCCTGAACAGTGTGTGAATAGGGGTAGTTTTACCATTTTGATATTTTTAGTAGTTACCGTAAAATGAAGATAATTTTCACATTCAGTATGAGCTATTATTCAAAGCAATTTTAGGGGTTGTTTTTATGTTTTTAGGGGTGAAATAGAATTTTCCCCAGCCTGTTGATACCACGAAGACGTATTATTATTAATTTTGAGCCTTTTCCGACCACGTTCTCTGGGTTTTATGCGTTCCGCGATGGGGGCCAAAAATCAGCTATTTTTAACATTGTCCTCTTAAATTAAATGAAAAAATAAATACGAATGACAGCTAGATCAGGTTAGGTTATGTTAGTTAGTAGGCTGTGAACTACATAGAACGGGATCGGTAACGTTTTTTGTAGTATTGGAATTATTTTTCTTCATGCAGAACTTTTTATAAAGGATAGAATGTTCTAATAACTCACTAACAAAAAAAAGTTTCCCACATGGTACTCACTTTCTGCCAGGCAGGCAAATATATTTACTGTTAGACATTGCAGAGGCAAAAACGAAATTTAAAATTTGAAAAATTATACACGTAAAATAAAATCTCCCAATACGGTTCTGCCCATTTAGTTAGAGCCCACTTCATTTCAATTCAACAGCTGTTTGTTGTTTTTCATGCATAATATGCTCGTTGCGGGTCAATATGCCGCTAGGTAACTTTTATGCGATTCTTATACAATAAATTACTTACCTTCGCGATACTTTTTTATAATAAATATGTTAGAATTGTATTGTATAGTTAGAGCAGCATTTTTATGTTCATGTAAACAATTTTATTTTGTAACCACTTTACTGCCGTTGCCATATTGCGGTAAATTGCAACGCTATATAAAAATAGGAAACAACTATAAAATAATTTTAATATATATTTATAACGGTGCTGAGAATACTGCCGAACGTTACCAAAAAAGCGCTATAAAATTATTTAGTTTTATAAGCTGAAATGTTTTATAGCCTAGTCACGGAAACGTTTCTAAAATAATTTCTTAACTGCTTTATAAAATATTTTATAATTTTGCCGTGAAAAGGTTTTAATGATAAATTTGTAAAACAGTTCAGTTGCAGACAACCAAATAGTGTTTTCTGCAACTCTAATATAATCAATTAGCATTTTAGAAGCATTAAGAAAATAACAATAAAACAAAATAATCGTATAATATTTAAATTATAAAACAAATTTGCTGGTTGGGTAATTTGTATTATGGGTCATCGGCTAAGAGTAGTAGATCAGTCGTCAGAGGATTTAAATAGGAAATACTTCCGACTTTCTACGCTGTTTTGTATTTTCGGGTGCATTTAAACGTCAAAGAAGTGCATCTAGTTTTGCAAATACGAACTCGTAGGCGTAATTAAAAAATATTGCAAAAAAAGGTATTGTATAAGAAGATGAGAGCTTAGCATACACAATAATTAATTGTTTCTACATTTTTTGTTGCCCAAAGTAACAAAGTATCGTGCGCCATATTATCTACAACAAATTTTTTTATTAACTAATTTATTTTCAGTCTTTACTCAAGGAGAATCTTTAGAATGCTATACTTGTACTACACTAGCTGATGATGGACTTGCATGCACTGATCCTATGGATGCTTCTATAATTGACCTTGAAAGTTGTCTAGACAGTGAAGATGCTTGCATTAAACTTACTTACACAACCCTGCGTAAGTGCAAACACTTTTTCCTTAGTTGAAATAATGAGATGTAATTGCAATTATATTAGATATTCTTACCTTTACTTCAGTAAAAAATAATACTAATGATAAGAAAATAATATTGTGTATAGAAAATAATATTGTATATAGTATATAAATAGGTGGGGAAATTTTGAATCATGAAAATGATATTTAAATATTAAATAAGGACAAAAGTTGTATGTATTCATGTACAAAGAGACTGGCTAGTTGGTTTAAACCAGTGCCATCAGACCAAACACACACACACACACACTTCAGTAAAAAAATCTATTTAAATGCCAGTATTCAAACGTAAGATTGGTCAGTGATTTGCATTTCCTGAAAATTAAATCTAATAATTTTGCAAAAAACTGACATTAATACCTAACCGACAATTTATAAGTCGGCTGTTGCATTAAGCCAATATTTTGGTAGAATCAGTGTTAAGCAAAATAACATTTATTCTTAAAAAAATCGTTTTAGAAACATATGAAATTGAAAATGAAGTCTATTAATATTAAAATATTAACTAATAAAATACATGCATTTTAAGCGCCCATGGCATCACAACGACAGTCTCCAGAAAAGTTAATCATACAACCATGAAAACTAAGTTATGGATATTTATTGTTGTTCTTAAAAAAATACATTTTTATGAAAATCGAAATTGCAAATTTATTCCTTTAAATTCCGTTCTAATAAAAAAGTTCATTTAATAGTCCCCTCAAATTAGGAAAAAAGCGGAAAAAAAATCTGAGCAGCAGTTTGCCTGCATAGGAAGTAAGTATTCAACTTTTAGAACAAGGTTTTGCTTATGCGTAGAGAAAAAGACAAGATTTTTGAGATATACAATACACATATATATTTCGTCTTTTTTTTTTTCATTTAGACGTACACATCTCGAAAAGTACGCGTTTTTAAAGCTAAACGAACATAGGTAAATACGCTCAGAATACGATTTCCTATAAAAAAGGTGCTATACATTTCTCTGATTATCCCATTGGCTTTTCCGGAAAAGCGACTTGAAAAAAAATATATTTCGTTTTTTTTTTTATTTTGAATGCAAATATTTCGAAAAGTTCGCATTTTTGTGGCTAAACGAAAATAGGTGAACATATTCAGAATGAGATTTCCTACAAAATAGGTCCTATACATTTTTCCGACTATCCCATTGGTTTTCCGTTAAAACGTAAATACGCATCCACACATAATGATTGCCACAAAAAAATGTCTTGTTGTGTTGATATAGTAAAAATTCTATAGGACAAATATATATATATATATATATTTTTCAAGAAGCTTTTCCGAAAAAACCAATGGGATAATCAGAAAAATGTATAGGACCTTTTGTTTGTAGGAAATCTAATTCTGAACACGTTTGCCTATGTTCGTTTAGCCATGAAAACGCGTACTTTTTGAGATATTTGCACTCAAAATAAAGAAAAACACGAAAAAACACATATTTTTCAAGTCGCTTTTCCGGAAAAGCCAAAGAGATAGATAATCAGAAAAATGTATAGCATTTTTTTGTAGGAAATCGTATTCTGAATGCGTTTACCTATGCGTTTAACCTTAAAAAACGCGTACTCTTCGAGATATATACGTCCAAATGAAAAAAAAAAAAACGCGAAAAAACGTTTATACATATATATGTATATATCTCAAAAATCATGTCTTTTTTTCTGCGTATAAGCAAAACCTTGTTCTAAAAGTTGAATACTTACTTCTGTTCCGGCCCTAGTGACATTTTACATGTATTTCGCTACATTATTCACAAGCCGGCAACCGGGCCCGAGGGATACGAGTCGACACAGCCCCTTCTAGTGGGACGAGAGAGAAGACCTTAAGACATTATACGATTAAGTGTATCAGCCTTTTGCTCTGTTAAAGTTATAATTAAAGTTAAGTTTATTGTTAGAAGTGAGTCTAATTATTACACGAGATACTCAAGAAAACAAGATATACAGTCCACCAATACATGCTGTTCCATTCGAGCCGCATAGTGTCCAGTTGATCAGTGTATTAAAAACATTTAAAGTTATTAACATAACACGCGTGTGAAAGCCAAAAAACACAAGGGTTGAAATTGGTGCTGGCGCCAGGCTAGGTAGGCTGCGACAAGTGCCGAAGAATTCCAGTCAGAGGACGGCGCTAAGGGTAAAAGACGCAATTGCATTTTGGATAACGAGGTGAGCCGTATCCTTTTCTTTCTTTCTTTCTTTCCAGTACCGAGAGTTCAAGTTTATTTATTTAACGAGTAAATATATTGTCATTTTTACACTAGACTTAAAAAAATATTTTAGAATATTTGGGTAAAAATGGCCGACCAATTAATAAGAAAGAGGGGTTCTTTAAAAACCTCACTTACAAGTTTTACCAAATTTGTCGAGTCAAAGAAAACAGAGCAGGCTTTAGGTGATACCGGTGTCATACAATTGCGAGATAGATTATCTCGTATTGAACATGTTTCGGCACAGTTATATGAAGTTCAAAACGAAATCGAGGCCGTCATCGATGAAGAAAAATTAAGCGAGCAATATACAGAGCGTGCAAATTTTGACGAGGCTTATTTTGATATAATCGCAATCGCAAAGGCTATCTTGGCAAAACACGTACCAAAAAATGATGATGACGACGCGTCATCAGTTCATTCAAACATGTCCGCGATGAGTGTATCAAATCCTAGGGGGGTAAAATTACCAGTAATATCACTTCCAAAATTTGACGGCTCCTATGAGGGTTGGCTTGAATTTCGAGAAACTTTTGAGTCACTTGTTCACCACAATGAAACGTTGACACCAATCCAACGATATCATTATCTAAGAGCATCATTAGAGGGCAGTGCGGCACAAGTAATTAAATCAGTTGAATTCACCGCTACAGGATACACAGTGGCGTGGCAAACGCTATGCGACAGGTATAATAATACTAAGTTACTAATACACAATCACATCAAATCGATATTTTCGCTAGATAACATTTTGAAGGAATCGTCCATTAAAATTCGAAAATTAATCGATGACGTGTCTAAGCATTTAAGATCCATTGAACAATTAAAACAAGACATAAAAAATTGGGATCCTTTACTTATTTTCATAATAGCTTCAAAATTAGATTCAAAAACGCTGGGTGAGTGGGAAAAATATTCGGTCAAGATAGAAACTCCTACTTTAAAGAATCTCAAGACATTTTTGAGGAATCATGCGGACCTCCTAGAAACGATCGAATATCGAATTAATACTAAGTCAGGTAGAGATGATCAACATAAGCGCGAAAACAAGCACGGCTCTAGATCTCTGGTTACGTTCGTCGTATCCTGCTATTATTGTAAAAAGGAACATTCGATCTACTCATGCGAGGAGTTTAAAGATTTGTCCGTTGATAAACGAGTCGAGTTCGTAAGAAGGGCAAGATTGTGTTCAAATTGTTTGCGGGATAATCACGCAACTAAAAGATGCAAAATGGGTCCATGTACAAAGTGTAGGTCCTGGCACAACACACTTTTACATCAAGACCACAGCGAAAATAATACAAATCGAGAATCTGAAACCAGTAAATTAGAACAAGGTATAACCGCGTTAAGCAGTGGCGTGGGTAGGCTAGGTCCACGACAAGTATTATTGTCCACGGCTCGCGTTCGAGTTTTTGACAAATGGGGAATGCCTCATATTGTTCGCGTGTTACTCGACTCGGGCTCACAATCAAGTTTTATAACCAGTAAGCTGTGTGATCGATTAGGGTTAGAAAAAAGCAGCACCAGTTTAAATGTATTTGGCATATCAAACGTTATGTCCAAAGTTCGAAACAAGTGCGAGGTTAAGATGAGTTCTTCATATAGCAATTTTGTCGCCAATATTATCTGTTTCATTCTGCCAGAAATCACTAGTATAACGACAGGGTTTGGCATTGATGTAGGAGCGCTAGATATTCCGTTAGATTTAAACCTGGCAGATCCAGAATTTGACAAGCCTGGGCCTATTGACCTGCTAATTGGGGCTGAACTATTTTGGATTTTGTTGAGACCTAACAAGATAACATGCGGCAAGAACAATCCGGTACTTCAAGAAACCGAACTAGGGTGGCTAGTGTCTGGTCAGGTAGGGGAAACGTGCGCTCAAAATTCTAGGAACGTATCGTTATGTAATCTTAGTACGAATCAGGAGCTATGTAATATTTTAACAAAATTTTGGGAGATTGAGGAGTGTAATAGCACAAAGCCATTATCCGACGAAGAAATCGAGTGCGAAAGGGTTTTCGCTGAGACGACGCGAAGGGAAGCCGATGGGCGGTTCATAGTTACTCTGCCGTTAAAGCGTCCTGCTGATTGTCTAGGCGAGTCCCGCGAGCGTGTGGTGAAAATGTTTTATAACACCGAACGAAAGTTGCACAAGAATGAAGCTTTAAGAGAGCTTTACGTCAGCTTCATGCAAGAGTACAAGGATTTAGGCCACATGTCACTGCTCGGCGATGAGTCTAACTCTTTAGGTGCTGACTATTACATGCCTCACCATGGCGTGCTCCGTGACGGTAGTTTAACGACGAAACTACGTGTCGTGTTTAATGCTAGTTTTCCGAGTAATAACGGATTATCTCTGAACGATATACAGCGTGTTGGGCCAGTTTTGCAAGATGATCTATTGTCAATAATACTGAGGTTCAGACAACATAAATATGTAATTTCTGCCGATTGTTCAAAAATGTATCGACAAATTCTAGTAGAGCCAAAGCAACGAAATCTGCAGAAAATTATCTGGAGATCTAACCCAACGGAAAGTCTCAAGTCGTATACTTTAAATACAGTGACGTACGGGCATGCTAGTGCTAGCTTTTTAGCAATTCGATGTTTGTTTGAATTAGCTAACGAGTGCGAAGATGTCAAACCCGAGATTGCCTGGATAATTCGTCACGACTTTTACGTTGACGATATGCTCACCGGTGCAGAAACTATAGAGCATGCGCGATACATTTGCCGTGAAGTTTCACAAGTTTTGAACGGCGGTTGTTTCGAGTTGAGGAAGTGGTGTTCTAATGATCCAAGGGTGTTACAAAATGTGCAGAAAACAGGTTTGACCTGCACAATTCTAGAGTTTGGTCCAGGAGACAATGCTAAAGCGTTGGGTTTGAATTGGTCTTGCCAGAGCGACACGTTACTTTATAGTAACGTAAGCATTCCCAACGAAAAGATATGCACGAAAAGATCGGTCCTATCACTTACTGCTAAAATTTTCGACCCGCTAGGGCTCCTTGGTCCCGTTATTGTAATAGCCAAAATCTTAATGTAGAGTTTGTGGTCGTTCAAGTTGTCGTGGGACGACGCGTTGCCAGCTCATTTGGTTTCTAGATGGAATAAGTTTACGAGTGAACTTCCAAGATTAAATGACGTAAGCGTCAATCGCCACGTTGTATGTGAAGGGGCGATAAAGATCGACTTACATGGGTACGCAGACGCGTCGGAACGAGCTTATGGCGCGTGTTTATACGTGCGCAGTATCGATGCGGGCGGCGTTATTCACGTACACCTTTTGTGTGCCAAGACCAAGGTTGCTCCCATCAAAACATTAAGCATACCGAGACTAGAACTATGTGCGGCGTTACTACTAGCACGTTTAGCGGAAAAGGTAATAAAATCGTTGACCATTAAATTCGAAAGGTGTGTGTTTTGGTCAGATTCCGCAATAACTCTAGCATGGATCAAAACCAGCCCTAATCTTTTGAAAACTTTTATTGCTAATCGAGTAGCGGAAATCCAAACGCTTACGAGAGATCATGAATGGCGCCATGTTCCTAGTCATGATAATCCAGCTGATCATTTGTCGAGAGGGTTGTACTCAAGTCAAATAATAGAGACAATATCTTGGTGGCAAGGACCTCATTGGTTAAGGCTGTCTCAAACAGAGTGGCCATCCTTAGAGTTTAAAGTAGACCACCTGCCAGAAATGAAGCCACAGACAAGCGTCGCAATCGCAACAATTTCCAATAGTTTCCCTTTCGAGAAGTTTTCTAGTTTTTCGCGTTTGCTACGAGTGGCAGCGTATATAATTCGATTTAGAAACAATTGTTCAAAATCAGCGCCTAATCGCGAAAGGGGTCCTCTTACTAAAAGCGAGTTAAATTATGCGAAAAAATGCCTAGTTAAAATCTCTCAAGGGCAGTCCTTTGTAAAAGAAATTGCAAAACTGCGAGCAAAGCAGCCTTTGAATCCAAAGGATAAAATATTCAGTTTTGCACCTTACCTAGATCAGGATGAGATCATGAGAGTGGGAGGGCGATTAGAACTTTCAGATTTTTCGGTGGACAAAAGGCATCCGATTTTATTGCATTCTAACCACCCGTTTACCAAGTTAATTTTTGCGCACGAGCATATTCGGCTAATGCATGTTGGTCCTCAAGCATTATTGTCCAACATAAGAGACGAGTATTGGCCAATAGCAGGTCGCAATTTAGCGCGAGCCACTGTTAGAAAATGTATCCGTTGCTTTAGGTTCCGTCCTGAAGTTGCTCAACCAATGATGGGCAATTTACCGCGAGATCGCATTGCCCCCTCTCCTCCATTTTACGTAACAGGCGTAGATTATGCCGGTCCATTTCTAACTCGAAGAACTTTGAAAAGAGGTCGCAATTGCGTATTAGAGAAGTGCTATGTTGGGTTGTTCATATGCTTTTCGACCAAAGCTCTTCATCTTGAGCTAATATCAAGTTTGTCAACGGAATCGTTTTTACAAGCCTTACGTCGATTTGTTTCAAGGCGAGGTAAACCGATCAAAATTTTCTCTGATAATGGGTCAAATTTCGTAGGAGCCGCACGTGAACTCAAAAGATTTTTCGACTCCAGTCAAGATAGTCTTGCATCCACGTTTGCGAATCAAAATATAGAGTGGCGGTTCATACCTCCATACTCCCCTCATATGGGAGGCCTTTGGGAGGCTGGAGTAAAAAGCGTCAAGCATCACCTAAGGCGTGTTCTCGCAAATGCACACCTCACGTTTGAGGAGTTTTCCACCACCTTGGCCCAAATAGAGGCAATATTGAACTCTCGGCCGTTGTGTCCTTTGACAACCGACCCTAATGACCTAAGTCCCTTGACCCCGGCGCACTTCCTTATTGGAAGACCCTTAGTAGCTACACCCGACGAAGATATATCAGATGTTAAGATCGGCCGCCTAACCAGATTTCAGTTAGTCCAGAAGTTGAGCCAGCATTTCTGGAAGCGCTGGCAACAAGAATACCTGACCGAGCTGCAACGCAGGCAAAAGTGGAAATCCAGTAGTGGTCAATTGTGCAAGGACATGCTAGTTTTAATTAAAGATGACAAGACTTTACCCACGGATTGGCAGTTGGGACGAATTGTCGAGTTGCATAGTGGCGCTGATGGTGTCACCCGTGTTGCTTCCATACGCACGCGTTCTAGTGTAGTGAGGAGAAGCTTTCAGAAGATCTGTCCTCTTCCCCTTGATAATTGAAAGCGTGGCCCTTTCAAGGCGGGGGGCATGTTCCGGCCCTAGTGACATTTTACATGTATTTCGCTACATTATTCACAAGCCGGCAACCGGGCCCGAGGGATACGAGTCGACACAGCCCCTTCTAGTGGGACGAGAGAGAAGACCTTAAGACATTATACGATTAAGTGTATCAGCCTTTTGCTCTGTTAAAGTTATAATTAAAGTTAAGTTTATTGTTAGAAGTGAGTCTAATTATTACACGAGATACTCAAGAAAACAAGATATACAGTCCACCAATACAACTTCCTATGCAGAGAAACTGCTGTTCAGAATTTTTCTCTAAAACGGCGTTTTTTTTCCTAATTTGAGTGGACTATAAACTCGTTTGTAGCTTTTTAAACAAATTCGTCAAATGGCATAAGTTATTAATGAATAAGATCCAGTTTCTTGTTTTGTTCCACTAATAAGTGGATAGGCTTATGTAAAGCGAAGTAAAGTTTTATTTCATAACTTCTAGGATCTCTGTTATTTTTTTTGAGGTAGTTCAATTCTTTACTAATATTGAAATATTTAACTGTAATCCATTTTTGTTGTTTCAGTTGGACTGCCTATAACAGAAAGGGGCTGTGCCTACAAAAATTTCAATAACACCGAAATATGTGCATATTTCGAAGAAACGCTAGGACACAATCCCATTCTTTCGAATTTTAAATGTTCTGCCTGTACTACCAGTCTATGTAACTCCGCTTAATTTGAAAATAAGTTACATTCTGCCATTTAAATTCCTTCAGATGTAAAATAAAACTCTGTAAACTTAAATAAAAAAAAATAATGAATCCACAAGTTTTTTAAATAATTTTACGGCAAATGAGCCCTAATGTTACTCAAAAAATTTTTTTATTGTCTCCTACCATGCAAGAGTTAAGTGAATATCTGACAAGTTTTAATAATTTTGATCCTCTCTGACTTTGATCATATATTGTCGCATTAGGGATTTTACTTTGGGATCTCCAGTTCCGAAATTACGAAAGCGTAGAAAGGAAATATATAAAACAGTTTTATATTTGTCACTTTATATTTACAATGTATGTAAGTTTAAAGTGACAATTATATAATATTTTATACATATCCTGTCTACATTTCTTTTCTTTTCTTGACCTTTTTCCATGCGTCCTATGTATTTTACCACCTCCATTTATTCAGATATCACTCCATTCATTTTTAATAGTTACTAGTTTATTTACCTGCTCTCAATGGTGTAGGGGAAGGGGGGGGAGGGTTGGAAATTTTCCTGAAAATAACTTATTTTTGCTCAAGAAGTCCAAAAAACTTACTTTCAAGAAATTTTCTCAAAAATTGTAGGGCCGAAAACAGACCTTCTTTTAACAAAATATTCTTTCAATATCTTCATTAGCTGGAGCAGGATAAGTTGTTTCCACACGATATATTTTTAACAAGAAATGTAAAAATCTATATATGGTGCACAAAAATTATAAAGTGCACCATAAAATTTAATATACGACAAACATTTTTACTATTAAAGCAAACTGAGGTTTAAAGTTCAAAGAAACTTTTTTAATTCAAACATTTTATGTAATTATTAGTTTTTCCACACTAGAGCTGGCAGCAGAGCATAAGCTGTACTGTATAAGCATAAGCATACTGTAGTGGCGTAGTTGTTGCCACTTATTGTAGACACGCAGTCAACAAGTGTTTTCTTTTATTCTTATTAATTTATAACTTGTGAGATTTATCCGCGTTTGCCTAATATTTTTATCAGAGCTGGGCGAGCACTGCTAAAAAGTGCTCGCGAGCACTAAGCACTAAGCACTCAAAAAAAGTGCTTTATTTTTTCGAGCACTAAGCACTGTTAATAGTAGAGTGCTCGCGATTACTAAGCACTCTGAAAAAGTGCTTTAAATTCAGGAGCACTAAGCACTAAGCACTTTTTAAAAATTTAAATAATGAAGTATCTATTGGTTGAGGCTAGAATTTAATTGAATTTTTTGTGTTATTTATAAAAAAAGGTCAACAAAAACAACCTAGAAAGAAATTGAGAAATTTTTGAGAGGAAATATGTTACATGAAAAAGTTGTTTCTAGTGCCAATGAAAGATCAGATGTGAAATTTAAACGTCGGCGTCATATCTCAAAGTTGATATGTTTGCTAAAATTATGATTAAAGTAATTTAGTTGAACCAAAGTGCATAATAACATGATAACAAAACATCAATAGAATAGCAATATGATATATTTTCTTATTTTTCATATTTCTTTAATTCATTTTTACTTCCACATCCAGTGGAAATATAGTAACGCAAAAAAAAAAAAATTATTGTTCAAATAAGCTGAGAATATCATAAAACGTCGAGATTTTAAGTTTGATAAAAAAAATAATTTCTGTCTGTCGGTCAGTCTGTCTAACTTTTTTGTGCACACGTTTACTCTGGAATCATTTAAGATATTGAATTGAAATTTGGTACACGTATGTATTTTAATGAGATCTGGAACTAGATCATATTTTGATCTTATTTCGTTGAAGGGTTGGGGGATAAATTGGGGTAAATGGGGATAAATAGGTAAATCAAGCAATAAGAGTCCGTAACATTGGTATTTAGTATATATATAAAAGAATTTTTTGGCATTAGCCACCCACCCACTCCATTATTAAAGGGGGTAAAAAAAATAACATTGTAATTTAGCGTTTATACAAAATCCTAAGGCCTCAAAATTTTTTTTATTTCATCCACCTCCACTACCGATGTGGCATATCGTTTTATAGGTTTTTGGGGTAGATGATTTCAAATATTTTGTTACTAAAGTTCCATAAACAATAATTTCCACATAGTGAAGTGCAAATATAGTATTAAAATTTTTTTCGTTGTGAGAGACTTGGATAGAAAATCTAGGTGTGGAATTTTAAGATTTATAAACACTACAGGTTGCATTATAATTCGAGTCCTATGAACAAACGAACATCAGCGTACCTGCCTTTCGAGATTATTTTAGTAGGTTGCTAAATTGACATCAATGTTTCAAGAATAGATGAGATGCATCAGAGACGCGTCATCGCGTGTGTGTCTGGCTTCTACGATTTCAAATTAGAATACCATGCCACCTGTACGGTGTTTATAGATCTATTATTTTCTTCGGTTTCCTCGAGTCAAATGGATGCGCAGTGGGTTACCTAAAGTAGTATGAATGCGCCACGTGTTTTCTCGAGTAAATTGGATGCACAGTGGGTTACCTCGAGTAGTATGGATGCGTAGTAGGTTTCCTCGAAGAAAATGCATAAGTAGACGCTCTACTTCTATCGTGTAGTCCACGGCACACAATGATTTTTATATCTTTATCATGCCATTTTCTGCATATTAATTCCACATCCAGTGAAAGAACACTGATGTGAACAAATTTTTTGAAAATGTTCAATGTTCAAATAGGCTTAGAATGCCATGAAATGTCAATATTTTAAGTTTGAGCAAAAAAATTTCTGCCTGTCTTGTCGGTCTGTCTGTTGGTCATGTAACTTTTTGGTGCTCATGATTACTCTGGAACTGTTTAAGATATTGACTTAAAACTTGGCACACGTATGTATTTTAAGGAGATCTGTAACTAGATTATATTTTGATCTTATTTCCGTTGAAGAGTTAATGGGTAAATTGGGATAGATGATTTCAAAGATAAAACAAGCAAGTAAGAGTCCCTGAAATTGATTTTTAGTAAATGTAAGAAAAACAAAAAATTTTTTAGCATTAGCCACCCCGATACCACCCCCACCCCATTATTAAAGGGGGTAAAAAAATATTCTGATTTAGTGCACCTATGTACAAGAATCAAAGTCATCAAGAATTTTTTTTCACTTCATTCACCCCCACCACTACTACCGATGTGGCATATCATTTACTGGGTTTTCGGGGTACACGATTTCAAATATTATATTATTAAAGTTCCATAAACAATGATTTCCACATAGTGGAGTGCAAATATAGTATTTTCGTTGTAAGACTTGTATAGGAAGTCAGGATGTGGAAGTAGATTCCTTAGGCAGCGGTTTTTTTTTAAATTATTTTAATCATAATTTTGGCAAAAATACTACTTTTGAGATACGACGTTAAAATTTAGAAACAACTTTTTCAGAGTAAGCAAAACATTTTATGAATAGTGACTTTTTCTCTAAAAATGCAAAATAACAAAGATTGCAAGTATAGTTAGGTGTTAGGTTCTTCCGGGAACACAGTATAATGCTGCATACTATTCTGATTTTCACCTCGGTGGAGAATTTTTTTTTTTATAACCATGTGAAATTAGACTTTTTGATCTAACAAAATATATGCTTCATTTTTTTTAAAATCGATTTATTTTGGTGTTTTAAAGAAAATATTAAAAATCGACAATGAGATCACTACGGCATAAAAAATTATTCAAGGTCAAAGTTCACAAAAAACGGTTCTTTGCGAATATCGCGCTTTCTAGGGCTCGGAGTCCAGTTGAGGTTATTATGAAAATGAAACATAATGAAATTCCGCACAAAAATGATCTCTTCCATTTTTTTATGTACAACGAACGGTTTAGGCATTGTACGTAAAAAATGAATAAAATATTTTTCATTCAAAATTTGTGTAATGTGTAAGCATATTATACAAATTTCTATTGTACTTACAGTAATTTTGATTGGATTTTTTTTTCTTGTATATGTTACATCACAAGTTATATTAACTAAGGTTATTATGAAAATGAAAGATAATCAAATTTTGAACGAAAAATATTTTATTCATTTTTTACCGTTCATTGTACATAAAAAATGGAAGAGATCATTTTTATGCGGAATTTCATATTCTTTCATTTTCCTAATAACCTCAATTGGCCTCCGAGCCATAGAAAGCGCTATATTGGCAAAAAACGTTTTTTTTTGTGAACTTTGACCTTGAATAGTCTTTTATGCCGTAGTGATCTCATTGTCGATTTTTAATATTTTATTTAGAACACCAAAATAAATCGATTTAAAAAAAAGAAATGAAGGATATATTTTGTTAGATCAGTAGCCATATTTTTGTCTAAAATGATTGGAGTATTAATGAAAGAGACAATTTATCACTATCACATCATGCTTTTAGGTAGAGGGTAGGTACACCATTTGTACTTCTGACTAGAACAGAATATAGGGAATAATATGATAAATGATAAAGGTATCACCTTTACGTGAATTTGGAAAGTATGCTTATTGTGCTTCAAATGTAAAATATAGCATATGATGACTGATGATGATTATAGATGAATTTGGTAATCCCAGCCGTTTTCGAGCAAAAATGAAACAGGAAACCATCATTGACTTGGCACATATCTAATTTAGAAAAAATTGTTCGAGACTATTTTAAAAATGAAAACAATTTATTATAAAAGAATTATTTTTGCACGAGATCTGATGTAAATCAAATTTTGATATAATTAATTATATATTTTTTCTTCGTCATAAAATAAATTCTCTTCAGTCTAAATTTTTTTTTCTAAATTGGGTGTGAATTCACAAATTTCATGCAGAAATGATTCTGCTTGCGAAAATTTTAAAGTGTTCACGAGTCATAAACTGCTTGGGAGCTTTTTGTAGTGCTCACAAGCATTTTAGTGCTCGCAAGCACTTTAGTGCTCGCGAGCTCTAAAAATAGTGGTTAGGAGCACTTTCGAATGCTCCCGAGCACTAAAGTGCTTGCGAGCCTTTTTTGAGTGCTCGCGAGCACTTTGCGGGATTACTAAGCACTAAGCCCTTTTGCAAAGTGCTCGGAACCCTAGGCACTAAGCACCGATTTTAAGAAGTGCTCTTAAGCACAGTGCTCCCGAGCACAAAAGTGCTTAGAGTGCTTAGACAAGCACTAAGCACAGTGCTTAGGAACGACTCTGATTTTTATTTTGATTGGTGTAAATTGGGCAAAGCATAGTTCAGATATAAACCAAGATAGTTCCAAAATAAACAAAGAAGTGAAGCCTAAAAGTGTCAATTTACGTTCATTTTGTAAATGTAAGACTTACAACTGCTGCAGTCACTGTCTTTGCCGTGCAACAAAAGTACAATGCATAATTAGTTGCATGTGTGAAGTAAATGTTCTGACCAGTGTTGCCAATACCAAAATAGTAAATTACACACCTGCTTCACTAAAATTACACAGAATCATTAGAAATTACACATACCATCACGCAGACTTTTTTGCTTTTAAAGCAGTGAGCAATTGACAAAATGATTTATCATTGATAAATTACAATCACGAACGAGATGTGCATAGTATGATTTGCATTGTAGAAAAATGATTCAGACCAGATTGTTTGTAGAATTTTTGTATACAGTACAGCAGAAAGTAGTACATTTTCGTCTCGTAAGAAAGACAAAATTAAGTTAGGTTAGGTACTTATTTTAAGTCTTTTTTGTAAATTTCCTTTTTAATTACTACTTTACTGCTATATTTTCCAAATTTGACAAAATGGCAAAGGTGTCACCAAATCATCTTTAACATCTATAATGAATATGTGATGCAACGTGTGCTGGAGGACTTGCGGGGTGGAAAAGTTATAGACGGAACTAAGATTTCGAACTTGATATTTGCAGATGGCAAACGAGAATAGCTCATACATCTGCTGGACAAGCTTCAAACAATAATTTCTAGTTAAGGTGTGAATGTAACTTACAAGAAACAACTTGACAACCTGTCAGTTAAGCAAAATTTGACGTGGTAGAAATATCACAGAACCACCAAAGACCAGACTCGCTAAATTCCTTGTTTCCTTCATCCTTCTTAACGCTCGTGAGACTTAAACCGTTTAGTAGGCAGACAGGCGGTGTATTGATGTAGATCTGGAGACGCTTGTTTCGAATTCCATAAACAGTTCAACACACCGACAACTCGGTTCTCCAAGAAATACGTCTCCCAAAGAGATTCTCCAGAATCGCATTCTCCCACATCCTTTTATTTTTTGACCACACTGACCGGAACGAGGGCAAAATAGAACGGTCGACAATTCTGGGAAAACGAGATGAGAAAGGTTGAAGAAAACATTCTCTAAAACGTTGGGCTGGTATCACCAAGGAGCTGATGCAAACGAAAGAGTTTCGGGAATGCATTACGCCTGGCAGGTATTCACAACAGACGGCGAGATGCTGTCGGACGTGCCATATAGCAAAGAAAAGCCAACTAGATTAATGCATAGAACGCACAAAACGTCTAGCAAGACTTGGATAAAAAAATATTTCGGAAACTAAGCTGTTTCGCACCTCGATCCATATAAACTTTTTAACTTAAAGTAACCCTTCAAATATTTTCACGTATTTAAGGTCTCAGGAAATCCATAAGTACTAGAGCGGATCTGGCGAGAAAAAGAAGAGTTTTGAAACTAACTCTTTTTAATTTATTTATTTATTTATTTTTTTTTTTTGACAATTCGGTTGCACGCGTTCTCTTTCATCATGTTATCAAGTTAGTTCAGCTTAATCGCACAGGGTGGGGGAGGCATTCGCATTTAAAATTCGCAAAAATACATTTTTTTACGATAACTTCGATATTATTGACTTGACGAAAAAAAAGTTGAATAAAAAATTGAGGATCTCGCGGAAGCACAAAATCTGGTTAAATATTTTTTCAAATCGGATGGTAACTTTTGTGAATTTTTTATTTTTTTTAATACGCGTTTATTTGCCAACATTACTTGTTTGAATAAACAAGCAATTTCTTAATTTTTTTTTGCGAAAAAAAAAAGTTAGGGGGATGAGATTTTTTTGAGGTAGGTGAAATAGATAAGAATTCATGGAGCCGGAGGATGGGAGTGGTGGGCCAATTAGGGGAGGGAGCAGGTAGTGAAAGAAAAATTATTCAACCCCCTAACTTTTTTCCCTATCGTCCGATTTTGAAAAACCAAAATGGAATTTGTTCGTTATGGCCTCTAGTATTTGACTGAATATTTTTTAATTTTTTTTTCAAATAAACAAACTTATGGGAAGGAAAAAATATTTTGCGTTTTTGAGTACGAAGGAAAGGGATCAGAGGAGAATAATTATTACATATAAGTGAGGATTTTTTTGTCCTTAATTTTAAAAAAAATATATCTCAATCCAAGCAGTAGGAAGGGAAGGAGGGGGCATAAGACATTTGCGGGAATAAAGGATTAAGGATAGGGTCTTCGGACCTTGATATTCGGTAATATAAATCTGTTTTCCATCTTAATATTTTATCAATGTACCCTTCATCAAATATTAAACTGCCGAAAAGGCAGTTTATAAATAAGTTGCATTATTACTAGAGTGTACACATTGCACAAACCTTAAATTCGGACGAGTAGTTTAACAACTAAGTTGGCGTTATAACATTAAAAATACTTAAAAGAAACATCATTTGTTTTTTAACAAAATCGATCGGTAAATAAAAAGTTATTAATCATTTAAAATTTAAAAAACTGTTTTATGATTTTTTTGTATTTGTAATTGAATAGAATTTTTTTTTAAATGCTATTTTCTATCATTTATCCATATATTTAACTAATATATATTTCATAACAATTCAGTATTAAAAAGTAGACATGATTTTCAAATAGTGATATTATATTAGCAATATTATCGCTTTCGGAAATAGGGTATGATGGTATAATTGGTAGAATTATAGATTGAAATCCAAGGATCGCAAGTTTGAAACACAGGCAGTTTATTATAGATATACTTTTTCCTTTTTCCTTTTTTTTTTATATTGAGAAGTATTTTATCAAATAAGTCGTCAATATAAGATTTAAAATGTTCAAAAATTAATATTTCCAAAAAACTGGGAAGAGTATTCTATAGAATGTGTTTTTTAAGTTTTTAATTTACCAACTGTGAAGGAGTGACACTTTTAGAAATTGAAGAGGGAATATATATGCAAAACTTATTTAAAGATAAAGAGATATTGAACGAAGTCTAATAGCAATTAATTGCATTACCGATCCAACAATCACTGATTTGCAAATTTTCTCGAAAACTGCTAATGCTAGAAATGCCCTCGATATACTTGGTATTTATTTCGAAAGATACAAAAGTTTCCCGCATGTTACATTTGAGAATGCAAATTTTCGACATAGCCTTAGAAAAAAAAAATTTTTCTACACTTATTTTAATAAGTGTAGACCTAGATATTTTACACATTTTATTAACAAATATATAGTGATAACACGATAAAAATTTGAGAGTATTCCATCGTGCCGTTTTTGAGTTAGAGCGAGTTAAACGGAAAAATAATTGTTTTATATATCCAATAGACACCTAAAACTAGAGAAATGGGCCGCGAAAACTCGTGACGGCGTTAAATAATTATTTATATATAATAAGTTTAATATTTGGTAATGGGTAGATTGATAAAATATTAAGATGGAAAAAAATTTATATTGACGAATAATAACCCTTTATTCCCGCAAACGCATTATGCCCCTCCCTCCCTTCCTATTGCTTGGATTGCGATAAAAACGTAAAAAACGTAAAAACGTAAAAAAAACGCATTTGAAAAAGAATGCAAAAAGTTTTTCCCCTCCCACAGATTTGTTTTTTTGAAAAAATAAACAAAATTAATCAGTCAAATACTATAGATAACAGGGAACAAATTCCATTTTGGTTTTTGAAAATCGCACGACAGAGAAAAAAGTTATAGGAGGTTGCATAATTTTACTTTCCCTAACCCCCCTCCCCCCTCTAATTGTCCCATCCTCCGGCTCCATCAATTCTTATCTATTCCACCTATCTCAAAAAAATCTTATCCCCCTAACTCCTTCTTTTTCATGAAAAAAATTAAGGAATTACTTTTTTGTATATTATTAGTGTTACGGCAAATAAACTAGTATTTAAAAAAAAATCACAAAAAATTACCGTCCGATTTGAAACGAATTTTAACTAGATTTTGTGCTTCCGCGAGATCTTCAATTTTTTATTCAACTTTTTTTTCGTTGTCAATAATATCGAAGTTATCGTGAAAATATTATATTGTGTTTTTAGGTGTGAAAGCAATACATTCCCGGACAACGAGCATCGAAATCCGGGAATGTGCTTTCACACCGAAGTACACATACTATTTTTTCTGAATTCGCAATTAATATTATTATAAATTAAGGAATTTGCATTAATGCATAACATTTCTTCATTACAATTTAACTGCATACTAATAAATGCAATTTTAATGTGAGTTGGTTTGTCTGCGTGTATTTATTTACTGTCTAAAATATACATAAAAAACCGTACTGGAATGTTACTTTCCCGGCCTAGGCCTAGGCCGTTGCTTAGCAACGGATCTTTTTCGGTCTGTTTTGTGATAGTTTCTTATCAACGGACTAAAATACTAGAATTGTGCATTTTTCGATCTGAAATCGCGTCGAAAATGTACACATTGCCGATCGATTTCAGAAAAAATGTGTTTTTACGAATTTTAAATGCGAATGCCTCCCCCACCCCGTGCGATTAAGCTGAACTAACTTGATAACATGATAAAAGAGTAGGCTCTTTTATCATGTTATCAAGTTGTCAAATTGTCAAAAAAAAATTTTTTAAAAAAAGTTGGTTTCGTTTCAAAATCAGATCCGCTCCGCTAAAAACTGTGACATTTTGTAAGATAACCAACAAATAATGTTTTTACTAAATATAAATAAGTACCTTATGAATAGACAGTAATACAACGGTGCTTAATTTAAGGAAACAATAAATATCGCTCGTTTTAAACAACAAATGAATTGATTTCTTTATCTCTTCAGTATACTGGTAAAATCAGTCACTCGATTTATTCATTTTTAGGCAATCCCAATATTATTGTTTGCTCATCTAGTTTCAATGGACAAAAGCATTGATTCAGTGAGCGTAGGACAATCCAAACTTGATTAAATTAAATACTTTCAATAGAACTCAAACTATCCGCCAGAGGAGTTACAGTTAATTTAATCGTTTCACAGAGATTGCATTTAGCAATTGTTTTCGCAAATACAACGACACCATGCATTGTTTAGATACATATTCGAATGCATTCCTTCCTTTGTATATTTAGTTCTACTCTCTGAAACTTTAATAGGGTTCAAACAATTATTATGGTGCGCTATTTCATTAGAGACTCGAAGTTGTTATTTGACAACCTCTCGTGTTATTTGTAATGATAGGGTAGATCACAGACCATGGAATATTCTAAGTTTAATTTGAAACAGTATCCTCACTCTTTAAATATAAATTAAATTGAACGTATCCAATATGCACAAATGGAATCAGAATTGCCTTTGTAATTCCATAAATGAATTAATGTTTGTTTAAGTGATTCTAGTTCAAACCATGAAACCGAATTAGAATACTAATAATTTTATCTAATGATTAATGTACCAAGTGGTCGACTTTCTTGACTTGAATCTTGTTTGTCTTAAAAGTGTTGCAAAAGTATAATTTTAATGAACACAGGTTACACAATCTGTAGCTCAGTCAACTAAGACGTATTGTGTGGCGAATATATTAGTTGCACTGTCTATGGAGTACTGGATTCGAGTACCAGCTCCTACACTGACAAGGTCGGTGTATGTCGGTATATTTCCAAATGTGTAACTCCCTTCTAAGCAACCTTGGCTTTGGATTTGGGGATTGTCCGCTATACCAGGTATAACAAGCACATCTTATACTCCCAATGATTTCTTTATTTTTTGTAGATAAATTATTGAAACTTGGTACATAGTATATTTTTTTTATTTTAATGGAGGAGGGGAAACCTTCAAAAGGGATGATGTTCGGCTGCAGCGTATTGTGGGATTCTTATCGCCGTAACCCCTCCCCCCCTTCCGCGAGGCCTATCTCTCCTGGAACCGCTTTTCAGCATTACTTCAAATCGCGGGCATCTGCTCCACTTCGCGTTAGGCTGTTGTCGCCGTCTCTCGTCATTCTCTTTTCTTTTCATAATATCGTGATACTGAGTTCCATATTTGTTACTTTTCCCTTAAAGGATTCTTTCCGTTATTATTTTTATGGAATTTACAGGCTGTTGATGTAATAGCATGAGTAGCACTTCAGTAATTACAATCTTAAAACAACCTAATTCGTTATTTAAATGCCTTAGGAAAAGGGAGGTAAGTAACATTTAGCTATTAGTCTAGGAAATAGCGTGCAAATTCGACGACAAATGGTTACCGTCTGCCAGTCGGTAATCGAAGAGACCATATAAGTATAATTTTTTTTCTCTCTGAAACTTTTTGGTATGGTGGGGGGATAGGGAGGGGGGGGGGGCATTTATTTTTAATCGAATTATTATCGATATCTGTCCGCATAGGTAGTTAGTATATGTACTTTACATACCCCAATTACGTTAGCAGGCGAAACTTCCGGTCGGCGCGCGCGTTAACCGGAAATAGAAGCTAAAATTTTTTTTTTCTATTTGAGGTTAACGCGCGCACCGATCGGAAGTTTCGTCTGCCAGCGTAATTGGGGTAAGGGAAGTACATATACTAACTACCTATGCGGACGGATGTCGATAATCATTCGATTAAAAATTAAACTTAGCGTCACGTGAGAATGAAGATACGTGCAAAAGCACCAGGTTCTCAATAACACTAGGTATAAACTCTTATTTAAATATTTAGATAAAAATAATTTGCAGAAATAGTTAAACAAACTTAATTATATTAACAATCATGTTTCTACCGAACTGTACACACAAGTAAAGATTACAACTACAAAATGGCAGTAATAGTGACAAAAAATAGAAAATTTATAAAATAGAGGTAATGTTAATAAATGTAGTCTAGTACTTTTTCTATTCAAGTTTTAAATAAGATTTAAATAAGAAAGGGTTAATATACTTGATCAAGATAATAGGTACTCAACTTAAATACTCCTATGTTGAGGTGGGACAACATCTACTCTTACGATCCAGATTTGCCGGGGAAGTTAAGTATTTCAAATGACCTCTACCTCATCTGCGCCTTGTTATTTGCCTCGGTGAATCAATAATTCTCACTATCTTATCCAACGGTGTTTGGGGATGATATCTCCATTCAGATAACAGCCGACATGAGTGATACAAGTATCAAAGATATATTACCACCTCGTGCGTCATCAACCTCCTCTGACAAAGTTATTTTCGTAGAAAAATGTTTCCATAAAAGATTAAGTTGGGGGTTCCCATCACAAGAATGTTCCAAAAATTTATTTAAAAAACCATCAAAGAAAAACTACATAAAAAATGTCCTGCCGGAGACATTCATCATAGTTGTTAGTAAAAACGTAGGTATTTAATGAACATTACGCAAAAAACCGAAAAGACAAAAAAGGGAATGTAAAGATAAGAAAAAAAGAAGAAGAAGAAGCTAAAAGAGAACGACTGTCGTTAGAATTATATTTCGAATAGTTAATAAAATAAAAGCCTTACCTTATTAAATAATAAGGTTCTTTATTAACAACTACTCCAACACCAATTTAGTAGATTCAAATCCATCTTCGATGCTTCATTAACATATAATGTTAATTACCTTCACTAATAAATTCTGGGAGTAATTAAAACATGTGATTTCTTGGACGGTAGAAACGAAAAAGGAAGCCACCTAGCTCAGAGAGAGCGTGCTCGGTCGTTTTTTTAAATATATCAGCTGTTTCCCACAACTTTGAAATCGGTTGTCCGAATACACTCGAACACATTTACAAGAAGTTAACCTTTACTCATTTTTATAGGTCAAAAAAAAATTATCCGATTGGTCTTTGATTTGAAAGTTAATGACACCTGCAGAGATCTATTTAAAGAAAAAAGGATTCTCACAGCTCCATCTATTTATATTTTAAAATGCCTCACGTTTACTAAAAATAACTTGGATTATTTTAAAAGGAGAGCAGATTTTCATAATTGAAGAGTATAACTTCTAAATAGTCTAAGTGCCGAAAATCTCAAAAGGAGATAACCGATAAAAACTATTTAATAAGAAAAACAACAGCCGCAGGTTGTACATAATTTTTAATTAGTTATAAAAAACACAAATGAAACGTACTGTAATGTTGAAATAAAAGAATACAAAAACAAATTTAAACAAAAAAATAATCTTTATCAAAATTTAGTAAATGGTTTAAGTGCCAAATGTAAATACATTGTAAAAGGTCTAAGTGCCAAATGTAAATACATTGTAAAAGGTCTAAGTGCCTGTATGTATATGACTAACGTAGTACGGCACCACTGGCACTTAGACCATTTCGATGTAAACACGTTGTGGACTTACAGCATGCGACATCTGTGAGCCAGAGATTATACTAGAAAACATAGTTTGGGCACATAGCGCATTTCACAAGACATTGGCGATGGCACATGGTACTTTAACAGAAAAAAATATATATTTGCAGAATTGGCACTTAGACTCTTTAGAAGTTATACTCTTCAATTATGTAACGAGACATGGCGAGCTCTTGAGTATCCCTGTCCACCGCGCAAGTGCATTTAAACGATCACCCTACTATAATTGTATTACCATGTATAATGTCCTTCCTGTACAAATTCGAAATATTTCCCAATACGTGCCATTTAAAAAAACAGGGAAAGAATATTTGGCTATTATAGTTATTAAGGTACCAAGGGTGTTATAAGGATAATAACGCACCGAGGTCGGCAGTGTACAATCCCGAGGGCCTCTGGCCCGAGGGAGTGTACGTCGACCGAGGGCGTCATTATCCTATAACACCCGTGGTGCCTTCAACGTTTAATGTCCTGCAAGTCAGTTATTTCATTCGAATTTTTTTTGACATTTACGATTTATTAATTTGACATCTATTATGTTCAAAACGATTTGATTTAAAAGAGAGTAAAATTGTTTGTAAACGCCGCCGCTGCATAGCAACGCATTTTTTTTGTCAATAACGCTATCAAAATTTACTTGTTTTGGGTTGTATTATAATTTTATAATGCCCTAGGGCGTTATAGATATTCATAACGCCCTCGGGCGTTATTTTTCATTTAATGTATCTCAAAACAGGGTGGTTATTGTAAAATAACAGACTTGCAGGACATTAATTGTTTTTATAGTGTGAATGACTATTTATGTAAAAAATAATGTTTCACATTTTCTTCTGTTCCATTTAATAAATTTTCATGTGTTTGTATAATAATATAGGTATGTGTGTGTATATATGTAATATATATTTTTTTAAATATTTATGTACTCTTATATGTATGTATGTCTAATAGTATTGTAGCTTTGCTTACTTATTCATTTATTTTCTTTTGTATTCTGACTTGCCATATATACATATTTGTATCCAATTTTGGTCAATAAACTATTATTATTATTATAGGAAATAATCTCAGATGATTTAAAAGTCTATTCCTTTCATAGTTATAATTAAATTTTATACGATAATTTAACCTATTAACGAACCAATTACGATTTATTACATTTTACCTCTGCCAGTTTCATAAAGTGAGAGAGATTTCGGTACAATGAGAATTGCTTCACGGTTGACAACTAGCATAGTCCAGGCAAAATGGGATAAGGTTAGTTCGGCCAAGGTAATTGATATTAGGTATTCATTTTAAATCTTTAAAATCACAAGTATTTGGAAGCCTTGTAACGTGATCGCACCAGGGAACCGTTACAAATTGTCAGTTCTTTCAGCATTATTCTTGTTATATTTTGTACTGTCAGTATCTCTCCAATATTCTCCTCTAGTGTTCTTCTCATATTCTCTCATTTGCTAAATTTCAACTCCGTGTGCTCAGAGTGATCTGCTCTGTGGCAATACACGCAGTAATCATTTTCCACTTTTCCGATCCCACTCAGATAGTTTTGGAAACAGCCGTGTCCCGAAAGGGCTTCTGTCAGGTGACAGTTAAGTTCTACATGACCTCTTTCAACCCATAGGTCTATTTCAGGTATGATTTGATGTGTCCACGCCCCCTTTCCAAGTAAATTACACTCACTTTGCCACCTATTTATTCTGCGCTGTCGTATTTCTTTCTTATTTGCAGCCTCGCCTCCCCCCAGTTCCAGGGTCCCCTTTTCCACCAGAAGGTTTATTGGTATCATCCTTATTAATACAAGCACCGCTTCAGTCGACACTGTTCTGTATGCTCCACTAATTCTAAGTGTTCCAGTTTCTTTCTGTGTCTGTATATTCCCATGGCCTTTCCCCATGCTGGTGTCGTATACAATATAATCGAATCCACCACCGAACCCAGCAATTGCCTCCTCGTTTCGTCAGCCCCTCCAAAGCGTGGCATTATTGCATTATTCTACTTAACGGTGTGGCAGCTCGGTTTGCTCTACTGGTAATGTATTTTATTCACAATTATACAAAAATAATCAAATTGTCTTACATGTCAAAAGTTAGAAAGTTTGACATTTCTACTTCATTCGACGATTGAACTGAAATGTGACATTTGCAGGTTGGAAAGTGACATTTTAACATTTTGGGTTGGAAAGTAGCCTCTTTCTTACCCGTTTTCGGGTCGGCAAGAGCTTTTGCTAACCTGTGTTTATGCTATTTAAAAATTTAGTAAATGATTTTTTTGGCTTTTTGTTCGTTAAGGAAGATGATTGTGAATAAAATAGTGTACAAACCTTGGTGAAAAGTTTCATTGCTGTCTCGAGAATTAGTTGACCTCGCCGCTGCGCGCCTCGGTCAACTATCTTATCTCTCGACAACAATGAAACATTTTCCACCTTGGTATGTAATATACTATTGTGTGTTGGTCGAACGTGAGTCGAGTATCCAACACTACCCCCATAGTAGGTGGATATTCCAGGTATTTTGTTATTTCCTTTACATATTTTCTCTTTTTGTATTTCCAGTATTCCCATATAGTATTTTGTAGTCTATGTTGACTTCTGTTGTCCTTGTTGCTTCAATGTTTTTGACCCTTTTTTTTATCTCCGTGCCTACTAGGATATGATCTGTTTGTGAAGTTGAGTATCCGTTGCCTTAAGTATCAAGACAGATTTGGCTTTTGCTCCACATGTGTGCGTTTTCTTAGAAAATACTATTTTCCTGAAAGAAACCTGTATCAGGTATATCTTCGTTGAAGTCCTGTGAAAACTCAGTCTTGGTGTGATATACCAACAATTGAATATTTTTAATGATTATGCAAAGCTCCACTTGAAGATTTACCTAAGGTATTTATATTATGACCATACTTTAAAAATAATGCGTTATTGATTAAATTGATTTAATTTATATTAAATTCGTTTAAATATTTTTAATAATTATGGAAAATAGTATATTATATTACTAGGAGTAGAACGCGAAGCCGAAGCCGCAAATTGGGCGAAACACAAAAAAAGGCGTTCTACTCCGTGTAATATATACTATTTTTTCTTCAAGCGTATTAAAATGCAAAAATTCATTTATTTATCATAAATGTACAAATATTCAAACTACAGTCTTACATGTTGACACAATATGACAAGTGGCTAGTGGATAGCGCGCCACCGGTAGCTTTCGGTATTAACATTATGTTACTAGTAAAACAATACCCACTGCGGTGGCGCTTTCGGAACTAACATTATGTTACTAGTAAAACAATGTCCACTACGGTGGCGTTCGGTACTAACATTTTGTTACTAGTAAAACAATGTCCTACTTCTACTTCTGTTTTTGGTGACATAATTTAAACATTTTAATACGCTTGAAGAAAAAAGAATTTATTTACTCGAAAGTTAACTTAGAAAGAACAATGTTAAAACAGTGATGTTTTTGCCCCCAGAGACCAACCATTAAACTTTATAGATTTTGAGCCACTGAACTCGGTTATCCTATTTAAAAATGTTAAAAACTTCGGGAACATTTTGAAATTCAGTTTAAACTGCCAGTTAAAAAAAAAAACGATTTTTTCTTTCAAACGTCAGAAAAACATGACATTTCTTAACTCATTTCACGACATTAAAGTTTGACTTTTTGCCATTATTTACAACAGAGGTAAAAGTAATATCCATAGCAACGTGTATTTTATTTAATACGCCGCGCCCCCGGCCATGCGATATTAATACAATGCGTTTTTGGTGGTGAAACTCGAGATTATCTTTATTTTTTTATAGCTAATCTACGTTTGAAGTAAAAATAGCATGTTTTATTCGGAGTAAAAGCCACTTGTTGTGACTCGTCTGTAATTGCCGGACTCACTTCGTTTGTCCGGTAAATCTACAGACTCGTCACAAAAGTATCTAATAAAACAATATACTATTTTCTTAGTCAGACATTTTTTTAAAGTATATTTATAAAAATCTGATCTCCGTCTTTAAGTGTTTGAGGTTAGTGGTATCAAATTTAAAGTCAAATTGCGATTTTGTCTTGGCAGCTGTCAACTGGCTGTCAAATCATCATTGAGTATTAAAAAAAAATGAAAGCAATTTTGAGGATTCATGTAAATCTGATGTCAAACTGATGATCCTGACATTTAGCAGCTGTCAACTATCTGTCAAATCACCATTAGACATTAAAAAAATGCAAACAGTCTGGTGACATTACGTTTTTGAGGTAATTTAAATCAGAAAACTAGCAGTTTAAACTTGAATTTCATAAAGTTCCCGAAGTTTTTCTCGGGATTGACGAGCATAAAATCTTTTTCCAAATTTAATTGTATATGATCCTTTTATTGTTTCAACAGTTTTTCAAAAATCTGCGCATAAGCACAGTGCATCTATACCTTCCTCTAAAATATTTAATTTGTCAGAACAACGAAATTTAAATTTTTTTTATTTAAGTTTCACAATATTTTTAATGGTTTAATTGGGTTAGACAATTTAAAACTTTTACGGCAAGCTTAGATTTTAACAAAGGCTAGTTAATTATAGTACAGTGAATGAAGGTAAAAATCAACTATTACCTCCGATTTCGGTGAACCTCCATCGATTTGCATGAAAATTTGGGATTGATATTATACCCTCAACTTCAAAAGTGACATATGCTCGACTTGCGCTTTTTGCATTTTAGGGGTGAAATCCACCCCCTTTTTTAAAAATGGGAAAAAATGCAGATTGAAACATTCTGGCGTAAGTAATCTCGTTTAATTAGATAAAATAAATATTTTTCAACACTTATATGCAAGATTTATGATTTATGATTTTAATTAATTTTTCAACCCTTTTAGCAACCACCCCTTAAATCGAAAATCATGAAAAAATCATTTTTTGTATTTCTGAAATATGAAATCGCATATTAACATTACACAAACGGTTTGTTTAATGTTTATGATATAATTTTTGGTTGACTGTGAAATTTCAACCCTTAAAAACCACCCCCTTAATGCAGAATCATTGAAAAAATTGGTTTCAAGAAACTTTAATCATTTGAATAATACATTACTGAATTGAAATCTCATTTACTGAGTATTAAAGTAATTATTTATTTATTGCGAAATTTTCCACCCTTAAAAACTACCACTTGTCATAAAAATAATGGAATTTTTTTTTATCAGCTTTAATAGCTTTAATTATTTAGAATCTTTTTTATTACTTATGATAAACTTTATTAATATATTTCAAACTTTATTAATATTATTCTTTCCACATTCCCCAAACTACCCTTCGTGCACAAATTGATGAAAAAGCATAATTTAATTAATAACACAAATTAAATAATTTTTAAGTGCTAACCACTAATAAAGAGTACCACGTGTATTTTACTCCGCTTTTGGAAATATACTGAAATATTCAATAGACACACAGCATACTAGAAAGCCCCACTATGTTTTCGAGCAGATGTTCAGAATTCCTTTCATTTTCTGTCTTCAAAAGAAACATACACACACTCACACATGTATATTTTGTGAGCATGTACCTATCGACACGTCTACTTCTTACTATCTATCTTTTTATATCTATATATGCATACAAAATCTATACTCAAAAATTTTTTCCAAAAAAATGTTATTGGTTTTTTTACAATAACTCCTTTAATTTTTATGATATCAGGTTCATCCAAAAACCATTTGAAAGGTAATTTCAAGGGCTATAAGATCGTATTAAATTTAATCTTTTAAAACCGTTATTTTTTAAAAGATAAAAGGTTAAAGGGCCCCGGTTACATGGTTCTCGCAGTAAAATTTAGGCTTTAAACGTTTCTATCTCGGTTATTTTTTATCCTACAAAAATAAAAAAAAAACTAAAATCTTTGCTAAAAAAAAACTCAAATTTCGTTATTTTTTACATATATCGAGTATTTTTGGAATTATTATCAAAAGAAAATGAATTTTACGAAAATTTGAAAAATTCTGATTTTTTTAAATCATATTTTTTTTCAGAAATATGCATTCTAAACCGGTCAAAATTTTTAAAGTCATTATTTATGCTAAAATAAAGTAAGTCTTAGAGGGATTACTATAAATTTTAATTTTTGTGGAATGGCGTAGGTTTTATTTTCCACTTTTTCCTAAAAAATTCGAAGGGGTCCTCTTATTTTCATCATAACTTCCTTAATTTTGATGCTGTCAACTTCTTCTATAGCTCAAGGTTTTTTAAGGAAGGAATTTATTCGTTTTTTATTAGCTTCAATTTTGGTAATAACAACTTTTTTGTTTTTGAGTTATTTATGAAAAACCGCTTTAAAACATGCATTTTTTTTCACGAAAAATCAAAATCTTTGATCTTTAATAACTCAAAAAGTATTTATTGATTTATTTTGATAACTTTATATAACAAATTTTGCTTAGAATTGGTCCCTCTATCGATTCCTGGGGTTATTTTTCATAAAATAATTTCCACCCCCGAGAAGGGGTGGCATCCACCCCCAGGGTAAAAGCGCAAGTTGGCACTATGTCACTTTTGTTTCTTGAGGTATCCTCTAGCTACTCACAAATTTTCATGAAAATCGATGGAGGTTCAACGAAATCGGAGGTGAAAACCTTCAGTGACTGTACTATTACCCCATACATAAAAACCGCTGCCCAAGGAATCACTACTTCCACATCCAGATTCTCTATCCAAGTCACTCATAACGAAAAAACTGTGTATGTGGAAATAATTGTTTATGGAACTTTAATAATATAATATTTGAAATCCTCTACCCCAAAAACCCATGAAACGATACCCCACATCGGTAGTGGGGTGGGGGTGGTGATAGGGGGTGGTAGTGGGTAATGGAGGTGTGTGAAGTAAAAAATATTTTGAGGTTTCTGGTTCTTGTACATACACTAAATCACATTTTTCTTCATCCCCTTTAATAAGGGGGTGCGGGTGGTAATGGGGGTGGCTAATGCCAAAAATTTTTTTGAGACCTTAACTTCTCTCGTATATACTAAATACCAATTTTATGAACTCCTGCCTGCTTAATTTACCCATTTACCCCAAATTTACCCCAATTTACCCGCAACTCTTCGTCGGAACAACATGAAAATATAATCTAGTTCCAGATCCCGTTAAAGTACATACGTGTACCAAATTTCAAGTCAATATCTTAAACGGTTCCAGAGTAAACGTGCGCACAAAAAAAAGTTACAGACAGACAGATCGACAGACAGACAGACCGACAGACAGAAATTTTTTTTTTCACTCAAACTTATAATCTCGACGTTTTCTGACATTTTAAGCCTATTTGAACAATAAAAATTTTTAAAAAAATTTTTGTCGTTACTATGCTTCCACTGGATGTGGAAGTAAAATTAAGCTTTTGTATCACTAAACCTCAATTGACTTAAATTTAATATCAATTTCACCGAGATCTGAACAAGTAATTAAAATTAAAACATCTGTTTCAAAAGGAGAAGTAATAATTCCCCACCAAAAATTTCATAACTGCGAAATACCTGAATCGCTTACAATTGCAAAAAATGGACAAGTTCTAATTACTATATTAAATGGTACAACTAAAACTGTAACATTAAATTTTTCGGAACCAATCCAAGTAGAAAAATTTGAGAGGAAATCTATTGAACAAATTGATTTGAATAATTTCGATGATTATTCAAAATGCAATTTGGACTTGTCAAAAATTCGTACCGATCACTTAAATTCGGAAGAGAAATCAAAAATTCTTAATTTATGTAGGGAATTTTCGGATATATTCTATCAAGAAAATATGCCGTTAAGTTTCACTAGCAAAATAAAACACCAAGTACGAACAGCTGATGAAACGCCAGTTTACACAAAATCAATAGGTATCCATTTATACATAAAAAAGTTGAAAATCAAATTAAAACTATGTTCAATCAAAATATTATCAGACCAAATAATTCTCCGTGTTCGTCACCAATTTGGGTGGTCCCTAAAAAGGCCGGCGCCTCGGGAAAACAAAAGTGGAGAGTAGTCGTAGACTACAGGAAGCTTAATGAGAAAACCGTCGACGACAGGTACCCACTACCTAATATTACGGATTTGTTAGACAAATTGGGCAAGTGTCAGTATTTTACTACACTAGACTTGGCAAGCGGGTTCCATCAAATAGGAATGGAAAAAAGCGATATCGAAAAAACCGCGTTTAATACGGAAAATTTACACTACGAGTACTTGGGGATGCCGTTTGAGCTCAAAAATGCCCCGGCTACGTTCCAGCGCGTTATGGATAACATTTTACGCGGTATTCAAAATGAGAAATGCCTCGTTTATCTTGACGACATAATTATTTTTTCTACGTCTTTACAAGAGCATTTGGAATGATTAAAAGAAGTATTTCAACGGTTACGGGACTCAAATTTTAAAATCCAATTAGATAAGTCGGAATTCTTGCGAAAGGAAGTGGCTTACCTCGGGCATATTGTCACTCCAGAGGGCGTCAAACCCAACCCGAACAAAATTAGTGCGATCAAAAATTTTCCAATACCTAAAACTATGAAACAAATAAAAAATTTCCTGGGATTGTTAGGATGTTACTGCCGCTTTATAAATAACTTTGCCAAGATTACCAAGCCGTTAACCAAATGTGTAAAGAAGGGCGCAAAAATTGAACATAATGACGAATTTCTATCATGTTTTGAAACTTGTGAAAATGTACTGATCAATGAGCCGTTATTATAGTACCCGGACTTCACTAAACCATTTAACTTGATGACTGATGCCAGCAATGTAAGTCTTGGCGCCATATTGTCTCAGAGGTCAATAGGTCATGACCTACCTGTAGCATATGCTTCTCGAACATTAAATGATTCTGAACGTAATTACTCCGTGATCGAACGTGAATTATTGGGTATCGTATGGACCACGAAGTACTTCAGACCATACCTTTTCGGCATAAAATTTAATATAATTACCGACCACAAACCATTACAGTGGTTATTTTCTCTGAAGGACCCGAACTAGAAATTACTTCGGTGGCGTATTAAATTAGAAGAATTTGATTATAACATCACATACAAACGAGGAAAAGAAAATACTAACGCGGACGCGTTGTCGAGCGTTGAAATTCACACCAAAGAGACCGATACAGTCTCTGAGGAAATCGAAAAATTAATCCAAACAAATAAAGAGAATCAATTAGAAAACCACGAGATCGATCGGTTCGTTAAAGAAATGTTATCCTTACTGGGCCCATCACATAACTCCGAAATCGACAATGCATCTATGAAAGTCCAACTGGATGACCAGGAACTAAACGATAACATTCCGCAAGAACAAAATGACCATAATGATACAATACATTCAAATGCGGAACAAAATCCAATTATAGACATCCCAGTATCAGACTGTGCTGTCAATTTTGGTCAAAACCAAGTCATCGTAAACTCTGTTTTGCACTCCCCGAGTAAACCAAAAATTAAGATTTTATGCGAGAAGAAAAAACGTTTAACGGTTCAAATTTCCGAAAACAACTTTGAGCAGGATGTCATAGATCTCATTAAAAATTATATATCTCCCGAACTCCAATATTATATATATTTCGGAAAGCCGCAAATGTATGAACCATTCTCGGCTGTCCTTCAAAAATATTTTAGATGAGGATCAATCAAATTTAAAAGGTGTTCTAAAAAATTAATTGACGTCACGAATAAGAATGACATGGAAGAACTCATAAAAAACTATCACGAAAGTAAATCAAATCATCGTGGAATTGATGAAATGTACTTAAAAATTAGAGATAAATATTATTGGCCAAATATTAAAACTTCCATTCAAACCTATATTAATCAATGTGAAATCTGCCTACAAAGTAAATATGAACACAACCCCGTACGCGTAAAAATGAATATCACTCCAACCGCAACAAAACCGTTCGAAATCATCCACCTAGACACGTTTACGTTTGAACAAACAAAATTTCTCACAATTGTTAACAGCTTTTCAAAATATGCACAAGCATATTTCCTAACATCATTAACAGGCACAGAAATAGCCAATAACTTATTACAATTTTTCTCTCACCGCGGTATCGCAAAACAAATTATTGTAGATAGCGGAACCGAATTCAAAAATTCACTAATCTCAGAACTTCTAGGTTTACATAAAATTAAAGTTCACTTCTGCATACCTTATCATCCTCAATAGAATGGTGCAATTGAACGATTTCAGTCAACGGTCGCCAAACATATCCGTTTGCTTAATACCAAAGGGTTCTTAAAAACCCCTATTAAAATGAAAATGATATACGCTATTCTCGCTTACAATCATTCGATACATTCGGCAACTAAAATGAAACCCATAGACGTAGTTAGCGGACATATTACTGAGAATTACATGAATTACATGAGAATTGATCAAATTGTCCTTAACGATTACGTAAATGAGCATAAAGAAAAATCTAAATTGTTATATTCAAAAATTAATTCGGATCTCATGCAACGTAAAAAAAAGGGAAAGAGAAAACAGAGATCGAGAAAACCCCGAAATTTTCCAACCACAACAAAAGGTGTATGTTAAAAAACACGTACGTCAGAAAAATGCAAATAAATTTCATAAAGCTACCAAAATAAAAAAGGTCAATAAGAAAATGAAAACAGTATCTACTACCCTAAAAGACAAAGTCCATATGGACGATTTAAAATGACCGCTTAAAACGAGTACAAAGAAATTAAAATAACGTTTTAAATTCATTTCAGATTTTTGGGAACTTTTCGATCCTCACAAAAAATATCTCTAAGAAATTTAGAAGGTAACCCTGGAATAATTCCCCCAAAACTAGGAACAGCTAAAATTACAAAATATACCCATACCCTCATATATTATTGTGATCTTAAACTAATCATCAATGAAATAAATCGCTTGAAGTCAATCTACAAATCTGAAAAAATTGAAATTTCAAATTATTTAAAAATTCTTACATTTGCCAAAAAAAAGTAGAAAATAAATTGTCAGAAATATTACCCCAACGACAAAGAGTGAAGAGGGGAGGGGGCTAATAAATGGCCTAGGATCGATTTTCAAATCAATCACAGGAAATTTAGATGCAAATGATGGGGAACGTTATGAGAGACTAATTCAGGAATTGCAAAATAATCAAATAAAGTTAGCTTCAAACATTAGAAACCAAAATTCCCTTTCAATAGATTTAATAGACAAATTCAATAAAACAATTCAACAAATAAGCCACAATGAAAAACTTTTGGAACCAGAAATCAACCAAATTTCAGATCGCCTATTATATAAGGAAACCACATTGTTTATCAAAGATGATTATTACAATGTACGAGATGATCAATTCAATATTGCAAGATATAGAGAATTCCATATCCTTTTTAAAATTACAAATTATGTATCCCAGTATTATAAAAACAAAGGATTTGTTTAACGAATTGAAAAGATTACAAAAACAAGTAAAAATAAATCAACTTCCATTTGAAGTCACACTGGACAATATATTATTGTTCGAAAAAATTATAAAGATAGACGGATATATATTAAATAACAAAATCACTTGCATTTTATACATTCCAATAACTTACCCTCCAGAATTCAATTATTATCACCTATATTCCATCCCTATCTTAACCCAGGGTCAGTTTAAGGCTATAATTCCGAGAAACAAATTTTTGGTAAAAGACGGATTGTACTATGCATTTCTGAGTGACCCCTGTATAGAAGTAACCACGCAAACCTTCACCTGCGAGAGACTGGATCTTCAAGAAATCAACAAAGAAACTCCTTGCGAAGTACAGCTGCTAGACACAACCAATTCTACCTGTGAAGAGATAAAGGTTAACTTATCCAGATTGTAACGGTTTCTTGTCGGGTAGCTGGTTCGGAGATTAATCAGGGTCCAGATTAGTTAATAAGACAGCCCAATAAAGATATAAACAATTTATTTACTTTTCCAAACAGGTAATGTGTGGCAGTGTTACATAACATACAGGTACAGGTTATATGTCCGTATCTTTTACGGTTCTTAAGACAACATTTTCTATTATCTGAGAGAGAGAGAGAGTGTAACGGTTGCGATGCGACGTCTCTGGCTTTGGCGGCGAAACGGCGCCGGGGAATGACTAACGACTCGAGGGGGTCCCAGTTCAACACGCTGTAGGATTCCCAGGGTCAGATTGCATTCGTTCCGTCGTGTTTGCGTCGGGAGATGCACAAAACTGCAATATGTCCAGCTCAGCACGCTGTAGACAGATTGGCAGAATTATCCACTCTGCATTATGTTGATTTGCGGCCTGGCTTTTATATCCGAGAATCCTCGCTTACTGGTGACGTAGAACTGCGTATAGTTTAGTGTCGTGTGCAAATCCATGCCTCTAGACGGGAGATGGGTAGGTTTGCGTGCCGTGTGCACATTGGTGTCGTGTGTAAATCCGGAATCTTAGTAATGGAGCAGGAATTTAAAGAATGCTTCATTACACTCCCCTCTTTCTTTACAAAAAAAATTTTCAAAATTCTATCAAAGAGAAAATTTTTACTAACTTAACATCAAAATAAAACAAGTTACTAAACATCTTCAAACAAAATAAAGAAAGAATGGCCAATTCTTTCGTATACGCCTGGTATATATCTGCAGATGTAGAGAAAAACAAATTTATCTTAGAACTATGGTACAAGTAAAATAGGTAAAATAAATGAGCACAAAAAAAATTGCAAGAAACAGGTATACAAATACAAATGTGGTTCTTCCGGACGTCTACTGCAGGGGGCGATGGCGGGCAGGGGGGACGGTGCCAGAGATCTTGGAAGCGGGGCCATCTTGGTTGTGGCGCCTTAACTGTCGCTTCCGTTGCGGAGCTGAGACCGGGTGGGCTGCGTCGTCGTCCTGGAAAAACACCTGGAGGCAGGCAATTGGCCTACCTGGAGTCGGTGGCTTCGGGGGGCTGGGGCTGTCTCCGAACTGGGGACGGCATCGGAGACGGTACCTCTCGGACTGGGGACGGCATCGGGGATGGTGCGTCCCGGACTGGGGACGGCATCAGGGACGGTACGTCTCGGACTAGGGAAGGCATCGGGGACGATACGCCTCGGACTGGGGACGGCGTCAGGGATGGTGCGTCTCGAACTGGGGCGGCATCTGGGACGGTACGTCTCGGACTGGGGGGCGGCATCGGGGTTGGCATCATGGACGACATCTGGGATGATACGTCTCGAACTGGGGACGGCATCGGGGATGGTACTTCTCGGACTGGGGACAGCATCGGGGGCGGTACATCTCGGACTTCGGATGGCATCGGGGACGGTACTTCTCGGACTGGGGACGGCATCAGGGTTGGCTGTTGCGTCTCGGACTGGGGGCGGCCTTTTGGCTTCGGGTGTCGGAGGCAGAGGTGACATCAGGTCTGGCACTTGGACTTCCGACTTCATCACTTATTTTGGATGACTCTGGTTTTACTGGACTTGTTTTCGTTACGGTTGCGGGATACAGGGTTTCCATGGGTTGGAAAATTCGGGATCTATAAAATTATTACTGCTCCATATATGGCGGTACAGGATTCCATCTATAATGCAGTAATCTGAAGTTTTTTCTGGACATCGGTTCGATTAACGTATTTTCGGGACTCTGGTAAATTTAAATTATTTTACTGCTCCATATATGACGGTACAGCTATCGTCTATAATGCAGTAATCTGGATTTATTTCTGGACATCGGTTCGATTAACGTATTTTCGGGACTATCCGGAATCGTGTCTCTTCTGCGGTTACAATTGTAGTAGTCTGGATTGCCACCACAAAATCCTTTTCATTTTCGTTTTCTCTCTTAATTTGGAATGCTTTCATTTCTCTATGAATTAACTTGAAATATCTTTATATCTCTCTCTCATTCGTGAACGTCTCTTTTTGGGCTATCTGGAATAAACTAAAGTCTCAAAATCTGCTCGGGCGCCAAATTATGTAACGGTTTCTTGTCGGGTAGCTGGTTCGGAGATTAATCAGGGTCCAGATTAGTTAATAAGACAGCCCAATAAAGATATAAACAATTTATTTACTTTTCCAAACAGGTAATGTGTGGCAGTGTTACATAACATACAGGTACAGGTTATATGTCCGTATCTTTTACGGTTCTTAAGACAACATTTTCTATTATCTGAGAGAGAGAGAGAGTGTAACGGTTGCGATGCGACGTCTCTGGCTTTGGCGGCGAAACGGCGCCGGGGAATGACTAACGACTCGAGGGGGTCCCAGTTCAACACGCTGTAGGATTCCCAGGGTCAGATTGCATTCGTTCCGTCGTGTTTGCGTCGGGAGATGCACAAAACTGCAATATGTCCAGCTCAGCACGCTGTAGACATATTGGCAGAATTATCCACTCTGCATTATGTTCCGTTCCACTAGTTAATGCGCAGATGCTTGCAGCTTCCGCCCTCTTTGGGCGCTTTCTGCGGTTCTGATGTGTGTTTTCTTTCCATGAAATAATTTGTCAGGTAAGGGTAGGAAGGGGGGGTATTACAATATATTGGTTAGTATATTTTTTACAGAGCTATTCTACAAGTGTTGACATCATTGTTGTGTTAGTAGATGTATATATTTGGCATATAATGTAGTTATGGTTTGGGCATTTTTTTTTTTTTTTTTTTAGGTATAGTATATTTTTTTTTGGTAATTATTCATTTATGGCCTCTTTTTTTTTTTTTTTTTTTTTTTTTTCCTTAGTATTGTTTACAATTTTTGGGGTGTTGGTGTGAGGGGGGGGGGGGCACAACAACTTAGGTTCGGATTTGTTTATGGGTTATAGAGATAATTGAGGGATGGATATTTAGGGGCGGTAGAAAATTTACTTGTTAATGGGTCTTTGAGGGTGGGATTAGGGTGTACCACTAGCTTTTGCGCAAAGGCCGGTATTAGTCTTAATAAAATGAAATTTTCTATTGTGGGGGTTCCGGTAATATTATGTAAGTATGGGATATTTGTCGACCTGGGTAGGTTGGACGCCACACGCAGGTTCTTGTTTTGGGCTACTTGCAATTTGTTTTGGTTGGATTTCGACAGGAGGGGATACCATATTTGGGAGGCATATGTGAGGATAGGTCGGATATAAGATTTATATAGTAAAGAGGCTACGTAGGTGGGAGAGGAGTCTAAAATAGGGTAAAGTTGAGTAAATTTAGCCTGAGCTTTTGTAATTACAGAACGGAGCTGGGCGTTGAATTTTAATTTATTATCGATTTTTACTCCTAGGTAATCAATATCCGAGGCCCACTCAAGGTCCTGGTTTTTTATTTTGATTTTATTTGGCGGGTAGGGTTGCAAACTGCTTTTTGTGACTGTCAGTACTTGGGTTTTATTGGGATTTACCATTAGACCCCATCTCTCAAAGAATTTTGTAGTCCGGTCAGTTTGTTTTTGCAAGAGCTGTGTAAGGAGGTCTAAGTTTTTAGATGTGGCCACGATGGCGGTATCGTCGGCATATATTGCGTATGTGACTCTATGGTCCTGTGGTTTAGGTATATCATTTATGTATAGTAAGAACAGCACTGGGCCTAGTGAGGAGCCTTGAGGGACTCCGGAAAGGATAGGGGATAAGGAGGAGCACTCCTGATTGGTTGCAACTCGAAAATGGCGGTTTTGAAGATAGGATCGTATTAGTTTGATAATACGGACCGGAATGCCCGCGATATGGAGTTTAAATAGCAACCCAGGGTGCCAGACTTTGTCGAACGCCTTCTCGAGGTCCAGGGATACGATCCCTGTGGAGAGGCCCCGATTGGCCTTCGTGGTCAGGATTTCACCAACTCGGAACAGCTGTTGGGATGTCGAATGATCGGAACGGAATCCGTACTGGAAGTCGCTGAGGACGTGGTTGTCCTCGACGACCTCCAGCACGTGGGTGAGGATTATTAGGTCTAGGATTTTAGCGAGGCAGGATAGGAGGCTAATGGGGCGGTAACTAGAGGGTAGTTTTTTCGGCTTTTTCGGTTTCGGGATTGGGACAATTTTGGCTACCTTCCAAATGGTGGGATAGTGGGTTAATCTGAATGTGGCATTGTATATTTTTGTTAGGTACAGTATGGCCTTTGGGGGGAGGTATTTGAGAGCATAGGAGGGGATATTGTCCAGCCCGGGGGCTTTTTTTGGGTTTAGGTTTTTAATGTGTGCCAGCACCTCCGTGGGGGTGGTAAATATAGGATTTTGGGTGGTTTGCAAATGGGTGTTTAATAGGGTTTGTTCGTAATTTAGGGATGTTGATTGGTATCTGTGGTAAACGGGATTGGGGGTGAATTGACAGGAAAATTGTGTGGAAAAGGACCTCAGCTTTTCCTCGTCGGTGATGGCCTGATCGGTGCTTGTAAGAAGTGGGGGTATGGGTTGTTTTTTCTTTGTGAAGATACGTGGTAGATAATAGGGATCATCCGGGTGGGATAGCACTGTTCTTGTTATTTGGTCTTGCTTATGTAATCTGATTTTTGTTGCAATTTCTTTTTGGATTTGGTTAACTTGAGTTTTAGTTGCAGGGTTTCTCGAATGGTGGTATTGTTTTCTTAATTTATTTTTGCATTTGATTAGGTTTATAATTTCGGTGGGCAGTTTATTTTCAAAAGTTGGATGTGCGGTTAAATTTTTATTTAAACTAGATATTAGTGCCTCCGAAATTTCTCGTGTTATTGTTTCGGCCGCATTGTCTAAGTTTTGTGGGGTGTCACAGTTGGGATTACAGTTTAATTTTCGGGTGAGTATGTCGGCAAAAAGGTCCCATTTGTAGTCTTTCTCGCGGGGCTTTCTATTTAAGTTTATATGTTGTGGAGTGATTTCCATTTTTGTTATGACCGGCTCGTGGTCACTGCTTAATGCAGATATGGTTTCCGAAACCGTGGGGCAATAAATCTTGTTTGTAATTATGATGTCAATTATTGACATCGCAGGTAAGGGACGAGTGGGTTGAGTTGGGGCCAATATTTTAACTGTTGGGGTTTTAACTAGGTAATTAAAAAGGATTTCACCTGAACTGTTAGTGGTTTGACTGTGAATATTCCATAGGGGATGCTTTGCATTCAGGTCTCCTATGATAATGAATATTGGATTAATTTTTTTGATCTTTTTTATGTCTGCGATGTCGAGAATTGAACTAGGCTTGTTATAAGCGGATACTATGAGGATATCTTGTGTGTTATAGGTAATTGAGAGGGCAGTGGACTCAAGGGTTCTTAGCCCCTGGATACACTGTTCCGTGTGTTTTATATTATTCTTGATAGCAAGTGCAGTGCCTCGGCCATCGTCGTTTCGGTATTGTTTATACCCGGAGAAGGAGATATTGTTTTGGGGTTTCAGGAGGGTCTCACAAAGGGCGCAAATATCTACATCGTTGTCAGATAAGAACTGTTCTAGTTCGGCTTTTTGTCGGCGGACGCCGTTCGCATTAAACTGTAAGATTTTTAACTCGTTTTTTAGTTTTGTTAATTTGCCGGCTAATCAAATAACGAAGTTATTGCTTCTAGCAGGATAAATATTTTTTCTGTTGCGTCCCTTGTACTTTTTAGTTTGACTATTGTATGTTTTAATGTTTGCCAGAATTTTTGTAAGTTAAATTGTTTTAGCAAGTTTAATATTTCTCTTATCGGGTTCTCATCTTCGGTGTGTGTGTCAGAGTCCGGTCTTGGTTGGATGTTCTGTTGTATGTGTTGAGTTTTATTTTGTGTTCTGAAATTTTTCCACGTTTGAGCGTTTTTTGTGACGATATCTTCTGTGTTTTGAGATAAGGGGGGGAGTTGTACCTGTATATGGGTTGCTTTTTTTGTGGTATTATCTTTGTCCGTTTGATTTCTTTGTGCCGGAGTAGGTAGGGGTTGCGTGTCCGGGCTGTCTGGTTGTCTGTTGTTTGGGGGTTGAAGTCTGTTGTCGGCCTGGCTTTTAGCTGCCAGGTACTGGGGACAACCCCTGTAGGTTGCAGGGTGGTCTCCTCCGCAGTTGGCGCATTTGCACCTTTCTGCTTGGCAGGGACCTGGCCCGTGCGTGTCTCCGCATCTGACGCAACGTCTGGCGCGGGTGCACAACTCTGAGGAGTGCCCCAGTCTCTGGCAGTTGTAACATTGGGGTAGACCCTGCCTGACGTACTCCGTCACGGATACCCTGAGGGCGCAGAGGTCCGTGAGCGCGTACCAGGCATCCGCTGCCTCCTGGGGTATAGTGACTAGTAGCATATTAGAGGCCTTTTTTTTACCATCAACAGTGATAGTTAGTCTGGTAATATGTGAAAATGGTAGTTCTTTTAATTTTAATTCAAATTCAATTTCGTCCTGTTCTATATCTTGCGGTATGTATTTTACCACAACCTTGAGCGGTCTGTGCTCTTTCAGTGAATAGGAGTAGAACTCGATTTTCCTGTTTGTTAAAATATTGATTATTTTACCGTGCTCCTTAGGGCCGGCCGGGTAACAAATTAATGAATTGTTATTGAACTTGAAGGTGGGAATTGGGCTTGTCTGGGTATTAATTAAGCGTATCGTTTCTGCATGTTTGTGTGTGTAGATATGTATAGCTGGGGGGCGTCTTTGTGTGCTAGTGGTGTGTTCTTTATTGGCTTGTTGTTGTCGGGTAGGTATTTGTTGTTGTTTCTATTGTTGGGGAATGGGGGGGGGGTTTTGGGATTGGGTTTCCATAACTTCAATAGCGTCTAGGTCTAGAGAGGAGAATGATGGTTTTTTTGTGTTTTGTCTAGGTATTTGTTGGTTTGATGCGAAGGTAGGTGAGGGGGATAGCTGCCTCTTTTGGGCAGGGAATCTTTTTGTTAAGGGTTCATGTGGTTTTTGTGTAGGCGGGGATATGTCAATGTAGTGTAGGGTATTAGTTTGGGTGTTTTCAGACTGTTGGTTCTTAGTAGTATCCTGGGAGTTGGTTTGTGGAAAAAGGGGAGGGGTGTTTAGGTTATTTAAATTTTTGTCCTGGGTATTGGTCTGTTGGAAGTTTGTGGTATTGGGGGAGGATATGGGGGTGGAATGGACAAGTGCCTGAGTTATTATGGTAGTAACTGTAGTTGTAGTGGGATTTGATGTGATTGTCGTGGTATTTGTGGTGGAGGTGACCGGATATTGCGTAAATAGCGGGGGGGTATAATTAAAATTTAAAGGCCTTGCGACAAATTCTAGTGGTGTTAGTGTTAATGGCGTGGTTAGCGGTGTTTTGTAATGAGAAGAAGAAGAAGAATTAGAGTTGTTATTATTGTTATTATTGCTGTTAGGGTTAGGGTTTTGCATATAGTTAGAGACATAGGAAATACTAAGTGGATTGTTGGGGTTTGAGGATTTAGAAGACCCTGACAAATTAATGTCATACCTTGTAGAATTTGTAGAGTGGTCGGTGTTATTGCCATCATCGTGATCGTCCTCGTTTACAATGCGGGCCCTTCTTTTATGTTTCTTTTTTTTTGGTGTTCTTATCATGTTTGTGTTGTGTGTTGTTTTTATTGGGCTAACGTGTTTTGTAGGTGTATTATTTTTGCTTCTTGTGACTTTGTGTGTAATGTTCTGGTAGATGCACCACTAAGATCTAATATATAGTTCACAAATTGGTAAATTCTAGTTCCACAGCACTACTGTCACGTACGTGTGATCTGTTAAGTAGCTAGCAGGATACTTCTGCATTATGTTGATTTGCGGCCTGGCTTTTATATCCGAGAATCCTCGCTTACTGGTGACGTAGAACTGCGTATAGTTTAGTGTCGTGTGCAAATCCATGCCTCTAGACGGGAGATGGGTAGGTTTGCGTGCCGTGTGCACATTGGTGTCGTGTGTAAATCCGGAATCTTAGTAATGGAGCAGGAATTTAAAGAATGCTTCATTACAAGATCGCTAATCAAGCAATTGGAAAAATCTGATCAGTGGATTGCAGTCCTGCCAATCGAAGAGACCATCAAGTTAAGCTGCCTACGCCAGGAAGAAACCCGAAAAGTTGCTGTTGGCACCTACCTGATAAATATACCAATTGGATGCCAAATAGCCACCCAGCATCAAACTATCGATAATAAAATGCAATCGATAAGTTCGAACCAACCGATATTGTTTCCCGAAATAAACACAGATGTGACTAATACTCCAAAAACAGACATCAGCCTCCGGCTGGATAACATCGAACTCGATGAACCGAAGAAATCAAGACACAAATCCATAATCAACCCGATATGGTTTTTCAAGGAGTGTCCCACGTACCCAGTATTTGGACATTGTTAATATATGGACTAATAATATCAATATTGGTCTATATTGCCTACGAAAGAATCATCCTTAAACAGTACTGTCGGAAATCTAACGAAGAGCATCGAACGGAAGAAATGGACCTTTCAAACGTTCAACTCCCTTAGTTACCCTCGGTAGTTAAATCTTCGGGGGGAGGAATTACATCATGCACCAGCCCTGTTCCCATAATGGAAATGCCGACTCAGCAAAACCCCCTATCTGTGGAATGCGATGTCGCGGGATGCTGATACATTTGCTTTGTTTCTAACGGCAGTCAGTTGCTAGCCATCTTAGAGTAATTGCTCATTTATTCATTATATAAAGAATTGTAGTTTGCGATATAAAAAATATAATTATTTTTAAAAAAGCGATTGGGAGTATATCGATTATATTAGTCATCTTTAAATAGAATAACCGAGTTCAGTGGCTCAAAATCTACAACATTTAATGGGTTTTTAGGTTGGTCTCTGGGGGTCAAAAAACGGCACTTTTTAACATTGCTCTCTATATGACCATACTTTAAAATCAATGCGTATTGATTATTAAGGGTTTAATTTAAGTTAAATTCGTTTGAATATTTTTAATAATTATGGAAAATAATTTACTTGAAGGTTTACATAGGAATATTATGGCCATACATTAATAATTTATCGCCCTGCCATAAATTTGTCGACAGTTGTCAACTTTTCAAGGGAGTAATGGTCATAAACGCTCCTCGGATTTTATTTCTAAGAAAGTTATCTTAACTAGCTTTTCAATAATTATAACATTTATAACGCAAAAGAACATGCATTACCGCAAAATATTCTCTTATTATCAGTGATTGGAATTTTGGGTTTAATTTCAGGTGCGTCCTTACAAGAATTTATTAAAATATGCATTATTAGTTGTATATATGTATACATGTATTCTATTGTGCCAAAATAAATGTAAAACTCGTAAGGTAGGTTTGTATTTAATTCCGATTTAATTTTGTAAGAAAGAACAAATTATGTAAAATTTTATATACCTACCTATATGCGCCACTGGAATTAAACCCAAATTCCGATCATTGCTTATTATTAATATAAAATACAAATAATACGTGAAAAGTTAATAACAAAACAACACTTATGTGTAATACGTGATGGTTGCAGTTTATTACTTTTCTTCTTTTCCTTCCCTTTTTTATTTGATTTATTACATTACACTAAAAACATTATGGAGTTCTGGATTATGTACGTAATTAATCACTAACCAATATTTCTTAGATCGCTAATCACACACACCGAGATATGTATTACTTCTCAAATACCTGCCACCCACTTGGCAACATAAAATTTTATCTTTTGCACTTTGTGTTTAGCTTATGTTATAAAAGGCCTGCTTAGAAAGGTCACGGTCACGTATGACTTGAGACACCTTTGGCCTATGCTCTTTTGTAAATAATAAATAAAAGCCACTGCCCAAGGAATCACTACTTCCACATCCAAATTCTCTAACGAAGTCACTCACAACGGAAAAATTTTGTATGTGGAAATAATTGTTTATGGAACTTTAATAATATAATATTTGAAATCTTCTACCTCTAAAACCCATAAAACGATACCCCACATCGGTAGTGGGATGGGGGCGATAGTGGGGGTGGATGAAGTAAAAAAATATTTTGAGGTTCCTGGTTCTTGTACATACACTAAATCACAATCTTTTTTCATCCCTTTTAATAATGGGGTGGGGGTGGTAATGGGGGTGGTAATGGGGGTGGCTAATGCCATAATTTTTTTTGAAACATTAGCTTCTATTGTATATACTAAATACCAATTTTATGGACTCTTACCTGCTTGATTTACCTATTTACCCCAAATTTACCCCCAACCCTTCGACGGAACAAGATGAAAATATAATCTAGTTCCAGATCTCGTTAAAGTACATATGTGTACCAAATTTCAAGTCAATATCTTTAACAGTTCCAGAGTAAACGTGCGCACAAAAAAAGTTACAGACAGACAGACAGACCGGCAGACAGAAAATTTTTTTTTCTCTCAAACTTAAAATCTCGACGTTTCATGACATTCTAAGCCTATTTGAACAATAGAAATGTTTAAAAAAAATTTTGTCGTTACTATACTTTCACTGGATGTGGAAGTAAAATAATATCAAGAACCTAGACAATTATTATAGTCCAGGAGGCAGTGACGATTTTCGGTACTTATTTTCCCAGTCAGCAAACATGGATAGAATTGTTCGGTTAGTAATTCTAAGCAAAATTCATATATATTTAGGGGGGGTTTTCCGATGGGTTGAGGCGGAAAATGCGTCAGAACATACGAATACACTGCCCTTTTTTTCCCAGTGATAAAAATAGTTCTAGTAGAAAGAGGTATACTGAAGTTAAGTAAAAAAAATAGTCTGGCTAATCTGTGAGTATGGATAATATGTCTGGCAGGTGAAAAACTGAAAATTTTTCATCAAAAAAATTTCCCTCATTTTCGCAGTCATGAAAATTTATCAGATGATGGCCTATATTATAATAACAGCTTAAAATACAATCTGGCTAATGTGGAACACCCCTAGAGCCTTGCCAGACTCGTCTAATGATCGTCAGGCGCGCTGAATTCGGCACGTTCAATTATACAGGTGATTAGTGTCATACGTACATGTGAATTGTAATTCATGTAAAAGTAAAAACTATTATTTTAACAATATATTACACATGATTATGTTCGTTCTGCTAGCGGAATATAAAAAATAAACTGTAATAAACGTTATAGAGATAATTTATATTTCTTTTAAAACTAATCATATTTAACCACCCATACAGATATTGCGTTTTTTTATATAAAGTTTCATTTGCTATCTGTTAATACTGTTAATATGCGCCATTTAGCCACCCATACAGATATTGCATTTTTTTATATAAAGTTTCATTTGTTATCTGCTAATAGTGCTAATACTGTTAATATGCGCCATTTAGCCAAAACAACAACTAATGCTAAAAAACAGCTGCTATTAAAATAGCAGCTATTTTTAACTGCTAATTGAAAGTGGCAGTAGCAGAAGTAGCTGCTAAACAAAAATAGCTGGTTCGACCCATCACTATAGTGTATATTGTCATATGGTAGTAAGAACGAACTCAAAATCCGAGTAACTGTAGAGATAGGTATACAAGGGACAGGGGTCTAGGCAGCTGCGCTCAGGTAACTCGCATTCCAGCGTCGTTACCTAAATACGCACGTGATGCTATTCCACTCCTCGTTTAACTACCTGGCTTGTGAGTCTGGCAAGGCCTTCGTGATTGTAAATGTCAGCCAGACGTGTATTTTCTATGAAATTATAGTATAATCTATCATGTGGCAAATTTTCAAATCCGGGAAAATAAGATCAAAAATTTTCTATTTTTCCCATTTTGAAGATGCCGCCAGACTCATTTGCCAATTTCTTAAATGAGCCAGACTTATTTTTAATTACAGTTTAGAATTGTATCAATTTATGTGCTAAATTTCAAGCCTGGCAAAATCCGCAAAATTCGTCAAATTTTGAAATCCGCAAATTTTCAGCCAGACTCACTTTCCGCTATCTGAGATAAGCCAGACTGCTATTTTCATAAACTTTATGTTCCACTTTAGTAAATGTAAAATATGTATGACTGGGAAAATAAGTGGACTTGAATTGTGTTTTTATTTTTTGAATCCATCCAAAAATTTTAGCCAGACTCAAAAATTCTTGTTTTTTGTCACTAAGAGAACAGATTAATTCATATATACCGACTGGGAAAATAAGTACGAAAAAATTTCACTGCCTCCTGGACTATTATATGTATTTTTAATAAATAAAATAATCATATAAAAGTAACGTAAAATGACAAAAGTGTGTTTAGCTTCAAATTATTTAAAACGTATTATTTTCGTTATTGCTTTCCAACTACACCATTGTAGTTAAACAAAACGTAGAATAATTACACTATCCAATTAAGTTCATGAAAATATTTACGTAATCTCTGAACTAAAACACTACTTATATGAAATTACAAAGCGGATTGTAATTGTGTTTGTGCAGATTGGATGGATACATTTAAATTAAATTTGAACGGAGCGGGTACTGTTGCAAATTAAACTTACTGTATTTCACAATTTGTTAACTAGTCTGTCTTTACTACTAAAATGAGAGACCGTCTCCTGTCAAATAACAATAATTACTCTTTGAAATAAAATAGCATTATAACGATTTGAAAACTGTGAATATCTCGGATTGAGCAAAATTAACAAATTAAAAGGTATATTTTGGTAATCCTAAATAATGGATGCGATTGTCGATTTGTTTAAAGCAATTGTTCGAATTTAGTGGTAGTATCATTATAACATTATAGAATATGGCCACTTATTGGAGTAACGATTTACTATGTATGTAACTGAAAATCATTCATGTCACTCATTTTTTTCAGTTTTCCTTTCTGGGATTTTCCACCACCTGTAGAGAATACATCACTTCTAAAAACAATATCTGTGGAATCTACAAAATCATACAATTATATTTTTATCATATTTTTTGTCAAAAACACTCTCTAACTGTTCCTTTGACGTAAAACTCACAGGCGCAGAAGTTATTCTTCAGTAATATACTCACAAATTTTATTATTTTGTAGATTGCAAGGCATTATTTTTAGAAGAATATGCATGTTAGGGCAAGATATAAAATATTTGTGTCCAACATTAGTGTTCACAGGTAGCAGTCTGAATTGCTCGTTGAGATATGGACGCTTCTTCTTTTCCGAATTAAAAAGTTATTAACAATAATAACAACAGAATATCGGAACGGCACAGTTGATATTTAAGTGAATGTCGGCCGCAAAACATGGAGTTCGGAAATGCTTGCTTTTCATTTTTTGATAGTAACGTTACGACTTTTCTCGGCCATTGAAAATGTAATAGAAAATCAATTTTTTAGGTTTTTGGACATCGGCTTAAGGCGAGTTTACATCGTGTAGCAGAACAGCTATATAGCCGAGCCATATAAGTGAGTTATATAATAGCTCAGCTATACAGGGCGCGCCACTTCAAACTCCCCAGACTTTAAAATTTTTTATTTTTGAAGCGATGACCATGTTGGGCCTTTAAACATGCATACAGAGTGGTTTAAAAAAACAATTTTTTGAAAAAATTGTTAAGAAAGGAAACTTAACTTTGAATATTTTTTTACCTCACCTTGTACATGAAATGTGTTAATGTTTTCTTATAAATACTCCAGGCAATAGAGACTAAATAAAAAGCTCACCTGAAAAAAATAGGAGGATTTAGTTTTATAGGCTAACTTTATGTTTTTTGGATCGCTGATTCTAATTTTCACTTCCCACCAAAAAATCTCACCGGAAATACCTCTATTTTGAAAAAGTGGCGCCAAAAACGATTTTTTTTTCAAAATAACTCGATTTTTGTTAATTTTTAAAAGAAAATGGCTTGTAATATACAAAAAAAATAAACAAAAATGGTTTCTAAATGCTTTTTTGACAGATCAAACTCAAGGGCGCTTGTGCGTCATCAAAGTTGCGCTCTGAAACGCAGCGAAGCAGGCGCGCAACGAACATCGGCAACTTCGTAGATTCTCTCGTGTTCTCTTTTGGCGCTCGTTTCTTTGCTGCTGTGTATGTGTAACCGTTGAACCGCATTCATAGATTAAAGACATATATTATACATAGATAGGGAACTCTCAGTATTTTTTCAAATTGCAAACATTACGTCACAGACAGCGCTGTATCCTCACCTTTTTGATACAGGCGGGGTTGGTACTGGCGGGAATTTTAAACGATTTTCAAACAAATTGCTTAGGCCATCAATAGACTATAAAAAAATTTTGACAAAGATCTTTTATAAAAGATATTTTATGAGATAAAATATCTATCAAATTACTCATAAAATATCTTTTATAAAAGATCTTTGTCAAAGAACTTTTATAGTCTAATGGTGGGCTTAAAATTAAATAAGTCATTTCGAAACTAGAAATTGATCATTTATTAACTTAACGGAAAATCATTACAATAAATTCAATAACATTTAAAAATACATTTAAAAAGTAACTAATGTATCAAAATACCTGTAATACAATTAAATGATATACATTTTCACGTCCTTATTATCAGAGTTTTTAGAAGAAGAAACACAACATGTAGAATTGTAGAATCCATCAGTCTTTAAAATTCAATAACACCACAGTCGTTTTTAGTCAATTTCTTGGGAGTCACTTTCTTTACAAATCAATATGCATTTTCACGTCCTTGTTAGAACAACACAACACTTAAAACCCATTACAGTTATTAATTTTCAACAGAACAGCGTCGTTTCTAGTCAATTTCATTGGAAACTCACGTTATTTACAAATAAGCAAACGGATTAGCACACATATGTAAACAATAATGGCGTGACAACTGAAAGCTGAAAGTAGTGATCTTCCAGGATATAGGGGAAAATAGAGATCGACGGCTGTTTATTTGTTCGATCCACAACTGTAAACAAGAAATTATTAATCCCCGATTCTCTTGGCTGGTACTAAATAATGTGTTCGGTAGGGGATGCTCTCTAATATGGCGTTTAGTATAATTTGCGTATTGTTTACTTTCGTGTTCCATTGTGTTTTGTGGGTGTTTACTACGTCTCTCGCGTACCTTGCCCATATGTGTTGAGAACAAACATACGCGTTGTTGTAAAATTGAAAAGGCACCTCTATTTTGCCTTATAAGCTCGAAGGTAGTGACAGTCGGGCAAGATGCAGATTTGAGCCGACGTCGTATGATTCAAGTATAAGTAGCGCACGAGTGAGTTTTTTTTTCCCGTACCTAGTTCGGTGAATGTTAGTGATGTTAACTAGTCGATTATTTAAAATGTGACTTTCTCAGCGTGTATTAAGTGTTTTTGTGTCCTTCAATAATGGATACATCGGAAAATTGTTTTGTTTGTGAACGCTCTCTAGCAGATGAGGAAACGGTAAACGTGACCAGAAAAGGGCTGAACTCGTTTCGTGAAGCAAGTTTAAAAAGAGAAGATCGCAAAGATTCTCTTTTAATTGATCTTGAGACTATCATTGTGCACAGAAAATATCAAAAAAGTTACGCCGATTCATAATTAATTGAATCGTTTAAATGGAAGAACTCAAATTTTCCGATTATTCCGCGGGAATCGCGATCTGCGACCCAGATTCTTTCTTTCAAGAATTTTTGTTTTTTGTGTGCGAAAGAGATTACGGAGGCTTTTTTAAAAAATGAAGCGCGAGAAGGACCCGAACAAAGGGATCGTGTATTCGAGGTGACTCAATTAAATATTCGGAATGAAGTGTTGTATCTTGCAAAACGCATAAATAATGAATGGAGTGATGACATCGTAAACCGGCTAACTTCAGTGATAGATCTAGTGGCAGAAGAGGCAAAATATCACAACTCCTGCATGAAAAAGCTCAACAGACTTGGGATGAAAGTTGTTGAAGTCGATGGAGCTTCTAAAAAAAAGCGAGGCCGCAGCGTAGATCAAGTAGAGAAAGCTATGAGTTATATCTTTAATTACCTTGATGAAAATTCAAGCGAGTGTCAGTTTTCATTGCAAGAATTAATTAACGAAATAAAATGTGATTACCGTCCTCATGTTAAAACCATTAAAGCTCAACTTATCAAAAAAATACGGCGATGGTATACTAATATCAGACTGTCAAAAAAAGTCGCTATAATTTCGTTTCGTAGTGCAAGCAACACAATACTGACAGACGCTTTTTATACCAACCAAAAATGTGAAGACGAGGAATCTGAACGAAAGCACATTGTTCAGGCAGCAGCTGACTTAATTGTGCAGGATATATGATCCAAAGTTTATAAAACGAAGCCTCCCTCCGACAACTTTTTTGAAAATGCTGATTCAGATATTCCTGAAACTTTTAGCAGGGTATAATTTTGAAGCATAAAAAAGGTAATACGGATAAGTTGCTAACAAAATGTAAGTCTCTTGCACACTGTTTAATGGCTGCCGCTCGACCCAGATCATTTCTTCCCCTGAACAAGTCGGAGTCGCAGCTTACATTTATAAAAAGTTTGGATCGCGGCGACTGATTGATACACTCGAGTCCCTTGGATTTTGCGCCTCTTATGCTGAAGCCACCACGTTTGAGATTTCGGCGATAATGCGCCCTCCTTTGATTATTGATCGGAATTCGTTCTCGCAATTTATATTCGATAACGCTGATTTTAATTCCCAAACTCTTGATGGTTATCAAATGTTTCACGCAAGGGGAGGAATTCAATGTGTTACACCGAAAAGTGCTATCGCTCCAGATCAGTTCATCGCGCGAATGACGACAAAACCCTCTGCAGCAATTGTTGGAAATTTCGGTCACAATCTGTTGAAGTTTTTTGAAAAAAAGAATCAGCTTTATCGTAAATAAAATTTTTAAACCTAAATGGCATAAAACTAGTTTCTACCAAAATTTTACCCTCAAGCAGTGATTTGATATGGCTTTACGGCAAATATACTGGTCTAGTCTTACCTGGTTGGAGCAGTTTCATGGAAGAGGCCACTACATCTCTTCCATTTCAGCAGACATTTGTTGCATTTATAAATGCACCAGCGAGTGATTATGACACAATGTACACTTCTTTACTTTTTGCTTCAGAAAAGTGCCTTAAAATGGACCAAAAAACGTGCGTCATTGCGTTCAATCAGCCGCTCTACGTGAAAGCGCAATATATTCTCGCCAACTCTGGTCCAGATTCCAAGCTGAGTAACGTGGTCGTTAGACTTGGCGGTTTTCATTTGATGATGTCCTTTTTAGGTTCTGTCGGATATCTTATGACAGGAAGTGGCTTAAAAGAACTATTCCATACTGTTTATGCAATGAACTCCATTGATAAAATGATGGACGGCCACGCTAATTCCAGAGCACTCAGGGCTCATTTTTTGGCGTACCTTGCTCTGTCTAAGATTATCATGTCCTCTATTGATTTCCCTGTTGATTTGAAGGATGGTTTAGATGAAATTTTACGGAATTTGGACAAATCCTCTGTTTTATCGATTGAAGGTAATGAGTATTACTGCAAGCTAAAAGAAAAATTTGAAGAAAGTTTGTCAAAATTGGATATTTTTTCATTAAGTATCGTGACGTTTTTCCTCCTGTTTCAGAAGCTGATAAAAGTGATTCTAGCTCAGAAACTGAAGCCTTTGATGAGCCTGGTCCTGCTGTAAAACGACACCGGAGGAACTAACCTAATAGTGAAAAATTAGGTTAAGTGAAAGACTTGAAATAAACCTTGCAACTTTCAATTTGAAATGTTTTCATCATTTCTTTCTCGCAAATTTTTGTAAATTGTTAAGTGTTTTTAGATTTTTCTGGCTTCCTCTAATCAATTTATAGTGATCATAAGTTGTTTTTTTTTTACTTAACAAAAATAAAATAGTTGTGAAAATACTCGTTTTTGGCGCAATTTCTTCAAAAATTGCGGTATTTCCGGCAGGAAATTTTCGTGATATTTAATGTTTATGCTCATCTTTTTTGTGTTTCTGCTTCTACAGATTTTCTTCTCCTTCTGAGTCTTCTGATTCCTCCTTTTCTGGTTCTAGTCGAGTATATACATCTGCATGTATTTGTGAAATGCGTGGCCGCATTGTGTCATGATGTGGAGTGTTTGTGCTCCTCTTTTTGTATTTTTGCTTCCACAAATCTTCTTCTTCTTCTATGTACTCTGATTCCTCGGTTTCTGGTTCTGATAGGATATATATCGCTGTGATTTCTTTCTTTTTTCTCCTCGCTTTTCTTTCCCAGTATGCTTGGTCCTTTCCTAGTTTGTTCATAATCCTATCGGTTGTTGTTTTCCACATGTAACCTGGTCTCCCTGTTTTTAGTGTAGAATTTAATGTAGAATTTTTCACTTATCAACGAGCGTAATTTTGACCTGAAAACCTCATTTGATAATTTACTTAAGAAAAATATTATGAAATCGGATTTACAACACTATATTGTGACACCCACAACGCCAAAAAATATGCAATACCACAAAACACACTCCTATTAAACTAGACACCAACAAAAAGTCAAGATCAACAACACTTCTCTCCCCTCTATTCCCCTCCCCTTTTGATCCGCTCTACCGCATCACACCAAAAACATTGCACCTAGCTCTGGATCATATACAAAACCAATCACCACTCACAAAATTGTCAATCGCACGTCCCGAGGTATGCATCAGCTCTCAAACACCCATCACTCACCTAACTCAAAACTGTATCCTTCGCACCCTGTATCCAGACCAAGTGATGGCACACAAAAAGGGTTGTTATGTTTTCTCCTTCCAACGATGGCCCAGCGCTCCACACAGACAGTTCCCGTCGCCGTCGATCCCTCGCAGCAGTAGCCGATGTGTCCTCGCTCCCACGCTTCGCAGTGGATACATCATTCTTGTGCTTTCCTCAGTCCCACCAGAGCCGCACCAGAAGTATAAACAATTTGTGTGTTTCCATAGCATGGATGAGGCTTTCCAAATTCCAATGGCACCGAAACCAAGCCAATGGACACCAATTCCATCCAAATTCCCATTATATTCTTAAATTGATTCAATTCCACATGGTGCACTGTCACCCTGATGAGGCACGCCCCTGGCCAGATTGTGGCTTGTGGCTTTAAGTAGACTGTAATTTGGTGCTAATTTAAAAATAATTGAGTCCTACCTTTTTGCTGCCTTTTTGTCGCTTCTGTTGCTCCACCCCTAGAAAGGAAAAGGAAAGAATGCAAGGATTAGGGAAGGGGCACCTCAAGCACAAAATTTGCACTAACTCAAAATTATTATAATATTTAAAATACTATTCGACACTAGTTATTAAAATTTTGATTAATTAGAAACCGGTATTAATCTACGGCAACTTCACTTTCTCTACAGCGCGAAAAAACGTTCCTGCTCACCGCGTGGTTTTCTTTCAATTCATATTCTAACTAGAGGCCGCTACTCGCTCTTTGGATTATAGTTACAGCAAGCGGCAACACAAAATACAAATTTTTGAAACATTTGAAACGGCCTAAACGCATATGCAAATTTGCTAGAAAGAATTGTTTATTGACTTATTTTTAAGTTATTACACTTGAAAACGAGCATAATTTCGACCTGAAGACCCTCACTTGATATTTTACCTAAGAGAATATTATGACCATATAAGTACTTTTGATTATTACGGGTTCAGTTTATATTAAATTCGCCTGAGTATTTTTAATAATTATGAAAAAAGATTATTTGAAGGTTAACAAAAGAAATTTATATGACAGATCAAATTCATTTGAATATTTTTATAATGGTTAAAAAGATAATTTACAGATTTACAGAGGGATATCATACCATGCTTTAATTTATTGCCATAAACTTGTTGACAAATGTCGACTCTTCAAGGGTGATGGGCCTAAACACTTCAAAGGTTATAAATATACTTGTCTGGGAAGGAAATGACAGAGGAGGTACTTATCTTATCAAAACGCGTCAAAAACTTTAATAGCAGCTCTATGTAGCAATAATTTCACTAGTTCGCTTCAAGATGACAAGCAAGAAACACGGTGTTCTTGCTACGCTGCAACGGTGATATTGGCAACTCAAAGAAGAAAACAAAGGTTTTGGGTGAGACCATCTGTTAAGGCGAGAAATAAGTACAGCGGTAGTGACTTCTTAAACTTTTTAAACGATTTAAATCTAGACGATAGAGCAGAAGACCCATCATTGTGTTAAATTCGCTGTGATGGGAATTTTAAAAATTTTTTACGAATGACCAGTGCCGATTTCGAATATTTAATTGGGATGATTCAACACAATATTGGAAAGAAAGACGCAATTATATTTATTCGCGAAAAATAAGCTGTTACCTTAAGATTTTTTGCTTTGGTGTTCTTACCAGAGCTCAAGCTATTTGTTTAAAATTTCTAAATCTGGTATTTCACTGTTGATTCCAACTGTCTGTAAAGCCTCGATTGAGGCTTACATCAAGATAAGTGTAACAAGTTTATTATTTCAAAATTGATTACAGAATAGAAATGCTAGACCTTTTTAAAAAGTTTCTAACTATACTTTGCACATACCGGTCTACAAAGTTTCAAAAACTAAATTACTGTTATCGTCATCTTGGTTACTGTATTAGCTGTCTCCAGTGAAATGTGGTTCTACAAGAGTGTGTGGTGTACAAGGAGTAGAAGCTGTACTTGACCGAGACTCTGAGGAAACAGCTTCGTTGCAACTATTTAGTTCAAGCTCATATAAAATTTGGTTTATTCTATACTTAGCAATTGCTTAGTCAAATTTTGATATTAAGTTTCATATCTGACAAGCCACGTGTACAGCAAACGCGTCAAATGTCGCTTGTCGTCCAAATTGACTAATAACTTTTTCATAACATTATATGCATCTTCAGCCATTTGCTCATTTTTCCTTTTTTTTTGTAAGGTTTTTTGGGTAGTGACGGTTTAACAGTTGGTAGTGGCCCTGATTGAGCAGTTTCGTCAGTTACATCTGAAATGTCTGCCGGTACTTCTGCATTCTGATGTTTCTTGAAAATATGCATAACTTAACATAACATAAAAAATAATATTAGTTAACTGTAGATGCCAACATCTGAAGAAGAATGAAAGAGGGTAGCGATTCAGTACAACCGTACGTGGAATTTTCCACATTGTATGGGTAGTATAGATGGGAAACATGTGATGATTCAGGCTCCTGTCAATAGTGATAGTGGTTTCATTAACTACAAAGGTTTCTTTAGCATTGTGTTTTTGCTATCGTGGATGCGCATTACTCTTTTGCGTATGTTACGGTAGATCGCAAAGGAAGAATTTCGGATGGAGGAGAGTTTAAACAAATAACGTTCAAAAAGATTATGGAGGAATCAACAGTATCAAAGCCACGTACGTTGCATGGCGGAAAGTACCCAGCTCTATTTTTTATGATTGCCGATGACGCATTCCCCTGGTAGCCGTGGATTATGAAGCTTTACCCTAGCACGCACGATAAGGAGACTGACAAACGGGTATTCAACTATCGTTTAAAGAGAAAGGAGAGTGGAAGAGAACAGATTTAGGATACTATCAGTGATTTTCAGGATTCTGCGAAAACCAATGTTATATGTTATAGGGGCCTAGGAAAGCAGAAAACATGACCCAGTTAGTACCTGGAATATTACTTCCCAAGGAAAACGTCAGTGTTTGCTCGAGAGAAAAGAATGAACTTAAACGAGTATTGAAGGATCTGTGTCTTGACAAAATGACTATGACTAAGCAATATATAAAACCATATCCACCTAAAAAAATACAACTAAACTATACAGGAAGTTATATTTAATTTACCTGATTATTTTGAGATTCTTCCAAACCTGTCTCGATCCAATTTCAGGGTCTCGTTTTGTCTCTCAGGAAATGTAACATATGTTAAAATAAATCCATTTTGGTAAATCCTCGTCAGCTCCAGAGCCACTTTTACTTTTCTTTGCGTTTCTCTGGTACTGTCCAATCAAACATCGTATTTTCTTCTCGACTTCAGTTCGCTCTACTTGCATTTCACGTGCAATTTCATTCCATGCATCTTATTTTCGGTTTCTCATTTTATATTCAAAGTGGGTTGCATCCCATAAAACAGGATGCTCTCGAAAGAGCTCCATAAGTTTTGTAACATCATCTTTGTTCCACTCATATTCACTCAACATTTTTTCCATTCTACATACTCTTGTAAACACACGGACCGCTACAACAACTCTCACTAATAACAAGAGGACGACTTAATAAGAGGATCGATCTCTGCTACAAACAGAAATGCGCCTCTAGCCCGGCTATATAGCGTAGTCATAACATTTTCTTTGATGTTTACTAGCCCGACGGATGCCTCTTTTCCAGCTATACCAGGTGGCTCAGCCGATAGGGACACTCTTGTAACTTTTGAATGGGCCAATCGATATTTTTAAAATTTGGTTCAGTGATACGGGATTAAATTTTCAATTATATGATGTAAAGAACCAAAATGGCGGACTTCCGGTCTCGATATAATTGACATGAAAATTAAATTTTTAAATGGGACAACCCGTATATTTTTGCATACTTGGATCCTGCTTGCCAAAATACATATGATCTGACTTTCAAATATTACTTTGATTTTCAAGAAATATAGGTTTTTTAATTTTAAGTTTTAATCATAGAATGCCGCAATTTTGCCAAAATTGCTAAAAATCGGTCTAAAAGCACCTTTAAAATATTATCTCTTCAGATACTGACATTAAACACGATTTATTCTTTATTAAGTTCAACAATATTGGTTTTTCAACGAAAACTCGTATGTTATTTAATTATATTTTGAAATTACGAAGAAAATGATATGCATAATGTCTACCTGCTCTTTGTACTAAATTTATAATCACAAGAAATAATTTTTTTTTAATATTTTTTGAAAATCAAAATAATATTTTAGAGTCAGATCATATGTATTTTGGCCGCAGGATCCAAATATGCAAAAATATATAGTTTATCTGATTTAAAATTTAATTTTCATGTAAAATCCATAGAAACCGGAATCGGCCATAAAAAAATTTATTCGCCCATTCAAAAGTTACAAGAGTGTTCCTATCGGCTGAGCCACCCGGTATAGCTCCTGAATTCGACTGTATTATCGAGCTATATAGCTGTTTTCGGGCGACACTTTGAAGAAATGTAGCAGAACTGTGTATCTTGGCTACAAAGGTGTTCTACTACATAATGTAAATGCGCCTTTAAACAATTTTCATGACGAAATTTTCGACAAAAAACGTATTTATTATCTTTTTGTTTAACCCGAAGTCATGCTACACTGAAACCGAGGCAAGAAATGCATGTTTTACTAAAAAATTTGTTTTGCAATATAATTTGAGGTTCTTTATGTACATTTATTTAATTCATATCAAATGTGTTTTTATCATTACTTTTTGTATATTCTTTATCCACTTTCGTTTATTGGCTTATTCACTTATTCGTTTTTTCGTTTACTCGCTAATTCTCTAATTCGTTTATTCATTTATTTACAATTATTGGCTAGATTTTTTTCTATGCAACTTTAACTGGACAGATATGAAGATACCCTAGCCCCCTGCATTAATTTCAGTAATCAATAAAATGGGTTTTAGTTACTCCCCACAGATAGATCCCGAGCACATATACCAACCGAAATAATCAACACATTATAAACCATTTTTTTAATCGTTTAATTTGTCTTAATATCCTCCAAGATCATGTAACAATACTCGTTGCGATTTGTTATTGAGGTATTTTAAAAAAATAATAATCTCGCAGGTTTCTATTTCTGACATTAATCATTTGCAAGTCAGAATTGTAGAGAAAATCTAAGGAATCAACAACACTCCCGTTTCATATTAAAAAACCGCTGCCCAAGGAATCACTACTTCCACATCCACATTTTCTATCCAAATCACTCATAACGAAAAAATTTTGAATGTGGAAATAATTATTTATGGAACTTTAGTAATATAATATTTGAAATCCTCTACCCCAAAAACCCATAAAACGATACCCCACATCGGTAGTGGGGCGGGGGTGGCGATAGGGGGTGGTAGTGGGGGGTGGATGAAGAAAAAAAATATTTTGAGGTTTCTGGTTCTTGTATACATACTAAATCACAATTTTTTTTCATCCCCTTTAATAATGGGGTGGGGGTGGTAATTGGGGGTGGCTAATGTCAAAAATTTTTTTGAGACCTTAGCTTCTCTTATATATACTAAATACCAATTTTATGGACTCTTACCTGCTTAATTTACCTATTTACCCCAAATTTACCCCCCAACCCTTCGACGGAACAAGATGAAAGTATAATCTAGTTCTAGATCTCGTTAAAGTACATATGTGTACCAAATTTCAAGTCAATATCTCAAACGGTTCCTGAGTAAACGTGCGCACAAAAAAAGTTACTGACAGGCAGACCGACAGAAAATTTTTTTCGCTCAAACTTAAAATCTCGACGTTTCATGATATTCTAAGCCTATTTGAACAATAAAAATTTTTAAAAATTTTTTTGTCGTTACTATACTTCCACTGGATGTGGAAGTAATTATTTCGATTTCCTAAAAGTGGGCTCGGAAGCGCTTCGAGCTGTGATGAATACTTTAGCACGTTTTGCAAAAAATTTGTTATACTATTATTAAATATAAATATTTTGCTTCAATAAGATTTTATTAATTTGCGTATGAACATGTAAAACAAGTAGAAGTTACAGTCAGACGCGGCCGACCGCAAATACCCATTTGATTGACAAATGGGGTCATTTAGTCAAATTTCATATTTCACTTTTTAGTAGTTTATGCGAAGTAACCCAACCAGCAAATATGTTTTATAATTCAAATGAATCGGTCATTTGAGAAACCATACAAGTCCACCATCTACCAAAAATGACATTTTTGCTGAAATGCATCGTGGAAGCCTAAACGCATTTTTTCATAGATAAACCACACATGTATCGTGTATAGTACGTAAGCAGTGCACGTTTAAAATAATGAATTCATTTTAAAACAACACAAGTCCGGACTTGTGTTGTTTCTGTATAGAACGCTGAATAGAATCTCATGAATTCTGCTGTTCAAATTCTTCACATTTCTCTATTATATCTCCAGAGTTATGTAGTTATGAGTTTACGGAGTTACTGGGTTATGTAGCAGAAACGTTTGCTGCTGGAGTGCTATAGGTATACTTGGTAACAAGATAACAAGGTTCCGAGGAGGGCAGAATTTAATTGATTCCCCAATCGAGAACCTCCTATTTTTTCATTGAATTCTCAGGGTTATGGGGTTATGAGGTTAGAAAATTTACCATTGAATAGCTGTGGTACCATAGGGTGCTTGCTTTTAAGATTCTAATGTCACAGTGATACGAATTCCCCTACTTAGAATCTCCATGTTTCTCATTGGATCTGCAGAGTTAAGAGGTTACGGGGTTATGGGATGCTGAGGTTATGGGTTTGTATGATACTCAAGCACAAGGATCCGAGGTCACAATCTCATTAACTCCCCAGTCAAGATTATCCACTGTTTTCATCGGATTCCCAGGGTTATGGGGCTAAGAAGTTATGATGTTAAGAAGTTATGGGGTTTTATGGTTTCTTTGAGTTATATGATCAATATTAAAGTACCACAATGTTATTAGGTTGAAGTTTTAAAGTTGAATCACTTTTGGAGTTTGATTTAAATGAGCTGAGTAAGCAGTATTACGATACAACACTTTTTTGGTGTAATAAAAAACCTGACATGCTGGGGCAAAACAAAGGTCAGATTCGTGTTCAGCGACTCAATATACAAGGGATAGGTATGGTCAGTACCTCAGCACAGACCACAATTTCTTTTTTTCTGGGCTTGTATAATCAATAGTAACTCTTTTTTATTTTTGAATATTGAGAGTCGCTGGAAAAATCACACAAGTCCAGAGAGTCACTAGAGAAACCACACAAGTCCAATTTTTCTCTTGGAAAATCCCAGGTGGGTTTTACCAAAATGTGTATCTGGATATAGTATTCTGATCTACAATTGTCTACATTAAATGAATTATGTTTTTGTTCTATGTGATTACTTGAAATGGTGAATCTGGAAAATTTTTCTTAATTTTCTCAGTTCTACTTTTTAAGGACTAGTATCGTTTCTCAAATGACCGATTCAAATGTTATACGATTATTTTGTCTTATTGTTATTTTACTAATGCTTCTAAAATGCTAATTGATTGTATTAGAGTTGCAGAAAACACTATCCCAACTGAATTGTTTTATAAATTTATCATCAAAACGTTATTACAGCAAAATTATAAAATATCTTATAAAGCAGTTAATAAATTATTTTAGAAACGTTTCCGTGACCAAGCTATAATACATTTCAGCTTATAAAACTGTTATGTTTGTATCTGTTTAGCTCGCGTAGATTCTAATGTCTTCTAATAAACCACAAAATATTATATGTATTTGAATGTATCTTTATTTTACATTGCCTGTCATATCTTGACATGCATAAACTCCTATATATATATTACTATTATTTCTAATCAATAGTTGCATATATAACAATCCTCCTTACTAAATTAAAACAAATGAACTATTTCAATTTTACAATAATGCATATACAAAAATATAAGTTTATAAACCAAATCTCATAGGTGGTTTTCTAACTCTATTTGATCGCCTTAATGGTAGTTCTTGACTTTTAGTAGGTGTTTCTAATTTTTTTGGTATAGGTGGTTCATCGTTTATTTCTGGTTCCGAGATATTCTGTGCGGTATCTCCTGAAGAAGTTCCAGCCGTGTTCAGACTTTCCAGGTGTGGATTGTCATTGTTCTCTCTGTTCATAGTAATTGAAGGTATATAAATTACTTCGTTGTCAATACGTGGCTCCACTGATGTGCTTCTCATTTGATAAATGTGTCTCCTCCAAACAACTCCATTTACCAATATTTTGTAATGTAATTTTCCTTCACGCTCTATTACCTTTCCATTACACCACTTTTCATCCTTATTATGATAATTTCGGGCCAATACTTTACTTCCAATATCAAATTCTCGAATTTTATTTAAATTAACAGGATTTTGGTGTTCACGCATTCCACAATAATGTTTGGTCTTATCAAATCGATTCGTGTACGAATATTTCTTTTGAGCATTAATTCTGCTGAACTTCGACCTGTGGTTGCGTGTATCCTCTTCCTCTGTTGCATTAAGAACAAGCATATTTTATATTCTATATCGCCTTGATCTGACGTCATACATCTAATGCTTCTTTTTACGGTTTGCACATATCTTTCTGCTTGTCCATTAGTCGCTGCATGGTATGGTGCACTAAACTTGTGATGTATACCATTCAGATTTACAAACGTCTTGAACTCTTCGCTGATGAATTGTGCTCCGTTATCTGTTACTATAGTTATTGGTAAACCAAATCTTGCAAATATTTTTCTGAGTTCTCTAATGGTAGTTGTTGACGTTATTTTCTTCATAGGTACTACCTCTAGCCATTTTGAATGAGCATCAACCACTATTAAAAAGTACTGTTCCATAAATGGTCCTGCAAAATCTATATGGATGCGTTGCCATGGTTGACTAGGAAATTCCCATGGATGTAAAATAACTTTTGCCTCTTCTTTTTGTAACTTAGAACAACTAGTACAACTTTTAACTTTCTCCTCAATGCATTTATCAATATTCTTCCACCAACAGTAACTACGTGCAAGTCTTTTCATTTTAACCATGCCTATATGGGCACTATGTAGTTCTGCTAATATGATGTGCTGTAAGGATTTTGGAATTACCACTCTTATTCCTCGTAGAATACATCCATTCTCAATAGTCAGTTCATTTTCCTTTCCAGCAAAATCTGTTCCCTTTAAACTATTTCCTGTCTGTAACAACATATAAAGTTTCTTCAATTCTGCATCTTCTTTTGTAGCTTTACTAATTTGTTTTGCTGTCACTGGTAACATTTCAATTTGTCTTAATTGAAATAGTGAATACTCGTCACAATTACCTTGCATCTCTGTTGCATTTAACGGAAATCTAGAAAAATAATCAGCATTACTATTTTCTGTTGTTTTCCTGTAGACAATATCATAATCAAATCCAGATAGAAATTGAGCATAATGTAACATTCGTGTCGCTGTCATAGCTGGTATATTCTTCTGTGGATTAAATATTGTCGTGAGTGGTCTGTGATCTGTTATCAATGTAAACTTTCTTCCATAGCAAAACTGGAAAAATTTATGTAACGACCAAAATATAGCTGTAGCTTCCTTATCAATCTGACTGTATGATTTTTCACTTTTAGTCAATGACTTTGAAGCAAATGCGATTGGTCGTTCAACTCCCTCGATCCTGTGAGATAAAACACTTCCAAGTCCGTGCGGTGAAGCGTCTACCGCCAAGATGAGTGGATATTCAGGATTGTACGGTACTAAAACTCGATCACTTGCAACTTCTTTTTTAATCTGTTCCATAGCTCTACTCTGCGCAGTCGTCCATTTAAAATCAATACCTTGCTGTAGTAAATCATGTAATGGTCTTAATGTCATTGACATATTTGGAATAAATCTGTGATAATAGTTTACAAAACCTAAAAGTGTTCGTAGTTCATTTACATTTTTTGGGTATGGAGCTTCCATCACCGCCTTTATTTTGTCATCACTTTTATGTAATCCATTTCTGTCAATGGTATGTCCCAAATAATTTACTGACATTTTCAAAAATTCACATTTCCCTTTATTTAGCCTTAAACCATATTCTCTAAACTTTAGGAAAACCTGTTTCAATCGGTAAATCATTTCATTTAAATTTTTACCCTGGATTATGACATCATCAAAGAAATAAGTTGTTCCATCTAAATTCCCCAACATCTGATCCATAAATCGTCCCCAAATGCTAGGTGCTGTCTTGACTCCAAACATTAACCTGTTGACCTTGTACATTCCTTTGTGAGTGCATATTGTCTGCAAAGCTGCGCTTTTATCTGTCATCTCCATGTGCAAATATGCTTTCCTGATATCTAATTTACAAAATAATTTACCGCCATTCAATTTTGCAACGATTTCTTCAATTCTTTTAATAGGATATTTGTCATCTTGTAAATGTTTATTCAAAGTAACTTTGTAGTCTGCACAAATTCGTACAGATTTATCTGCTTTAACTATCGGAACAATAGGTGTTCCCCACTCTGCATGAGCTACCTTTTCGATAATGCCGTCATCTTCCAGTCTATCTAATTCATTTCCAACTTTGTCAACTATAGCAAAAGGTACTGGTCTCGGCTTTACAAAAATGGGCATTATATTATTTTTAAGACGTAATTCACCTTTGTAATTAGATATTTTTCCAATTCCAGGTTGAAATAAATCTTGAAATGCGTCCAACAATCTGTTTAATTCGTTCTGCTGGTCTACTGTCTCCAATTTCTTAATTTCCTTCCAATCAATATGAATTTTCCTTAGCCACTCGCGTCCAAAAACGGCATCAACTTTCATTGGTAATACATAAATATCATCATAAATTTTCTGATTTTTATATACAACCTCTACTGTAGCAACTCCTTCTGGTTCAATAATCTGTCCCGTATATGTTCGTAACTTAACATGTGTCTGTCTCAATTCCTTATTTGGGCATAAAGCTCTAAATTCCTTTATCCCAATTGACGTAACTGCTGCACCTGTGTCTAATTCAAATGAATGTTGTTTTCCATCTATGAAAAGTTGTAACATAAATTTATCATTCTTTGAATTATTTGAAATATTATAAATTTCATGCATCTGTTCCCTGTTTTCAAGTTCACTGTCACCGTATTCAATCTGCTTTGTTCCTGCTATTTTTGAATTTGAGTTTCTGTCATATTTCCTCGACCTTACTGTTCCATTTCTACATACTTTCGATATATGACCTGTCCTTCCACATTTGTGACAATTGACATTTTTAAAATTACATTTAAAACTCATATGATTTCCGTCACCGCATCTGTAACATTTTCCTTTTAATTTTCCCTGGGTGTCATTGTTATTGTACGTTTTTGGCGTATGCTGATTGCTAATGCTGTTTGTATTATTTCTCTTCATTGCGGATTTCAATTGATTCATACCTTTCCCTTCTGTACCTTGAATTTGTTTACTTTCTATTTTTGCAGATTCAATAGCTAATGCTAATTCATATGCTTCTTTTAATGTCAATTTATTCTGCTGTAATAACTTTTCTCTAGTTCTATTATCTCTCAAACCACGAATAAATTGCGATCTTAGATGGGTGTTAATAGTTGAAACATTACAACTTGTACATTTAAAATTACAATATGTGGTTAATTTCTTGAGCTCAGTAAAGAATGTTGCTATCGATTCTCCTTCACTTTGTATACGTAATAGAAATTTATGTTGTTCTGAAATTTCATTTGGTACGGGGTCTAGATGATCTTTTAATAACTTAATTAAATCAATATACCTCTTTGTTTTGGGTAAATCTGGTGCTGTGAGACTTGTTAGTAGCTGATAATATTTTGTTCCAATGCAGTTTATTAATATTTGTACCTTTTTGTTATCTATTTCTTCCGCTGTTCCTGTTAGATTTTTCAATAATATGAAATTTTCTAAACGTTCCACATATGTTGTAAATGTTTCCTGTATATCATCATATGGTTGTAGTTGTATGCCTCCAATTATGTTTCCATTATTACTGTTACCTCCACTTTGAATTACTCGAATTAATTGTGCAATAAGTTCCTCGGCGCTTGCTGTCATTTTTTTTTTATGTCACACTGTTAGTTTTATACTTTTACATAACCTTTAGATTTCTCGTCGCCACTGTTATGTTTGTATCTGTTTAGCTCGCGTAGATTCTAATGTCTTCTAATAAACCACAAAATATTATATGTATTTGAATGTATCTTTATTTTACATTGCCTGTCATATCTTGACATGCATAAACTCCTATATATATATTACTATTATTTCTAATCAATAGTTGCATATATAACAGTTTTCACTCCTCCCGGTGTTGTTGGGTGGAGTGAACGCCTGTTTGGAGCCTTCCGGTTCCCTCGTTATTCCCGGGACAAGTCCCAAGAACAACGTGATAACCAGAAGAACCCCGGCTCTCGGCTAGCTTCTTATTTAGAGATAAACGTGAGTTCTCTTACCTTGGCTCGACCTTGTGGCTCTTATTTAACTTAGGGGAAATTGCACTACACACCTTTTTATTTGACACCTGTCACACAATTCGTGTCTGGTAAAAGGAGGGCTTAAAAATGAATTTAATCCGGGGCGCCACCTGCAGCCTTAATAGTGATTACTGACCCCCTTTTACCAGGACGAAAACTCCTACAGGTAAATTTAGAAAGGAATAATTTTTGATTCAGAAAAAAAATAAAGATTGAAATAAATTGTGAGATAAAATTTATTTTAAAAGTATTCTGGTTGATGTTAAAATTTATGTGAGCAAATTTACATAACCAATAATGTAGAAAAAAAAGGATTATAGCAAATTCAAATGTTCATCAAGGTTACGATCTAAAATAATTATAACTAATAAAATGTTCCAAATTTCAACAGAGATGAAATGATAAACTAAATTATATAGCAATGTACAGCAATGAAATAAGAACGAAATTTATGCTAATCAAGGACCTCATGGCCTGCATAAAAATATATGTAACATCAAGTGGATGTTAAAAATTCACCAACAAAATTTAACACTACACAAAACTCTCACCGTGTCCTAAGGTGTGTCGTTAGACCTGGTGGACCACGTCGTCGTCTCGATGCTTACAGCTTGAAGGCGTTGGCAAGAAATTTCGACCTGTGCTTGATTGTCGATATAGTTCGGCTTAGTAGTGTAAATTTATTTTTATGAAAATGGATCTCTAGGAAATGAAGTGAAGTTTAATCGGCTTCTTTACGATAGGAAAAGTTTCCCTCCTGACACGTGCTCCGTGTGGAAGAATTTACCAAATGAATCCAAGGATTTCTTTTTAGATAGAAAAACTAAATTCTCCTCATGGATTGAATCCCAAATAAAAATTTTAATTACTTTTACTTAGTAATTTTCTTACTTATTTTTTTACTTTAATTTATACTTTACTTTATACTTTACTTAAGAGTTTTCTTTACTTTACTTAATTAAGCTGCCAGAACTATAACGCCATCATAAGAAAGAAGGAAACCAAAATTAGATTTTACAAATACTCACATGGTCAATTGAACAAAAAAATATATAGCACAGAAGGTGCCTATACGTTATAAAAGAATAATAATAAAACTAATTTACCTCAAAATCTATTGATGCACTAGGTAATTGACGATACAACAGAGTTAGACAAAGTCTGGGAGATATCGCAATTGAGTCGCACAACTTTCATTGACAGTTCAGAATAGTAAAATGAATACCAATTAAGTTTCAATTACAAGGAAAGCTAATATGGTTTAAAAAACAACAGTTCTGTCAAGCGGTTTACGCCATCTGGATTTTGGTAGTATTATTAATATTTAAAGTAATAGATTAGTAATGAAAACTAATGTATTGATTGACCTCGAGTAAATGTAGATGCTTAAAGAAATCTATGGTAACCTTGTTTCTTAATTAGTACAGTAAATATTTAAAAAGAGGGTGCTGTATTGTAGAAATATTCAAGTATATAAAATGAGAAGTTTCGTGATGTGTTTTACAGTAGTTCTTATTATTAAATGAACGGTAAAATTTTGTAACCTACTGAGTGATACTCAAAATATGGTCGGAAATAAAATAGGATTTTTGACTACGGCAAAAATTGTAATAGGTATGTTACAAAACTAAATAATTTTATAGCGCATTTTTAGTAATGTTCGGCGGTATTTTCAGCACCGTTATAAATATATATTAGAATTATATTATAATTGTTTCCTATTGTCTTGTAAAACGGTTATATTAAAGCACTATTTGGGACAGTTTTGCTATTGAATGTAAATTGTTGTTCCAGAGTCTGCTACATAATTATTTTAATGCGTTTTGGTCTACTGCAATATGGCAACGGCAAGTAAAGTAGTTACAAAATAAAATTTTATTAAAGATTTTTTGGATTGGAGACACAAATTTTACGTAAAAAAAGTTTTAACCAATTTGATCAAATATTTTTTCACTTGTTATTTTTAGGTCCTGCGCCTTCGCCAAAATTTCTCAAATTTTATTTTTTTCTGCGCTATTTTTTATTAAAACAAAAAATCTTTCTAGTGCAAAATATTCTAAAGAACTATTAGAAAGCATCACAATATAGAACGTATGAAAAAAAATCATGAATTCGGAAATTCTTTAACTTGACCGCTTGTACATTTTTTGAGCTGTATCTCGGAAACTAAATGTGGGATCGAGTTGGGCCCATGAGAACTCTTAATCACAAAGTGAAATCAATTACCAATTTTAGTAGCTTAAACTGAAATAAGAAGAGCTATTTTTAATCTCTCGTTAATAATTCAAAAGTTACTAATCTTGATAAATAGTAAATTAAAAACGTATTAAACTAATAGTGGAGTAAACGTAGTCAAAAAAGAGTAATTGTTTCGGAATAATTTGTAACTGCATAAAAATTCATAAAAACTTTTTAAATGTGTTCTAAATAAGTTTAAGTTCAAAGTCTACCGGTTGGTATTGTACGCTAAATCTCTATTTGTTTATTAATAACAAAAAACTGCGAAATTAGTTGTTAAATGAAACATCTCGAAAATTAATCGAGGAAAAATCATGAAAATCAGGTACTAGGGGTTTTTGGGTATGCTGAATACGAATTTCTTAATCGCCTTATTTATATTAATGTCCTGGCGAAGTTTAGCCGTAGGCTATTCTACCACTCAACCAGGACGGACACACACACATAGACAATATCACAACACCCATTCCCTGCGACATTGCCATCTGCCGCAGCTGAGACTCGAACTCAGGAGAGGAGAGCGACTAGATTGTGTTGTCTCTCACACAACGGCAATCTAGTTCACTGCTACCATCTCGACAACACATGAAAAACGCCACTACACATCCATACCCTAGCCAGGATTCGAACCTGGGACCCCGTGGTCGCAAGCTTAACACCTTAAGCACTGCGCCACCGAGCCAGTGATATCAGATTTGCAAAATTCAGAATGGCGGATACAAAATGGCCGACAGAAACGTATTAAGAGTGCGAAATTCGCCATAAAAATGAGCATTGATGAGTTTTTACGGGTTTTCGGGTATGCTGATGACGAATCTGATGTTAAATTCATAAAAATTGTGTAGATAAATCTAAAATGTTTAATATAAATAAATACAATGTACTATAAAAATACTTTTATTATAAACTACAGTGAAAAAAATTATTTTAACTATAATATATGATACATACGGTTTTTCAATCAAGAATATAATATAAAAAAGACTTTATTTATGAACATACAGTGATTGTCCGATAATTGATTTTTAAATACAAACACCTTGAACGAAAAGGGCAGATAAAACTTTTTAAAATTCTAAATCTTCTGATTGTACTTGCTGCAGTTCGTCGCTTTCTTCGTGTAAGTCGTCGATGTCTTGGCAGGGAGAATAATTTGTACAACTGTTGCCACTACATGCGGAGCATGCCATAGTGCAAAAAGACCAGATTTTCTACACTCACATGCTGATCCGCAACCTTTCTTGCAGCTACAGAATATCATATTAAGTTTGTCGTCTGATGCAGGTCGTTGACTCATTGGTATAGGTACTAAATTACCATTGACTTTCTTCCAACCCCAGCTTTCTGCATGTAAATGCTTACCCATCCACGTTTGCATCTGCAAATACACTCTTTTACAGTGCTGCTCCAAGGCATCTTCTGTGGGTGGTAATGAAGACAGCTTCACACTGTTTATTTTTCCGGAAGTACCTTTCACGAAGCAATGATACCGAAATGAGTTTAAGTCAGCTACATGTTTGCTTGCACCATACAAAGCCAATACGCACGTAATGCCAGACTGCAAAAGAATTTCTGGACTTTGATGATCCTCAGCGAAACTTTCGGCGGCTTTTATTAAATCTACTTGATTTCCAAAATTTTTTAAAATCTTTACTTTGCTCCGGTTGAAAAATGCCAATGTACTGTCACAACCTGTGAAACTGTGAATGAATAAAATGTGTTTTTGGGAATTTTGAAAATTTTCTAACAAATTTTTCGAATGGAACCATTTATCCTCAGTTTTTCCTTTTCCCAACTTTTTAAAATATATACTTTTTAAGGTGGGTATATAGCCGCAAGAAAAACTAACACATCAATATCTTCAGACACAATAACGGCTTCACGCAGTTGATTAATTGCCGTTGTTACAATCATTCGGTCGGCATCATCAGGTGCTTGGGGGACGACCACATTATTGGTAATTAATTTTTTTGTCAATACATCAATAAACCTCTTTTTATTATTTTCGTTGCCTAAAAATTTGTCTTGAGGATGGATGATTTCATCATTAAAAATTATTGTTGGAGAAGTTTTGTTTATAGCTCTACGATTTCTTTCTACCGATTTAATACTACACGAATCGTACCCATCAAATACAACAATAACGTCACTACTGAAATTTATTTTCTTCGGTTCGAATTTGGTAGTTGTTATTATATCTTGTTGTATTCTCGAATTTTTCAATAATTTACAATTTTTTTTTTAAATATTGATTTAGTCAAATACATTAATTTCACAGTATTGTTTATCAACTTAAACACGTCATAATAGTCACCATTTATGCATGTGTAATATTTAGTAGAATTATTAGTTGTGATAAACTTAATTTTTTATTTGAAATATTTTTCGAGATTAGTACCTTCTAACACCTCTATGCATTCAAATAAAAATAATCTTTTTTTTAAGTTATTACACTTTTAGTAGTGTTAAATTTTCGAATTTTTTTCTTCTAAAACGTATATAAAATAAATCATTGGGGCTTTTAGTACACATCTTTACCTTCAAATTGATCACTTATAAAGTGCCGATATCACGATATTAAGCTTTGATATTGACGATTGAAATTTGGTGTCAACAGCGGAAAACGTCTTTTTCGGAAAAGTACTAAGTTTAAAGGTCTGAATTTCCAAAAAAATTTTTAATTTTTTTGGCTGAATAGGTATTTTAGATAATCCCTAATAATAAATGTGCTATCCAAGTTTTTTTTTTTTCTTTTTTAAATAAGTTTTTCCTTTTACAATGATTTTTACTAAATAATCGTTACAATGGTCCGCTTTCAAGCTACATGTGATAATTAAAGTAATTAAGAAATTATTTAAAAACATGTAATACTTCGAGGAAATGATACTTTTTTATCTCCTATTGGTTTCATATCATTTGCTTTTTGCAATCAAAAGTTATAGCCACTTACTTACAGCGCGCGCGCTACCGCAGCCTATTCCAACATCAGCGGGCGGTCGGCGCAGCGTCACTTAGGACCTTAGTTAACAAATTTCTATTCGCTCCAATTTAATGCGCAAAATACATGTCATATGTTTCTTTCGTAAAATTTCCCATTCTTTCGAATGGCGCTATCAGTTTTTTTCGTACAAATAAAATTTAAAAAGTTATTCGCAAAAATCCGTATTTTTGCACTTAAATTGTTAAATAAAAATAGGACGCGTACACTTGAGGTAGACTTTTCACTACGTTATTCTAGCATACTTGAAGAATAATGTTCACCAAAGTCCACCTACCCAAATTTTTCCTAAGTGGAAATCTTCGTTTACTCCACTATAATAGTGTACCAGCATCCAGCATGTACTTAAAAGGTGCGCATATTAATTGAAAAAGTTATTGAAAACTGAAAGTTTTTCCAATTTTAGTAGCTTGAAACTAGATGAAGAAATTCTTAAGTTATTTTTAATCTCTAATTATTAATTTTAAGCTGCAAATGTAAATAATAATTATAGACCTTCCTATAACCTGTCAACAAACAAGATTAATAGATCAATAGTACAGTGAAAATTACAGCCCATAGTACCTAATCAACATAAAAATTAGTTCGTCCTTGAAACTTTGGTTGTTAGTGCTACTCGACATGTAGTTTAAGAATCCAAAGAATTCCCAAAAATCGGAGGGGTGGAAATGAGGTTTTTGAGGGGAGGGAGGTGGGAGAAATTTTTGAAAGTGTGGGGAGTCGTTTCCTATGTTTTTGCATGCTGAATCGAATGAAAGCAAAATAAGGTCGCTAGGATCAACCCTTAACGAATGAAAATGGTTGTAATAGTGGAAAAATGAGAAAAATATAGGTGGAGTTGAGTGTTCCCTTTTCAAACACAAGTAACGTTGTTGTTTCGCTAGCAACTGGAATAACTGGAAATGAATCCATTAATTATCATCTAGCAAAAGAGGTTGGTACACAACGATTAAAGCAGCTTGCGAATAAGGAGTTCAGAGAAATTAAATTGAAACGATGTGACAACGTGAAGTTTCTTGCAACAGTTAACTCGTCTCTTAAAATTAAAAAGAAAGTTGATTTTGTATCAAAGGATGCTAGAAAAGATGAAGACCTGTCCACGTTCTTTAAATACGAAATAACGCCATTCCCATTGTCATTGTTCACCAGCAGTGGGATGCGGAAGAACGTCAAGTCGTATGAAGATTTTGAATGTGTCGACGACAGCAGGATGGACAGCGACAGAAATTACGTCATTGATGGTGGGATATGAAGAAAAAAAATCAAAGATATTCAGATGCCTGTGAAACATATTTCACTTACATGAAACACCATTATGAATCCGCTATTGTTGTTTTCGATGGATATGATGATCATGACAGTATCAAGAGATCCGAATATCTACACAGGTACAAAAATTCTGCTCCTCAATTCCACATATCAGAGTACACCCCCATCTATTCCAACCAAGACAAATTTCTTTCCAATGTGGAAAATAAAAGGCAATTGATCGAGCTGCTTAAAAAATTGAGGACAGCAACATTGAGGTAAGACAGTCCAGTGGAGATGCTGACGTACTAATAGTCCAAACAGCCATAGGAAAACACGGCTCAGCCATTGTTTGTCAGGATACTGATATTTTAGTATTGTTGACTACTTTGACTCCTTTGAATCAAGAAACATTTTTACTCAAACCAAAAATTGGACGTACGAAGAAGAAACTTTTTTCATCAGTAAGCCTTCAGAACCAACATATGCACATCAACACGTACAGGGTTATTCATTATATTTAGGCCACCCTTTATAATTGTTATTATTGGAGATAAAAAAAAAGTTTCAGACAAAAGTTGTACGGCTGTAACTGAATCCCTTTAATAAGTTAATTGAAATACAGTGGCGTGCAGAAATTGAGAGGTAGAAGAAGCAATCATATTTTTTAAATAGAACACCCTGTATATTGTTGAATTTTTGAATTATTCCTTTTTTTCTGATTTCAAAAATATGATATATGACAGTCTGATGATCTATGATCTTTAACAGTTTTCGAGTTATTGAACATTGAAAATCGTATTTAAGCTATTTATTATACGAACGGAAATTACAATTATTAAAGTAGTCTATGAAAATGACAAGAATTTTGTTATTATATGAAACGCCGACAGATTTAATAACAGATTACTTGTCATTTTCATAGACTACTTTGATAATTGTAATTTCCGTTCGTATAATAAATAGCTTAAATACGATTTTCAATGTTCAATAACTCGAAAACGGTTAAAGATAGGGCCATCATATATCATATTTTTGAAATCAGAAAAAAAAAAGAATAATTCAAAAATTCAGCAATACCTATACATGATGTTCCATTTAAAAAAATATTATTGCTTCTTGTACCCCTTAATTTCTGCACGCCACTGTGCTTCCATTAACTTATTATTAGTTACAGCCCTACAACTTTCGTTCGAAACTTTTTTTTCTATCTCCAATAATAACGATAATAAAGGGTGGCCTAAATATAATCAATAACCCTGTACATCTTACTCGCTCACTCTCTTAGTGGCTGCGACACCACAAGTGCAATTTGTGGAAAAGGGAAAAAGAACCAACATCATCAGGCTGCTTGCGACGGAACCTGGATTGCGCCGCACCATACACGTATTCCAAACAGCTACATCAACTCACAGTAAAGTAGAAAAAGCCGGAGAGACTCTTTGTATATTTATATGGCTCCAAAAATGGGAAACATACGTTAGATGAACTACGGTAAGTAATGTTCCAGAGATCACTCACTAAAAATGTAGCAAAGCTGGAATCACTTCCTTCTTCATCAGCAAGTGCTGCACAACATTCATATCGTACCTTACCCTAAGTACAGTTGTGGCTCGGGAATAAACTGGATCCACAACAGTGGGATTGGGTTCATCGTGGCAATGATTTGCACCAAATCACGACAACCCTTGACGTTGCTCCAGAGGCCATCCTTAAGTTGATTCCCTGTGCCTGCAAGGGAAATTGCTCAACTTCTCAGTGCTAATGTGTAAAAAGCGGTGTGGAATGCTCAGTTTTGTGCAAAATTTGTGAAGGGGGGCCTGCATGAACGGTTGTACCGAAATTGCAGTTTCGTCAGACGTGTTACCCATATCAACAGAGGCCTTTGATGAAGATTCAGACTTTGATGACGTCACTAGCGAAGAGTATAACATATTCGATGAATAAAATACTTATTACCAAGTACTACATACTTCATATACAAATTTTGTAAGTACTACATTAATACTGTACATCTTTTTTCCTTTTTAATAAAATCTCTTGCGTTTTATCGTATTTTTATTATTAGAATCATTTTTTATTCGTTAATGGTTGATCCTATCATTCGATTCAGCATGCAAAATAACATAGAAAACGACTTCCCACACCTCCACTTTCAAAAAAGTACATTTTCAAAAATTTTTCACCCCTTCCCCCCCCCCCCCCCCCCCAAAAAAAACTCATTTCCACCCCTCCAATTTTTGGGGACTCTTTGGATTCTTAAACTACATGTCGAATAGGAGTTATAACCAAATTTTTATGAACATACTGATTTTTATGTAGTTCAAACCATGTTTTTACTGTATTACAATCCAACATTTCTATGTACTTAGTACACAGCCTACTAACTAATATAACCTAACTTAATCTAGCTGCCATTCTTATATTTATTTTTTCATTTAATTTAGGAGTAAAATTTTCTGGCCGTATCCCCACGTGCTTTAATTAATTACCGGACATTTTTCAAGCACCAAGGAGATTACTAGTGAAAATTTTCATAAAATGAGTAAGGGTGTTAAAATGAAAACTTAACATGCAATTTAACGGCAATAGTTACAATAAATTATAGTTTTTATTAAAATGTTTGTGATTCTGGCTACAGTAATTTTTCTTCACTTATAAGTTGTAACAAAAATACAAAATAATCAATGTCAATCAATCAACAAGACTTTATTTATAATTAAAAGTACAGGTGTGCCTAGTCCGAACCTGAGCCGGAGCCAACCTGACAACCACGATGCGCGGCACCGTAGTGGGTGTAAGGTTGGGCGGAGCAGATCTGGTTCGGCTAAGAACGGTAATTCAGGTGGGGAGTTGTAACTCCTATTCGCCGAGCGAATTTAAAAACAACAATGCCTTAAAACTATGCTGCCCATAAGAGCCTAAAACTAATTAATGTATATTTTAAAAATTCTCGCACTGTGCACGCACAAAAAACACTAAAGAAATTTTGGTTACTGTCACGGAAAAACAAAACGAAAAAACCCGTTCGAAGTAATTCTCCACCCTGGTAGTCTTCCTGCCTCCAGGAAAGTAGAGGAAGTTAACAGTTGTAGGTTTTAAAAGTTCAAGGGATGAATTTTGGAACAAAAGAGGAGAAAAAGAACAAAAAAGATAAACCAATGAACAAACAGAAAGGGAATAGAGAGGGGGTTAAGATTATAAATTTGATAGGTGAGGATAAAGATAGAGTAAAGGTAGATTATAGTAGTGAAGAAGTTGGCTAAGGTGGAAGTTGCCTGAAAATAGGCAACGTCTGGTATGGTAATGGGTGTTTAAAATTAAATAGAATTGCATTATGCTGTCTGATGTGTGTTATGTTGTGGGTTAGCGGAATATCGCCCAGTTTGAATTCGTAGAATTTTTGTGAAATCTGTTGAACGTAGTCCGCTAGTGGAGTTATGTCATTACAGCGGGCGTACAGATCTCTGAGTGTATGTCCGAATCAGAAATGAGGCGCATAAATTTGTGCTCTAGAACACGAAATTGTCTCATTGTCGTGGCCGGGAAGCTGCACCACACCGGCGCCGCGTATGTGATGGCCGGCCTGATCACCATCGTGTATAACACTTTTTTATTAGTCCTGTTCAGTCAGCTACGCCTGGCCAGAAGCGGATACAGACTTCTGGACATGGAGTAGACTTTCCGTATAGTCTCGTTGATGTAAGTGTTGTACGTCAGTCTCTTGTCCAGATTAACCCCAAGGTACTTCACGCATCGTTTAATAGTAATTTGGCGACCCCCGACCGAAATAGGCGTTAAAATGCGGTTCTCAGTGAACCGGCGCGTGGAGAGTATAGATTCTGACTTTTCGGCATTGATCCGAATCTTCCACTTGTTGTAATACGCCGTGGCCCGAGCCATGTGCGCCTTCAGCAGCATATTCGCCACCTGAGCGTTGTGCGAGTGTGCGTACATGGCCGTGTCGTCGGCGTACTTGGCAAGTTTTGTATTCGGAAACTCCGGAAAGTCAGAGACGTATAAGTTATATAGCTTAGATGACAGGCACGACCCCTGGGGGACACCCGCACGAATGTCCAGCCACGTTGATAGTTTATTATGCACCCTAACCTGCAGCGATCTACCTGTCAGGAAAGAGAGAATGAGTTTCGTTATGAGTATGGGAAAGTCCAGTGCGTTCAGTTTGTGTAGAAGACCCGGGATCCATACGGTATTGAAGGCTTTCTCGATATCGAGGAGCACCATGACGGTGCTCTTCCCGAGGTTGCATTGTACCTTGACGTCATTAACGATCCTGACAACCTGCTGCACAGTGCCCCTGCACCGCCTGAAGCCGAACTGGCACTCATCGTCGATGTCAAGTTCATCCTGAGCAGAGTTTAGTCTGATCAGGATGATCTTCTCCACCAACTTGGAGATCGCCGACAGTAACGAGATCGGTCGATAACTGCCGGCGAGCTTCGCGTTCTTGTTCGGCTTTAGGATTGGCACGACCACGGCGCATTTCCACTGGCTAGGCCAGTGTTGCAGTCGCAGGATCGCGTTGACAATGTACGTCAATTGCACAATGCTTTTGTTATAGTGGTTCATTTAAGATATGACCCTGCCACAAGTCCGTCACATCTAAGATACATTATTTTATAAATATTTTGTAGGAATCGCTTACAGTTGAATTATCTTAAAATGCTTGTTATTAACACAAAAGTATTTTATAGAGGGAAGCCATTTCGAGTTCGTAAATATAGAGACATAAAAAGTTTAAAAATCACATTTTTATTAATATTTATGGCAGTTAATATGTGCAAATTTGTGTTAAATTTCATTACAAAAAAGTTTTAAAATATGAAATCAATTTTTATAAAATTCCAAAAATTATTAGAAACCTTCAGTAAACATAAGGGGCACTTAAAATTCATCAGAAATACATGGCATAATTCACAGTAAAATTTCCTTCGCATCAAAGATTGCAGGCTGTATGGGTTAACATGTCTCTAAAATAATTATTAAGTAAGTTCTTATCCACTATTCAGTAAAATCACTGAAAGCTTGGTATATTATATAGAAATTAGCGTATTATATATTTGTAAGTATAAGTATGCCACTTTTTGAATATATTTAAGAAATCGTTTTATTTTATTGGTGTTTTATAGCAAGAATAACAAACAGTGAAGTATGTGCTTTATAACACAATTAAATGAAGCTTCAATAAAACTGTTTTATAGTGGCGGTGCCGAATTTTCTTAGAGTCTGCGGAAATATTTATAACTATTATTTTTTAATGGTTGCAATAGGCTTTATAAAATATCAACAGTGACTGAATTATTTTATAAGATGGTGCCAATATTACATTTATAGCTGTCGTAATAACGTTTTTAAAGTGTTTCTGAGAGTAATGTTGTTTTCATTCCACATATTCACCATTAAGGAGAGAAGTTCTGAAAGAATTTGAAAAGCACTTGAAAATAGTGTTAATAAATAATTGTTGTAGTTAGTTTAAATACAAACTTTTCATGTATTAACTAATTGCTAAAACTGTGTATTTATATATTTTATTTCTTATATTTTTAAGTGAAAAAAGCAAAAGTCAAAACTAAAAAATAATTGCTTAGTAATAACAATAATATGATAGTGTTGCTAGGTAACACATTACAGTATCAGATACCGTAATATTCGCAGGTAACATATTACGGTATCAGATACTGCAATGTTCGATTTACCGGCCACAAATGAGTCCGGGAAATAGTCATTTACCGGACAGTATGAAATAAAATATATTTTATAAAAAAATAACAGTTTATACGCCTCTGGTGATCACTGTATGACGGATATGACCCAGTTTCAGTAAAGAGCATTCTACCATGACATTTTACAAATTATTCAAATTTGAACTAAGAATTTTAAGTCTAACTGAAACAACTTTCAATCAATTTGTAATAGTATTATTAAAAATACTTCAATAACATTTTAAAGTAAAATTTATATATCTCTCATTCTACGTAAAGTTATTTCGGACCTTGAGGGCACTGTACATTATACAGTTTATATCTTGTACATCCTCGTGTTTTTTGTGTGTTTAACCAGAAAAAGGTTTCTTTTACTAAGGAGTAACATTTTGTTCTAAAATTATAATAACCTAAAAATTTTATGTTTGTTGTTGATAGTGAAGGTAATTTTTGGTTAAATTATTAAAAATGGAAGCTTTCGACGAAATAAGCGATGATGAAACAGATATTTTGGAATTTTTGGAACACGAAAAACATAATTAGTTTTCTAATGTAGATAAAAGGCAAATATTAAAATCTATTGTATTGTATTGTAGAATTCGTTCAGCTTCTTTGACCCTGCAAGATATTGCATCATTTTTTTTTATTCTGCGATGTGTTTTTAATTATTTGCTATTTTAATTAATAACAACAGCTCTGATAATGAAAAATTGGGGCCTCTGCGTACCTTTGTTGGGGTTTCACTCATTTTCATAAAATAAAAATGTAACTATCGACCAGAAAATATTTTAATTATTGTTGCTCATTGCTGTCACTGTCAGGTGACTTTTAGACAAAAGCAAACAAATGCTCTTAACTTAGTAACAAAAGCTTAAAAAGCTAACAAACAGAAAATCATTAATTTTTCGGCCAATCACGATCAGCCTAGAGCTAACAACTCTGAAGAAAGCGTTACCAACCTCAGGTTATTCAAGGGTTTCCTAACCCACACATAAAATGTGGTGGATAAACGGATGCCAGTTTAACACTCACTTTGCCCCAAGGTTAAAGTTAGCCCAGGGCTAGCTAACACGCAAATTTAACCCTACATTGATAAACCGATCCTTAAAATAAAAATGCAACTATATCGACCATAAAGTATTTTAGTGTATAATATACACTAAAATACTTTATGGTCGATTGTTGTTGCTCGTTGATGTCACTCTCAGGTAACTTTTAGACAAAAGCAAACAAATGCTTTTAACTTAGTGGCAAAAACTTAAAAAGCTAACAAACAGAAAACCACTCATTTTTCTGCCAATCACGATCAACCTAGAGCTGGCAACTCTGCAGAAAGCGTTACCAACCTCAGGTTACCCAGATAGCATTTTTACATTCAGAGCATGTGCTCGGAATGTACTTTATGTACCCATGGAACTAAGAATGAATATTCATTTTGTATTCCATGTAGAAAATCTGAATGTTAGAGAGACGTACAGATGACCGCCTCTCGATATACGAGTAAGATTCCTACAACGTACACATAGACCAAAACGGAACTTGATATGAACCAGAAACGTATATTGATATACTGATAGATACATGAGGCATACAGGAGGAAGGTCCGTCCTACATTCACAATGTACACTGCATGTTCACGGTATATGAGTACTACCTTCGTAGGAATTAAACCGTAGGTGCCTGGTATGTTACACATGGATCATAAATCTATGATGCATGTATATTGTAGGAATGAACATTATGTATCAGTGGCAGCTACAAGTACTTCACTCATGCCAAGTATTTTCTTCAGAGTTTAATTATTATAATAATTTATTACTTATTGTAATCATTGATGAGTCGCTGCTTCATTCTGAATATGTTCAGTATGACGCAGTGACTCATCTATGATTACAGCAAATAATAAATTGTTATAATAATTAAACTCAAGAGAATACACGATATGAGTGAAGTACTTGCATATAATAAATCCAATATCTAATTTTAAAGTTTAATTGTTACAGTCAATTATTAGGTACTTATTCTAATTTTCCACATTTCACATTCCTTGTAAAGAATATTACGTAAGTAAATGTGGAATATATGCACAGAAAATTTGTTTTTACCATTAGTTTTCAACTAAAGTCAAATGTTTTATTCATCAAATTTAATTGAATGGAGCATACAAATGCTAAATAAACTTAAATAAAACTGTATTTGCTATAACAATACTTTACAATGGTCCAAGAATATATGTAAAAAAAAATAGTTTTACGTTAATATAATCTGTTAAAAACCATTTTAAAATGGATCAAACATTTATCACTCTAAAACATCAGCTTAAAAATCATATTTGACGTGTTATTTATGAAAAAATCTAATGATCATATTACATTACCTTAAAGTTTTATCTATTTCAAATCGTGTTTTAAATTGCCAAGAACAAAACATGATTTTATTTAGGAAGAGGTATAAATAAAACAGTTGTTACTTTAAATATATTTTTATTTTTTGTTACAAAAATGAATTGCAATAATAAAAAACAATTGTGACAAAAATTTCAATTGAGATTCTTTTTAACAAAAAAATTTTCTTTGCAACTTATGAACTGTCATATTTTACTATAACGAATTTTTTTGTCAATAAATAAAAAATAGTAAAAATTGGAGGGCTTACATTTTCAAAACCAGTGTCCAGGTGTTGCCGATGGTGATACTTGTAATTGCAAAAGTCCACTTTTCATTCTCAACACATCATCTGTGACTGATCCTACTGGCTGAATACTTTCTTTTGGCTTTTCCAATTTTTAGGAGAAGGTATTTCCTTCCTGTCCAGCGGAGGAGATACACGTGCTAGTCCAACTACAAAAGAAAATACATTGTATTATATTTGAATAGGTACTTACTTCTCTTTAAAAACTGGCCATGATAAAGTTGAAAAATATAAAAACATCTTACAAAGATCTTACAGAAAAAATAAAACTGATCAAACATAAATTAAACAAATTGATATTATCATAAAGGACACGGCAGGCACAAAATAAATGGAAAAGAAGGTAAAGTCAAATGGGCTGAAAATGTAGTATGTTGTACTTCATAATATCCTGATCAAAAGTTTTCATGGGCACAATATCTGAAACTCGCCAGTTTTTGAGATATGAAAGGTCAAAGATCAGGAATATCGGTACCCGCTGTCATAGTTGAGAGTATCATATTATGATGAGGATTTGTTTAATGTTGTTATTCTAATGTATTTGCACATATGAACCAAAGAGTTCTGACTACAGGAAATAAGCCGTTGATTTGCTGGACGGCGCGAGCATCCTTGTCCTTGTCGCACACCTCGTACCCTCTCCTTTGCTCTCAACTCTGTTTTACAAAGCAACACAGCCCCTCATGTACTGTGCGACAAAGAGAGAACGAACTGTGTGAGAAGGATGAGAATGCTCACACCGTTTGCGCGCTGTCTACTGCTCATACATTACAACTCTTTGATAGGAACACACTTTCACTCTCTCACGCACGCTAACCAACCCCCCCCACCCCCCCCACTACACACATACACACATACACACACATGCACACCCTCACTTTAAAGTAAGCATAGGAACTTAAAAAAAATCACCACCTCATTCATGAAACCTGCGGCATTTCCGGTCTTATGAATATGAATAACAACATTAAACAACTCGTCACATAATACTCTCAACTATGACATTAGTGGGTACCGATCTTCCTGATCTTTGACCTTTCAAACTGGCCATTTTCAGACATTCTACATTTTCAGCCCATTTGACTGTGCCCTTTTTTTCATTTGTTTTATGCGGTGTCCTTTACCTACAAAACATAGATATTTGTTTGGAATTCGGAAATATTTAATGCTTGTGATTTTAAATGTACCTGAAGTTTCGAACGTTCACTTGAATGAATTTTAGATGAAAAAGAAAAGTTAATAAAAACCACACATCGATTTAGGCATAAACACTTCATTGCCACATTTGCTGACAATAAATATCCACAATACTTAAGTTTTTACACCTAAATCAAAGTGTGGCTTTTATTAATTTTTCTTTTTCATACCTATGAAATTCGTTCAAGTGAACATTCGAAATTTTAGGTAAGTACTTGATTTTAAATGCCTACCAGAGTTATTAAAAGAACATATCTTCTTTCAACTTCTAGTATGGACAAAATTTCTTGGGAAGTCGACGGCTTCCAATATGTTCTTCGATATCATTATGTTCATCTGACAGGAGGAATAACGTGTTTTTTGTACATAGTCCTTTGATTTGTTTTTGTTCACTCTTACATCAGATATGATCTCTGCCCTTTTCAATCAATTGCAACTCTTCTATAATCCTCTGAAATAGGTATAAAGCAAATTACTACAAATAAACACCCATCACAACTCGTACGTTGTAATCAAATCCAATGATTGTGATTTAAATAAACAAAAGCTTCTTAATATTGAAATAGATCGAACCTACCTTCTTGAAAATAAGATTTAAACACCCCGTAAAGTGTCCACGTTTCTGGGGGGGGTTTTCTCCTGTTTTTCAATGATCAGTCAAATTGTTTTCGTTTGAATGGTGACCACCAAGCTTCCTTTTCGTGGACCGAGACCATTACAAAGACCACCTCAGTTTTTTTTCCAAAAAATCGATACCTACAAACGTCGTAATTATTATAACTAATATAGGTGGTATGCTTAGTATAATATGTACAAAGGGATACACATTAAACATTAAACTTTAGTGTCTAAATATAAAATATCTGCAAATGACAGCAAAACTATGTGGTAGTTATATTGTATACAATAATTGTAAAATACTTACTGCAATGCAATTAATGTATACTTGGACTAATTAATAAATCACGGGAAAACAAAAAACAAAACACAAAATGAAATCCATAGATTACATGAAATCAACATTTGACAGCAAAAGCATGACGTGTCTGCTAGAGTACGATGAGCATGCGCACTAATCTAAGGACCGTGGCGCGCATTTAAAAAATTCTACAAGGGGATTGTAATGACATGGAAAATGGAAATCTAAATATAAAAGATAAAATGTAATTAAATAGCCATTCTAAGTCTGAACTACCTGCTTAAGAAATGCCGATAGTTACCGAGATAGTTACTAATTAATTGAACACAGTACATAAATTAAAAACGGATTATTATTTAATATTTCATTCGCTATTATTTAATATTTCATATTCATTATTATTTAATATTCGATCATAAATCTAAAGTCTGGATTCAAATTTTAAAACATATTTCATATATACAATATTGACGAACGATTTAAAATTTATAAAACGTCATACACCACACAGGGGATGATTATAAATGTACTTAAACCAGATCTATATAGATAGAGAAACATCATAATTATTTTTGTAGGTAGGTAGATAGGTACTATAAAACTAGCATTTCTGTCTCATCAGTTGTGATGCAGGTTTATTTTTATTAGTTCAAAAATCGAACCAGCGTTCGAGTTAAAAGTGCTGAACTTTTGATGATATTACTATCGACGCGACGCTCGGGCGATGCAAATATTTCTACAAAAAATATACCTGTATTATACAGATAAAATCATTGACGAATGTCCATACGATGTACATGAACACATATACGAAGAACGTTCCCTGATACGTGTACACAGTATATGCGACTGTGAACATAAACTTTTCTGTATATTCCATTTATATCGTATGTATAATCATATTGTATATGTGAAAATATTATTTATATGGGAATGTTGAGGGAACATACATGGCAAGTACAAAATGCAATTAGAACATTGGGAATGCAAAATGTACATTCGTGGAATAATAAATGCTATCTGGGTATTCAAGGGTTTCCTAACCCACACATAAAATGTGGTGAATAAATGGATGCCAGTTTAACACTCACTTTGCCCCGAGGTTAAAGTTAGCCCAGGACTAGCTGACACGCAAATTTAACCCTACATTGATAAACCGGTCCTGAATATAACAATTTATATAAATCATGATAGTTTACATGCCCCTAGCGATCGCCTTGTGTGACGGATATGGCCCAATTTCTAGTATTCTACCAAGTGCTATGTGCCATATTTAAAAAAAAATAAGTCTAACGGAAGTTATCTTGTTTACAAGAAACAGTCTACACACACACTCATACATACTGAACACAGATTTTTCTATACACGATGAATTCAGCCCGTTATGAAACGGATTTCTCTACAAAAAGGTTTTTTCTACCATGATTTTTAAAAATAAATTCCCAGTTATAATATATCTATTTGATTAAATCACGCCGTTACAATAATAACTTAATATGACGCATTATATGGCAGCTTAATAAAAACCAATATACCTAAATCTTGCGGTACCATTGTCATAAACAACTTAACGCCGTCTTCTGTTTTTGAACTCCCATTATTTTCGTATTCTTCCTGTGAGTCAATTATTACACGCTAATATGGAATCATCCCGTATACCTCTTAATAATACCATGACCACCATAAAATAAACAGTTTTAAAAGAATTCCATAGCTGGCTTAAGTGTAATCGACATCTGGGATCCATAATCGAGTTTTAGTGGACACGACGTCAAGTGAGACTATGCAACTATCCCTGCGGTTTGGTAATACGGCTGTTGGTCTCAGGAGCATAAAGGCGATCCTGATTTATTATCTACTGTTTGGATACAGGACTAGCGGTTGACCAGACCCTCGATTGACTTCTTTTAACTTTTTATTATGATACATTACATTATTTTTACTGTCGATTTTGTAGTCATTGTCTTTCACGTCACATTATTTTTCTTTACTATTGTGCCTATTTGATTTAATCAAATATATGTATTTCAATGGGCAACAACTTTTAACAACCGCAAGTAGTAGCTATTTAGGCAACTAATAGTTAAAGTGGTACTTTTATTACCAGGCGTGAAGATTGTTCAACGAGGCGCAATCAGGTCTTGCTTAGAAACAATCTGTTAACTATTTAAATTATTGACATAGGCGTGTGAAATATGATCCATACATACCGAAATATATGTTTTTTTATAGTTGTATAAGGCTATAAAATTCTGAGCTAGATTTTTTAATTTACTTATTTAACTTCGGTCTATTTCCGCTACCAAAGTTCATCACAAACGCCGGGAGATGAGATGTTGAAAGTTTACTGAACCTCTTCCCTTTATAGTCCATACGAAAAAAAAGTATAAAACCCCAAAAGTGCAAGGGTAGCGACAAGACGTTTTCGAGGACGGCCAACACGATGGTGATACTCTCGCAAAAAACGTTGTTAGGCATGCGCGGACTTGTTAAATCGGTTTCTTTTTTGAAGAAACTCAATATGTCCCGTAAAATTTCGCAGCCAGACATTCAAACGACCCCCGGGGGTTGAAACCACCCCCTCCTTCAATACCGAAACATGCAAAAAATATCCAAACGTGCTGAAAATTGATTTCTACTCGTTTTCAAGGGCGGGGAACACGATGGTGATATTATCTAGCTTCCCACCCCTAGCCAACTTATAACCTAAATGCATAAACTACCCCCTTTTTCCATTTTTCGTTGTTAGGAAAGTGAGGACTTGTTGGATCGGGATTTTTTTGAGGAAACTCAATATGTCCTGTAAAATTTCGCAACCAGACATCCTGACGACCCTCCGAGGTTGAAACCACCCCCTCTCTCAATGCCGAAACATACAAAAAAAACATCCAAACGTACCGAAAATTGTTTTCTACACGTTTTCAAGGGCGGGGAACACGATGCTGATATTATTTAGCTTCCCACCCCTAACCAACTACCCCTAAATGTATATAACCACCACCCATTTTCTTCCATTTGTCGCATGCCTAACAACGAAGAATGGAAGAAAGGGGGTGGTTTTATGCATTGGGGGTGGGAAGATAAATAATATCAGTATCGTGTTCCCCGCCCTTGAAAAAATGTAGAAAACAATTTTCGGCGCGTTTGGATGTTTTTGCATGCTCCGGTATTGAGGAAGGGGGTGGTTTCAACCCCTGTGGGTCGTTTGGATGTCTGGTTGCGAAATTTTACAGGACATACTGAGTTTCCTCAAAAAAAAACCGATACAACATGTCCTCGCATGCCTAACAACGAAAAATGGAATAATAGGGGTGGTTTTATGCATTTAGGGGTAGTTGGTTAGAGGTGGGAAGATAAATAATATCAGCATCGTGTTTCCCGCCCTTGAAAACGTGTAGAAAACAATTTTCGGTGCGTTTGGATGTTTTTGTGTGCTCCAGTATTGAGGGAGGGGGGTGGTTTCAACTCTCGGGAGTCGTCATTAGGATGTCTGATTACGAAATTTTACAGGACATATTGAGTTTCCTCAAAAAAAAAAACGATACAAGTCCTCGCATGCCTAACAACGAGAAATGGAAGAAAATGGATGGTTTTTTGCGTTTAGAGGTAGTTCGAGAGAGGGGTAGGGACCGCGCGAGTATCACCATCGTGTAGGCCGTCCTGGAAAACGTGACATATTTTGTCGCTACCCTTGCACTTTTGGAGTTTTTGCAACTTTCGCATGGGCTATTAGAGAAGTAGGGATTTTCTACTTGCCTAACATCTAATAGACAAGGGACCGACTACTCTACATCCTCTCCGAAGGATGGTATATTAACTACTCAATCTTCCAACTAGGAATTGGCAGTGAAGGTTTCAGTAAGGAGAGGCTGCCCACAAGGAAGCGTCCCTGTGCTATGGAACCTCGTTCTCGACGGTCTACTCCGGGAACTTGGGAACGAGGATCTTTTTGCGCAAGGTTATGCAGATGACCCGGCAATTATCATCTCAAGAAAATTCCCTAATACACTTGCAAAGTGCCTTCTAGATCGTACAGAGATGGTGCAACGACCAGGGCCATAGAGTCAATCCCTGTAAGGAGGAACTGGTAATTTTCACTAGGAGATACAGGCTAGACGGTTTCGTTGAACCCGTACTCTATGACACCATTCTAACGATCTCCAGAACAGTGAAGTATCTGGGTGCCATCCTGGACTCTAAACTGACTTGGAAAACTAATAAGGAGAGGCAAACACAAAGGGTCACTACAAATTTTTGGGTATGTAGCAGGAACTTTGGTAGAACATGGGAATTAAGCCCCAGGGTACTATACCATACTGTTATAGTAAGACCAATGACCATTTATGCTTCTGTTGTTTGGTGGCCTGCCGTAACAGGCTATACATTTGACAGAAGCTTACACAACTCCAAAAGCTCACCTGTTTGAAAGTCACAGGAGCAATACGCACGATCCCCACGCCCCTTTACTAGAAAGTCTTTCTGGCCCTTATGCTCTTTTACTTGGTGATTGAGGCCGAGGCTCGGAAAGCGGCCTACAGGCTGAGGTGCAGTGGTCAGTGGATGATCGAAGGAAAACATTTTGGTCACACAAGGGCCCTCTCCGACGTGATAGGACTCACTCACTTCTGGAGGCTAAGAGTGATGATATGGTGCCTTCCCTCTCCTTCTCAGAACTCTTTGAGGTTATCTTCCCCAAAAGGCATGACTGGAACCCACTTGAGGACATACTGCCGATATCATCTGGTTCACAGATGGGTCAAGGTACGAGGAAAGTGCTGGAGCGGGGATATATGATGAAAGATCGAGGGTTAAACTTCCTTATGCCCTGGGTATATTCGCCACGGTATTCCAAACTGAGATCTTTGCTATTTTGATTTGCGCACATGAGAATATTCGAAGGAAATATTCTAACAAGCTGAACTGTTCAATTTGAGTTATGCACTCTACATTACAATAATTCTTAGCACTTATTCTCTCTCTCAGAGAATAAATACCCTACGCTTAACTAAACAACTTTAGCGGGGTATTGATCAATACAGTAGTGTTTTCTCTATTTTTACTCGTCGTGGTATTGGTCGAAGCGTACGCGAGAACTCTTTGCAGGGAAGACTTCTCAGAGGTTCTGGGCCAGTCTATATATTACAATATATATGGTTCCAACGCACTATTGTAATTCTTGGTTGTCTTGGTGGTTGTCGTTATCTGAAAGAAACTGCTGCCTAAGCAATCACTACTTTAACATCCAGATTTACTATCTAAGTCTCTTAAAACGAAAAAATAACAATAATATATTTGCACTCCACTATATGTGGAAATAATTGTTCATAAAACTTTAATAATATAATATTAGAAATCGTCTACCACACAAACTCATAAAACGACATGCCACCCGGTAGTGGGGGTGGTAGAGGGTAGAGGCCAATTTTATTTTTTTATCCCCTTTAATAATGGGGACGGGATGGTAATGGGGGTGGCACCCTCATGCAAAAGAAAAGTACCAGAATAATCGTGCGCACAAAAAAGATAAGGCAAAACGACAAACCGACAGACAGAATTTTTTTTTCTCCAACTTTAAATTTCGACGTTTCATAACATTCTAAACCTATTTGAAAAAAAAAATTACTCTACTACGTGAATGTGGAATATATGTTTACATTGTTTTCTAGATGAGACGCTCTAAAAACATATTTTATGTGACATAAATTATGAAATTGAAAATAAAGGTCAGTAAACACCAATAAATCACAATAAAGCGTCTGAAGGCACTTAACGGCAAAACTTAATACTAAAAACACGTTTTATGTATTTAATTATCTTATTCGTAAAATAGTCCCTCAAATACCACTCACGCAAATATTATCTACAGTGTCGTAAAGTGTTTGTTTTGGTACGGCAATAAGAGCAAGCGAGAGCGAAGCAAGCTATCATGTATAAATTCTCTTGAGTGGGCTTGTCACTGTTTACCTCTGCTAGAGTACTGGTAGACGTCTTTATTGTGGGCGGTTGGTTAATAGCGCAATGCCAAACGCATGACTTTCCGATTCTGTATAACTTGTCTATGTTTTTTTCTCCAGCTAAGGTACTAGAAATAATATAATAATTTATGCAAATCGTTAGTTTACTGTAAAATATTAAATCACTTGTGCTAAAACGCTCAGGATTTAAACAGATAATAAACTGTCACTTTACACTCTTTACATTACTAGGCAACAAAAAACTGTTATTGATAAAATTCTAAGCACTAGTGATGATATATATGATAAAGTATCCACATACAATGTAATATTTATCGCCTATCCTAATAGAATTTTTATTCACACACACGTTATCTACTTATGTTATATCTATATGAAGTTTTTTTCAAGTTATTCAGTAGTTTACATACGCTGTGATACTTGAGTTAATATATTGTCACGAAGCCAAATTATTTAAAAGTCGAAACAATTTAACTATGAAATATATCCGATAAACGTTTTTTGATGCCACATAAAAGCAAAAAGTTTTGTTGTAAGCTTCTCACCCAGGAAAAGTTTCTTTTAGATTTATTGTGTGAAATTTTATACTCTTGAAGAACGTATTTTTTTCACTTTACCTCAGATTGTTTGCACAGAACTAAAACAAAAGTTGTCAACGAATGTAATACGTGAAATGTTTGAAATTGTATCGAATAACGCAATGATTATTAAAAGAGGAAATATTTATTTCTGATAGCAAATACTTCAGTTTGAATATATTCGATGTTCACTGTCTTTTTCACTTTTATATATTACTACATATTTCACATTAATGTTTATAAGAAATCTTCAATATAAGCTTTAAAAAAATTGTAGTAAAAGTATTTACACAAAACTTTTCTGTCTGTTTGTCATTCTTTATTTATGAATTATTTTCTCTGTTGAATGACCACCCTATATATACATTTTTTTAAATTAAAATTATGCCAGGCATCCTTCTAGATAATTGTGCGAATTGGAGTCAAAATACTATTTACACAATAATTTCTTATTTAATAGTTTTTGGAGTGATCACCCATTTTTCATATTTTTCTTCCTTAACAACTGCCAAGAAAGAAAAATATGAAATATATAAATATGTTAATTACGTTAACTACATGCGAAATATTATCGTCCCCCTTCAGAGTTTTTAGTTATTTTCTTTTAGGGGAATTTATTGCGTATATTTTTTAAATATTTTTCTTCCTTGACAGTAGTGTACATGCAAAATGTTATATTTTATTATGTAATATTATCCACAGTCACATTTTTTCGCTACTTTTTTTAGGGTGACCTCAAAGTATATTTTTCAAATTTTTGTTCCTTGGCAGTTGCATAAACTGCATGCGAAATATTATCGTTCTCCTTCACATTTTTCATATTTTTTTTAGGATGACCACCCACTTCTCATATTTTTCCTTTTTTGGCAGTTGTGTTAACTACGTGCGAAATATTATTGTCCTCCGTCACATATTTTTATTAATTTTTTTAGGGTGATCACCCTGTATATTTTTCATTTTTTCTTTTGATAGTTGTGTTCATTATTTTATTGCCACCCTGTTTTCATATCTTTCTTACTTTGATAGTTGTGTTAACTACATGCGAAATGTTATTGTCCACAGTCACATATTTTTCACTATTTTTTTTAGGATGACCTCCCTGTATATTTTTCATATTTTTCTTCCTTGATAATTGAGTTAACTACATGCCAAATATTACTACACTCCGTCACATTTTCCATAATTATTTTTCACTGGAAGTCTATTGCAGTTCTTCGTTGGCAATGGCTTCAACTACCTACCAAATATTGTTCTTCTTCGTCGAACAGTCTTAGCGTCAACAGACAGACCGACTGACTGACTGACTGACTGACTGACTGACTGACTGACTGACTAACTGACTAACTGACTGGCTGATGGAATTGAATGTCTTTAATTTTCGTAATCCCTCTCCGAGGGTGATTTTTTCGCGATTACAATTCTTCCTCTCGTTAAGCGAGGGAAGTAAAAATTCACAGCTATACACTGTGACGAGGTCGTCGTTGAGTTTCTGTGGAGGTCACCCATCCAATTACTAACCACGACTAACGTTGCCTAATTTCTAATATCGAATAAGAGTATAGTCAAGACAGAGCTGCGCTCGTCCCTCGCTATAATATCATATTTTTTGTGACGCGATTAACTATACTTATGTAAAAAGTATGTCCAAATATTAACTCATTTGATTATTAAGTGTATAGCTTTATGAGAGCAAAATGTAGACAGTCTCCAATAGCGGGCTCTGGGACAAACAGAAAGCAAACAGAAAAGACAAAATTTGGGGTTCCAAGGTTATTCACCTTAGTCTCTCGTTTAAGCCAAATAAGAGAAACAACTCCTCACATTCAACCTCATCCGGATAACTGAAGATACCTTATGACGGATATGATGATAACCATAATTCATGTTACTAAAAGTCTTAGGCAGATAAGGAAACTATATCCTGCGAATTTTACGCGCAAAGAGTATCTAGTACCACTGCAACATTCTCCTAAAGCCTTCGGTTCACAAGTCGCTTGTCATAGACGCTTACAAGATTCGTCTTGCAGAGGCGATTCATGTACGCTTACATATCTATACATTAAACGTACAGCAAGCGGATTGAATTCGAAGTGCTCTTCTGTTTAGTTTATTTAGTCTAGTGGCGAAGAGGACACATTATTTTATCATTTTATTCGACATCTCAGATGAAGAAGACAACGAGGAAGGTTTTAAATGCATCCTTATATTGAAAGAAATATTAATAAAAATATTAATAAAAGATTATATATTGCTTGCGTGAATATTCAGATAACGAATAGTTATACAAACATTGATGTTTTTCCATGATTTCCACAAATGTATTTGTTGCATTTTTATTCATTTCACGAAGAAATAAACGATTATACGAAATAAATCCAGTCATACGGCCAGCGAATAATTGAACAGTACGCCTGTCGTCATGAAGCTTGCATGTTCAAACGAATACGCTACGCTGCTGCTTTGTGAGAATATATATGCATTTGAAAACACAGAGCGCTGCATACAGAATCGGAAAGCGTTGGTTTTGGGATGGCAATAAGAACAAGCGAGAGCGGCAAGCAAATGCGAAGCAAGCAATCATGTATAAATTCTCTTGACCCAAGTAGCACAAAGAGCTGTATTTTGGTCATCATATAATTAAATTAATTTGATATATATACATACAAACGTTTTGCAATTTCAAGGAGCACAATCGATGTTATTAAAACTTCTTAAAATATCGAATTAGTAAATCAAAACGTTATTTTATAGGTATAATTAATAATGTATTGAAAGTGAACGTAATGGCCGTCGTTCGGGTTCTTTTTGATTGATAGAAAACTTGGCGGCAAGTTGTCGTCATTTGGCATATGCTTTCGCTAATGATGCTAGAAATAAGCCAGAATATGATTGTAAAAGATCTAATAAACTTTTTTCGTCAAATGGCAAATTTAATATTGGCCAAACTATTACCAGAAAATTGGCTGAAGTGGTTAGCGAGTTTTCGCATCAAAATACGGCTAAACTATGAAAGACGTAACCTCTCTTTTTTACGTTTCTTTTAACAGCCCTTGTGTGGAACGGGTTAACGGGTTACTTTGCATTTTGGCCTTTATTTCTCCAACGTTTTTACATTTCCCTTCTCCAACCAAATTAAAATTTGTTACTAAGTTTCTGAAAATGTATTGCGTGGACGAAACCATCGAGGAGCAAATTTGCCTTAGTGCAGTTCCTTCAAGTTGGGTAGGTAGTAAATAGCCAACTGTACTGGTCAAATACAAAAACATATGTACATTTTTGACTAATCCGCAATCAAAGTCACACTCAAAATACTCCCAGCAACCGTGTACAATAAAAAGGAATAATATTAAAATGTTAATGATGGCTAGAGCCATAGAAAATGGAATGTCAGCATTCTTGGACACTGATGAAGAAGATAGATTGACACTTTCACTTTAATTAGTTTAATGCATAAGCTTTTGTAGACACAAGCATCAACGAAAACAAACCGTGAAAAGTGTTATGCCGCTATATAAGTACCTACTCTTAGAACTTACTTTTAGGCGACATTCCTTTTCCAATAATATGTGGAACTATGCTTATATTTTCTTTTACATTTCATTCTTATTTTTCTGTTGATTTAAAATTTATTTGCGTATGTATAAAGTTTTCAACATTATCAATACTTGTTTTTAGGTTATATTTTTATCTTCGTTTGGCCTCAATATAGATCTTGATGTGTACAAAATTACTTCTAAAATAGTCATTTAATAAAGATATTTTTTCATTATTGTTTTAGTCATAATTCGGTAATAACAGCTAAGAAAGCCGCCAGAATAAAGCCTAACTAATATAGTCATGTTTAGGCTAATTTCTTAGTAACAGTGTGGATATCAACACTATGTTAATAAAAAAAACTGTGTCAACATATTCTAGCCATTTTTATAACTAGAATGGCAATATTAGGACTTAACATTGTTGCTATTTAATTACTTGCTTATATATGACATCTTGAAAACGGCTTTATAACCAAACCTGTATGGCTACTTGTAATGACCAGTATATAGTTAAAAAGAGATCATGATGACTATTTCGTTTTTAAATTTTACGCTAAACTACGACTAAAATAAAATGACCAAAATATAACTAAACAAAAGCCGTTGAAACGTTTTAGTGGCTGCATTTTGGTTATCTCAGCTGAATAGCATATTTGTGCTACTTGGTGGGCGTGTCACTGTTTACCTCTGCTAGAGTACTGGTAGACGTCGTTAATGTGGGCGGTCGGTTAAATCGTTGAAACTAGTGCCATACCAAAACAAACACTTTCTGAATCTGTGTAAGCATACAGCTTATGATGTCGCATCTAATTCGTGTCTATGACGAGACGAGGCCTAAGATATGTAGGAACTCGTCAGAGAAAAGTACCAGAAAATCCTTTATCATTACAAATGGCAGTTAATGAGATGTCTCTTAGAGAACATCAGCGATGAAGAAAGTGTAGTCAGAAAGAAAAAATTGAAAAGCCAGAAGAGTACTTCTAGAATCTAAAGTGTGGAATCGTGGAATACATTGCACCAGGAAAAGGATTTACGCCGAAAGTCCGAAATTTGACCCCATTTCTTTAATGTTTGTTCACTTATTACCTCGAATTAGCTTACGTAATTTCTATGAATAAAAATTATAAACTAAAGTGTATTGTTCATCGGTGTGACCATTGCAATTGTAGTTTCATCAAGCGGCGGCTAGTGTAAGGTACGCACAAATCAAAGAAATTAAATTTTCCGTTCAAATCCACTCAGTGGCCGGCAAATTTTAATATCTATTCTGTATTCTGAGCCAAAACCGTTTTTACTCCTCTCGCTTACCGAAGGGAAGTATTATAATCGTGAAAAAATCTCCCTCTGAGATTTCTCCGAATTTTCACGTTTCACAGTATGCAGATTACGAAAATTAAAGCCATTTAACACCATAAGTCTGTCTTTCGGTCTGGTGTCTGTCTTTTGGCGCCATATCTACAAAACCATTTGACGGAAAAGAATAATACTTGGTAGGTAGTTGACGACTGGGATATACTTCCATTGAAAAATATATAGGGTTAATATAGGGCTAATAGCTAGCATCGCTCTAGCCATGCATTTGATGAAAAAAAAAACAAAGAATAATATGAAAAAAATTTAGAGGATAGTCACCCATACATCTGTCAATGAAGAAAAAATTTATTATATTCCCTAGAACGAACACAAAAATGTAAGGATATTTTAGGTCCATTTCGATCTAAAACAATACAAAATAAACCTGTAATAGTCCAATAACAATTGACATAAAAATATTGCAAGTTGAAAAAAAAATGTAACGGAATAAATGTTTGCATGTGCCTTAGTATTAGGATCCTAAATAATGTGTGAAAGTTCCTTAACGATTTGACTACCGCGGGGTCAATTACACTGTGTCAAAGGTCGTGAAAACAGTATTGTGCAAATATCTTGAAAACGGTGAACTTGTCAAAAAAAGAACATAATTTACTAATTTACAGCTGAGATAAGTTGCTACTAAAACGAATTCAGAAGATTTGTGTAGGAGAAACCATTTACGAGATATAGAATTCCAAAGAATCGAGAACGTAGTAGAGGTTGAGTAATAAAAAGTAAAAGAAGACCTGTGCTACACTCTCGATTCTTTGGAGCGCTATATCTCGTGAAAGGTTTCTTCTACAAAAATAGTTCGTTTTTGTAGCGAACTATCTCAGCTACAAATTAGTAAATTATGTTTTTTTTTTTCGAAAATTTCACCGTTTTCAAGATATTTACAAAATATACTGTTTTCCCTACCTTTGACCCTGTGTAATTGACCCCGCGGCGGTCAAATCGATAAGAAACTCTCACACATTATTAAGGTGTATGCAAAAATTCAGTCCGTTACATTTTTTTTCAAACTTTTTTCCTTGGACTATTAGTACAATAACTAGAGGTTTTAACTTCGGAATAATGTCATATTGAATGGATTTCGTTAATTTTTGGCAGTATAATAGTAAATGCTTCACAGAAAAGTTTCTATATTGTGCGGGGGTTGCTAATTTATAGGGGGTGGATGCCACCCACTCTCAGTGGGTGGCACTTAAAACGACTACAAAATTGCGACTTTAGCTTAAAAAAAAAAAGGTATTTCCAAACGGCTTTCATCAAGTATCTCGAAAAGTATTACTTTATCGAAAAAATGTTAAAGACCAATAACAGAAAGTACAAACTGGGAATTAATTATATTTTTTGTTTATTGATGTGGGATTAACAATTTCGGAGATATTTAGGTTTATATTTGGTATCCAAGTGTTTCGAAATTACCTTTAAAGTTCAAAATGCATTTTGTTCTAAAGCAAGTGCTTTAAATAAGCAACAAAATTTGAGTATCTAGGTAATACTACATTTTAACGAAAAACTACATTTGAGATCATGTTTTTAAATTATTGGCTAATTAGAGTAACAAAATGGCGACCTTTTTATATAAAAAAATATAAATAGGCATATTTTTCCATCATAATTAATTGTCTTCAATTGCGTAGGTGTCACAATTTCTGAGATATTTAACATTTAAGCTGCATTTTTCGTCTTATAAACGTTTGGACGCCATTTGTAAACTTTCATATCTCCGAAACTATTAAATCTCTATAAATAAAAAAACAAGCAAAATTCATTATCAGTTTATGAGCTTTATTTTTAGGGCACGTCTGACAGCATTTTTCAATAAAACTAATATTTATTGAGATATTTGGAAGAGGAAAAAAAATACGTTTTATCGAAAATACCTTTATAATTTAAATTGTACTTTTTTCTAAAGCAAGTGCTGTATACAAACCAAAAAATTTAAGCATCTACGTCATGCTATATATTAATGAGAAACAGTGGTTGAAATTCCTTTTTTTTTAATTACTGGCTAATTACATACAGTAACAAAATGGCGACGTTGTTAATAAAAAAATGTGTAGACGCACATTACTTCGGTCATAACTTCTTTATTTTTTATGCTACAGAAACAAATAAAAAGCAGTTAAAAGCTTAATTAATAACCTATTATTCTACTTATTAGCATCCTTGACGTGGGTGTCACAGTTTCTGAGATATTCAACTCTCACTCTAAATAATTATGTTATGAACACTTGGATGCCAAATGTACTTAAATATCTCCGAAATTATTAATCCCACATCAATAAACAAAAAATATAATTAATTCCCAGTTTCTACTTTATATAATTTCTCTGTAACATTTTTTCGATAAAGTAATACTTTTCGAGATACTTGACGAAAGCCGTTTGAAAATACCTTTTTTTTTAAGCTAAAATCGCAAATTTGAAGCTGTTCTAACTTAAAAACTATAAATTTATGTGAAAAATTGCATAGAACCTTTTATTCTTAAAATTTGATTCTACTTCAGCTCCAATAAATATATATTTTTTTAAGTGCCACCCCCTGAGTAGGGGTGGCATTCACCTCCTATAAATTAGCAAGCCCCCGTACAATATAGAACCTTTTCTGTGAAGCATTTACTATTATACTTCCAAAAATGAACGAAATCCGTTCAATATGACATTATTCCGAAGTTTTGCATATTTCTTACCTCTAGGTACTGTACTATATTACAGGTGGTTTATTTTGTATAGTTTTAGACCAAAATGGACCTAAAATATCCTTACAATTTTTTGTTCGCTCTAGGAAATATAATAAATGAATTAATTGAAATATTAGTAATACGTGCCTAATTTTAATAAAACTACAATTCGTCTTATTTTCGACGTCTTGACAGAAGTATTGTGAATGCATTATTCTAGTTAGTCTGCCTTTACTGTAGGGCACGTCTGACAGCATTACGCCAACTATCGTGGTTGTCTGTTAGGCGCACGGCCTCACCAAAGCTCTTTCCTATCAGCACCGGCCCAACGTTTTGAAGGCGTCTTCTTTGCCTCTTCTTTCTATTTTTTTTATTACCTTATGTATATTAACGTCTTGGAGGCCAATCACTGCAACATTGCCATCTGCCACGGATGAGACAGAACTTTGGGGAAATAACAGCGACTATACATAAGACTGGAAAGGAGGATAGTGGCGTGAGCACGTTATATGCGAAAAGGTGCTATTGGCGTTTAAATTTGGAGGGGGTGTAATTCAAAATAATTTTTTTCTACGACTGCTTTCGAAAACGATAAATAACGCATAGTAACCATGACTCGAAACTGTCCTTTTTTTTCACACAATGTGTGCAAAAATTCAAAAAACACAGTACTGGCATGTTTTTCACACAGTCCTGTCGAAAACAGAACTGATACGTTTTATTTGTATTTTTTTGAAGTAGGCTAGCCTATTCAGATTTATAGCAACCGACTTATTTAACAACTAAATATCACTTTGGTCTTCAAACCACATGACTTTTAAAAAAGTTTATTAAAAATAGTTTATCTGTTTACTTATGAAATTGTTTGTTTTCCTTGCAGTCGTAGAGAAAATATTGTAAACAACACATTTGAAAACATCTTTTCACATCTTATTCGACTTGTGGAACTCGCCTTAGGCTCGTTCCACCAAACTGTCTCACTCGTGTGAAGAGATTCGTTTTCGAAATTTGTTGTTTAAAATACTATTGCAAAGGCTTATCAAATCAACGTCGCTCAGTGACATGTGGAGCTTGACGCTGTTGACAGTTCAGTTAATCGCTATCTCCCTTTCCCGTCTAATGTATAACCGTGTTGTCTGCGTCAACTGCGGACGAACCCATTTCTACTTTCTTAGCAACACATTAAAAACGTCTTTAAATATTTTTACCCTAACCCGGGAACCCATGGTCCCAAGCCTAACAAGTGTGCAAGTATTGATTACCTTCTTGTTAGGCTTGTTTTGTTAGGAGATAATCGTGCTGTTTGTGCTATGGGTTATCGAGGGTATTCGTAAGATTTCCAATAATTTTTTTTTATTGTCTTAAAGAATTATCGAATTAAGTATCCTTGAAAATCCTCCTGATTTATGAACTCATAATAATTCCTTGTTTTATGATCCACATCACTGATTCTGGGAAATGTTTGTTTTAAATAACTGGAAGCACGTCCTTCTTTATTTGTGACCTTTAAAAAAATTTTCTTATGCCCATTTAGTCCTGGAGTTTTTCACGCAGGGCCTCCCTCTGGCTGTATACTGCTGTGATAGGACTCATACATTGTTACTCAGCCATAGCCTAGTGGCTCAGAGTAAAACAAAAACAGCAGCATCTCAACTAGAGCATGTTCAAAGATTGGCATGCCTCTGCGGTAGCTGCGAGGATCATACGGCGGCTTGTTTAGCTAGGCTCGCATATCACTATATTCCAGCGAAAACTAGTAGGGATTCTGCAAGCGGTAATAGAAATTATGAATGCAAACATCAGTGGTAAAACGTTGCGCATACTAACAGACAGCGGAGTGGCCCTGTTTGCCCTAAACGACTGTAGGACAGACTCTGGACTCGTTCTGCAAATTAGAAAAGCTAGCGCAAAATAACAGTATCCATCTCTGTTGGTTGAGAGGACACGATGGTGTAAGAGATCTGTATAGTTCCTAAGCTGCAATATCACTCTCGGATTCAGTCCATAATTCCCCGTTAAAGAACTATACACTCAAACTCATCGCAGACTATTGGAGTACCTACTCTCAACAGCTGCAGACAGCAGTATGGCTTTGACCACACACAGTCTTAAGCTGGGCAAACACTGTCTACAGATGTCCAGGTGTAATCTATTTATCTATTTATCTATGTCGGCTTACTAACGGGACATTGCAGGCTAAACAAACACCTTCATATACTGGGAGTTATAGACAACCCAAGTGTAGACTGCCGAACATGTGCTGTGTCACTCTGCTCTCTGCACCTGCTCCCTCAACGAACAGAGTATCCGTATTGGGGGCTTCCAGCACTCAAGTACATTACAAGTGTTGATTGATTTGAGGTGTTCGGTGGATATACCGCCACCTACGGGGCAAAATGGGCCCACCCATAATACTTGAGTGCGCGTGAGCACAATGTTACCTCCCTCTCAACAATCCAAATCCAGATCCATATGCCCATGTTTCTGTTTTATGTGGACTGGCGGCAATAGAATCTTCTGTAAGACAACTAGTGGAGTGTTACTAAAATTGTTTGTTCCGGATTCTCTGAACAGTCTTGACATCGATATTTTTTGTTTATAATGTGTTGTGTATGACAAAATGTTATATTTTATTTTAAATGCATTCTAGTATAAATAACGTGTAAAAATGGCAAGAGGCATAATTATTTTAGTATATAATTATTTTCTTGTAACTGCGGCCTGCTGCCTCGTATCACGAGTTTTAACACAATGTATTCGTCCTGCTGTACAATAAAGCCGCAACTAATTTTATTTCTTTTTTATTATTATTTTGGGGCTATTTTTTTTTTAAGACTATGTAAAATTAAACGTCTTATATATTTCGTTTAAAATAAAATATAATTATATTAGTATTTCAATATGGCTGAAGGAATTTCTCTTCTTTAGTATATAATTATTTTCTTTAATAAAGTTTATTTAGCTTTGAAAATTATTTAGCAGCTAATTACAAATATCAACTAAAACTCTTAAGTGAGATTATTCACTCGCCTCAGTTCTTTATCATTTTAAAATTAATTACCACGTCAAACACACTTTAATTAAGACAATCAACAAAGAAGGTAGCAAAATAAAATGAACAAGAACTACTGTCACTACCTTAATAAATATCTTTGTCGCCTTATGCGATTCATCAACTCACTGAATGCAAATTAAATTTCACTGAAATTTAATTGAAATTGTTCTTGTTACAGGAAACAAAGGCAGTCTAAATTTAAACCACCGATGGCTCACCATATCAATGTATTTAATAAGTTTCTGCCTAGGATTAGCTCCCATCTCTATAGGTAAGTTCACTTCTACAGTATTAGTTTGAAACTTTGATTTCAATAAAACAATATTTAACAGATTGCATTAGTCATACTCAGTTACATCAAATATTTTAAGAGAATATTTAAAACGAATATCATGCATAATCACTGCTTTGTTGAAAGTTACTACTTCTAGTACTTAAAGAATATTTTTTATAGGATTTCGCAAACAGCAGAAAGGATAATGTATGAAAAATCAAAAAACAGAATATATCTAAGAAAGGAATAATTTAAAATCTTTGTTGTCTTTTGATAAACTATTTCTGGTTATACTATATAAATTAAGAAATTATAAAATGAATTTATTTACAATATAACTATGTATTCAATCAATAATCTAATCATAATCTAATCAAAATATTAATGTTTAATCCTTTGTAATTCTCTGACAACCCACACCAGAGACATGGAGCTCTGAATTTATTTCCAAAAACACATCTTATTTCTTTTAATTCAACAGGATTCACCTCGAAAAGTTAAACTGTCATTCTACTTTTTCCAAACGCTTAGTCTTTGAGACGGTTTTCGTCCTTGTAATGAGCTCTTCAGAAAGACATAAAGGTACTCTCAAGAAATTTCCCGGGAAAATTCAGGTAAAGGTTGTTTACTGATGCGAAAAAATACAAAGCCTCGATTTTCTCAAAAACAGCTCTAATAGTTTTGCTCAATTTTTCTGCGATAATAGTAATTTACAAACCTAACATAACGATAGTTTACTGGTGCAAAAAGTTTGAAACTCTCAATTTCCTCGAAGACGTCTTTAGCGATTTTGTTACGAACCTAATAATGTACCAGTATTTGTTTTTCTCGAAAAATTCACATAAAAGTAATTTACTGATGAACAAGTATATTTAACTTGCGCGAAAATTTCGGCGTTGCCGATATTTTGTATTGCATTCACCTTATTGAATTACAAAAAAAAAATCTGCTCCAAGTACTAAACCTATCATGGCTTAAGTATTTTTTTGTGCTGAATCCGAATTTTCAATTTAAAAATTTTTCTACCGCGTAGATTTCGAGTAAACGTCAAAAAATTGTCAAAAAACGGTGTTTTGACGATAAAAACCGGGATTTACTCGAAATCTACGCGGTAAAAAATTTTTCAAATTGAAAATTTTCTACCGCGTAGATTTCAAATAAATTCCGATTTTTATCGTCAAAATACGGTTCTTTAAAAAAAAAACGGGATTTACTCGAAATCTACGCGGTAGAAATTTTTTTTAATTAAAAATTCGGATTCAGCACACAAAATACTTAAGGCATGGTAGGTTTAGTCCTTGGAGCAGATTTTTTTTTTTTTTGTAGACCTATGTTATTGTTATATATAGCGTGTCCCATTTTTAATGGCTCCCTCCATATCTCAGTTATTCAACCAAAATTTGAACCTTTCTGGTATTTTTTGAGTGTAATAGAACTTATTAATATTATTTTCCGAAAAGTCATATTAGACAATTTTTTTTGAAAAACTAATGCAATATTATTGATCAAAATGCTCTATATTCAAAATTGAACATTTTGATTTGATTTGATTTGATTGACTTTTTTCGAAAAACAATTTTTTTTTGCATTACGACATGAGTCCGTTTCCAAATTATTGTTTATTTATAGTTTCAAAAATGTAATTTTAAAATTCAAAAACCATAAATCAAAATATTATTTGATTTTGGATATGGAGGTTCTAAAGCATGCTGTTCAATAATATTGCATTAGTATTTCAATAAAAAAATGCCTAATAATATGACTTCTAGAAAAATCAATCCCTTTTTTTAAATAAAAATGCACACCAGTTACTGAAATAAGTTTTGCATTGCTACACAATTTAATACCAATCCAAATTGCTTATGTTTGTTGGATATTTTGCCACTGCAAAAAGATTTTAAAATTTTTGATGAGAGAAACCTCTGCGCCAAAAGAATTAGGAAGAGGGGTCATATTATTATATACCTTCAATTTTATTATTAGTGTATATTATTGTATCATATGTTTTTATTTAATATTTTTTTTAATTTTACCATCATATGTTTTCCTATCTTGTAATTAGAAATTCGTATCGTTGGATAATGTATTTAAATAAATGAATGTATGAATGAATGAGTGAATGAGTGAATGAGTGAATGAGTGAATGAGTGAATGAATGAATTAATTAATTAATTAATTAATCAATAAATAAATAAACAGAGAAACAAACAAGCAATCAAACAAACAAATAAACAAACAAACAGACATATAAATAAATGTGCTTTATATTTGTCTATTTCGTCATCAATTTTTCTTTTGCATTTCAACACCAATCGATTATTACAGCTCCACAAAAAAGCGTATTGTATCAGAAACCAAACCACTTATTTTGGCGCTCTGAATCCATATCTGAGGTCCAGATTAACTTCTATTTTGTAATTTTTTTGTATTTGTATTTTATCTGAAGTTTACTGCAATATCAAAAGCTTAGAGCTTTTGCAGTGTCTAAAAATAACTTTTAAGCTAACTTTAGGTTTTCTAAGGCCGACATGGGTATAAATAATCTAAAAAATAACTACTGTCTCAGCCTCGCATCGTACAAATATCCTGATTTTCTTATAGAAGATCTTAAACATTTTCAAAAACAGGATGGGTGAGGGCACAACGATGTACAATTTAAAATATTTTAAAACATTCATAGTGATCATTTAACCGTGACCAAAAGCAAAATCTAATTCAAAAGCGTGTGATCTGTCTTTTACTGCTTCGATTTATTCAGTTTGAATATAATATAAGGGAGACCATAAGTTGGAAGTTTATTTCAGACAGACAAATTTCGGCTCAGTTCCGAAATTTTTGCCTAGGGTAGCGAACGTCATCGTAATTTCGGTATACTTTCAGTCGAGTCAAATTTTTGCGTAGATACCAAAAATTTACTAGTAAATCAGGATCTTCACCGTCATCTACTACTTGAATAACTGAACATCCATGTTCTATAATTTCTTCAGCGATTAGATTAATTATTTTCTACTAGTTTCCTTTATTAGATTCACTTTCCTGTGAATGGCATTTCGGGTGTAAAATTAACAGAGGGAAAAATTGCATTTGATTCGTAAGTAAATACCCATCTTAACATTGAAAATGTTTTTAGTTTCCTATATGTGGCCTGAATTCGGGAAAAGTGCTTGTTGTATTTGCAGCATGACGTAAACAAGGTTACTATGAGGTTGCCTAGTAACGGCTGATTGCAGCATGACGTAGACAAGGTTACTAAAGCTATAGGTTGCCTGGTAACGGCTAAAAATTTAGGTTCATCATTTTCAATGTCCCTCCCGGGTTGCATCTTTGCGAAAGAATGTGAATTTTTTTTTACTTTACAGACTGTATTATTATGCAACGATTTAAACTTGAGTACTGAATAATAAAATCTCACTCGATAACTTAGTTAGAGTTATTTTATAAATTCCTTAGGTTTTATATTTATATTTAGGTAACCGTAAACAATTTGTTGATTTTTTTGATGTAAGATCTAAGGAATTGGAGGTGGACATCGGAGTTCCCCAAGGTAGTGTGCTGGGCCCTCTTCTGTTTATTTTATACACAAATTACTTAGATAATTACCTGTCTACATTCTTTTGTGCTTTTGCAGATGATATCTCAATCATTGCTAACGGTAAAGCCTTAACTGATGCAACACACTTATTGAACACTAACTTGCTCCCCATTTCGGAGTATTTTAAAAATAAAAAACTTGTGTTGAATCAAAATAAAACTTTTGTTTTGGGGTTTCATCCTATTGGATTACATTACACATTAAGTGTATATGTGAAAAATGATGGGAAATCGATTCAACAGGTGACGCCATTCAAATTATTAGGTATTAATATAGATCAATCTCTAGACTGGAAAACTCATGTAACTTATGTATGTGGTAAATGTGCAAGCAGCTGTTTCGCTTTGAAAAGATTACGAACCATTACAAACATAAGTACGGTAAAAACTTTTTATTTTTCTAACATTGAATCCCGTCTCCGATAATGGGATTACTATGTGGGGTAATTCAACATTGGCAAACAAAGTATTTGTGTTACAAAAAAGGGCCATACGTTGTATATTTGGAATTAAATATAGGGAATCTTGTAAAATGACATTCAAGCAACAAAAAATGTTTACTCTACCATGTTTATATATTTTTGAAATTTTGAAATTGGTAAAAAAGAACTTATCCAACTTTAATTCTTTAAATACACACCACAATTATCAAACTCGTCATGGTTCTAATTTGCAACATGAAATACACAGACTTGAATTATACAAATCTAATCCATATTATATAGACCCTTTGCTCTATAATAAATTTAGTCCAAATTTAAAAAATGTTGCCAGAATAAAAACATTCTTCGCAAAGTTAAAAGTATTTCTTACTTCAAATGCATTTTATTCTGTGGATGAATTTCTGAATTTATAATGTGTTAATTTATACTACACATTTACTGATACATATCTTTATTTTGCAATACTGCTTTACTGTTATCATATATTTTATTTATTTCTTTGATTTGATATCTTCTGTAATGATTTGGACTTGTCCTATATCATATATGTGATCTATTGGATGAACAAATGTATTATATTCTGTTCTATTCTATTTTTAGACATGTGGTAGAGTGACCCAAAGAGATAAAGATAATAATTAAGAGAATGCTCCTAATAACATTGAGAAAACAGTTGCAGCTCTCCCTTTTTAATAAATTTTACATTGTAATTCTTTCACAAAATAGAATATTTTCACATTTATTTTAATACAAATATTACCATTATATTCTAAATACAGGAAAGATACTTTCACATACAACTATAATTGGAAAACTTTTCCACGATTCTACAAAATTCTTAGCATCATTTTACGAAAGACTGGAAATTTAAATTGGAACTCAAAAGAATTATTGTGTAAACCTTCAGAGAAAGATAATGAATAAACTTTTAAAAGTTATAGAAAAATTTAATATGGAATAATTATTATGCTGTTCAGCACTGAATTTTGATTGTCTATCATTTTCCGTGTAGTTAATGTATTAGTCCGGGAGATATCAAATTTTAGGCCGATTTCATTATCATTCTCTTTAACAATATTCTACTATTTCTGTGTCATATATAGTAAAAATGGCTGTCTGCCAGGTACGCGCTATACAAGGCTAGACAGGAGTGCCTCAACTATACAAGAAAGGTGTCGTTGACTGAAATCAATGAAAATTTTTTTAAGAATAATTATAGACATCATGATATGCTGCCTTCATACTTACGGGACAAAATGCGTCTGCCACTTGAACAAGTATGTCAAAGAAATGAAGTAGTTTGACTTAAATCATTGATGTTGATGTTCTTATACTAACAATACGTTATAGTATAAAATATAAGAAAAAAACAATTTGCCAGTCTTCCAGAGACACTATTTTTTTACATAGATAACACGCTCCTGTCAAGCTTTGTCAAGCTGCTCGCATGACAGACTCGCCATTTACCAATTAAGAGAACATATACAGTAGTACGTCGGGTGGCTGACTCTATCGTTCACTAACCCAATACCGAGGTATAACCAAATAAAACCTATTTCATTTTATTCAGCGGGTTTTTTTACATAGGGAATCACTTTTGACGACACTCTCCATTGGTTGAGACTGAAGTTACAAGAAAAAAAACAAAAAAAAATGAAAACAACAAAATTGAAATTCAACCACGAATAACTTTCAAACGAAAAAAGATAAAATTATTTTTAGTTTTATAGTACAAACGATTCTCTTTAATTTGATGTATAATTTATTACAAAAATAATAACTTTAACATTAGAAAATTGATGTTAATTTAGATGGTACACAAATTGTCAATTTTTTTAAAAGCTCTAACTCGTTGTAACTCGCTTATATATTGAGCTATTCGAATACTTTTTTCACCAAAAATTGACAAATTTCATAGACTTCATTTTGTCTTAATTAATGCTGGGTCTAGCTCTGTAAATAAAAGCGGTAGAGCCTTTTAAACACAACGAAGCGCGCATAGCGACGGAGTCGCGAGGCTTCCCCTCTCGTTCCCGGTACATTCCGCGTTCGCCTTAAATCGCGCAAGGCTACAATCAACGGCCGTAACAAAAGCTTTAGAATAATCTTCCTTTATTGTAAAATGATAAAATTAACAATTTGTAGAGGCTCTGAACGATTAGTTGGATTTTTGTACATAACTATATTTTTGTTTTCATGTAAACTGGAAGGATTAACATCGGTTAAAAGTAGATAGACGATCTAAATATGCTTGTGTAAATAGGCCGTTCTTTTTTTTAAGTAATACTATTCCAAGTGGGATTCGTCTTCGTTTTGATCAAAACTGTCGATGCGACGAATGTAATTGGTTTCTTCAAAACTTACTAAAGGAACTTCAGGTGGTATAAAAATATCGTCACTAGTTTTTGCTAATACATGACTAGCTAAAAATGTTAAAAATCTCCGTATTTCATCGTAGGAATAACCATAGCCAAAAAAAAAACCACTGCCCAAGGAATCACTACTTCCACATCCAGATTCTCTATCCAAGTCACTCACAACGAAAAAACTTTGTATGTGAAAATAATTGTTTATGGAACTTTAATAATATAATATTTGAAATCCTCTACCCCAAAAACCCATAAAACGATACCCCACATCGGTAGTGGGGAAGGGGGGTGGTGATAGTGGGGGTGGGTGAAGTAAAAAAATATTTTGGGGTTTCTGGTTCCTGTACATACACTAAATCACAATTTTGTTTCATCCCTTTAATAATTCATGGACTCTTACCTGATTGATTTACCCATTTACCCCAAATTTACCCCAATTTACCCCTTTGACGGAACAAGATGAAAATATAATCTAGTTCTAGATCTCGTTAAAGTACATATGTGTACCAAATTTCAAGTCAATATCTTAAACGGTTCCAGAGTAAACGTGCGCACAAAAAAAAGTTACAGACAGACAGACCGACAGACCGACAGACAGACAGACAGACCGACAGACAGACAGAAATTTTGTTTTCGCTCAAACTTAAAATCTCGACGTTTCATGACATTTTAAGCCTATTTGGACAATAAAAATTTTTTTAAATTTTTTTGTCGTTACTATACTTCCACTGGACGTGGAAGTAAAATGGCCTAAGCTGGTTTCTTTCTTTCATAATGATTAATATAAATTGCATTACTATAGAAATAACGTTTAAATCAAATTTGTCTGTCCTGACATATTTAGTATCCATGACGTTTATAACAAATCTGAAACTTATTTACATTTATGTTCATTCAGATTAGTAGTCGTGTTTTTTTTTATAGTTTTATAGTTTAAAATATCCAGCTATAGCTTCACTTAAGATACCGGCACCTTTACCAAAAATTGTCAATTCATTCTCATGAACCAAATTTTCTTCGCCTGAGTCACTTATGACTGACAACAAAAATCTTTTTAGCTTTATTATCACTTGAATGAACTTTTGTTGAATTTTCTTTGTGTTCGCAAAACACTTTGTTTATTTAAATGCTTTTCTAATATCTTTCTTGTCAGGCCCGACGAGAGGGGGGTGGTAAATGGGTGATTCCTCCCGGGCCCGGGCTCGTTTGAGAGGCCCGGTTTCCAAGTGAAAATTTGTAGTAAACTCCTCGAACTTAATAAAGTTAAATCTAAATTTTATTATAAAATTACCGAATGGGGGCTCATATTTTCCTCCCCGGGCCCGTATTTCCTCTCCACGATCCTGTTCCTTATATTTCCGCTGCCATAATAATCTAATTTTTCTTCCGTAATTTCTTCAAATATATCATTAAGGCGTTTTTAGAAATGTTAAAAGTTAAGAATTCTTTTTTTGTAAAACAGCAAGATAAACCTCCCGAAATAAAATGTTTAGTTTGTACACATTTAATTTTTTCTTGCTAATATATTTTGCTAACAAATTTTATGATAATTTTCATCAGCACAAATAAATCTGAATAAATGTGTAATCTGCCTTGTATTTCTGTATAACAATGCGACATTACAGCTTTAATATATATTTTTTTCTAGTTTCCACACCCGTTCCTGTACAAATTGCTACTTAAAAATGTTCTTAATTTATTCTGATTTTTTCTGGATTTTCCACAAATCAGACAATGCCATTTTATTTTAAACTGATTTTTTTCTTCTTTATTAAACTACCTGAAGGCTCACTTGCATTTTTTATCGCGTTACTAATATCAGAGACAATACGTATTGTCTCTGCTAATATTATTTTTATTACAAAAAGATGTCCGATAAGAATAATGAAATCGGTATCGACGGGTGTGCAAATAAGTGATACCACTTTATTTTATAAAAATTTTAATGAAATAGCATATTTTCTTTCATTTGCACAATTTATAATAGATCTGAGGCCAGTAACAGTTGGTTTTTTACAATTAGATTTTCGCTGCTTTCAGCAGTTTTGTAAAACAAACATGTTGTTTTTCTCCATTGATAAAAATAAATCTACAATATACATAAACTGTAATAGCCTATATGTAAGTAAAATAGTATAATTAGAATATACTTACTAATACTTATCCAGACAATAATGAGGCCATCATAAGTCGACACGTTTCTTGATTGGCCGAGAGAGTAGCGGGGGCGAGAGAGGAAGCCTCGCGTATTCGAGGCCGTAGTGTACTTCGTTGTGTTTAAAGGGCTGTAGCGCTTTTAGGTAAAAAATTAGACCTAGCATTAATTGAGACAAAATGAAGCTTATTAAATTTGGTGAAAGAAAAAATTAAATAGCTCATCGTATAAGCGAGTTATGGCGAGTTAAGAATTAGAAAAATGTTGCTGATTTGTATTTCCTTTTGAATTTTGCCAGTTTCTTTTATGTTAATTTTTTTTTTGTTATTACAATAAATTGTACTTCAAATTAAAAAGCAATGTTTATTTGTCAAAACCAAACAACAATTTTATTTTTATCTGTTTTAGTTCTAAAGTTATATTCGATTGAAACTTAAATTTCTAAATTTCTTTTTTTTTTTTTAGTTTTTTCCTTATATCTTCGGTCTCGACCAATGGATAGTGTCGTCAATTTTGATTTCCTATGTAAAATAACATGCTTTAATAAGTAATGAAGGTCCCATCTGGTTATACTTCAGTATTGGGTGGTCAAGAAGAGAAGGCTTTTCGCGCTCTGCGCGATGGGCTACAGTACGAATAGCAGCTTTACAACGTTGATGAAATAAGTCAACCAAAACTATCGCTAACTCCTGGTCTATATTACAATTGTTTTAAAAGTGTTGCCAGAAAATTCTAATTAAAAAAAAATGTTTTTATTTAGTTGCCACGTATGATTAGAAAATTATAATTATAGTATAAATGAAAGGATTTTTACTATATTTTCATTTCATATTAACTTTATAAAATGGGAAACTACCGCTTCCAATAGCTGGAACCTCCCCACCAAACGTTTTCGAAAATTCATGAATTCGAAAGTGGTTGTGTTCTGTTTTTCTTTATTTGACATCTGTTCAGGAACCGTAACCGAGCCGAAACCAAAACCGAAAACCGGACCGTAATTACAATTTTTACTAACCGTTACCGAAACCGAAAACCGAAATGAGAGATTCTGGAAAACCGAAACCGTAACCGAAAACCGGATTGGCGCTGCTTTGAAAACCGAAACCGAAAAATAAATTAACGCTGCTCCGAAAATCGAGAATGGTGTACGTTAGATAACCGTAACCTAAACCGAGCCTAAATAAATTTCGTTTTCGATCCCTGCAAGCATTAATTTAATTTTAACCGAAACCTTAACCGAAAACCGCACCGTAATTATGAATTCTTCCTAACCGTAACCGAAACCGAAAACCGAAATGAGAGATTCTGGAAAACCGAAAACCGAAACCGTAACCGAAAACCGTATTGACGCTGCTTTGAAAACCAAAACCGAAATCGAAAACCAAATTAACGCTGCTCTGAAAACCGAAACCGTAACCGAAAACCGAAAATGGTGTACGTCAGTTAACCGTAACCGTAACCGAAACCGAACCGAAATAAATTTCGGTTTCGGTCCCTGCATCTGTTGTGTAATATTGCAAGCTCATTTCACTTCATGCGATGCTTCTGTGTTTGCTCACTGTACGTCCCGACCTGTGCTTAAAATTGATCTTTGACAACATAAACCGACAAGTCAATATGCGGAACACAATATTTTGCATGTCAGCAGTGTCTAATTCATGAAATTGTAGAATCGGGGAAATGTTTCACACTACTCAAAGTGATGGTTGAACAATTCAAAATGCGTAAATAATTCAGTATGTTATATTAAGAATTTGAATTTCCTTTGACTTTTTATGAGCTTCTATTGCCTGTTTGAGAAGAATAAAAACCCGTGTCCCTTGCTTTTCCATTAAGTATCCAAATATAATACCACAGAAAATTGTGGGAATACCCTATTACCAAATTATCATTTCTTACCGTAAATACTCCTTTATACGTCATTATCCTTCTTTGGTAGTGATGGCGCTCTGGAATATATCAAATAATCAAGGGAGACGCTTAGAAAGTATCTGCAGTGAATGTTGGAGAGGGCTTTATATTAAATTAGGAAGCCCTTGTATCAACAAGTATACTGACTGACTCAACCACGGACTGGTTTCGATTCGTCACAGTGATTGGTCCCGCCTTGGGGACCCATGTGCTCCCTGCCGGCTGCGCGCTTACCACAGTTTAACATGTATAGAAAGAATAGCGTCTCTTAAGGAGTTGACTAAATATTCTTTATTTGAAAATTGTTTGTTATTATATTTTTGGTTATGAATTTATTTGTATGGTTATGCTTTTTATGAATTGTAACGTGGACAGTGTGTTTGCCCGTTTTTTTTTTCTTAATTTAATTGCCTTATTTATTTTAATGTCCTGGCGAAGTTTAGCTAATGCTACTCCACTACTTAACCAGGACGGCGAGACGAGATACGGTCACCCATCTAAGTGCTGGACTCGCCCGGCGTGCCATTGTTGTAGAACTCTCCAAAATCGTCCTAAGTTGAAGACAGAATCAAAATTCGACTTAGGCAAAAATTTCATTTAAGGACATTTTTAAGAGTCTGCAGAAGCACAGGTCAGTACATAAGAACCGTTTTGGGTTCTATAAGGCGTTAGAAATGACCAGGTGAAAATTCGAAGAAACACCGAATTTTCACTTAGGAAAATATGTTTTTGGTCCAGAATATGAGAGCGAAAGTATATAATGACAAAGATTTATGAATGAATTACTTTTTCAAAGGTACCACAAATTGTACTTTGAAAAATAATATTTTTGAAAGGGCGTCGAAATTCGGCTCAAGAATCGATTTATCGAAAGTGCGCCAAAATTTCACTTGCAGACTAATTTTTCAAAACTGCGTCGAAATTTGGCTTGAGAATCGATTTATCAAAAGTGCGCCAAAATTTCACTTGCAGACTAATTTTTCAAAACTGCGTTGAAATTTGGCTTGAAAATTGATTTTTCAAAAGTACGCCAAAATTGGGCTTAAAATAGATTTTTCAAAAGTACCACAAAGTCAGTTTAAAAAGTACCACGAAAATATACTTTGAGATATTTTTCATTTTTATTCCTCCACCAAAGACATTGACCTTGAGGTACGGTCATTGAAAGCCCAGTTCTAAAGTATGAGCATAAAATTTTAGCGATGCATTGCATCTAAAAGGCAAAATAGACGATTTTGACAAAGCCGGCGTAGTGCCGATAAGCAAAAATGGATAAAAATCAATGCACATGCACAAGGCCGGTTTCTCGCATAGAAAGAGTTTGGATTAACTCAGCGGCTCACAATTTGGTCGAGCGCGTTGAGTGGTCCCGACAAAGTGATGGTAGGAAAGCCAATAGCGGGGCTTTCCAAATGACAAAGTTATAGAGGAAAACGCCTTGTGCATAAAAAAACAAAAATTAAATTTTGCCTAAAAGTCGCTCGAAGGTGGGTTGCTGCCATATCGATAATATTGAACAACTACATAGGAGCAAGTAAATCGTGGACTGATCTAACGCCATTAAACTTATGCAGTTATAAGTCGTCACGAATGTGTTTGAGTACGTGAACCGCCACGATGCAAGAAGTTTAAAGCTAAGTAGTCTCTAGCGAAACTAAATTCATTCAGTAAAACTTTTTTAAGTTAAAATCAGTCAGCCGTAATTATGAATTACAAATAGTTTCAGACTTCTCTAAAAAGCTCGCATTTTGATTCTGAGAAGGTATGCATGAATCTTTTCTACCTAATCGATCGTTAGCGTAAGCGCTCTCGCTTGTATGGTCTGAAAGCCATTACCTCGATTGGGGAAGGCACGATTCTTATCTTGAGAATTTTGTATAACCATTTCTGTTAAATAAACGGATTCTTTGAACTATTGTTTCTTAATTGATCTGGAAGCCTGTTGACGGTCTATTATCCCTGGAACTTTCGTATCGAAAACCGGATGTGTCGAGTTAACTCACATTAACACTCGACCTTGGTTGCCTTACGGAGGTTCGATAGGGATTTTTTTATGCGTTTTTTGAGAAATCTCTAAGGGGTAGAGTCCGTTATTAACAGATAAAAACGTGGATACCGCGTACAAAAATTAATCCCTCCGCAGAGAAATTCTTCGTTTGGGATTTTTTTATGCAAAAATCCAGAAAATTAAAACGTACCTAAACCCCTAACGAGGGAATTCATGTCCAGAGAGAGCGTCATTACCGATCTGTGGTAGTGCAGCCTTGGTCCATTATCCGGCTATCGAAGTGCATCTTATCCCGAACCCGCCTGGGAGGTAGAAGAACGGGGTAATACGCGACTGGCGCCCCCTGATAAATAAATTGGTGTCGCGTCATTTTGACGCCCGGTAGTGCGTTCTTCTACACCTTCACCGATCGAGGTCTCGCCACTGAAACCAATTCATTTCAACAATATTTTATTAGGTGTTTTCAATACAAATATGTGCCTCGTCGGATCCTAGCCCGGAGCCAGCCAGACAACCACGGCTAACATCACCGAGGTGGGTGTGATTCTGGCCGCAGGTTCGATTTGGCTTGAAAATAAATAGGTAAATGGACTAGTAACTCCAGTCTTCAGCAGGCAGACTTAAGAACTAAATTAAAGTTCTAAATGTGGACCTAAAACTAATTCAAAAACAAACCCAACACTATAAAAGCTAAACTCGTAGGCAAACGCACTTAATAATTTTGGTTGTCGATACGGGAACCACAACTAAACGAAGAAAACCCGTTCGAGTAAATGACGACCTTGTGATCTGATCGCCGACAAGGAGGTAGGATAAAAAAAAATAAAAACCGTGATTTAAAAAATTGGGATTTAGATAAGTTTTCGGCCTAGGGAGGATTTAAAAAGGCAAAAAGGAGACAAAAAGAACAAAAAGGATAAAGAACAAAATTGTACAAACATAAAAGGGAGGAAAAGGGGGATTGGAAAGATATAAAATTGAGGAAAGATAAGAATAGAGGTAGAGGTAAGTTGTCGTAGAAGGAAGTGTGGCTAAGGGAGCCGCCGGAAGATAGGCAACGCCTGGTATGATAGGTGGTACTTTATGTCGAAAAGTATGGCATTATATTGTCTGATTCGGGTAATATTGCAGGTAAGCGAGCCACCGTCCAGTATAAGCTGGTAGAATTTTTGAGACGTTTCTTGGACGCAGTCCGCTAGTGAGATATGTCGTGGCAATGTGCATAGAAATCTCTGAGGGAGGTTACCTATCAGAGTCTGAAATGAAGCTCATAAATTTGTGTTCCAGAACTTTTAGTTTCCGCATTGTCGTGGCCGAGATGCTGCACCATTCCGATGCCGCATATGTGATAGCCAGCCTGATTACCTTCGTATACAACAAATTTTTTATTGGTCCTGTTGATTCTGCTACCACGCGCCAGGAGCGGATACAGACTCCTGGACATGGAATAGACCTTGCGTACCAGTTAAAGTAAATGTTGAACGTCAGTCGCTTGTCTAGGTTCACCCCCAAATACTTCATGTACCGCTTAATTGGAATTTCTCTACCTCCGATCGAAAGCGGCATCAAAATCCGATTTTTGGTGAAGCGGCGCGCGGCGTGTGAGTAGAATCGACTCAGACTGTTTGCCGTTGATCCGAATTTTCCACTTGTCTCTCTGACCTGCAGCGATCTATCAGACGAGAAAAGAGTGAATAAATTTCGTGATGTTCGTCGAGGAGTCCAGCGAATTTAGTTTGTGGAGGAAGCCCGGGATCCATACGGTGTCGAAAGCTTTCTCAATATCGAGGAGCACCATGACAGTACTCTTCCCGAGGTTGCATGGCACCCTGGCGTCTTCACGATCTTGACGACTTGCTGCACAGTGTCCCTGCCCGCCTGAAGGAAGCCGAACTGGCATTTGTCGTCGATGTGAAGTTCATCCTGAGCAACGTCTAGTCTGATCAGGATGACCTTCTACACTAACTTGGAGATCGCCGACAGTAACGAGATCGGTCAATAACTACCGACGAGCTTCGCGTTCTTGTTCGGCTTCAGGATTGGCACGACCCCGGCGCATTTTCACTGGCTGAGCCAGTGTTGCAGTCGCAGGATCGCGTTGACAATGAATGTACGTCAATTGTACAATGCCTTTTCTCGGGAGATATTTGAGTAGCTTATACTCGGCACCGTCTGAACCTGGGGACCTGTCATTTGGTAAGGTCCGGACAATTCCCGCAACCTCCGAGGGCTTGGCCATGACTTTCAGAAATTCGCGTCTGGTCAATGGGGCGAGCGTAGATCCGTCTTCACTGTGTATGTATTTCGATACTCCAGTGCAGCGCAGTTAGTACTTGGATGGGTGACCCATCTTGGGAAACACAGCAATCTCGTAATCTCGCCCCACCTTCTAGCGGCTTGTATATCAGTGTATACGCGGAAGCTATGTAATTTCAAGACGAGGATTACGTAGTAGATATACCATCCTTCGGAGGGGATATAAAGCAGGTGGTTTCTTGTCTATTAAATGTTAGGCAAGTAAAAGATCCCTACTCTTCTTACGAGAAGAGGTTCGGCAAAATTTCCAGGTTGGGGGTAGCTCGTCTCCTGGCATCGGTGATAGGCCCTGGTCAATTGGATGTCATGGCCAATCAGTATGTTTACGTCGTTTTCGATGCGGTCGTGTTCCGGATTGAAACCGGTACCGTACCTCACCTCATCTTGTGGTTAAAATTGGTGGGAGCGAAGCAGTTATATAATTCGGTTGTTACAGTTTGGCTGTTAGTAAACGATTGGTTGTCCATTGACCATGGATCAGGTTTTATTGTTATTTTTTGTGTTATAGTATTTTTAAGGTATTTTTTTATTATTTTTTTAGTTGTTCTTTTCTGTTGCTGCATGTTAGTTGTACAATGGTTGGCTTCGGAAGATTAAGTAAAAATAGTAGTGGGTGGTTTGGTTTATCATGCTAGGTAAAAAGGTGGATTACTGTTTCGATAATGGTTAATATCTTGACAAGGAGTTCTCTTATACTTTTGATACTTAACATGACTTTACCCAGTATTTAAGGATGTTTCTAATGGTCTCAATAAAATTAATTGTCTTTTAGTGGGTTCATAATGTCGTCGTTGTGGTGTAAACTGTTGGGTAAGGTATGTCCGTGTTCGTTATCGTTGGTGTTTAGTATGCTGGTAAGTCTCTGGGTGTTAGAGGTAGTAGGCTTTATCGACTGGTGTTGGTTCGTTATTGAGAAGAGAAAGGGAGGCGTTATATTTCTGGTCGGAAAACGTTTTCGTAGTGTGCGACGATGCATGAGACTATCCATCCTGGGATGCTGCCCGGTCTGTTTTTGATACTTCGTGTACCTAGCTCTGAGGCCAATGACGTAATTCTTTGAATTTAAGTTTTTATTTAGAGTTAAATTATTAGTGTCGTTTACATGTATTGTTTGGGGTACAATGTTTTGGGTTTTACTTACTTAGGGTGTGCTGTGCACATGTGTTTGGCTCCTTTGTTGTTGGTTTTGCGTGGTAATGGCTCTTTCACGCACTTGATCTTTTTTTTTAATTTTTGATGTTATAAGAATTATTTTATTGGAGTATTTTTTGTTTTTGATATTTTTTTTTGTTTTTTTTTTGGCTTTTATGTTTTTTGTTATATTTTTTTGTGTTTTGATCTTTTTCTATTTTTTTGGATTTTTTTTGTCTTTAGTTTTTCAATTTTTTCAAATCATAGGTTTACAATATTTTAGGGGGTGAATATGTAGTTGAGGTAGGGGTCTTTAGGAGCTGTGGCGAATTTGGACGTTAGTGGATTGGAGAATATGGGGTTTTTGGAGGATACTAGGATGTTTTCAGAGTTTGGTAGGAGTCTATTAAGTATAAAGTTAGAAATGGAACTTACACCCTGGGTAGGGGTGTAGAGGGGGAGGATGTTTGCAAAACGTAATATTTTATTTTGGGCCGTTTGAATCTGTTTTGGGTATGTAGGACTTGTTATAGGGTACCAAATAGGGGATGCATAAGTAAGTATGGGCGTGAGATAGGATTTATAAATAGCATTGGCGGTATTTGGTGGGGAGATTTTGAGTATCGAGAATAATCGGGAAGTTCGTTGTCAGTAATTCCCGAGTATGGTTTTAATGTGTGGTTTAAATGTCAATTCGTGGTCGAGTCTAATCCCTAAATATGTGATTTGGTCGTGCCAATCGAATGGTTGACCTTGGATATGAATTTTGGTGTTAATTACACAGCCAGACAAAAAATAAAAAAGGTCATGTACTTTTTTACCCACTATTATATCTATATGCATTTTTGGGGCGTTGAAACCGAATCCGAGATCAGAATTGTCACATGTCGTCAATATTTTCATGTAAGCTATAAAAACAGCTTAGAACAAGCTTGAAACCGGGAAAAAAGTAAATCGGATGATTAAACGAGTTGATACATCTTTTCATACGTATTTTCGGTCGTTGAAACCGAATACGAGATCAGAATTGTCACATGTCGTCAATATTTTCATATAAGCTCAAAAAACAGCTTAGAACAAGCCTGAAACCGGGAAAAAAGTAAATCGGGAGATTAAACGAGTTGACCCATACCCAGTTTCAGGCTTATTCTAAGCTGTCTCTTGAGCTTACATGAAAATATTGACGACATGTGACAATTCTAAACTCAGATTCGGCCAGCACCCCATAGCACGTATAAAAACATGGACCAACTCGTTTAATACCCCGATTTACTTTTTACCCCATTTCAGGGTTGTTCTAAACTACTTTTTGAGCTTACATGAAAATATTGACGACATGTGACAATTCTGACCTCGGATTCGGTTTCAGCGCCCCAAAATATATATAGATATGATAGTCGGTAAAAAAGTACATGACAATTTTTGTTTTTTGTATGTCTCTGTTATTGCTTTACGCTTGGTAAAGTAAGTAGGTTGTGTTTTTGTCATATTTGTGTCAATTATTGTAAAAATTAATTTTCGTATTTGTCTGTGTTTTCAGAAATCTGGGGATAATATCCGCTTCTTTAGAAGTCGGCAGAATGGCGCTGTCGTCCGCAAATAAGCAGAGGGTAGTTCTGTGATCTTGGGGGGGGGGGGGATGTCGTTTCTGTATACGTTATACAGGATTGGACCAAGGGATGACCCTTGGTGGATGCCAAAGAGGATGGGTTGTAAAGAAGAGCACTCCTGATTAACTGCAATTCGAAATTGGCGATCTGTAATGTATGACTAGATGAGTGGAAAAGCCCGCGATATGGAGTTTGTATAGCAGTCCAGGGTGCCAGACTTTGTCAAAGGCTTTCTTGAGGTCTAAGACGGCAAACCCTGTTTGTAGACCTCGATTTAAGTTGGTCGTAATGATTTCTCCGACTCGGTAGAGCTGCTGGATTGTTGAATAACTTGTACGGAAACCGAATTGGTAGCTATTTATAGTATTTGCCGCCTCCAAAAAAAGTATATCCTGGACTCGACTTAAGATAAGCATATCCAACACTTTGGCCAGTGAGGGTATTAAGCTTATTGGCCTATAGCCTAAAGGGTGAGTTTTACTTCCACATCCAGTGGAAGTATAGTAACGACAAAAAAATTTTTAAAAATTATTATTGTTCAAATAGGCTTAGAATATTCTTCATACAAAGAAAAATTTTGTCAATCGATTTCTATCAGATCTAATTGAATTACCACTTTGAAAAAAATATATAATAATAGTCTATGTCTTGCCTAACTGCATGCCATGTTTCATTAAAATTCAAGAGGTGCAACATGCCGAAAAAAAAATTTAAAGTAAGTGGACTGACTACCTTACGACCACTATGTTGACGCTTTTAATTTGCATTACATTCCAATAGTTGCGTTTTGACAGCTCAAAAAAAGTATATCAACGGTTGGTGGTGTCAACTAGCCTATTACAATGGTTTTTTGATCTACTTTTATAGTGACTGTAGTCGGTCTCAGTTAAGAATGCAGTTGTTTTCGTTATGAGCGGAGCACAGTTTACACAGGATATGGGAATTTCCAAGTAAGTAGAATCCCCCCATGGCCGACTCAAGCTAGTTGGTACATAAAATAAAAATGAACGGTTTAAATTAGGGTGACCATACGTCCGGAATTTCGCTGGAATGTCCAGCATTTTGGAGTACTGTCCAGCGAAAGTCCAGCATTCTGACCATATGTTCGGAATTTCACTGGAAAGTCTTACAAGTGTCCAGCATAAGTTCAGCATTCAGGTTATAGTGAAGTTCAATTTTCGAGGAAAAATATTTTTGTTTTTTTGTTATTTTCAGCCCAAGCTCAAGGCCCAGATCCGCCCTTGGCAGAAGTGTCCAGCATTCACTTAACAAAAATCTGGTCACCCTAGTTTAAATTGGCTTTTATTTGGCATTTGGCTCTTTTATAAATACATTGAAATTATTTAATTCATATTTCAGCATATTTTATTTAGATTAATGAAAGCTCATTATAGACGTAAATCCTCCAAAAATGTCAAATGTTATAAGAAATGGGTAAACCTACTTGCTTGTGCTCGATATCAGGCGAGCTGTTCTTGTCTCTGCCATTCTGAACTGTATCTTTGATCTCTCTCGCGCAGCGCACATCGCACATCGAAGTTTATTTTATTACTTCCACGTCCAGTGGAAGTATAGTAACGACAAAAAAATTTTTAAAAACTTTTATTGTCCAAATAGGCTTAAAATGTCATGAAACGTCGAGATTTTAAGTTTGAGCGAAAACAAAATTTCTGTCTGTCTGTCGGTCTGTCTGTCGGTCTGTCTGTCGGTCTGTCTGTCGGTCTGTCTGTCTGTAACTTTTTTTGTGCACACGTTTACTCTGGAACCGTTTAAGATATTGACTTGAAATTTGGTACACATATGTACTTTAACGAGATCTAGAACTAGATTATATTTTCATCTTGTTCCGTCGAAGGGTTGGGGGGTAAATTGGGGTAAATTTGGGGTAAATGGGTAAATCAAGCAGGTAAGAGTCCATGAAATTGGTATTTAGTATATATAAGAGAAGCTAAGGTCTCAAAAAAATTTTTGGCATTAGCCACCCCCATTACCACCCCCACCTCCTTATTAAAGGGGATGAAAAAAAATTGTGATTTAGTGTATGTACAGGAACCAGAAATCTCAAAATATTTTTTTTACTTCATCCACCCCCCATTACCACCCCCCTATCACCACCCCCACCCCACTACCGATGTGGGGTATCGTTTTATGGGTTTTTGGGGTAGAGGATTGCAAATATTACATTATTAAAGTTCCATAAACAATTATTTTCACATACAAAGTTTTTTCGTTGTGAGTGACTTGGATAGAGAATCTGGATGTGGAAGTAGTGATTCCTTGGGCAGCGGTTTTGTTTTATGATATTTATGAATATTAATACAAAAGAAATTGTTCTAATCGTTCATATATTGTTCGGCTATTTCCTTCCATTTTTATTAAAATCAGACTGCTATAGTTATATTTCTTTTGTTACAAATAAGGATTCACAAACACGGTATCGCCTGTGTTAAACGCTGTGCGATGTGCGAAGCTCAAGTTGTTGATTTCATCACTCTCATTTAAGAGCATGCTTCTATTTAATTTTATTGTGCGATGTGCGAGGGGCGTCGATATGGCCACTCTCATTTAAAATAATGGTTTATTTAATTTCAGTGTGCGATGTGCGAAGTGCGGTACTATGTGCGCTGTGCGGTGCACTGACGCGACTTGACGACGTGGTCATGCACTTACACGGAAGTTATGATATTTGTGTACACTTTTTAGGCGGGTATATGAGAGAGATAAAGATACAATTCAGAACGGCAGAGACAAGAACAGCTCGCCTGATATCGAGCACAAGCAAGTAGTAGGTTTACCCATTTCTTATAACGCTTTGACATTTTTAGAGGATTTACGTCTATAATGAGCTTTCATTACTCTAAATAAAATATGTTGCAATATGAATTAAAAAATTTCAATGTATTTATCAAAGAAAAATGCCAAATAAAAGCCGATTTAAACCGTTGATTTTTATTTTATGTACCAACTGGCTTGAGTCGGCCATGGGGGGGATTCCACTTACTTGGGAATTCCCATATCCTGTGTAAACTATTTGTGTTCCGCTCATAACGTAAACAACTGCATTCTTAACAGAGCCCGACTATAGTCACTATAAAAATAGATCAAAAAAACATTGTAATATTCTAGTTGACACCACCAACCATTGATACACTTTTTATGAGCTGTCAAAATGAAACTTTTCCAAAGATTAATGAAATGTAATGCAAATTAGAAGCGACAACATAGTGGTCGTGTAAGGTGGTCCACTTAAAAAATTTTTTCGGCATGTTGCACCTCTTGGATTATAATGAAACTTGGCATGCTGTTAGGCAAGATATAGACAATTATTATATATTTTTTTCAAAGTGGTAATTCAATTATATCTGATAGAAATCGATTGACAAAATTTTTCTTTGCATTTTTTAAATACTTTTATTTAGGCTTGGCCCATAGGAAATGCTATAAAATAAACTGTAAAGTGTACCATAGCACTGCCATTTAGTTTAATTTTCCTAGCTTCAAAATTAACTAAGATATATCGCTTTTTTTCAAATAGCTCCTCAATTAACTAAGATATAGAGCTAATATCTACTCTATCAACTACTATTAGCGCCCTCTACAATATAACATAGGTTACGATATAGGTTCCTATCGGGGGCAGTTTCGCCATGGAAGTACGGCTAGACCCTTTGGTACACATATGCACTTTAATGAGATCTAGAAATAGATTATATTTTCATCTTGTTCCGTCGAAGAGTTGGGGGTAAATTGGGGTAAATTTGGGGTAAATAGGTAGATCAAGCAGGTAAGAGTATTGGTGTATATACAAGAGAAGCTAAGGTCTCAAAAAAAATTTTGGCAATAACCACCCCCACCCCATTATTAAAGGGGATGAAAAAAAATGTGATTTAGTGTGTGTACAAAAACCAGAAACATCAAAATATTCTTTTACTTCATCCTTTACCAACCAAGTCAGTAGTTCTATCTACCGTTATTCACTGTAAATATTTTCGAAAACCGCGATTATAATGATCATCAGACGATTGTTTATATGCGAGATAATTGTGCATACTCTTAAAACAACAAACACTAAACTGATTGTAAATAGTTTGTCATCATTGATAAAAGTACGATTAGATTTATATTATTATACCTATAGCATTTATAAAATCACAATTTTTACATTACACAATCTTTGAAAACTCTTTAAACAATTAATTGCAAAAATAAATACATTTGACTCTGAATTCCCCAATTAACTATAACACGTTTTCAACAAAATCATTGCAACGAAATCTTTATATTGCGCAAATAAAACGTACAAAAACTATGCACAATTTAAATGTATAAAGCTGCATACGTTTTGCTTTGAAATTTTACAATTGTTAAAATAGTGCAGCTTATTGGTGTAAAATTTGACAACACGATTTCTCTGTGTAGGATGACATAAATAAATAAATTAATAAATAAAGTTCAACAGAACGGACTCTGACATTAAGAATAAAGTTTGTCAAGATTATTGTTCCAAAATTTTTGTTACATATATAGGAAACTATGCAAACAGTACAAATAGACCAGCTCTGGAAAGCTTTAAATAAAAAATGTTTGATGACTGGAGTTTCTTTGCATTTTGTGGTGTATTTTGACGTATAAAGTTCACCTAGATTTGCAGAAACCAATTCGAGGAAAATAATTAAAAATGGCAGGAAAAGTGTGCAATACTACTTTCTCTATTTTATAACAAAAAAGAGAGCGTACTCTGACCTTTGTACACCTAATATGACTTGAGATATGCGATTCAAAGTTACGGTAAAAAGTGCAAAAAAATCAAAAAAAAAAAATTACTTTTACAAATTGGCTCTGCAAACTTCGGGAAATTAGGACAGAAGAAAAAGTCAGTGTTCCACAGTTTTTACGAAACATTAGGTAGGTACAATGTTTTCAAGACCTAACGCAAAAAGTTTTAAATTGCTTTCAGTGGCGGCTCGTCAGAGGAGGCAGGGGAGGCTGAGCCTCCTCTAGCAGCATATCCGGGGGGTGGTGAGGAAATGTACAAATTGTAATCATATTGCAAGTTAATTGTCTTTTAAATATCAAGTCTCTTCTGCATAAAATATCATGAGCCGCCACTGATTGCTTTTCACCTCGAATTAATTTCTGCAAATCCAGGCAAACCTGGGTTATCAAACATTTTCTATTATATTCGATTTTAAGCCTCCTATAACTACACGATGACTAGAAATATTTAAGATACTCCTATGTTCAGCAGTGGACGAGACAGGTTGTGTGACGAGACATTCTCGATTGAAATTAATAATTAATTTAAAATATCCTCCGTTTAAAAAAAGGAAAATATACATACTTCGATCTAACAGACTAACAATAAGTGCCTCATTTTATATCCGTAGACATTTGCTTTTAACTTTATTTTTGATCAACACAAATCAATCAGTCAAATAAAAACCTCTCATCTGCTCTTATTTAACATGAAATCAAACAATTACCTCGTTTAGTTATTCGTGTTCGACAACAATCAAATGCATCATTTCTTTAAAAGTTTGACATATTTCAATTAGTTTTCGAATTTCTTGTCGATTTGATACCCAAACCGTTTAGTGCAATACCGAGAAGTAAAAAATATGTAAAATTTAGGAATAATCTTATATGTAATGTTAATTTTACTTCCACATCTAGTGGAAGTATAGTAACGACAAAAAAATTTTTAAAAATTTTTATTGTTCAAATAGGCTTAAAATGTCACGAAACGTCGAGATTTTAAGTTTGAGCGAAAAAAAAATTTCTGTCTGTCGGTCTGAGTAACTTTTTTCGTGCGCACGTTTACTCTGAAACCGTTTAAGATATTGACTTGAAATTTGGTACACATATGTACTTTAATGAGATCTGGAACTAGATTATATTTTCATCTTGTTCCGTCGAAGGGTTGGGGGTAAATTGAGGTAAATTTGGGGTAAATGGGTAAATCAAGCAGGTAAGAGTCCATAAAATTGGTATTTAGTATATACAAGAGAAGCTCAGGTCTCAAAAAAATTTTTGGCATTAGCCACCCCCATTACCACCCCCACCCCATTATTAAAGGGGATGAAAAAAAATGTGATTTAGTGTATGTACAAAATATTTTTTTTACTTCATCCACCCCCACTACCACCCCCCTATCACCACCCCCACACCACTACCGATGTGGGGTATTATTTTCACATACAAAGTTTTTTCGTTGTGAGTGACTTGGATAGAGAATCTGGATGTGGAAGTAGTGATTCCTTGGGCAGCGGTTTTTTTTATGGATTATTATTGTGGTAAAAGGTATCTTCTTCAGTTTCTATATGGAAACTTGCTCTTACACTCAAGGATGATATGATATTTAATATTTGAGAGAGTATTACTTATTTATTTTTGAAACTATGTTTTCGGGAATGTTGATTGCGAATCTGAAGTCAAAATTAAGGAATTCAAAGTGGCGGCTTCATGGCGAATGGAAATTTCTTTCTTAAGCAAGTGTTTTAAACGAACAACAAAAATTGAGCACATAGATGATGCAATATATTAACCTATATATTAACGAAGAATAGAAGAAAAAAAATTTTACCGCGTAGATTTCGAGTAAATCCCGGTTTTTATACAATTTTTTGATAATTTTTGATATTTACTCGAAATCTACGCCGTAGAAAATTTTTTAAATTGAAAATTCGGTTTCAGCACACAAAAATACTTAAGGCATGATAAGTTTAGTCCTTGAAGCAGAACATTTTTTTGTAGACCTGTGTTTTACAATAATAAAATGACGTTTTATTCAAAAATATGAAAACGCACAATGTTTTGGTCGTAACTTCTTTCTTTTTTATGATACAGAAACAAACAGAAAACCGACTTGAAGATCGATTAATTATCTTTAATTCTGTTCCTTAGAACTTTTGTTGGAAGTTTCATAGTTTTCAAGATATTCAACATTTAAACTAAATACTCAGTCCTATAAACATGCCATTTATATACATGCCTATAAACATGCCGAATGCCATTTAAAAACTTAAATATCTACGAAACTGTTAAACCTACATGAATATTAAAAAAGGCAAATTCATTTTCAGTTTATAAGCTTTACTTTTAATATTCGTTACTTTTTCGCTGAAACTAATATTTAATATTTGCAAAGAAACAAAAGTTTTTTTCAAAAATCTCTTTATAATTTAAAATGCAATGTTCTTTTAAAGCGAATGCTGTATGAAAACATTACGCCTAGGTCATACTATATGTTAACAAAAAGAGTATATGAAAATATATTTTTTTTAATTATTGACTGCTTACGTTAACAAAATGGCGACATTTTTATTTAAAAAATGTGAAGGAGCACATTGTGTCTATCATAACTTCTTTGTTTGTTATGCTATAGAAATAATCAAAAAAATATTTGAAAATATAATTAATGGTCTTTTATTTTTGTATGTTAAGTGCCATAGTTTCTGTTTTAACATGTAAACTAAATACTTCGTTTTATAAACATTCGGACGCCATCTTTTTACTACCAGATCTCTGAAGCTATTAATTTTACAGAATTAGAAGAAAAACTAAGTTCATCCTCAGTTTAGAAATACTATTTTTTTTCAAATTCGCAATATTCAAGTCGTATTAACTTAAAGATTATCAATTTTTGTAAAAAGTTACATAGAGTCTTTTCTTCTCAAAATTTGATTCTCTTACAGCTACAATATCTTTGTTTCTTTTAGGCATCCACCCCCCATTAGCAAGCCCCGCACAATATAGAAACTTTTCTTTGATACATATACCTACTGTTAAGTTGCCAGAGACGAACAAAATCTGATGACATTATTCCGAAGTAAAACCTCTAGTTACTGTACTGGTTTGCATGTGTAAGATTTTGTATATTAAATTACTTGCTTTTGTATTTAAAATCTCAAATTGTATATAAAAAATCGCTGCCCAAGGAATCGCGGTGGTGGAAGGATGGTGGAAGGGTGGTGGAAGGGTGGTGGAAGGGTGGTACTATTGGGGTGGATGAAGTAAAAAAAAATTGATGTCTTTGGTTCTTATACACACACTAAATCACAATTTTATTATTTTTTTTTTTTTTCACCTCCTTTAATAGTGGGGAAGGGGTGGTAAGGGGAGCGACTAATGTCAACAAATTTTTTAAAACCTTAGCTTCTCTTATATATATATATATATATATATATATATATATATATATATATATATATATATCAATATCAATTTTATGGACTCTTACTTGCTTGATTTACCTATTTATCCCCATTTACCCCAATTTTCCCTCCCAACCCTTCAATGGAATAAGATTAAAATATAATCTAGTTCCAGATCTCGTTAAAATACATGCGTGTGTCAAGTTTCAAATCCATATCTTAAACGGTGCCAGAGTAATCGTGCGCACAAAAAAAGAAGTTACAGACAGACCGATAGACAGAATTTTTTTTTGCTCACTTAAAATTTCGACTTCTCATGACATTCTAAACCTATTTGAATAATACAAGTTTTCATTTTTTTTGTGACACATCCACTAGAAGTGGAAGCCCAATAAGCTGATACACGCGTATCTAACGTAATTTGGTATAATACACGTCAGTAGGTTGATTTTTAGACGTGTAATAATTGGTTGAATATTCAACTACACGTTTTTTCAACGTTAATTAACGTGTAAGTAACGTGAAACGTTAAAATTACAGTTGAAACCGGTGACATTTGAACGTTGATTTAACGTTCTTTCTGGTATAATTTTTCACGTGTTATTCACGTTAGCGTGCTTATTGTGAGTAATTAAGCAATTTTGTTCAATATATTAAATTATAGAGGGTGTTTCGAAAAGATTAGAACAACGCTTAGCCGTAGATTCTTGACATTAAAACAATTCGATTTAACCCAAAAAAATAGGGATCTAACTCTTTTCATTTTCAAGATACAGTAAAAAAAATGTATTCGTATTTTGTCTCTATATTGGAGACTACAACAAGCACTATTGACAATTTCAAGACATCATACTTAACATACACCTACTAGATAAAAGAAAACGCTTTTTTAGGTACTTACATTTGAATTTCTTCGAACTGGTGCGTAGGAAAGTTGTAAATCACGTATTTCTCTGAAAGGGTGCATTTTATCGCGTTTAAACAAGTACACCTTTTCCTTAGGAAATTGAATTGCATTTGATTGTAATCGAAAACAATGTCCAAAACCTAACCTCGAAAAAGTTATGGCTTAAAATGTCACATAAATGTACTGTAACTAGCTCCATCTACAAAATATAACATCGGCAATATCACCCTTGTAATTAACGACCTGAAAAACATGTCGTTACCAACTTTGAAGTAGATACGTATAATAGTCTCCAAGATAGAGACAAATTACGAAAACAATTTTTTTAATTTGCCACCCTGTATTTTGAAAACGAAAAGAGTTAGACCTCTACTTTTTGAGTTAAATCGACTTGTTTTGATGTCAAGAATCTACGGCTAAGCGTTGTCCCAATTTTTCGAAACATCCTGTATTAAATTATATCGGAAATAGTAGATAATAATATTGTTCTGTATTTTTCAATTCTTGCAATGTCAGTTGACAATAAAAATAGAGCCAAGCATTTAAAAACTGTGCAATATTCATTTATTCGTCAATTAGTACTTGCGACCTAAAATGACTTAGTATCGCAATTTTATTGTCAGATCATGTTTCTTTCATGAAGTGTAACAGGGTGTTTAATAACCGAGGAAAACTTTTTATTTTGACTTGTCATTTAAGATTTATTACGCTGTAATATTGCACTTTAATATTGCCCCTTTGCAGGAAAGGATTTAATTGCAATAATTTTCAGTAAGGAATATAAATCAAAAACACCTGTTTGTAAAATACCAGTCAAACGTTAAAAATGTGCAAATAGGTCGTAATAGTATTATCGTGAAAACATGCTTCCACATAAATCATTCAATGTATTTTATTGATTTTGCTATTATCAAATAAGTGGATAATTAAAATCGTTTAAAAATGAAGTGGTGCATTTATTTGAAAATTCCCTGTATTGTTTCAAATGCACTATAATATTGATACGTGTAGTGTTTATACAGTGAGCGGCAAAAATATGAGACAACTCGTTGGAATTGAAACAAATTTTCCTCAAAATTCTGCAAACAGGTCGATTTCCTTTGCTTATAAGTATATCATATTATAGTACGGGAGACAGCGCTGCCTTTGAACAAGTCATTTCATACCGACTGAAAATCATAACAAAAATAGTTTTCCTCTAATACATCAGCAATCTGACCGTCAGCTACTCTGGTAGCGGTGGAGCTAATGGTGAGAGAATGTTAAAGTTGTTAAAAAATGGTTTTCCATCGGTTTCTTTGAATATCTCTATGGAAAACAACAAAAAGAAGGAAAATGTTCGTTATGAGCTGTACCATAAAAGTACATAAACTATAATTCATTCCCATTGTTATTATTATTTAAAAAAATAGAATAAATAAATTACCAAGTATGTCTACATGTCATATTGTGTTCTTACAAACCGGGCCTCAGTCGTTGATAGCGGAGTGGGTAAGGCGACTGGCACATTTTTAAAGCGGTGTGTGGGGGTGAACTTGGGCAAAAGACTGACGTTTAGCACCCACGTGAACGAGACGATACGTAAGGTTTACTCCATGTCCAGGAGTCTGTATCCGCTCCTGGCGCGAGGTAGCGGACTAAACAGGACTAATAAAAAATTATTGTACACAATGGTATCAGGCCGGCCATCACATACGCGGCACCGGTATGGTGCAGCATCCCGGTTACGACAATGCGGAAATTAAAAGTTCTAGAATGCGCCTCATTTCAGACTCCGATAGGTACTCAGAGACCTCTATGCACGTTGCCACGACATAACCCCACTAGCGGACTATGTTCAAGAAACCTCATAACAATTCTATCAGTCCAAATTGAACGGTAATCCACTAACCTGCAACATTATTCGAATCAGACAGCATAATGCCATACTTTTCGACCTGAAACACCCCTTACCATGCCAGGCGTTGCCTATTTTCCGGTAACTTCCCTAGCCATACTTCCCTCTACGATAACCTATCTCTACCCAACTCTTTATCTTTCCTCAACTTTACATCTTTCAACCCCCCTCCCCCCTATCTTTCTATTTTTGCACATTTTTGTCTTACCCTTTGTGTCCTTTCGTCCATTTTTGTCTCAAAATCCCCTTTAGACTAATAACATCTCGTAAATACAAACTTTTTAAACCACATCATTTTAATAACTCCATCTTCCTCGACGGCGCACAGTGGCGAGAAATGCCAGTGTTCCACCCAAATTACTCTAGAGGTCGTAAATTTTAAGTTATTGAGACATTTTTTTTTTTAAATATTCGTCTTGAATTTACCTATCCGGATTTTCAAATCTCATTTTTGATTTTTTTAAATTTTTAATCAAAAATCATATTTTTACAAAAAAATGCTGTTTTTACTATTAAATTTATTCTAACGGGCCGTAAATTTGATTTTTCGTAACAAATTTTTTTTTTAAATGTTCGTCATTTAGTCAGCTATTGATCTGTCTAGACGAATTTTTGATTTAGTTGTTGACAACTGTCAAAACTACTGTCAAATATAAAAAAATACGATTTTTAGATAAATAATTCATACAATAACAGGTTGGTGTTCAGAAAAATATATATAGTGTTTTCAATGTACCTGGTTCCGAAGTTGACAGGAAAATATGTATTTCTAAATTTGGCAGCTGCCATAATTGTTGTCAAATTTCCAAATATAGATGAAAGAGCTTATTAATTCTAAAAATACGCTGTAAATGTATAGAAAAATAGATATATATTGTTTTTGATCTGTTTGATTTAGTAATTGACAGGAAAATATGAGTTTTATATTTGGCAGCTGTCATAATTGCTGCCAATTTTCAAAATATAGAGGTAACAGCTTATTAATTTTAAAAATGCACTATAAATGTATAGAAAAATAGATATATATTGTTTTTAAACTGCCAGATTTAGTAGTTTTTAAATTTGGCAGCTACCATAATTGCTGTCAAATTTCAAAAAATAGAAGTTAGAGCTTATTAACTTCAAAAATACCCTGTGAATATATAGCAAAACGGATACAAATTGTTTTTATTGTACCTGGTTCCGAAGTTGACAGGAAAATATGATTTCTAAATTTGGCAGCTGTCATAATTGCTGTCTCATTTCAAAATATGGAGGTAAGAGCTTATAAATTTTAAAAACACCCTATAAATGTATAGAAAAATAGATATATAATGTTTTTAAACTGCCAGATTTAGTAGTTGACAGGAAAATATGGTTTCTAAATTTGGAAGCTGTCGTAATTGCTGTCTCATTTCAAAATATAGAGGTAAGAGCTTTTTAATTTTAAAAATACCCTATAAATGTATAGAAAAATAGATATATATTATTTTTTATCTGTCTGATTTCGTAACGGATAGGAAAATATCATTTTTAAATTTGGCAGTTGCTGTCTCATTGTAAATGAAAAGAAAAATAGATGTATGTATCTGATTCCGTAATTGACGGGAACTTGGTTTTTATATTCTTTTGAAATATTCTGTTATATTCTGTTGATTTTTATATTCTGTTATATAAGAGATATCCGTGTTTAGCTGTTGTAAGATTATCTATGTTTGTGTTAAGCGATTGTGAAATATTATTAATAAAGAATAATAGATGATTTATATGTCGATATAAAAAAAAAGCCCCTAGTTATCGATACTTAGAATAAACTACTTTTAATATAGGTCTTTGTGTAAGTGTGTAGATGAGATTTTCAAGAGGTGTTGCTCCTCCTTCCCTGTTTTTTGATAAACAGAGCTACGGGCTTGGGTCCAGCATGGTGGAGTTAGTGTATCTGTGTGTGTGTGTGTGGTACGTACGTGTGTGTGTGTTTGGTACGTGCGTGTGTGTGTGCGTGTATTTGTGTGTCAGTTATGTCTGCGTTTCTGTATGTATGTTGCCTGTGTCTGCATGTCTACGTATATTTCTATGAGCCTGTGTGTCTGTGCCTGGGTCTGTGTGCCTGTGTGCTTGTATATTTGTGTATGTGTGTCTTTTTTGTGTCTGTGGCTCTGTATTCGTATATCTATGTGTCTGTTTCTGTGTGACTGTGTCTATGTATTCGTATATTTGTGTGTCTGTATGTCTATGTGTTTATGTGTCTCTTTGTGACTGAATCTTTGTCAGTGTGTCTGTGATTTTGTTTTGTCCGTGTTTCCGTGTCTGTAGGCTTGTCTCTGTGTGTCTGTATCTGTGTGTATATGTTTGTATCTGTGTGCTTGTGTCCTTGTATCTGAGTGTATGAATGTCTTCGTCAGGTTATCTTTGTGCCTGGTCCGTGTGTCTGTATGTCTGTGTCTCTATGAATGTGGTCTGGTTTTGTGGAAGTTTCGTACATCCGTGTCTGTTTCTGTGTGACTGTCCATGTATTCGTATATCTGTATGTCTGTGTGTCTATGTATCTCTCTATGACTGTGAATTTATGCCTGTGTGTCTGTTTGTCAGTGTTTCTGTATTTTTGTTCTGTTCGTGTTTCCGTGTCTACATGACTGTGTCTGTGTGTCTGTATATGTATGCGTATGTTTGTGTCCACGTATCTGATTGTATAATTACCTGCGTCTGTTTATCTTTGTACCTGTGGCCGTATGACTATCTGTCTATGTAGCTATGTATGTCTTTGCTAGAATCTGTATGTTTGTGTTTCTATGCCTTTACGTATGCGCGCGCGCGTGTATGTATGTGTATTTTATCTTCTTGTAATATTGATATTAACAATTTAACTACTTTCCGAATCAGAATCGGAATCGGATTCACAACTAATATCTTTAATAAGTAAAGCTTTTGCATCTGTAAGTAGTTCCTTCACTTTATTGGTTTTTAAATATCTCATCGTATGAATTTTAGGATCAGAAGAAACTAAAAGGTATCTCATTATATCCTCATTCGTAAGTTTTGGATTAGCTTTTCGTGTATTGTTTTCTCGACATCTTTTAAAATCTTTATTGCGACCTTCCTGCGCTTCTTCAGATGAAAGTCCAATAGGTATTGCAAATGTATCTACTACAGCTGCTCCATGAATTAAGAGTGCATGACAAGAGGAGGGCATAGGGTACCATGGATATTTCTTAACATAAAGTTTCGCTGTGTCTAAGCAATACTTACCAAAAGCTTTGACATCAATACAATTTTTTGACGCAATAGTTTGAAGAATAACATACAGTCTTTTTATAAATTCTAGGTCGATCCCCGTAATTTCAGCTACCTTTTCGTAATTTTGAAACAATTTTCTAGCTGTATTACCATCATTCGTATTTCCTGCTGCTTGTTTAACTGTATCCACGAGTATATTTAATTCTTCTCTAATTCGATCAATAACTTCTCTTTTTTTCGCTTGTATAACTGTCTTTTCCTCGTTGGTTAGCTTTTCATTATGTTTTTCAACTTTTGCGCGAACTTTATACGACAAGTGTAGTACCCATTCCAAATTTCTTATCCAAGCATGAAGTGTTGATAGACCAAAGGAATATGCTTCATTCTTGGGTTGTTTTTTTAATATAATATCCAAATTATTCATCTCTTTTGGAAGAGCATCACAAATAGAGCATCTTTGAGATGAAATAGTTTCTGTTAGGGCTTGACGAACCTTACCATCCAACATTGTAAGATGCAAAGTATGGTTAACAATAATTTCATGTCCTTGTATGAATATTTTTGTTGGGATAAGCTTACGAATTTGATCTTTCATGTTATCCATTTCAGACTTAACTAATTCGCTCGATTCCTTCTGATAAGTAAATTTAATTGGTCGGCAGAGTTTGGTTGAATTTGGATATTTATTTTCCCAGAAATTAATATCATCATGTCTCCGTTGAGAAAATCGTAAAAATATAGGTACCATACAAATAATAAAAACGCTGTTCCCTTCCTCATTTCTAGCTTCAGTGAAAGCCTGCTTATATTGTGTGAAACCTGATGTGCCATCGCACCCATATTTTGTAATTAACTCAAGATTAGTTTTGCCCTTTTCGAGAACAGATTTTCTTATGTTTTCAATTTCTAATATTCTTTGAGCTGAGTGATCTAGGACAGATTGTAACTTAGTCGATACGCTGGTTTCTGTAACATCAAAATTAGGACAGCAGCTAGATTTAGCTTTAGTAATATAATTATATTCAGGTAATGCATTAATTTTCTTTTGCAAAAATGCTTTCCTAATAATGCAATATTGAAATTTAGTTAATTTAGCATCTAAAAATATAGCTAACGCTTCATCAGGCGAGAAAATGTTTGTATATTCTTTTTCAAAACTTTCATTACTACAATAAAATTCAGAATCATTTTCATTTGAAACGCGAAGATTTTTCTTACACGCATCTAATAAGTCTTCAACCGGAATATTTTCTATTACCTTATCAATTCTTCTCTTTCTAGTAGAACTACTAGCTTCAGCAAATGGCTTTGGATCTTTTTTATTCGAAATAGTGGAAGAAAAAGTGAAAAATCCTTCCAACCAGTTCGAATTTTCTGTAAAGAACCGTTCTTTCGAATACATCGAATTTTTAAACTTCTGTTTAAAAGTAGGCAAGAAGTGACGATCTAATTTTATTTGAAGATTACGATAATCAGAATCTGAAAGTTTTGAAAAATCATACAGAGTCTTAAGGTACACCAAAATAGTACCGCTATTTCTATCATTGCTTTTGAGAAGAGCAGATGATAATTCTTTATTTGACACTAAAATATCCATTGTTTTAATAAAATAATAAGGATAAGTAGAAAATGTTTAATATCAAAAAATATAAAGCTGGAATTCAGTCTTCACTTCGTTTTCACACAAGAAATTGACAATTCAGGTTGTTCTCAAACAAAGCAGATAACTAAACAGCTAAAAATACGTAAAAATCTAAAATTTAATGAAACAGGTCAATTTACAAAATAACTGGTTTCTTTTATTACTTTTAGAGAAAAATTACTTTATAAAAATCCATTCTTTGTTTCATTCGAGTAAAATTTTTAAACATTGAATAATTCTAAAAAGATGAAGAAGTATATGTGAATTTTTAAAACTTCCAAATAACGTTAAAAGTATAATTTTTGCATTCAGAAAATGTTAACTTCAAATTATGTACACTCTAAAACTCTTCGAAAGCTCTTCACCACATAAATAGTAGAAAATTTTAAGTATGAATATTAGAAAATTTTCAGCTTTATTATATAAACAAATAGCTATAACTTTTGACAGCAGGAGTTTATTGAAAAATTTTCCGCGGTCCCACCTCCTAATATGCTCCTCTACATGAAGCAAGCACAATTTTTATCCGATTGATCAATATCTGGTACTGTTGATCCTTATAGCCTAACTTATTATGTCGTAATTTGTTTCAACAATTAAACATATTCAATTATTTTTTCATTTTCTAATTGAAAAGTACGGAAAGTACGTTTTTGTACTCTTTCATTGACAAATTATTGCAAGTAAAGACGTGTAAAAATTTAATAAGTTGAAAAATGACCCAATATGCTTCTGAATAAGAAGGTAGATTATTATTTAAATACTTTTTATCATTTTTCGAAAACCAGATTTGATTTATACATTTGCACTCTAAAATCTCATTTTTATCTTATGTGAATAAAATTTTGGATCATGCCATCATTCTCAAAGATGAAAAGGTATGAATTTTTAGAGAATTTTACAATAACACCAACACTAAAATATTGTCATTCAAAAAATATTAATATTCTATTACGTAAAGCTGTTGTATGAGTAAAAATATATCTATCGACCCCTGATATAATGGTTTAGAGCCATTGAAAAATTTGAAAAAATGTCTGCACATTTATCTTTTGGAATAACTACATGATACAAAGTTTCATTGAAATAAGTTAAAATTTTATTTTTAATGTGCAATTTTATAAAAAGTCACATTTGGGCTTCGACAAATGAAAAAAGTGGTAATGCAGTGATCTAGCTACTTCTTTTCAATTATTCAAAAACATATTGACTTTTTTTTTTACTTTATTAAAAAGTAATACAAAATATAACAGAACATTTCAAAAGAATATAAAAACCAAGTTCCCGTCAATTACGGAATCAGATACATATATCTATTTTTCTTTTCATTTACAGGGTATTTTTAAATTTAATAAATTCTTACTTCTCTATTTTAAAATGAGACAGCAACTGCCAAATTTACAAATGATATTTTCCTATCAGTTACGAAATCAGATAGATCAAAAATAATATATATCTGTTTTTCTATACATTTATAGGGTATTTTTAAAATTAATAACCTCTTACTTCTATATTCTGAAATGAGACAGCAATTACGACAGCTTCCAAATTTAGAAACCATATTTTCCTGTCAACTACTAAATCTGGTAGTTTAAAAACATTATATATCTATTTTTCTATACATTTATAGGGTGTTTTTAAAATTTATAAGCTCTTACCTCCATATTTTGAAATGAGACAGCAATTATGACAGCTGCCAAATTTATAAATCATATTTTCCTGTCAACTTCGGAACCAGGTACAATAAAAACAATTTGTATCCGTTTCGCTATATATTCAACAGGGTATTTTTAAAGTTAATAAGCTCTAACTTCTATTTTTTGAAATTTGACAGCAATTATGGCAGCTGCCAAATTTAAAAACCATATTTCCCTGTCAACTACTAAATCTGGCAGTTTAAAAACAATATATATCTATTTTTCTATACATTTATAGTGCATTTTTAAAATTAATAAGCTGTTACCTCTATATTTTGAAAATTGGCAGCAATTATGACAGCTGACAAATGTAAAACTCATATTTTCCTGTCAATTACTAAATCAAACAGATCAAAAACAATATATATCTATTTTTCTATACATTTACAGCGTATTTTTAGAATTAATAAGCTCTTTCATCTATATTTGGAAATTTGACAACAATTATGGCAGCTGCCAAATTTAGAAATACATATTTTCCTGTCAACTTCGGAACCAGGTACATTGAAAACATTATATATTTTTTTCTGAACACCAACCTGTTATTGTATGAATTATTTATCTAAAAATCGTATTTTTTTATATTTGACAGTAGTTTTGACAGTTGTCAACAACTAAATCAAAAATTCGTCTAGACAGATGAATAGCTGACTAAATGACGAACATTTTAAAAAAAAATTTGTTACGAAAAATCAAATTTACGGCCCGTTAGAATAAATTTAATAGTAAAAACAGCATTTTTTTGTAAAAATATGATTTTTGATTAAAAATTTAAAAAAATTAAAAATGAAATTTGAAAATCCGGCTAGAGGGATCGATAGGTAAATTCAAGACGAATATTTAAAAAAAAAATGTCTCAATAACTTAAAATTTACGACCTCTAGAGTAATTTGGGTGGAACACTGGCATTTCTCGCCACTGTGCGGCGCGGCGGTCAGTCCACGAGGTCGTCATTTGCTCGAACGGGTTTTTTCGTTGAGTTCTGTTTTCCCGCATCAGCAACCAAAATTCCATAGTGCGCTTGCCAACGAGTGTAGTTTTATTGTGTTATCCATTAATTAGTTTTAGGCTCATGTGAACACACTTTAATTTCAACCCACCTACGGCGGATAGGAGCTCTGGTTAATAAGTCATTGCCGCCAAGCCAAATCGGACCCACCCCGCCCAATCATACGCCTACCACGACGCTACACGTCGTGGCTGTCTGATTTGCTCCGAGACGGGCTCCAACTAGGCACATCAGTTGTACCATAAATATTGAATAAAGTCTTTTTGGATTTGAATTTTGGCACATTTTATTCAGGGTACGGACGTCTCGGGTTCAAATCCTGCTCGTAAAATATATTTTTTATTGTATCACTGATTTTGAAAGTTTTACAAAGCTGTATATATGAACATAAGGGTAGTTGTTCAAGTTAAGTTGGTTTTCCGAGTTTGAAAATACTCGTAGCATTTTTTTTTTTTTTCAACTTTAACATGCTGTCACTTCTAGCTCCACTGCGGGTGCGGCGACTAACGCTTATTTTAATGATTATTGAATATTAATCAACTGATAAAAATGAAATTTATTCGGTATAAAATTCCTCGAAAAAATGCAGCGCTGCCTCCCGTACTAAGCAAAGGAAATTGACTACTATAATAGTAGTCCAGTGCAATTAGTCATTATAAATGAATAATGACGGAACCCAGCTATAGTGAATGGATTTGAATGATTTTTTTTGTTGAATTTTTAATGCCATATACTAAAAAGTTCACCCATGGAAGAAAATAATGATTGCTATAGTTTTCGAGGTTGTTTATAAAGAATTCATAAAAAAATGAAATTTTTTGAAATTAACTTGAAGATGGCAGAAGCTCTAAAAAGCGAAACTGAATAGTACAGTAAGTGAAGCTTTTAAATCCTAGCCTGAAAACGATATAATGAATTTCCAATTTTTTTTCAACATGCTTCATAAAGTATGTACATAAGAATCTATGCTGTCATTTTTCCTGCTTTTTGTCGCAAAAATACAAAAAATTTACATAATCCGATAATCACATTATAAGAAAGAAAGGTCTTATTATACATTTTTTTGCTAAAATGTGTATTTTTCGAAATATTGTGAACTGAAAATTGCAATTTTCACCCCCTAAAATCGGTATTCCTAGACGTTTTCTTTAAATTACTCGAAAAATACAAGGATACAAAATTAAAGCTTTTACGAAAACGAATCGAATTTTCAAAATGGCGCTGAAACGTTCAGCAAAAATTAACGTCGTATATTTTTATCTAAAATTACTCAAAACCTTACAACTATGAGAAAAATTGTTATTCTTGTAAAAATTCAAGGTATTAAAATTTTCTTTCGATCTTACGAACTGAAAACTAAAAAAGGTACAAATAAAAAGGTAAAAATTTAGGCGCCATTTTGTTAGTCTTTGCTCTAATTTCTTATTAATTCATTTTTTTTAGTCCTTCTCTACATTGTTAATGCATATTATTACTAACATGCTCAATTTTTTTAGAATTTTGAAAATTATTTTTCATTCTGTACCCATTTTCAATAATTAAAATTTTCATAATGTTTTGAAAAAAAATCGGGTTTTTGGAAATTGCTCAGAAAATATTTTTTTAGAAGAAATGGTGAGAGTACAAAAATGAAGCTTATAAAAAATGAGTAGTTTGTTTTTTTTATTTTCTACGGTGGCGCTCGAGTACATATGAAGTACAATGAAGCTTATAAAAAAAACGAAGAGTTTGGGTTTTTATTTTTTTTCTTACGACAAACTGTTCCAGAGATATGACAGTGTTGTATTGCACTTTAGCACGTTTGAGTGCAGATTAAAAATGTTATTTAATTAGTTTACTTAATTGTATTAATTTGATTTATTTATAACAATCTGTATTCTTAATAAAATTAGATTTACTACTATATACTCTTTTGTGACCATTTTTAATCCACCATTTTTTTTTATAACTTTAGACCTCATAATCATATTCAGTGACCTAAAAATCATAGATATATGGATTTTCCTGAATTTATTTGTAACATTAGAAGAATTATTAATTTTTCAGTATTTAAGGGTGATTTCAACCCTTAATATTTTCATCTCCTGAGTTTTGATCTCACTGTCATAATCAGCGACATCAAAAACATAAGTCTATGGGTTTTCATTAATTTATTCGTAAAATTGGAGAGTAAGTAATTTTTCAGTTTTTAGGGTTAGTTTCAACCCTTAAAAATAAAAAGCTGGTAATGCGACAATACAGATTAAAGTTCCATTTTTTTACAAATTCTTTATAAACAACCTCAAAAACTATAACAATCATTATTTTCTTAAAAGAAATATTTAAAAATTCCGATAATTGTATTATTTGTTGAGATTTCTAAAAATTTTAATTTTTTTTTAATTTACAGATTTTCGAAATTGCGGTAATTTTCAATGAGTAAACATTTTAGTTTATGGCATTAGAAATCCAACAAAAAAAAATGATTCAAATCCATTCGCTATTATAGCTGGGTTCCGAGGCATAAACCTAATTGCATTGGACTATAAATAGTAGTAGTATATACATTTTATAGTAACTAGATGTTTCAATTTCAGAATAATGTCATATTAATGCAGCGGCCGCCCATTCAAATTGTATCATCAACCTATCAGTGGAGTAGAACAAAGCAAACTATATATCAAAATATTAGTAATAACTTATTACATCACAAAATGCATGTTATCCAATCTATAAGTTGGTATAAGGGGTAGTTACAGCCCAAAAAGTAATTTTTTTAAAAACATGTGTTTTTACTTACCATTTTTACTCTAATTCGATGAAACTACATGATAGAGGATATTTTTTTATGCCAAAATGTTCACAATTATTTGCTGAATTCGTCCATACATACCAACTATTTAAAAATCGCAAAACTAATCATTCACGGTAAATCAAAGGGGGAGTAACAGTGTGCGTGCCACGGTAAGTCCAAACTTCTATTGGCCATAACTTTTGATTTCACGCTTACCAAAATTCTGATACATACATAGAAAACTTTTTTATTCTCTTAGCTTTAATTTAAGTACAAATACATGGAGCTACGTATTCATTTTGTAATAATAATAGTATAAATTGTAACCCAATGTCACGAATTTCTGCGTACCAAAGCTAAGTCGGTCTTATGAATGCGTGGTCGTGCGCGCTCGAAAAATCGACCTTATTGCTGATTTGCATAAGGGAAAATATGCCGTTAACTCATGTTATAAGGTTTTGAGCTGTAATAATGAACAATTAAAATTAAGTATGTGAAGTAAAATGTTTTATCTCATGATTTTTAAACATATATACACTTTTATTAATAGATTGACAGTTACAAACTAAACAAAAAGTTCTTGTTAAAAGTACAAGTTATTGTATGTATATGGAACAAAACTTAAAGGCGAGTTTACATTGTTAGAATCATTATTTCGTATATATAGTGTGTAATGAAAATTCTCGAATAGTAAAAGCATCAAACAGCGAAAGTTGTACAGACAGCCATTATTGCTCTATTTTGTCCATTCAAGTTGAAAATGTTTATTTCTAATAATATTTTAATGTGAAATAATGTCAAACAGTCACATGACAAGGAAAGCCATCACTAAATCTTTTGCAATATACACATACATAACAAAAAAACAAAAAATGTCAACAAATATTAGACTGCAAGCATGAGCGTCCACAAAAATATTCTTAATTCTTAACGGGAGCAAATATGTATATTTATCTACGACATTAGAGTAAAATATATCCCCATCTGCTGAAAATTTTAGCAGTATCGCAAATAGCTAGATTTGCTCTGTGTAACCATGTCTACAGATGTAACATGCAGTTTAACATTCATCTTCGCTGCTAGATGCGTATAAAACCTCCAATTCCATATTGTTTCAGGGACATTTGCATATATCACTACATTTTAAACCAGCCTTAAAACACTCATATTTTAAAATATCACATGCATCCTTATCCTTATAATATAGGTAAATTCGCATACTTCCTTATGCGCTGTTTCCAAATAGACATCACTGGTAAAATATAATTTCCATCAAAGGACCATCCCATTCCAACAGGATTTGCCCTATACGATGAGTCATGACTATTACACCAAATTTTTTCTTGTAACAAGAAACGTCTTACGTGATATATAAAGGAATCCTCAATTGGTGGAAAATTAGCAATGGTCGAATTTTGAAGTAGATTGTACCTTAAATCATCTACATCTTTATAAGTTTTTGATTTGTATAGCAACGGAACATATCTACGAGCAATTTTGACGGCATCGTTTATAAAGGCTGTCGCTTTATCAAGTTCAAGCGTGCTCTTATTTTGTTTTAAAAAGGTATATGCAATTTTTTTTTCCAATCCCGTATAAAGCACTAGTCGTGTTGCATCCAGTTAAAGCATGTATGGTGGGCAGTGACAAGCAAATACCAATCCGTACATTATTACGAATTGGTATATATTTTATATGCCGTATTTTATATGTCGCAGGTGAATATGAATTTAGAATAGAATAGAATAAAGTTTATTTAGCATAAGCTATCTTCAAAAGTAACATATTTGTACATAGTCATTTATTATTTTGTGCTCTGTCGTCTATATATAATTTAGTAACATTTTAGTAAACAATTTTAAATTACTAAATATTTGATTTCCGTGGGCAAAGCATTGAATACGCGTAGGCCATCGCTAACAGTTGATTTTTTTAAGAAAGATATTTTTGTATTCATGTTGCAGTTTTCAGCAGACCTTACCAAATAATTGTTTCGATCTTTTAACTAAGAAGGGTTTAAGGTAGGTAGGTATTAGATTTTTCTCGATTTTATATATTAAAGTTGTTTCAATACTTTGTTCCACTGATATCCAACCCAATTGGTTGGTTTTGCCAATGTTCTTACATAGATAATCAATATATTTTGAAAACGTCAACTATCGATCTAAAATAATTCCTAAATATTTAATTTAACTTACAAATTCAATTAGCGGCAATTAGCTTTAATTCCAAGAACCATACATTTAGTTTTGTCATTATAGAGTTTCAGTTTTTTTGTACATAACCTATATATAACATACAAAGCTCTTTATTCATTATATCTGTGATTTCAATTTGATTTTTTTCAGATACATATATTCCTCATCCTCAAAAAGGCTTATATATGAACTTCTTAGGACATGATTTATATCATTCACATATATAATGAATAAAAGAGACCCTAGCACACTGCTCTGCGGTCTGTGGTACCCCATACGAACTAGTAATTTTAGTAGATGTCTTATTGTTTACTTTAGTTTCATTTTTATTTAGTTTTTTCACTTTAGTTTTATGCTCCCCCTGAAAATATTTTTGTGGACGCTCATGCTTGTAGCCTAATATTTGTTGAGACCTCTGTTCTTTTATACATGTGTATATTGCATGAGATGAGGTTTAGTGATGGTTTTCCTTGTCATTTGACTGTTTGACATTATCGCAAATAAGTTTTATTAGAAATTAACATTTTCATTATGAATGAACAAATTAAAGCAATACTATTTTGTTCATAAAATCTGTCTGTACAGCTTTTGCTGTATAGACTTATATGTACGGAATAATAATCCTAAAAATGTAAAATCGCTTTTAAGTTTTGTTTCCTACAATAACTTTTTATTTATTTTGTAACTGTCAATTTATTATTAAGTAAAAGTGTATATATGTTTAAAAAGTCATGAGATAAACATTTTACTTTACATACTTAATTTTAATTGTTCATTATTACAGCTCAAAACCCTATAACATGAGTTAACGGCATAATTTCCCTTCCATGCCCTTATGTAAATCAGCAATAAGGTCGATTTTTCGAGCGCGCATGGCCATGCATTCATAGCTTTGGTGCGCAGAAATTCGTGACATTGCGTTATAATTTATACTATTATTATCACAAAATGAAATACGTAGCTCCATGTATTTGTACTTAAATTAAAGCTAAGAGAATAACAAAGTTTTCTATGTGTGTATCAGAATTTTGGTAAGCGTGAAATCAAAAGTTGTGGCCAATAGAAGTTTAGACTTACCGTAGCACACACACTGGTACTCCCCCTTTGATTTACCGTGAATGATTAGTTTTGCGATTTTTATATAGTTGGTATATATGGACGAATTCAGAAAATAATTGTGAACATTTTGGCATAAAGAAATATCCTCTGTCATGAATTTTTATCGAATTAGAGTAAAAATGGTAAGTAAAAACACATGTTTTAAAAAAAAATCTTTCTGGGCTGTATATACCTTATACCAACTTATAGGTTGGATAACATGCATTTCCTAATGTGATAAGTTATGACCTACATTTTCATATATAGTTTCTTTTGTTCTACCCCATTGATAGGTTGCTCGCTAAATATGCATCTTTGGGGGCTCACGCCGCTACACTATATGGATTAGAGTTCGTTTTTGTTTTGAGAGTTTAACAGTAATTGCATCAAAGAATAGTTTCGATATTATGCAAGTGCTTGCTAATTTATAGGAAGTAGAGACGCCGCCTTTTTCAGGAGTTGACATCTGAAAAAAACATTAGCCCAGTCGAATTGTAATTTGACATGGCGTGATTTTTCCTCTTGCTGGATTCCTCAGAGGATGGGGGGGGTGTCTTGTAGGTGGAGGGAGGGATTTGATTGGAGGGATGGGTTGGGGATGTTGCCTGTGTTATGTTTCATCAGATTCTAGTAGTACGATAAACGTCTAGCTTTTCGTGTAATAAATAATGGGTGTGCTGGATATTGTCTTGATGATGTTGGTGGGCGAGTTGACTGGTCAGGACAGAGGTAGATATTTTGATTGTGAAAAATTTCTGGGCTGTCTTCCCGATATATTCTTTGATTCTTTGAATGCCCACTGGCTATCTAGCGACTAGACTTCTGTGAACTAAAGAAATAGGACTTCAAAATGGTAGATATGATTTTTCGACACTGCATTCCATTCAAAAAATATTTAACTTTAATGGCAAAAAAACTAATTTTTTTTTCAAGTTCAATTTTCACCACTTTTTTCTGAATCATGACTATATAGAAAACATTTGTAACAACTCTCGAAGAATAGAATTTTTCTTCTCATAGCAAAATCTGACAGAAAGTGAAATACTTATAGCCATTTTTCGAAGACCTTTTTTTTTTTCAAAAAAATTGAATCTATCGAAAAATAATGCAGATATCGATCTGAAACTTTTACCAGATAGTCACTCCTATATAGCACGTACTTTGGTAAAATTTCAAAAACGTTTCTAAAATTTTGCCGAAATTAAAAATTGTTTTCAAAATTTTCGTTTTTTTAATTTACTCCTGACCTAATAAAGTTATCTTAACGTTCGGGGACTCATTAAGGTTTTTTCCTATCAGATTATTAGCCTTTTATTTAAACGCAAAAAAACAATTTTCCAACTTTAACTATTATACTATTCGTGACAATTCGACTGAATTAATTGGGGTTGAAAAAGATTCAAATTTGTTATCGTTAGATGGTGCATACGTTGGTCATGTTGTATTGCATTGCATTAGTCAATTATATTCTAATTATTTATATAGGGTATATAGAGACGATAATAACGAACGTTTTTACTAGGGTTCAGAAAAATATTATTTGTAGGTTGTAGCTAATTATAATCGCAAAAACATCACCTTCCGAAAATGTCTTGGTATCATCATGTTTGGGATTATCAGATTACGAAAATTGAGGGTTTCCATTCCATTAGTACTTAGTGTGTCTATTGGTGTCATATTTAGAAACCTAGTCGATGGATAAAAATAATATTTGACAGTTAGTTCACGCTATTACCAAGCAAGAGATCTGACCACTTTTAACGAAAAATATACAAGTTGGATATTTTAAAAAATAAAACGACAGAAAAATAATACCTGGAATGTGATTGGTAAGGATGAAAAATCTGATACAATTTTGCGGGGGAAAATATACAAAGTGATGACAGGAGAGAATAAGATAATTAAAGAATAGAAGGTGGCAAATAGAGAGGGGAGATTTTTGCAAATAATTTTACAAATTCTTTATATTCCTCGCTTACCGAAGAGAAGTATTGTAATCGTGAAACGATCACTATTCCAGATTACTTAGGATTTTCTTATTTCAGGTTATCTGGATTATGAAAATTTAAGTCTTTCAATTCAACCATTTCAGTCCGTCTTGTCAGTCGATTTCTTGGCTCTATATCTAAAAAACTATTTGACTCAGAAAAATAATATTAGGCAGGTAACTGAGGTTTATTGCCATGGAAAAGTCTGGTGTGTTTTGATATAAAAATATAAAGGCCAAAAAAATTATTAAAGAAAAAATTTTAAGGAAAATAATAATATTTGACATGTAGCTGAGGAAGAAACCTGTTTTGGTTTTAGAGAAAAAGATATACAGAGTAGTGACTAAAATAATAAAATAAATAACTATACCACCTAGCCGAGAAAGGAGGATAGTAATAAATTCAAATGATCAGTGCATACAACGTATCCTATTGGAGTTTAAATCTAGAGGAGGTGAAGTTTTACAGAGGCTTATCAAATCAGCGTCGCGACATGTGCCGCTTAACACTATTGATAGTTCAATTCATCACTGTCCTCCTGCAGTTACTGGTGAGCTCAGGGCCGGTTTTCTGACTAGGGGCGCTACTCTGCGGGGGGCGCCTTTGCCTTTCATCTTAGTGGTCAGTGCAAGCATAAAGATTATAATACACGATATTTAATTTGTTCCTATTCGGAGGGGGGCAAAATTGAACCTGGGCCTAGGGGCAATTTATATCTAAAACCGGAACTGGGAGGGCTGCGTGTCAACGCCACAAAAATAAAATTCATGGAAGTTAGACACAGTGCTGGCAGAAACCGAAACCACCACTTCGAGAAAGTAGAAGAGCTCGAATATAGTGAATATAAATAACAACAGAAGTACAAAGAAGAATTCTAAAAGCGAACTACTATGAGCTCTCCAAACTTATGAAGTTCTGGTTACTTACACATAAATCCAAGATAAAACTGTATACAACCATAATTGGACCGGTAATGGGGTATTTTTCTAATTTTTTTTATCATATAATATCATAGAATATGTACAAACAAGCCTTCCAATACAGATTTCTGCGAAAATATATATCATTTTTTTGAGAAAACAGAAGTTAATATAAGTGGAGCAACAGGTGTTTTAAACTGGTGACGTAGGTGGTTTGGCAGATGACGTAGCTGGACTGTATGGATTTGTTGATAGAATGGTTTTATACAAAACAGTGTGGTGGTTTTATACAAAACATGACAACAATGTCAACGGTTAGTCAAATGACAGATGTGTTCAGTTTCTTTCATCGAGGTATTGTAATTTACAAATAGTAGATGTCGTTTAAAAGGTATTTTCTAAAAAATTGTGGAAGTGCTCCGGAAAAATTTGTTGTAACTGTTCAGAAAAATATGGATATTCGAAGAACTTGGTGGCAAGCTTCCAGTATTTCTGATCCCATCCCTTCAGAAACCCAAATTTTGTTTATAGAAAGAATCCATCATGTCATAATTAACTTTGGGCAAATTAGATGAATCTCCTTTCACAAAATTCAACTCCATCTTAATAGTTTATTGATAAAATATAAAATAACAAAATCAAACTCCACATAAACAACAAATAAATCTAACCAATATATCTATTTCACTTGTATTGTGACAAGAAGGTCAAGAAGTGACAGCTTGCCAAGGACAGCTGGCGGCACGCAAGAAATATTGCCACATAATCCTCGCTGTGAGTTTTGTTTACATTTTTAAGATAACTTCTACATAATAACAAATATAAATAACTTTTAATTCCTTCTAAATACATGTATATAATATTTATTGATATTTAAGATATTGAGCAAAATAAAAGTGTTATAGGTAAAATAATGTAAAGTAGATACACAATTTGGCATTCATATAAGATAGTTACAGTCTAAGCGAAAGTTGTCTATGATTGGTTAAATTATTTCCCGCCAAATAAAATCATTTGAAATCTGTATCTAGACTGGCGTATTCTTATTTCTCATTTTTATTTAAGAAATTATTGTTTTGGTTTAAATTGATTATGCAGTAATTGTTAAAATAATAACATTACTTGATATATATCACCAAAACTAAATTTAAAAAATGGAAAATACCCCATTGCATATGGATTGAAAAACCTGGAGGATCAGCACCCTAGGAGAATTCGAGTGAAAAATATTTCAATTAATCTACAAACCCATCCGTAAACGCGGTCATCTGGAGAGGAAGGTACAACAATGAACTGTATAAATTGTACTGATCAGGGTACTATTTCATTAATTAGAACCCGTCAGCTAAGATGGATGGGTCATGTTGCGCGTATGAAGGATTCAAATTCTATAAGGAAAATATTTAATGCTATCTCTGAGGGAAAGAGGAAAGCCAAAGTTAAGATGGGGGGCGGCGGGGTTTCGGAGGACACAGGAAGACTGGATATAATGAACTAGAAAATGGCAACGAGGGATAAATATGGCTGGAGGAAGAAGCTCGAGAAGGCCAAGATTCAAAGAGACGAATTGGAGTGTGTAGTGTAATAAAAAAAGGGAGAATGTGATGCATCTCACATTTAAATGTGACCGCACATACCGAGGATGCTAGCAGCAGATCATCCTGGCAGTTTACATCGAAATCTACCGGCATGTCCACGTCGAAGCAAAATAGTTTGTTTTTACGTGGTAGTAGAAAGATAGGCTTGGCGTAGCTTGCGCTTCATTGGTCCGCTGTAGCGTGGTGGCGCCCTTCCAGTTCACACGTTTCTCTAGATTCGTCGTGCCGTATTAATCCATCACGTAATAGACCGGGAGCTCACGACAAAAATTTGTGTCAAATCTTATTCGCCGGGAAACCCTATATATTCGGTAAAGTACATCCTCCCCGTACTGAAAAGTCAATTCTTACACCTGGAGGGTGGGCCAATCCATGAGGGGGGGTGGGAAGGGGGATAAAACAGAGGGTTTGTACAATTTTATTCTCCCTGAAACTCATTTGTTAGTTAGTTTTCAATAAATAATGTATGAAAAAACGTTTCTTACACCTGGCAAGCGGGACAAAATTATTCTTACAGCTTATAAACAATATAATATATTACAAGGGTATTGTCAAATATTATTCTCCTTAAAATTTATATGAGAAATAAGTTTGAACTATAAATAATTTGAAAAAAAAGTTCTTACGGCTTGAACGCGGACCAAACGAGTTCTTACACTGCTCTGAACTAAAAATCGAGAGCGCCTATGTCAGCTGTTGTGCGCTGATGGTAATTTTTCTCAAGTTTCTGTGAAACAAATTGAGAATCATAAAATTTGGAATTTATAATAAAAAATAAATTTACATAGTTTCATAATACAAAAATTATACATACACCAAGTATACAGGGTGTCCCATAAGTAATGGTACATAGAACAATGGCAGATTCCTTACGTAAAAATACTACGATTTAACCAAACTTACCTTAGTCCAAAAGTTGATATTAACAGAGATAACAGAGTGTCAAAGTTAAATTTTTGTTTTGGTTTTTTTTAAATAATTTCTTTAAAAATTGAAATATTTTAACAAAATATGGTGATTGCGGATTTTTTGAGGCGAGGGTTACAAATATATTCATACTTTTGCTGTAATTTGTAGAGGGCGCCACCTACGGTAGTTTGCGTGTCGTTTATATGTCATATATTTTTGACGAATTTTTTAAAAATTTTTAAAAATAAGAATTCACGTTTTTCTATCTTTTCTACGTAGAAAAGGTATACCTTCTAAATGTCGCTACGACTAACCATTTTCGAGATATTTGGTTTTAAATTATTCAATGCAACCAATTTAAATTAAAAAAAATATCATATTATTGTTTGATTTACAGAATAATTGATAGCGAAGCGAACAGTATAAAATTAAATTCTGTTTTTTCAGATTTTTTAAATTTATTACATTCCAAAACTATCAAAAAAAAGTACGAAGAACAATGACTTTCAAATAAATAAACTAAAATTTGAGAAACAGTTTTTTACTCGTTGCATTGAATACTTCAAAACCAAATATCTTGAAAACGGTTACTCGTAGCGACATTTAGAAGGTATACCTTTTTAACGTAAAAAAGACAGGAAAATATGAATTTTTATTTTAAATTTTTTTTTTTAAATTCGCTAAAAATATATGACATATAAATGACACGCGAACTACCGTAGGTGGCGCCCTCTAGAAATAACAGCAAAAGTATGAATAGATTTGAATCCCTCGTCTCAAGAAATCCAAAATCAACAAATTTTGTTAAAATATTTCAATTTTCAAAGAAATTATTTAAAAAAACTTTGACACCCTGTACAGCGTTACCATATTTGGTAGATTTTTATTTCTTTTTAGTAGAATTTTAAGGATTTTTTTAAAGTTTGGTAGGTAAAATTTGCTGGTAGATTTCTGATAATTCTGTCAGAAATCTACCAGCAAATTTGACCTACCAAACTTTACAAAAAATCCTTAAAATTCTACTAAAAAGAAATAAAAATCTACTAAATGTGGCATCGCTGACCCTGTATCTCTATTAATATCAACTTTTGGAATAATAGTCCAGTAGAATTAGTAAAAAAAAGACTGAAATTTATTGTAATTCGTTTCAGAATGCCACGTGGATTAAACGATAGTTTTATTGATTACGAACATGACCCTGGATTTGGTCCACTTTTTGACCGCCGGAATATTGTTTATTTAACGATTTATTGTTGAAAAATTCAAAAAAATCGACTTTTTTAAAGATAACTCCAAGACCTTTGACGATAGGTTTTTCAATTTGTAGATACTGTTAGAACTTTGGAAAACGGTTAATTTGAGAGATGCTTCGTTTGAAACGCTTGAAAATTTGTTCAAATAATTGCAAAAAACCGCGAACATTTTAGCAATTTGCAAATATTTTTCATTCTGTAACAAAAGAACTTTAGTGCTTGAAACTTTGAAGAAATATGTATTTTATTACCCCAAAGTTATCCCTAAAATTTCATCAAAAAATTTTAATTAGTTTAAGAGATATTCAATTTGTTTATTAAAAACATAAATAATGTAAAATGCAAATTCACCCAGTTCCCGCTGTCGTAGAGGGTTGATCTGAATATCTTTTTTTTTTTTTTGTTGAGACTTAAACTTTATGTTTTCATTAATGGCAAATCAAATTTGCATTATTTTCAACTTCAAAATGGCGTTTGAAAAAGTGTCACATTTTGAGGTTAGGTTTTTTGCTAATAACTTTTAAACAAATGAAGATTTTGCAATATCGTTCTCATATCTTTGTTGCTGGGGTCTTTTCACACATTTTCAAAAAAAAATGACTCTGTAGCCTTATTAGAAGCCGAGATGATTTTTTTTTTAATAAATTCGTAAAAAAATTTTTAACAAAAAATAATTGTTTAAAACAAATTGTTGTTTAATTAAAAAAAAATCGACACGACAGATATTATTATTTCATCACGCTACCCCAAATTTAAAAAAAAAGTCAAAATCGGAGAAACGGTAAATTTTTGGTTGACGGATTTGAACTCATCTCGATCATTTTATGAACGTGTTACAGATATGACTCATGCTTCTCACTCCTGTTCTGACGATGATTTAAAATTAATTATTGTTATAGTTGCAAATTGAATTTTTTCCCCCAAACTCAGCTTTATTACAAAGATAGACTATTAAACTAGTTGTTCGCCAAGTTTCAGCTGTTAATGTTTATTAATAAACAAATTACGAATTTATTAAAAAAAAAATTATCTCGGCTTCTAGTAAGGCTAGTCATTTTTTTTTTTTTTGAAAATGTGTGAAAAAACCCCAGCAACAAAGATATCAGAACGATATTGCAATATCTTCATTTGCTTAAAAGTTATTAGCAACAAACCTAACCTCAAAATGTGACACTTTTTCAAACGCCATTTTGAAGTTGAAGATAATGCAAATTTGATTTTTCATTAATGAAAACATAAAGTTTGATTCTCAACAAAAAAAATTATGTCCAGATTAATCCTCTACGACAACGGGAACTGGGTGAATTTGCATTTTACATTATTCATGTTTTTAATAAACAAATTGAATATCTCTTAAACTAATTAAAATTTTTTTATGAAATTTTAGAGGTAACTTTGGGGTGACAAAAGACATATTTTGTCAAAGTTTCAAGCACTAAAGTGCTTTTGTTAAAGAATGAAAAATATTTGCAAATTGCGAAAATTTTCGCGGTTTTTTGCAATTATTTAAACAAATTTTCAAGCGTTTTAAACGAAACACCTCTCAAATTAACCGTTTTTTCAAAGTTCTAACAGTATCTACAAATTGAAAAACCTATCGTCAAAGGTCTTTGAGTTATCTTTAAAAAAGTTGATTTTTTGGAACTTTTCAACAATAAATCGTTAAAAAAACAATGTTCTGGCGGTCAAAAAGTGGACCAAATTCAGGGTCATGTTCGTAATCAACAAAACTATCGTTTAATCCACGTGGCATCCTGAAACGAATTACAATATGCATATTTGCTAATTCTACTGGCCTATAAGGTAAGTTTGGTTAAATTATAATATTTTTACGTATCGAATCTGCCATTGTTCTATGTACCATTACTTATGGGACACCCTGTATACAGCTGCAATTAATATTTTTATTTAAAATACAAATAAACGAAAATATAGAACAGTATATAAACATCCATCAATATCAATCACAGCGAGATAAATAGAAAATTACCATATTTTGTATTGTTGGTTTGTTAAGTCCTGTAGTATCCTTTACAAAATGTACAATGGTTTTTGCACTTCTGTACATGTAAAATAAATTGATAATACAAAAAATAGTATGCCTCCATTCACTTCGATGTGATTGTTACGTATTTATTACAATAATCATATCAGAAATTAAAATTGAGCGGGCATCGCTGGTGCACAAGGACGTAATCACTGCTCTCTCTTATAATTAATCAAATACCTATAGTAACTTGCCTTCGAATTGGCATACATGAATTAATCATGCTTAAAATTCTGTTATAACTACTATCGTTGAGTGAAAAGTTATACTCTTCAATCAACGCTACTATATAACAATGAGGAAAATTACCTTCAGTGCGCAGCAGCTACAGAACGACATAGGCGCTCTCGATTTTTTGTTTCAGAACAGTGTAATAAGAACTCGTTTGGTCCGCGTTCAAGCCGTAAGGACTTTTTTTCATGTTATTTATAGTTCAAACTTACCTCTCATATAAATTTTAAGGAGAATAATATTTGACAATACCCTTGTAAAATATTGCATTGTTTACAAGCTGTAAGAACAATTTTGTCCCGCTTGCCAAGTGTAAGAAATGTTTATTCATACATGATTTATTAAAAACTAACTAATTAATAATAGTCCATACAAAACTAGCAAAAAATGTGTAAAACCCCAAATATGACTACTCCCCCGTTTTCGAGGGCGGCCAACATGATGGTGATAGTCGCGCGGTCCCTAACCCCTCGAACTACCCCTAAATGCAATTTCGATTTTTCCTCGGATTTTTCGTTGTCAGGCATGCGAGGACTTGTTGGATCGGCTATTTTTGAGTATGTCCTGTGAAACTTTGCAACCAGACATTCTAACGACCAACGGGGGTTGAAACCAATACCGGAACGTGCAAAAGACATCCAAACATGCTGAAAATTGTTTTCTACACGTTTTCAAGGCCGGGGAATACGATGCTGATATTATTTAGCCTTCCACCCCAAACCTAACCAGCATAATGACACCCATTTTTCCCATTTTTCGTTATCAGGCATGCGAGGACTTGTTGAATCGGGGTTTTCCAATACCTACGTATGCGTACAGTTAGTCCTTAACCCATATATATATTGCATTTAATTATATTTCTCAAGGGTCCTCAATACTGAGGACGTAAGAAATGGAAGGTACATGCCGAGAATACACAACCGACGGCTGCGGCACATATTTTGTGCGTCGGTCCTCGCTGGATCGCTGCATGAGGGCCGCGTAAGAGGAAGATGACTCCCTCTCTCTATGATTTAAATTGTAAACACCGAAGAATAAATTAAAATTTAATAATAGTAATATATAACGTATGTCTAGAATAAGAACAAAAATCATGTTGTACATAATGTGAAAAAATCATGTACATAATATATAATAGTGTAGACAATACACATACACGAAAATATATACATGAGCATAACCCGTTCTATCAAACTCCTTTTAAGCTGCAATAAAAACATTTATCTCCCTAGAAAACCTGGTCCATTGAGCGCTTGTGATCTCACTATAAGAAAAACCGATGGTTTTGGACATATAAGGGTAATTTTTGAGGACTAAGAGAGAAACTGATGCAACTATCGTGTTCTCCACCCTTGAAAACGGGGGATACGTTCTTCTCCTTGAGGGACACTTCAGGATTCAGAGAGTGGTGGTTTCGTTAGAATGTCTGGTGGCAAAATTTTACAGGACATATTGAGTTTCTTAAAAAAAAAACCAATCCAACAAGTCCTCGCACGACTGAAAACGAACAATGGAAAGAAGGGGTGGTTATATACATTTAGGGGCAGTTGGTTAGGGGTGAGAGGCTAAATAATATCACCATCGTGTTCCCCGCCCTTGAAAATATGTGGAACACAATTTTCAGCACGTTTGGATGTTTTTTGCATGTTTCGGCATTGAGGGAGGGGGTGGTTTCAACCCCCGTGGGTCGGTAGGACGTCTGATTGCGAAATCTTACAGGACATATTCAGATTCCTTAATAGAAACCCGATCCAACAAGTCCTCGCATGCGTGACAATGAAAAATCGGGTGGTTTTTTGCATTTAGGGGGTAGTTCGAGGGGGGGTAGGGACCACGCGACTATCACCATCGCATTGGCCGTCCTCAAGAACAGGAGGGTAGTCATGTTTGGTCGCTACCCTGCACTTTTGAGGTTTTTGCAACTTTGGCATATGGACCATTTTCAAGGATCCCTTGAAAAGTTACATGTTCGCAGTCGTTTTCTGTATCAATGTCTCGCTGACCGACCTCGGCATTATTATGTATCTTTTTTACTCGACGAAAACAACTAATGGGCCTGTCCAACACGCTGTCACTTTGCTTTGTTTGTAGTACAGCAGCCATCTTTTGTTGGTAAGTTAGGGTTTTCGACAGGCCTAAAGGGCTCCATACACGTTCAGTAATCTCATTACCTGAATTTTCGCGTTTTTTAAATCATACTTAATTCAATATTTATAGCTAGATATGCTTTTTTCTTAAATAATGGACATGTAAGGTGTGAAAAATAATGACAGGGAATAACGGGGAAATTTTTAGTAATGATCTGCTGGAATGACATTATGGCTGAACGTGTATGGTGCCCTTTAAGCCTGACAAAAACCCTAACTTACCAACAAAAGACAGCTGCTGTAGTACAAACAAAGCAAAGTGACAGCGTGTTGGACTGGCCTATTCTATTAATACAAGGGCGGATCCAGGGGAGGGCACCAGGGGCAATTGCGCCCCCTCCCTCCGAGGGCCTCGAGAAGAATAAGATCTATTATTATTTATTATTGAAAATTGAAAATGTCGATATAATTATTGATCGTTCGGCGGTGGACGGCCGCAGTGCCGCCCCCCCCCCCCCAGTAACTTTTCTGGATCCGCCCTTGTATTAATATGGCGAAGAATAAAATAACACAGTGATTTTGTCATAAGCTCCCGATCTATAAGAATGTGTCTACGATATATTGAGTATCTTTTTATTTTTATTTTGTGGAAAAGTGAAAATAAAGACGAATTAATAGAGTTAATGTTCAATCCGCCAGGATTGTGGGACAAACGCCATAAACAGAACCACAACCGGTATGTTTTTAGTAGCGGGAGGAAAAATAGGTTTGTACCACATTTCATGAAAAAATACGTATTTTTAGATTTTTCCCGAAAGACATTAAAAAATTTTAAGTATTTTCAATATATTTCTTTTTTGCCTTATAATGCTAGGAATCCTATCATATAATTCAATACTTCGTCAGTATTAGCAAGAAGAGTAGTTGTTTTGATTGGTTCTCCAATAACGGGTGTTTTAAAGTGTTTTCCTAAGTAATATATTAGCGGGGCCAGATTAATACAGAAAGTAGATAATTTCATATTAAGTAAAAAAGTGCGAATGACTAAATTTAAATAAATGATTTAAGTATTTTCAACATATTTTTTCTTTAAAATGATAAGAATCATATCATGTAATTCAATGTTTCGTCAGTATTAGCTAGAAGAGTAGTTGTTTTGATTGGTTCTCCAATAATGAGTTTTAAAGTATTTACCTAACTAGTATATCAGCGTGTCCAGATTAGGGCAACAGTATACAGAAAGTAGGTAATTTCATAATAAATAAAAAAAGTGTGTAAGTTGTGATTTGCTTAATACCTAAATAATATTCTCTATTGAAGTTTGTTAATGAAAATAGATTCTAATTTCATTATTAGAGCATGGCATTTAACTATATACAAAATTTATGATAAAAACTGTATATGGTTGTATTCCTTAGAACAATAGGAAGTGCCTGAAACTATTTTAAAGTTTATACCATTTATGATTTTTTAAATATTTATAATAAATCGAAAATAAACGCATTTTTCGCTCTCGCTTTGCAAAATCCTTTCCTTAATGAATGAGTATTTATTTATTTCGGTCCATCTAATACATATTATTGCTAGATCTGTTGGTATATAGTGAGGTAACATCAAGGGAGATAAGATGGTCATGGGAATTGATTAATTTTGTATGAAACCACGGAAGAAAAATAAAAATATAGGTATATATTTACAAACGTGTATTTTTCACCGATGCCCCAAACTCGTAACAGAGGCGTGTAACCTATAATAATACCAACTTAATTTCACCTGTAATACAACTTTTGACATAGATTGATGATAGTCCCTCTATCATAATGTCACGTATGGTCACACGTGCTTATATATAGCTCATGTGATACGTATTGATCTATATAATCCCAGAATACCTTCATTAAATTATTAGTTATACCGAACTTATGTAGTGGTATCAAATAAACTGAAAATAAATTTAATGTGTTATTCAACCTGATCGATAAAAATGTTCATTAAATGAAATATTATATTAATTAGCAAAAAATAACATATGGGTGGACACGCGCAATGGGACTTGAAGGGAAAAAAATAGATGTTGGAGAAAAACGCATTTGTTTTTATATTTTGTTTACAACTAGAGAAAATTGTACAGATCGAATAATATTATACCTACATAAACTATTATAATAAAACTCGTTTAACTCAAAAATTCTTAGTAATTATAATAAAATAATTCAGCATAATTAATAAATCAATAAGTAGTGTACAATAAATACACGTTCGCGTTAATACGAATGTGAACAAATTAATGCGAATATTTTTGTAAGGATTTAGAAAAAAAAAATACAATAAAAAAGACTATTACAGATAAAAATGTTGGGTTTGCATTAATTTAGCATAGAAATGTCCAATGTATTTAAATATTAAAAAAAAACTAATGTTTGGCCCTTCAGGTCCCTTTTCGCGTAACCACTCACATACAGTGGCGGTCCTTCTGGGGGGCGTGGGGGGCCACCCCCCCATTGGCTTGGTGTTTCTTCAATAATATGACAATCAAATAAAAACATCTGAAAATTTTATTGTTTTTTTAAGTATATGAAACTAAAGCTAGTTAGTGACTATAAATACTATACATACTGTCTATGTATAATAATTGTGGATGTTGTGGGTTGTAGGTATTTAGTATAGTTATATGATATTTTTATAATCGATGTTGCTCAGTCATATCAAACAAGCTGTCGTTATAACTTGGCTGGGCGGTGTAAAGGAGTACACACACTTATATTAAATGAACAACCTTTAGCATTTTACCCTCACTGCTTCAGCCATTCATTAAATTTAGCAATATCTAAATTCTGCGAGATAAGTGCTATTAAGAATATGATGGGAATTGTCAACAGTATTTCTGCCTTTTTGAGTGCATCTGCAAAACGGCTGAATTTAGTAAAGGACATAATCGCCGAGGAAAGTATATCTGAAACGAAAAAAAAAAGATTGAAAACCCTTTGTAACACGCGATGGGTGGAAAGACACGATATCATTTTGAGATTTCAAGAATTATTTCCAATGATTATAAGAGCGCTTGAAACTTTGGAAATCGACAAAGATCTCGAAACGACAAAAAATGCAATGAGCTACGGTCTTTGTGTAACTGTGCACTGTTTCCAGTTTTCTGTAAATTTAAGTAAGTTATTGCAAACAAAAAACTTGGACTTTTCCATTGCTCTAGGAAACGTACAAACTCTAACTGCTGTCTTGAAAGACATGCGAGCTAGGTGTGATCGGGTATTTGATTTTATTATTTGGAGACGCCGAAAGCAATGCTAGAAAACTTCAAATTGAGATAAAAATGCCCAGATTATGTGGAAAACAAATCAACAGAAATAATGTGGAATCAACAAATCTCCGCGATTACTACAGAAGATCTATATTCATTCCCTTTTTAGATTATTTTATTGGACAAATGGAGTCGCGGTTTAATAGTCGTATGCAGTCTGTAATACCTTTAGAAGAGTTAATTCCGGATAAAATAACAAAATATACGACTTCTGTAATAGTTGCTGCTGGTATGATTTATAAAGAGGATATTAATGTGAATGAGAATCAACTATGAGAAGAACTTTCACTTTCGAAACAAAAAATGGAAGAGAAAAACAGTTGATGTCCCATCAACCGCTGTAGCAGCTACGGACACTTCTTTTGTTGTTAGCCACTCTTCCGGTTACTACTGCAACCGCAGAAAGAAGCTTTTCTACATTGAAAAGATTAAAAAGTTATTTAAGGTCCACCATGCTAGAACACCGTTTAAATGGTTTCGCAATAGTGAACATCCACCACGAAATAGAGATAGAGATCGATCACCAAAAAGTCATTGATCGTTTTGTAGTAATAAAGCCAAGATGAATGCAATTGAAAGATTGGAGTTAGTGGTTTTATAGATATGACTTGTTTTTATTTATATTTTATTTGGTTTTCAATGTTTTCATGAATAATGAATATATCTTATTTTAAATACACAACATTTTTTTTTCCTTTTTCGTTTTTTTTTTGAGTTCGGCCCAATGGCACAATGAAATCCTGGGACCGCCACTGCTCACATATAAGATATATTTTACTATTTAAGCGAAAGCATCTGTTGATAAACAAGGTATCTCGTAAGTAAGTGCTCATAGAGTAAGGGGGTGAAAACCACCCCTAAATTTTGATATTTGAAAAGTATTACTGATTAATTTTTGAAACGTAGGATATATGTTTTTGGGATCTCTGATTACGAATCTGTCAAAATTAAAAAATTCATAATGACGTCTTCAATATGGCGGATGAAATTTTTTTGAAGGCAAGTGTTTTAAATGGACAAAAAAATGGGCATCTAAGTGAAAAAATTTTATTACTAGACAATTACAATAACAAAATATCGACATTTTATTAAAAATAATGTGAAAACCTGCAGTATTTCGGCCATAACTTCTTTATTTTTATGATAGAGAAACAAACAAAAAAACCGCTGCCCAAGGAAGCACTACTTCCACATTCAGATTTTCCATCCAAGTATCACACAACGAAAAAAATTTGGGAGTGGATGAAGTAAAAAACATTTTGAGGTTTCTGGTTCTTTTACACACACTAAATCACAATTTTTTTTCATCCCCTTTAATAATGGGGTGGGGGTGGTAATAAGGGTAGCTAATGCCAAAATTTTTTTTGAGACCTTAGCTTCTCTTGTATATACCAAATACCAATTTTATGGACTCTTACCTGCTTGATTTACCTATTTTCCCCAAATTTACCCCAATTTATCCCCCAACCCTTTGACGGAACAAGATGAAAATATAATCTAGTTCCAGATCTCGTTAAAGTACATATGTGTACCAAATTTCAAGTCAATATCTCAAACGGTTCCAGAGTAAACGTGCGCACAAAAAAAGTTACAGACAGACCGACAGACAGACCGACAGACAGACAGACCGACAGACCGACAGACAGAAATTTTTTTCTCTCTCAAACTTAAAATCTCGACGTTTCGTGACATTCTAAGCCCATTTGAACAATAAAAATTTTTTTAAATTTTTTTGTCGTTACTATACTTCCACTGGATGTGGAAGTAATTATGTTAAAGACTGATTAGCCATCTTTAATAATGTTTCTTTGATTTTTTTGCCATAGTTTCTAAAATATTTAACATTTAAACTAAATAAATACTTCATCCTATAAACGTACGGAATTACTACGGATGCCATCTACAGAGTGGCCCATTTAAAAGCGGGGCACCTCTCTAAAATTTTTATTTATTGTAGCATATGATTTAAATTTTACTCCAGCATAGAACAAATTAGGATCTAATTATGACCAGAACAAAATTCGCCTCCTACAAATGCAAAGCCACCAGCGGTACCAAAATGTGCGGAAAAAATCAAAAAATTATGTTAGGCATTTTTTTTATCGGAAAATTTTGTTAATGAAACTTGTTCGGAAATTAAATATCGAATCCAACCTACCCTAAACGGAACTTTCCCCTACCCACCTCCCCCTTTTGTATCCCTCCTAGACTATTAAATGACTAGCATTCAGTCGCAGACCTGCTAAGATCATCTTAGCATGTCTATTACTGAATGCTGGTTATTTAATAACTGAAAAAACTTTTTTTTTTATTATTTCCCCCTTTCTGTATCCCCTCCCCCCCTAAACTATTAAATAACCAGCATTCAGTCGCAGACCTGCTAAGATCATCTTAGCATGTCTATTACTGAATGCTGGTTATTTAATAGTTTAGGGGGGGGGGGAGGGGATACCGAAAGGTGAGTTAGTAAATAATACAAATAGTATATTATTATATGAGCGATTATGATAGCCATTATTCACGAAGATGACGTTTGAGCCCACGAGCCGTACGCGAGTGGCGCAAATCATCTGAGTGAATAATGGCCATAATCGCGAATGTAATAAGTACTATGCTTTTTCTACACCTATTAAACAAATAAATTAGACTGAAAATTGATAGCATTAATAGGTACGTATTCGTAATGAGTCGAAAACGTAAACAAACAATGGGTCGCGTGCGCGTGACGTCACAATCTGAGACCTTAGGAAAAACAAACAGAAATTCTTTAACTGTCAAATGGCAACTGATTGAACTTTTTGTAATATTATTGTTTCTATGTATATTATACATACAAAATGACAAGTTTTTGGTTTATTATTAATTGTGGAAGTGTGACAATGCAAAACAATGCTAGTTTTGATAAAATAACCTCAATTTACAACCAGAAGAAGTTAGAGGTTAAAATACTGCAACTGATTTCAAACAATTAAAATGAATGATTTTACGAGTTTTCCAAGGATTTTTTTAGTGGTACGTTGTTGCATATTAATGTAAGAATTTGGTTTTTAACGTGGGTTTATGTTGTAGGAAAAATAGCCGTATTACAAGACCATTACGATACATCCAGTTTGGGCATCCTCTCTTAAAAAGGCAATTTAAAACCCATATGTGAAACTGAAAGTGCTTATAATAATAATAACTGCTGCTCACATAAGCAATAATAATCAATTCATGGTAAAGAAAATTAACATTTTATATTGGTTTGTCAGTATTTTTAATAATTATTTCTTTTTTAAATTTTAGTTGAGCGAAAGGTGTGTAAAGCTGTGCCAAAGGAGAGAAAAGTGCAATGGTAGAAATTGTTTTAAATAAAGTACACTCCAAGAGGAAGCAGGCTTCATAAAGATATTTGATAAAGTAGGTGCATAAATTAAGAAAGGAAATTCAAAGTACCTGCGGCCGTCAACAAGTGCATGATGCAATGTGCCCTTTCAAAGTATATCGTGTGGTGTTTAAAAACTCAGTGTTGGACTATTGAACACTGAAAAAGTTGAAAATTAAAACTCTGAAGTGGTCTACGGTCAGTGAACACATAAGCAAAGTCTGACTCGGCTTTGTTAGTGTTGAATTGTATAGCTATAAAACCCCTTCGAGTTAAATGTTACTTACTGCTTAGATAGATATTACTATAAAGTATATATATTATGTTATGTTAGGTACCTACATTACAATCATTTATTTTTTGTTACAATATTAACCTCTCTTATAACTTTCTTGTCGATTCTTCTTAGAAGTACTAATGGACCTTGGACAATAAATAACTTATTTAGTAAAGATATTTTGTTTTACTTTCAGTTACAAGTTCGACGTAACTGACAATTTCAATTTACTGCTAACAATATATAGTAGTAGAAGTGATAAATAAAACATAATAAAAAGAGTATATTTAATAAAATGATAATGAACAAACGAATTACATAAAATTATGAAAGACATTACATAACAATATATGAAAAATAAAATTTTTATAGAAATTACAATGGATTGTATAGGATTGTATGGACGAGAAGAAATTATGCACGTCTTACTACATACTTCAAATAGTTTATAGCACATCAGTCTTTATTGCTTAATTTATATGGTGTCTTTTTCACAAAATTTACGGCGGTTAATACCTTGATCATAGCCATGTTTACTGCTAAAAAGGAAATACTTCCTCTCTCAAGTAGTGGACATGTTTTGTCTAAACTAGCAACACATTCACAGTAAGTACTAAGAAACCATCTGAATCTGGAGTCAATGGCTTTTTTTCATGATGCCACGACTTAACCTGAAAAATGAATTTGTATGTTAGCAATTATTTCTAAAGCAACATTTAATTAGGCAAGTGTATATGAAAAGAATGGTAAATCATTGATAACAATTCTTACCTTTGCAACAAGGTTTTATTCTGTAAATTTCTTGCAGAATACTTCTTTCACATAACCATAAACAGCTTTAAGACTTTTAAATGCCTTGAACTCATCCTTCTCTCTATACACTTCTCTCAAAAACCAAGTAATTCGCAGTATCCCTATGTGTACTATTTGGAAATACATCAATATTTACACTAAAGCATTTTTTTCTCAAAATATAAGGATTTAATTCCATGACAGCAGTATACCTAACCTCTACATCATGAGACAATTCTGCAAAATACGAACTAACCGTCATCCTGTCGAACAAAATTGAGCATATAAAAGTAATAAGAATAGCTGCAGATGTTAAATAATCCAACATTAAACTTTTAAATGGCACAAACACAGTAAAATTCACTTTAAAGAAAAACATTCAATACGGGGATAATTCAATGACAGCTGTTTGTTTTTCCTAAGGTCTCAAAATCTGTGACGTCGGCGCACGCGACCCATATGACGGTATGGCGGTACACTTGTCACTGTCACGCGAGTTGATTGTCAGCCGCAGCAGCAAGAGTTGATCGCGGTCGATTTCAAATATCATTGAATCAGCGAAACAATGATTTTTGAATTTGCGTTTGTGATTGGCCGGATGCAGTGAATTATGAATCAATAATTCACTACAGTGAATTATGAGTACGATTTTTCACCAAAAGATGCTAATAATTGTCATATAATTAAATAAGTGTAGAAAAAAAAGGTTTTTCAGTTATTATTGTCCAAAAATCAGTTAGGCCAAAAACCTGCCTTATGGCCTTTCTTGATTTAAAACAGTACTGGATAAAGTAAATAATTAAAGTAATGAAAATTGAAATTTTGATCTTTATTTTATTAACCCAATATTAACAATATTGTTGTGGCTATTAAGTGAAATATTCTCGAGGAATACAGCACGTGGCTTTAACTGAAGCTATTTCAAAATTGCGATATTTTACACATAAAATATATAGTTCCTCAGTCCTAACTGTGTACAGGGTGGACCAAATTAGAGGGGATTTGGAGTTTTCTCTAAAATTATGGCAGATAGACAAAATCCTTGATTTTCGAGAAACAAACAATGGCGCAAACCGCGATCGTTTATCTTTTTCGACTACCGAGCTACAGAGCATTTTTGGAAAATTGTCATTTTTGGATGACCTCTGTATCTCAATTACGAAGTGTCGAATCGAAAATCGAGTAATACATTCTTAAGGCACTTTTTTTAGTAGAATCCGTTACTGATGAGAAGAAAATTATGCATGCCTCAGTTTTCGAGATATGAACTTGTGTTTTCTAAATGGAACATCCTGTAAATTATTTCATTATTCGATCACAACTTAAATTAGCAATCCAACGATATATCATATGTCATATTTATCTCTAGAAAAAGTGGTTAATTTTCGAAAAATTTAATATATTTGGGAGGAGGTCATGGAAAACTATTAACAACAACACTTCTTATAATATAAAATAATTTTGCCAAAAATAGAAAAACTACAATAAATTGTTGGAATTGTCTTCCATTGACATCTATCAACACCACCTAGAGATTAAAGCCAGACAACTAGCTGATGACGTCACTGAAGGAAGGCCCAGCATATACGACGTAATGCATTAAAGCAATGCTATTATACATTATACTACAAGTGACTACTCCCAAATAAGAAATATTTATTACCTAGTGTGATGTTTGCTGTTTTTAAGCTTAGAATGATGTTTTACTTATACTATAATAAAAAAGAGTCTTAAAAACTACATTACGGCAGTAAAAACTACAATAAATATTAGGGAATAAAAGAAAAGCAGCCGTTTCGGTCGCTCTCCCTACGAGCCTCTCTCTTAAAAATACTGACTAATTTATATATATTTATATATCTTATTTATATGTATGGCAATTAAAAAAAACAAAATACAGAACCAAAATATAAATTGACGGTGAAGAAATTTCAACTACAAAATTGAATTTGTGTACCCTGTCAATAATATATTCTTGATAACGCCTAGTTAAGAAATCATTGGAAATATTCTCAGACAAATAAAACAATTGTAAATAAAATATATGCATATATTGGTTTTAGATATTGAGATACATAATACATTTGGACGTAATTAGAACAATAAAAATCATTTCTAATTTGCTTCTACTAATTCTTATAAGGTAAAACGGTTTTTTTTTTAATAAAATTTTTCTAATTATTAAATTCTGAGGCAAGCCACATAATTATTATAAAAGAGGACAATTAAAATGTCTACATACCAGAGTTAAATTTAAAAAGGTCACACATAAAAGATAGTTATTATACTCTTCGCAAAAACGAAGAGTATATTGTATTTGATCGGCACATTTCTAAAATCGTAAATATCGCTCGTAGAGAAAAGATGTTCATATTATTGTGTTAGTGAACGAATTCTGAACAACTTTCAAAATGTCCGTCTGTCCGTTCGTCTGTCCGTCCGTCCGTCCGTCCGTCCGTCCGTCCGTCACGTTTCTTGTAAGCACGATAACTTAAGAAAGAAAAGTCCGATTGTATTGAAATTTAGGAAGTAAGTTAGTGTTAGCTAGAGGAAGAACCCTATTGTTTTTGAAGAAAATCGATCAGTAAATAAAATAGTTATTAATTATTTAATTAAAAAAAAAAATTCTCTTAATTTTTGTCGCTTGTACTAAAATGGAAATCTTGCGAGATATTATTTCCATGATAAATTTTTTTTTGTTTATGAAGTTTACTAATATATATTTCATAGAAGTGAAATATGTATGAATGTCGAAAGATATATATCACACACAATCAATTTTTGTAGCAATAGGTGGTGGCGCAGCGGCTGAAGCTTTGCGTTGCAATCCAAAGGTCCCGTGTTCGAATCCCCCACGGGTTGGATATTTTTTTTTCATTTTTTTTTTCATACAATTTTTTTCACAATAAATATGGTATCACAAAATTTAGGATGTCCAAAAACTAACATTATTTACAAGAAAACTGCGAAGAGTATCCTATAGAATGTGTAACAATTATATATAAAAAGCTCAGTAAATCGGCGAAGAGTACGTTTTTAGCTTGTTTGTATTTAAATTTTATCTGGTTCGCACATTTGGTTAAGGGTAAAATTAGAATTAGGTTTTAATTTTTTAATAATAGTAATTAGTTTTCTCGATGAATAGCTTTAATCCATTTGTTTCTCAGTTTCTCATCTTTGGGAAATTTAAAAACGTGTACCTTTTCCCCGGTAGCACAATGAGCAAGATGCATGAATTTTAAAAATGCATTAATTTATTATTTTTTCATTATACATATTATATAAGCCGAGTATATAATAAAAGGAAACTATGAAAAAAAATATTTTGTTAAAAAAAATCATTTTAAAATTCAAATTTTATCGGAACAAAACCACGTGACTATAAACGGTACTGATGTCATCTGGCATAACGTTTTAGTTTCATCCATAGACCGCAGATTTCTAATTTCACCGGTGGAGCGCATCAGTAAGAAATAACATTATATGATTGGCTAATTTGAAAAACACAGCCAATCAGCTTCGTATTTTATCCACCCAGCGGTAAATTTAGAAAAGTACGGAGACAAGTGACAAGTTTGATAGCTTTGACAGTTTACATCTGCTAGTGCTGAAATATTAAATTGTGTGTTAATTAAATGTTAAATTTTAGTCTGCCGACCTTTAAATATCGATTTGTTTATTTTTGTAAAAATTATTAGTGTATTAATTTATCTAAGTGGTAAAAATGACGAACAGCGACTTTGTGCAAGCTCAAAGTGACAATTTGCCGAAAATCGACGTGTTTATGATGAGCAATTTTTTGGTAATAATACCGATTATATCAGTGCAGAAATTGGAGGTGGAAAAGCGACAAGGATGCATCATTCATTGTTCGTAACAATAAATTTGTTTACGCTCACTTTTATCCTTTTACTGCAGTTAGATTTAGATACCTAACCTCAGAATATGTAAACAAAATGCATTATTTTAATATTTTTATCAACATTAACTATTGTTTTTCGTCTCAGATTATATAACTTTTTTATATTAAATAGTTTGCCATCACTAAGTACATAGATTAAATATCTGTTGAAAATAATACTAATAAACATTGCCAATGCTAAATGCCGGATGACGTCACACGCAAATGGCGGGAAACTTGCTTCGTTTGAACGTGTCTAAATTCTCAGTGAAACTAAATTATTTTTTTATCCTTTAATTCCGATAAAAAAAAAATAAAAAATACATAGAAAATAACGCACGCAGCATTTGTTTACCATTTTCACGGCAATTAAGTATTTTATAACTATCACTGGAATGTATTATTTGTTGATTGTTTTATTAAAGTGGGTTTTAGATCACATTTACACGTATAAACAATAAGACACAATACTACTAAAATGCACATACAACGATTTGTTTTATTTGACACTGCACTTGACAGCACTAATAGTAATCAGTCACGGCCGTTGAAGCGTGACGTCATGTGACGTCACTAGCTGGTTGTCTGGCTTTAATCTCTAGGTGGTGTTGCATCCATGCATATTTATCCCATTTCTAATATTTATTGAGAAGGCCATGGTAAAAAAAGAAAATCGAAATAATCGTAAATGTCAAATACTAATTTGTGTTAAAAATGGTTCAATTTAGTAATGGTGGAAAATATGATATGATTAAGTGTTTTATAGAATGTGGAGAAGATTCAAATTTAGCTTCCGAGCTTTATTTTAAGGTAAGTTATAGACAGCAAAACATTGTGCCAAAAGTGCCGCCTAAACAATATTTTTAGATATCCAGAAAAGAGACAGCCTGACATAAAAACATTCAAAAGGCTACAACAAAATTTAAAAGAGTTTGGATCATTTTTAAAACTTTGAGCAAAAGAAAATATTGTTTTAGAAACTGTAAGAGAAAATCCTAATATACCGTCTCGCGAAATACAGGAAAATTTAGGAATCCCAAAAACAACTGCGTTGCGTTGCTTAAAAAAGATAAATTCAAACTCTACAAAATTAGAATTAATCACCATCTATACCCAAACGACTTTCAAAGGCGTCTCGATTTTTGCCAGTCGTTTCTGCGTCAGTGCCATGAAGTGCCAGGATTTGAAGGAACAACTAAATGGGCAGACGAGGCCCATATAAGCAGTGTCGGAATTTTTAATCATAATAACCACCATTGGGCTCATGAAAATCCGCACGTAACCACTACAGTTAATCGTCAAGGACGATTTGGATTTGGTATATGGTGTGGTTTTATTCGATACCAAATGATAGGTCCTCATTTTTTTCACGGTAATTTTACTACCAAAAATTTTATTAACATTCTACAACAAGAAATAGAGCCCTTTGTAGAAAATATTCCTGTAAGACAATTTCAAAGATTAATTTACCAACACGATGGCGTCATACGTCAAATGACACACGAAATTATTTAAATGCTCAATATCACTCAGGACTAGTTTATCAATGTCTAGTTAGCTAGGTTAACAAAATTGATAACTAACCATTAATTTAGCTAACTGGACATTAATAAACAAAATAGTAGTGTTTAATTTTTAGGAAATAATGGTCTTATTTTGTGACAAGCTAGTTCTCCCGATATAACTCCTGCGGACTTTTGGCTTTGGGGTTATTTAAAAAATATTATATATAGATAACGTTCTAATAACAGAAAAATTGGAAAACAAAACATTAGCTGAGTTTCGGACAATAACTCCCGTCATGATTGGAAATGCAACAAATGCTGTAAGGAAAAGGTGTCAAAAATGCATAAATGTCAATGGAAGACAATTCTGAGATTGATTGTAGTTTAGTTTTCCTATTTTTGGCAAAATTATTTTTTCTGAAATCGATCGGTAATGTCTACATTTTCGGCGCGATTTTAGAGCGAAAAATTCACAATTCCAGTATTTTAGTCTGTTGCTAGGAAACTATCAGAAAACAGACCGGAAAAGATCCGTTGCCAAGCAACGATCAACAAAGCCATGGGAATGTTACTTCCCGGCCTGCCTAGGCCGGGAAGTAACATTCCCGTACGGTTTTTTATATATATTTTAATGTTAATATTTTTGATTTTTATACGTTTAAAATAGTATTGATTGTAATTTCAGAAATTTTTTTTTTAAATGTTTATATTTTTGATTTTTATACGCTTAAAATAGTATTTATTGTGATTTCAGAAAAAATAGTATGTGTACTTCGGTGTGAAAGCACTTTCCCAGACTTCGATGCTTGTTGGCCTCGGCTAGCGCCTCGGCCAACAATTGCATCGTCGTCCGGGAATGTATCGCTTTCACACCTAGATACACAATATACTATTATATTATAAGAAGTGTTGTTGTTGTTGTTGTTGTTGTTAATAGTTTTCTATGGCCTCCTTACAGATATACTAAATTCTTCGAAAATTAACCACTTTTTTAGAGATAAATATGACATTGATATATCGTTGGAAAGCTAATTTAATTTGTGACCGAGTAATGAAATAATTTACAGGATGTTCAATTTAAAAAAACAAGTTATGTCTATACCTCGAAAACTGAGACAGGCATAACTTTCTTCTTATCAGCAACGGATTCTCAAAAAAGTGCCTTAAGAATGTCTTACTCGATTTTCGATTCAATACTTGATAATCCAAAAATGCTAATTTTCCAAAAACGCTCTGTAGCTCGGTAGTCGTAAAAAATAGATCGTGGTTTGCGGCATTGTTTGCTTCTCGAAAATCGAGCTCAGGACACCTAAATTGGTTTTTATCATATACCATATTTTTAGAGAAAACCTCAAATCCCATCTAATTTGGTTCACTCTGTACAACTTTGTCCTCCAACATTTGAATTTTTTAGATGTTATGGTGCATTTCATTCATTATATTTTATTTTTTGTACATTAACTTCAGGTCGATTTCCATGGTAATTTTTGCTTACCAAGTACAATTTAATGTAGTAAGAATTTTTTTGTTGCATTTTCTGTAGAACATAGTTGTAAAATTAAGTTTGGTTGTAAATTAATTATGTGATACCTCACTCGCACTTTCATATAATTAAACAATAAATTTCAATGAATTGAAACCCAAGCATAGATATGGTTCATTTAATTATCCCACTATTATCATTATTTAATGATAACATCATCAATCTTGAGTCGAGTACACTGTGGGTGATTACTATAATATGCTGTTTATCTAATTTTGGAGCGACTCGAGTAATTGATTATTAATTATTAATCGTGATTAGTTAATGGTAACCTGCGTAGATGTGTTATTAAATTTATGTTTTCAAAAACCAACATTATTTTGATTGTGTAGAGGATTTCTTAAATTGAACTAAGCCAACCTTTATAATTTTTAAAATAGTTACTTTAGTATTATACCGTGCAATAAAAATATAAAAATTTCAAGTTGCGGAAACTCTGTTCTTAAATTTTCATTTTTTTTCTCTCTGAAATTTTCTACCACACATGCATTTTCACTTTTTTCTGAAAATAATATTCAGGGAATCTACAAAATTATACTATGTAACGTTCAGTTTAGTCTAAAAGCTACATAGTCCAATAATTATAAAAATTTCCATCACAAAAAATGTTATCTGAGATTTTCCTTCAGTAACTATTAGTCGAGGTTATACATCACAAAACCACAAAAATCTGTTCTGAGGGTGCCGCGCGACTCTCCCTTCGGTGAAAAAAGCCTTATTTTACTGATAACTCGTTAACCGTCGAAGATATAAAAAAATTGCTCATTATAAAAAAGAAAGCTTGACTAACTTCCTAAAAAAAAGTCCTGTTGTAATTTTGTCGTATATGTCATGGTTTTCGAGAAAATCGATAATGAAAAAAATTTCAAAATTTGTATTTTTAATGCGCGCGAATTTTCGTTTATTTGAAATATTTTACGCGCGGCCTATTAGTCGGGGAGCCCTCCCTAGCTGTACGTGCACCCCCCGCCCGATCCTTGGAGACAATGTTTTTCATAAAGATTAAAGCCTAAGGAACAATTTAAGACATGTCCTAAAAAAAAAACTGGCTGTACTTTCAAAATGACGGCCATATGTTAAAAAACATTGTCGCCAATGTTGTTTTTGTCATTTAACACAAAAACTAAAAAAGATGGACAAAAGCTTTCTTCACAAAAAACAACGTGCATAAAATTTTCTACAATTTTATACCTAAACAATATTTTGATAGGAGTTACCATTTTCCAGATAAATGAGTCCAAAATTAAGAAAACATGGAAATTGATATATCGGTAAATCACTTACAGGAAATAACTGTGACAATTATTGTAAGGCGTATAATATAACTTCATATTATTAACATAAAAATGAAATAAATTAAACTGAAAAATAATAATAATAATAATAATATAATTTGCAAACATTTATCTCGAAAACGGTAACTCTTATCAAAATATTGTATAGGAACAAAATTGTGGAAAATTTTATGCACTTTGTTTTTTGTGCAGAAAGTTTTTCTCCATCTTTTTTAGTTTTTGAGTTAAACGACAAAAATACTATTTGCATTTTTTTTAATGGACGCCATTTTGAAAGTACAGCCAGTTTTTTTAAGACATATCTTAAGTTGTTCCTTAGGCTTTAATGTTTATGAAAAACATTGTTCCCAAGGATCAGGAGGGTGCACGGACAGTTAAGATGGGCTTCCGTAGTGTTACGTTTTATATTGAATTTTATATTTTATTTTAAGAGATGAATCATTTATCTAGAAAATGATAACTCCTATGCAAATATTGTAAAGGAACAAAATTGTAGAAAATTTTATGCATTTTGTGTTTTGTGCAGAAAGTTTTTCTCCGTCTTTTTTAGTTTTTGTGTTAAATGACAAAAACCATATTTGCAAATTTTTTTTTAAACGGACGCCATTTTGAAAGTGCAGCCATTTTTTTTTTTTAGGACATGTCTTAAATTGTTCCTTAGGCTCTAATATTTATGAAAAACATTGTTCTAAAGGATCACGGACACTAAGGGTGGGCTCCCGTAATATATAGAAGAAACTGAATTGCTCGAAAACCATACAAGCTAGGAAGAAAAATCAAAATGGGTTTTAAAGGGGATGTAAAATACTCTCTGGTGTTGCCATTTTTGATGGCTATTGATATTTATTAGTATATAAAAATAACAATATAATATAGTTATCTCTTAATTTTTTGCTTCTCTAACTATTCACACAAGTTATAAATGCATTATCTTTTAGTTAAAGGTAGTACTTTAATGCAGAAAAAGTTAGGTATAAAAATATTCACATTTACAAATTTACCACCATGTTGAAGTCAGACAAATTTTTGCCAATTTTTTATTGCTTCCTAAAAATTAAAAAAAAGACCCAAACATCTTGAAAATTTAGCTCAAAAATTATTATTTCTAATCATTTAATAGCTAATAAATTGCATACAAAAAATATCATCAAAAAATTGAATATGCAACCTTTTTTGGATTTTTTTGGAATTAATCTAGCGTCCTTGTATTTTAATATTTTTGAATGTACCCGGTTTAAAAATAAAGGTTAAGACTTCATATTAACTGATCATACCATTTAAAATTATACTATATTTCTCAAGAAAAAAAAATATTTTTTAAAATTTGTAAATAAACTCAGATCAAAACTCATTACTAAAGTGTTTCATTTTGTTACTTTTGACATAATCTCAAAATTAGTAAAAATATAGTGTCTTTTATAATTTTTTCTTATATAAAATTATTACATCTTTCATTTGCTTCTTTATCCATAACATGTCAACAATTGACAAAGATCTACTTAAAAAAATTTGAAAAGAAAATTTTTACTTACACAATCTCCAAATTACAAAACATATTATTTTATTATTTTTTATGGTTACAAAATAAAGTCATTAAATTAATGTATTTCATATCTGATTCTATTTTTTATAATATATTAACAATTGGCAAATATATATTCAAAAAAATCGGGAAAAAATCAATTTTTACTAACACGACCTTAAAAATTCTAGAAATCTAGTTACTTTTATAATTTTCTATGGTGAAAAATTGAAGGTTATAAAAATATCTTTCATCTGCTTACTTATTTTCTTAGATATGTCGACGACAATTGGCGAAGATCTTAACGATTATATAACGCATTTTCTAAAAATTCAATTTTTCTTATATTTTCAATATCGATTTTCTCGAAAACTATGACATACAAAAAAATTACAAAAGGACTTTTTTTTGGGAAATTAGCCAAGCTTTCTTATAATGAGCAATTTTTTTATATCTTCAACGGTTTACGAGTTATCAGTAAAATAAGGCAATAAACTGGAAAGCAAATATGTCGCTGGATATTATAATTTCTAACAAGCATAGTAACGATCCTATCATTAGTTTTCGGGATACCGGTTTTAAGATTTTAACAGCAAATTGGTACGATAATCGAGAAAACTACGTGGAACGATTGCGAATTGTAAAGGCGGCTGGAGCAATAATATTAGAAGATATTAAATCTCATGTATATGAAATTAAAGTTACCCCGCATTAGATACATTGATCGGGGGTTTTTAAAAATTTCCAATTTTTCTTGTGTCCTTATTCAAACAATTATGTGTAAAAACAAGCACGGGGACAAAAACAAGTGGACTACGAAGTGCACTGCTATTTCACATACAATAATAGCTTCAGCCCATATATAGGGCGGATGCGATACAATGCTTAATTTCCCCGCCTATAAGCTCAAGAATATTAATACTACGTAAAAATGTGTCTGAACCATTTCGATAGAGAATTCAATTATCTTTAAATTTGATAACCATCTTTTTTTTTTGGTTTTTGGCTTCAGAACCGAGATATTGGCAAAGAAATTATTTTTAAACGATATTCCACCAAAGGTGGAGGTGTTCCGGGGGGCGGGCGAGGGGGAAAAATTAGTATATCTAAAAGAGGCATATAATGAACTGGTTTCAACAGTAAAATCTTTTGTACGATTTAAAACAGTATTTACGCATCCTGAACTCCCTGACCACTGGCCTATAACAACTATCACAAAAATAGATTTCTTCAACATTTTATGCGACCTACTAATTCTGCTATTCGGAATTTTTAGATTTTCACAATTTTATAATTGGCGACCCAAAAAACATATAAGTATCATTAAAGATAATTGCTTAACATGAACATTAATGTAGTAAAATTCTAGAAGTACGTACTATTTCAATGAAGAGCGATCACTTGGACGCAATGTATTTCAGCAAATAATCATGTACTCAACGTAAACTTTTCTGTAATTATTATCTCACCGTGACTAATTAATCTTCACTAAAGATTTCAAATTTGAAAGTTTGAAAACGGGCAAAAAATACGCTAGTTTTTCGGTCGTTCTTTGACTTTTCACCCAACAGTCAACAACAAACTTAAAATGTGTGGGTTATCCTCGGGCTAACAGGAATAACCCCCATCTTGAAGCTCAGGCTAAGTTATCTCTGACTAGCCCAGAATTAATTTTAACCCGACCACAATAAACACTTTAGCCTGGAGTTAGCGTTTAACCCCGGGGCAAACTAACCCAGGGACGGCGCCAAGGGGAGGGGCTGCAGGGGCACGTGCCCCCCCAAAACGAACTGTGCCCCCCAAGTGCCCCCTGGATTCCTAGATTTTCTAATAATTTAAATTAACGAAAATATTATATGTTTGCTTTATTACAATTATAATTCCTATTTCTTGTCCTACTATACAATATATAAATTTCTGTGCCCCCCTACAAACCTAAAAAAAGAATTGTGCCCCCCCGGCCTGGCCAGTCTGGCGCCGTCCCTGAACTAACCGAACCCTGTATTGATAAACTGGCCCTCAGAGACCAAAACATATAATCAAAATAACAGTGAGAAGACCTAAATTATATCGCACACATTTACTTTTTTCGGAATCAATTGGATATGGATATATCTAGCAAGACTAAACATCATCTCTATGTTTGGATTTATAAGAAATAATTCTAAAGTAAATAATACAATAAACCGCACTTGCAAGATTCGTTCAGTAATAAATGAATGTGTGTGCGTGTGTGTGTTTTGTTAAATGGCACTGGTCATAAACCAAATAGCCAGACAGTTGTCTATTCAACGGATTGTTAAAAATAAAATTATAAAAAAAATATTTTTAAGAAAAAGGTTTTATTTGAAAAAACTACTAAAAATTAAACATTTTTTTTTTAATTTATACACCTGGAATCCAAAAGCTTTGGGGACGGTCATATAGCGCTATTGTATAGTTCCCTTCCCACCTCTTCCCACCCCTATCCCACCTCTCCCCACCCCTTTTCCACTCTTCCCACCCCTTCCCCATCTCTTTCCACCTCTTTTCCACCTCGTCCCACCCATTCCCCACCTCGTCCCACGCCTTCCCCATATCTTCCCACCCCTTCCCCACCTCTTCCCACCTCTCCCCACCTCTTCCCACTCCTTTCCCACCCCTTTTCCGTCCCTTCCCCACTTCTTCCCACCTCTCCCCACCTCTTCCCACCCCTTCTCCACCTCTCCCACGTCCGCCATATTGAATTTAGAATGACGTCACATACGTTATCGTATTTTACTCGTCATTTGATACCCATATCAAGGGGGTTGTGACTAAAAAGCCGATCCGCTATCTTGGGACGTCCGCCATATTGGATATAGAATGACGTCACATTGTTTATCGTATTTTACTCATCAAACCCTTTTAATTGATACCCGTATCAAGGGGGTTGTGACTAAAAAGCCGATCCGCTATCTTGGGACGTCCGCCATATTGGATTTAGAATGACGTCACATTGTTTATCGTATTTTACTCGTCAAACCCTTTCATTTGATACCCGTATCAAGGGGGTTGTGACTAAAAAGCCGATCCGCTATCTTGGGACGTCCGCCATATTGGATTTATAATGACGTCACACACTTTATCGTATTTTACTCGTCAAACCCTTTCATTCGGTACCCATATCAAGGGGGTTGTGGCTAAAAAGCCGATCCGCCATCTTGGGACGTCCGCCATATTGAATTTAGAATGACGTCACATACTTTATCGTATTTTACTCATCAAACCCTTTCATTCGGTACCCATATCAAGGGGGTTGTGGCTAAAAAGCCGATCCGCCATCTTGGGACGTCCGCCATATTGAATTTAGAATGACGTCACATACTTTATCGTATTTTACTCGTCAAACCCTTTCATTCGGTACCCATATCAAGGGGGTTGTGGCTAAAAAGCCGATCCGCCATCTTGGGACGTCCGCCATATTGAATTTAGAATGACGTCACATACTTTATCGTATTTTACTCGTCAAACCCTTTCATTCGGTACCCATATCAAGGGGGTTGTGGCTAAAAAGCCGATCCGCCATCTTGGGACGTCCGCCATATTGAATTTAGAATGACGTCACATACTTTATCGTATTTTACTCGTCAAACCCTTTCATTCGGTACCCGTATCAAGGGGGTTGTGACTAAAAAGCCGATCCGCCATCTTGGGACGTCCGCCATATTGAATTTAGAATGACGTCACATACTTTATCGTATTTTACTCGTCAAACCCTTTCATTCGGTACCCATATCAAGGGGGTTGTGACTAAAAAGCCGATCCGCCATCTTGGGACGTCCGCCATATTGATTTTAGAATGACGTCACACACTTTATCATATTTTACTCGTCAAACCCTTTCATTCGGTACCCATATCAAGGGGGTTGTGGCTAAAAAGCCGATCCGCCATCTTGGGACGTCCGCCATATTGAATTTAGAATGACGTCACATACTTTATCGTATTTTACTCGTCAAACCCTTTCATTCGGTACCCATATCAAGGGGGTTGTGACTAAAAAGCCGATCCGCCATCGTGGGACGTCCGACATATTGGATTTAGAATGACGTCACATTGTTTATCGTATTTTACTCATTCGATACCCATATCAAGGAGGTTGTGACTAAAAAGCCGATCCGCCATCTTGGGACGTCCGCCATATTGGATTTAGACTAATAATGGCTATACTGTGTTGCATTGTCACCGGACTTATACACGTGTGCCAAATTTCAAAGCTCTAGCTTAATTAGAACTAGTCGAAATTCAGCTTGCAAGATTTGACCTAAACTAACAAACACACATACAAACAAACACACAAACAAACAAACATTTCAAGTTAAATAAAAGCTTTTAATAATCAAGAGAAAGTGGAATAAAAATTACACTTTTTAAAATATATAATAAATAAAACAAATATACATTTTGAATTAAACATTACAATCAAATAATTATAATTATTATTATCACACTAGACAAACTAGATTGTTTTCAAATATTTGTCAGGAAAGGGAAATTTTTTTTAATTAACTTTTTTTTATTATTGTTATTATTATTATTTTTATTTATTTATTTATTTATTTATTTTTTAATTATCCTTCTATGGCCTTAGTTATTACCTATTAGTATGTTCCATTTTTCTTTGTGATTTTTTTTTAATGTTCTTTATACTTCTATTATACTAATATATTTTCCCATTTTTTTAGTTTTTACTCATTTTTATTTTTTTTCCAAAACACCTAAGTACCACAATACTATCCTAAAATATAATATATACACTATACACATACATACGTATATATTCACACATATACACATACTTACATTAGATACATACTTTTACCTAACTAGTTTACAGCTCTATTTTGTTTTTTATTATAAATTCATAGAGTATTTTATACACATCTTTGTTTTCTAATGCTAATAAATTCAGTAGATTTGTAGTGAAATCTTCTTGAAATTTTGTTGCAGGCAAGTTTTAAAAACATTTCACTAATTTCCTGGAACTTTAAAGGACATCAAACAATGTTGTAAATTGCCTTCTTCTCCACAGGTGCAGTACGGGTCCTCTTTGAGGTTCAATCTGTATTTGTATTGAGGGTAAAGACAGTGAACTTCTAATTCGGCATATTACTCTTACGAAATTTCGATTAATTTCACCGTTAAACCAAGTATGTCTGATTTTAATGTGTGTCTGAAGTTTTTTATAATTTTCTCCTACTGGATAATTTAGATAGTGCTGCCGCCAATTTTCTCTAAGTTGTTCCTTTATTAGTTTATTAATGTCTGTGCTGGGAATTTTAAAGTTAGGGATGATGTCGCCATTTTCAGTTGCTTCCTTTGCTAACTTGTCAAAATATTCATTTTGTGTAATGGGAGGTGAATATAAGCTAAGAAAATTGACCCCAATATGACAAAAAATTTAACTATATATTTTTTTATATTTCTCATTATTTTAGTAAAATACAGGACACTAACTTAACGCTACAATAAATTAAAAGTAAAAATGACTACGTTTTCTTCACGAGAACAATCGACAAACTGAGGTCAAAATGGCTTTTTTTGGAAAATTGTACATTTTTTTTACTATATCGAGTTTTTTAGACATGAGCACATTTTTTTAGCAGTTTAATTTTTGTATTTTTATATTTGTTGACGTCTAAAGAACAACATGTAAAAAAATCACCATGCTAAAAAATGCCCCTGATTGCTACTAGTTCTGCTGTGTAAATAGATGAGTTGGTTGGTAAGAGGTACTTTTTAGACATATTTTCGTTTTCATGGTAAATAGCAGTCGGTTTTGTTATTTTTGAGTGAGGCGTCGGTGAATATATAATCGTAGTTGGCCCAGTTAGTGCTTAGTTTTGATTTAAATATTATGTTGTTTAACAATACGTTATCTTGAAAACAGGGGCGGCTGGTGAAATTTCAACAATTTTTTTCTCGTCTGTGGCGCATGGGACCCATACGAAATATGGGCAATAACATCTAGAGAAGCACTCCTCTAACGACCCGTAAAAAGCAGTTTGCGAAAAATTTTTTGAAAATTCGGTTGACCCCCCTAAGTCTAGGGACTCCTGTTTAAAATTAATTTTTTTTGTCATATACATTTTACTTCATAAAAATACAACAACAGGTTTTGAAGTTTATGAAAATATTTCCATTACTAACTGAGATACAACGAATTGAAATTTTATCATTTGTTAAATGGTAAATTACAAAATTTCAGTTCATTGTGTTTCAGTTAATAATGAAAATATTTATATACCTATAGAGGTATGAAGATAACAGTGTTAGAGTGAAATTACTTAGAGAAGATAACATCCGCACAAACTGATATCGCTAGCGAGTGCCGATTGTCTAGGTCGTGTTCGGTATTTATTATATATTATAGTGAATATTCAACCATTTCTATGAATAAAACAGATGAAATAAAATTTATTTTAATTGCAACTTTCCAATATTATTAATAAATGAAAATAGTAAACTTAGTAGTTTTAGTATGTTATCTTCTCTAAGTAATTTCATTCTACCAATGTTTAAGAGCAAAATTATGCGCCCCCTCGGCCATAATTATGCGATTTTGTGCAACGTAGTGCGATTTAATAAAAAAATTGGTGAGCTTGGTGGGGGAGAAATCTGAAAAAAAAATTGTGCTATCGTCTCTCAAAATTGATGAGAAGGGGGGATCTCAAACATATCTTGTAATTAATGAGAGTTATAGAAAAACAACTAACTTTTTCTAGCAAATATTTGTAATAAGCTAGAGATTTGCAATTATTAGTTTTTTTGCGATTTATGTATGAATATGCGAAATTGTTCGATTTTATTTAGAGTGTGAAAATTATTATCAGTCGGTTAAATTATGCGCCAATCAGCAACACTGGAAGATAACTGACCGCGGGAGAAAGATAAAAAAGATCCAAACGACGTCCGACATCTTCGAAATTCGTAAATTATTAATTTTTGTTATGTGTTTGAGATTCAGACTGCACTTTATATTATTTAGAGGAAACAAGTTACTACACCAGCAGCTCAGAGACTCGGTAGACGAGTCATGGGTCAGAAAACACTTTACAAATGGTTTTACGTGTTTGGTAGATTGTAATTAATATATGACAGATGTTTTTATAATTTATCTTAAAGAGATGTTGATTTGACTTATCTAATGATAATTTTCCTAGAGAGGGGCGGGGCGCCAATCTTTCTATATTCGTAATTTACACTAAGAGTGAAGTTTGATTACAAGAAAGATAAACTAATCAAATTATAAAGAAAGCATAAATTGTTGACTATAAAAAGTGTAAATTAATAATCCAAATTTAGCAAAAATCAAGATTAGATTAATACTTGTAAATATTTCTAAAAGATATTCAACTTTTCTTTTACAAACTGGTTAATTGATTAATTCAGTAGGTATTATCTAAATGATTTGTATAGTTTGTATAGTTTGTATGGTTTGTATCAAAATGGTTTGTATCAAAATACCTGAAATAAGTGGACAAAGTAATTATAAAATTGATTTTATTATAAACTAATCAAACTGGATGTGTTTTTGTTAGAAAATAACTAAACTGAGGCCTTAAAATTAAACAAATTCATGTACAAAATAGAAAACGAATGGACGATAATATGTTATGTAGATATTATTTAAAATATTGTCTTAAACATGAATCGACAATATGGTGTTTAAAGGTCATTATTAATTATTTAAATATAAGCGTTTCGTAGAAATTGTGATCACAAAGTCTTTACAGAGATTTTCATATATTTGTTTTCAGTTAGATGTTACGCTGATAATTTATACCTAAATAATAATTGAAAATATTAAAGATAAAATTGAAAGTTGAAATAATTTCAAAAAAAAACATTTGCAATTTGATTCTTTAAAGAACTCTAAAAATGTTAAAGCATAAAAATATGAGATATATATTAAAAAAACATTAGATAAAACATTTATTTGCGACACTTATCTGGAATTCTCAGTGAATTAAAGTAGTGACTCCAAGTGAGGGATGATGATGGTGAAATCCAACCCACAGTGATGTAATCTCTGAGAGTCCTAGACTAATATATACATCCCTTCTTCTAATTACATAGAGGAGAAGAAAGACAACCCCAATAAGTAGATGATTAAAAAAATAAAGTTTTCAACCCAAACTTTAATGTGACATTAAAAAAACTTATCTAGAATGCATATCTACAACGTGCATCCAGAATTAGAAGATTTGCATCTAATATTATAAGATTTGCATCTAAATTGAAAAGATTTGCATCTAAATGGAAAAGATTTGCATCTAAATGGAAAACCCTGGAAAGAAATGAAGTGTAAGCGTGACTTGCTGCAAAATGGCCGTTGCCAAATCTAAGTTACAAAAAAAAAAATATTTCTTTATAAATTACTTACGGATTAAACTGGTGAAAAGCAATTAGGCTTGCTTCATGTTCATGAAGAGGGACTATCAACCCTTTCGATGTTGAAGTCGTAAAAAGAAACTTAATGAAGATACATCACTATTCAAAAATTTAGCTGACAATTACGAAGTACCAGCTTCATGTAACAGAGAAATTTTAGTTCTGTGCGCTTACTCGTAGTATGTAAATCGTGTCGTATCTTTACCCTTTCCACTCTTAAAGCTAAGTTAGAACATCCACTACCTTGAGTACACTTAGACGTGACTCTGGTTACATACCGTTGTGTTTGTTTATGAAGTAAATTAAAGAAACAATATTTGAAATCTCCGCGATCGTTCACGCTTGAGTTAAATTATGTTTTAATTTATGAAGCAGCAATATGCATGCTACAGCAGGGGGGCACGAAGAAAGAACCGGATTTTTGTTTTTCGCTCATATCTCGAAAACGGTTAGCTATAATCAAAAAGTGGCTATAAAATTAAAGCTGCTAACTTTGTTATAAATTTATTATAAATTGAAAATAAATTTTAATAATCATCGTAGAAAAAAATTTAAAAAACTTAAATATCGAATAAAAAATGTCTTTGCGTCTGTAAGTGTGTGTGCGTGTATATGTATGTGTGCGTGTATACACCATTTCTTGTAAACACGATAACTTCTGTTAGACTTAAAATATTTAATTAAAATTTGAAACATATATAAAACAGCATATTACAATAATCCCTATTGACATGGTGATAGCCTACAAACATGGTGATAGCCTACGTAAAATAGGTTTTATTTTAATTTCAGAGCAAAATATTACTAAGCATACAAAAATGAGAAGATATCTAAGATTTATAAACCGCAACATACCGGGTGTATGTTAGGCAAACCAACTTTATTTAAATTTCGTGATATATCAATGTTATACTAAAATATGGAACATGGTATTTTGAATAAGATTATTATGAAGTGGAATTTGTAGGCCCCTGGTTATCACCATGTATTACAGATGTGGCCCAATTTCAGTAGGGATTATTGTAATATGCTGTTTTACATATGTTCCAGAAGTTATAGTATTTACATGAAACGGTATACACGCATACATTCATATACACGCACACACACACACTTACAGATGCAAAGAAATTTTTTATTCGATATTTGAGTTCAGTCTGCTGTGAAATGGATATCTGCACAAGAAATTTTTTTCTACGATGATTATTAAAATTTATTTTCAATTTGTAATAAATTTATAATAAAGATATACAATTCATTACTGAACCATAAGAGATACGACAAAAATTGATAGAAACATTGTAGATAATTTAGTCAGCCTTAATTTCGCATGTAGCTACTTTTTGATTATGGCCAACCGTTTTCGAGATATGAGCGAAAAAACAAAAACCGTGACCTTCTTCGTGCCCCCCTGTACCCCCCACCTCCTACGTTCGGGGACTTTTGGTATGTTTACCTCCTAAATAGTCCAAACACAGCCCTCAAGTCAAAAATTGTGATCTCAGCATTTCCCTCTAGAAACCATTCATTGACTGGACTATACTAGAATTCATTCTATCTCCTGCGGAGGGCTGTAAGTATTCATATTTAATGCTTCGCATCCTAATTCAATTTTACCTTTTATTAGACATTTTTTGAAAATTTAACATTCTTTAAAAATTTTACAATTTCTGAAAATTTGAAATTTGACATTTTAAGAAAATTTGACATTTAAATTTCCTCTCCCCTGCTGGTTGGACTTGCCTCTGTATTTTTCACCCCTTTCTACCCTTCTGCATGCGAGTGTGATTATGTGTGTGTATATGAGTCTATTCACGCACCCGAGGTACATTTGCAAGATTGCGACAAATTACAGAACATGGAAACACGAAACACCCATATTGCAACTTTCTAACGCGACGGAAAATGGATTTTCTGGGAACAAAAACGCAGAAAACGTCCATTCGGGTCGCGATGACAAAAATTTCTAGTTTCAAATTTATTGGGAAATTTTCTAATATTCTCTTCATTAGCCACTTGCCCAAGGCGTTCGTCCGTTCAAATTTTTATAAAGTTCCAGACACCATACTTCAGCACAAAAACCAGGAAATGGACGTGTCGCGATAACAATTTTTGCTCTTTTTTACATGTTCGTTATTGTTTTTCGATCGTCTAGCAACATTGAAGACTTCCACCATAAAGCACTTTTTTCTTTATTTGAGTATATAAACTGTCCGAAAAAGTTTGAAATTCTCATGTCGCGATGAGGCTGAAAATCCTGGTCGATGGGTCCCGTACTATAATGGACGATCTACAGACACGGTACAATGTTTTTCAATGTATTTTTTAGCTAATGTTTAAAGTGAACAGAAATTTTGATTAAAATTAACATTCTTGAAATTTGAAACACAAATTCAGCGCTCTTGAAATACATGTAACAAACTTGATGCGATGGTTTCTATAATTAATCATCACTAATTTGATATTTCAACTATTTCTACATGCAATGCTTCGCGGATAATAGTTTATAGATAAAGCATTGTTGCAGCATAATTATTTTGTGGTATCGATATTTTAACTGCACGTTTAATTAATATATAAATTATGCAACGATAAACTTTATTGTGTACCTACAAACATAGTTTATATTAATTATTAATTAGTGATTTCGTTGTTATTAGCATAACATTTTAACATGGTAAATGATTTGAGTAGTTGATTTATAGCTTAATATAACAAAATACAGGTTACGCTTCAAGAGTTCTCGAGAACAAACTCAATGAAACTCTGAAATTATATTAAATTTCGCTAAATTAAAAATAGCTAATAATTTATTTAGTCAAATTAAAATCAAATCAAATCATTTATTTTTAAAGTTACGGTAAAAACAAGTTTATAACGTATAGTGGAGTCATACACTCAAAGAAAATGATAGGTAAATTCAACCAAAAAGATCATATGAAATCGCGCCTATCTAGTTTCATAGTTAAATCAATCAGAAAAGAATAGTCATACAACTTTATTTATTTTCGTAAACAAATAGTAGTTTAATAATCATATCTTCTTATAACAAATTAAATAGTACAATGACATTTTTTTATGTTCACTAACCATTTTCAATTTGGTCTACAATTAAATAGTACAACGACTTTGTTTTTTGTTCACCAACTAATTTTTAGGTTGATCTACACTTTATTGTATGATGAAGTTCTTTTTGGTTAGCCAAAATCTCATTATTGAGACATCAGACCACCCAAACCAAAGATTAGAGATCGTTTATAAGATCCATCCAAATATATCGATGATCCCTGAGAGAATTTGAACATTGCAATCATGTTATTAATTTTCTATAAATTCATAAGAGTATAAGATAATGCATGATTGATTATTGTCAGTGATTTGTATGTGGCGTCATCTGGGAATAATTTCTGTAATAGACTACGTGGTAAGCAAGCAAATTTTATGATTTTAGAACTTCTAGAAGACGACAATAGTATTGGTTTGTCTACCAAGTACAATAATACAGCGAACTAATACTGGGTTAGAATTACAATTCGATAATAGTTAAAAATAAGATATACTATCATCTAGTTTAATTTGACAGAATTCAACAAAATAATAGTCAGACGAACAAAATAATAGTCTTATTCATCTATTTTTTAAGTTAATGTTTGTTTTGTTGTACGACAACTTTTTATTAATTAAAATAACAATCACCTCTTGTTTAAAAATACCATCAATATAGTTTGGTTTAACAAAATTAACGATATAACGAAATTAACGTTAGTTAACCATTTTTTTTTTTGTTGAATTTACCCATACTATTTCTTTGAGTGTAGAGGCTGAAAATATGCATTATTTCGGAATAATTACGGGAAGCTTCGATTTTACCAAATCCTTTTGATATCACTTTTACATAGCTTAAAATAGAACGTTATAAACATATTAAACCGGGAGGAAATTGTTTATTAATCATTTAAACAAAAACAACTTGTTTTTAACAAAATTATTATAAGTGTAGAAATTTTAAAGCAATTTAATTCAAATTGACATATATGGGGTCTTCGAAACAGATTATCATGTAAAAAAAAAGGTAATTCAAAATGGATAATCCAATATGGCCGACTTTTCCATAACAATTTCATTGAAAATGACGTAACTCGATGAATTTCAAACAAATTTCACTCGGATTGACACTGTGGGGGTTTTGTAGGTCGCTGAAATAGTTTATGATGTCAAAAAGTAATAATTCAAAATAGCTGATGATGATAGCTGAATTTTGGTAAAAATTATACATAACTAGATACATTTCAAACAAATTTCGCTCGGATTAACGGTAACTAGTCCAATCAATGAATGCCCAAAAGGGGATTGTAGAGAACATTTTGCCCCGCCGCTTCAAGGGGGGGGGGGGGGGGGGGAGGTTCCTTTTTTCGATTCTTCGCTTATAACTCGGAAACGATGCGTCGTATGGGAAAAGGTAATATATGCAAAGTTAAACGTAATTAAATTTTCCACAAGAATGTTTATATTCATTTTCTTCCTATGTGTTACAGTTTACGAAATGTTCGCCAGCGAAAATCGATAATTAATTAAAAAAAAATCAATTATGTACCTTGTATATTTCTATCAAAGCGGTTTACCGTGGTCTGCTAATAAATCACAGTCACATAACAATCTTTATTTTACAACACTGGACGTATTTACTTACGTAATATTTTGTAGAAATCTATACATTTCCTTAAATATACAGTGTGACTCACTTAAAATGAAGATACCCTTATAACTGTTTCATTTTGTTTCCGATTTCAATAAAATTTTACTCAAGTATAGAACAAATTAGGATCTACTTATGACCAGAAAACCATTCACCTGCTATAAAGGCAAAGCTACCTACGGTACCAAAATATGCTGAAAAAAATAAAACATTTTAAATGTTAGAAATTCTAAAAAATGCATCTAATCGGCACCACAAACGTACATACACCAAAATTTGATTTGATTGTTGATGTGGGATATCTCATACATAAGCTCATCTGGCAAAGAAGGTCCTCAGTTTCCGCAATTTGTGGTGGCTACGTAAAATTCATCGTTCGTAAAATTAAAAATCAATATGATTTTTAATCTTTTTCCTCATATTTTGGTACCGCAGGTAGTTGCCTTTATAGCAGGTGAATGATGTTCTGATCATAAGTAGATCCTAATTTGTTCTATACTTGAATAAAATTTGATTCAAATCGGAAACAAAATGAAAAAGTTATAAGGGTATCTTAATTTTAAGTCAGTCACACTGTATATTTAAGGAAATGTCTAGATTTCGACAAAATATTACGTCACATAGGAAGAAAATGAATATAAACATTCTTGTGGGAAATTTAATTACGTTTAATTTTGCATAGATTACCTTTTTCGTACGACGCATCGTTTCCGAGTTATAAGCGAAGAATCGAAAAAAGGAACCTTTCCACCCCCCACTCCTACTGAAGCGGTGGGGCTAGGGGCGGGGACTTTTAGTATGTTTACCTCCTGACTACCCCCAACATATTCCTGGAGAGAAAAATTCTCCCCTCCAAAATGTTCTCTACAACATCTTTCATTGACTGGACTAAACGGTGAGGTCTCAAAAAAATAATATAACTCGATATAAAAAGTGAAAGTGGTTTACGCAAAATAAAAGATTTTTATTAAACATATTAAATATTCAAATTATATTGAACGATATAAATTCATTTTTAAATATCGATTTCTTCAGTTAATGGAAGTTCGACCTGCTCTTCTTGTTCCTGATCTTGTTTCAAAAATATCTGGCGGTTTGTGCAATCAGATCTGGCACAAATAGAGCAGGCTACGATGCAATGTAAAATAAATAATAAAAAATAAAAAAAAATAGCTAAGAAAATATGATATGTACATAGCATTGCAAGATGATCTGTGAAAAAGCGACCAAACTACTTTTACAATGCTCTGCGAACACACACACACATACACAGAGTGTGAGACAGGTGATGCGTACTGCTTGCCGCGAAAATGTTTTACTTTTTACCTCTTTAAAATTTTAGATTAAAATTTTAAAAACAATCAACATTGAGTCAATTTACCGAAAAAACTTAATTTCTTCAATATTTCGTGAAAAGTATAGGTTTATATATATTCCAAAAAAATATATTAAATCAGATTTACTTATTTTGAGGTCCTACTATAAACGTATGCTGGTTCGTAAACAAAAGGGGGTTTATTTAATTTTTAAAGTAAATCCACTTGAAGCATCTCAAAGTACACATTTCAAGCTTTAAAAATCACCCGAGCAGAGATCTAAACCAGAGTAATATGTGGTTAAAGTTAGTTATATATACCAAATTTTATCACTTTCTCTACATTTTGAAATGGAAGTGTACAAAAATAAATTTTTGAGATTTGTTTCACTTATCTCTTTTGTACATTACTTCAAGAGTAAAATGTGAAAGATCCAGGTTTTCAATTTTAGAAATGGTAGAGATTTTACCTTTATTGCAAATTTCTTTATGTTTCGACTTCATATGTGTAATATTTCTACATACATTCATTTTTATATTTGAAAATATAATAATCCAATAGCTACATGTTTCTTCTTTGATTTAAGCTATTGTGAGGTCAATTTCATTAATTAGTTCAAAAGTTGCAACAAATTTAGTGTAGCGCGCGCTTCGCGCATCTTACTTTCGTGTCGCCACGTTCCATTTTCGTGCGTTAAACAAAAAAATCTGAATCCTACATTTTTGATCGTACAAAAAAACTTCATATAAATTTTTTATGTATTTACTTTCGAATAGCCCAATTAGTTTTTGAAAGAAAATAATTGTTAAGATAAATTTGACAGAAACTGGTATTCTCCAACTAATTTGTTTAATAACAACGCTCAAGGACTGTTGTTGGTAACTTTTGGTATATTGTTCCTAATATATTCAGAAATCTATTTTCAAAAGTTACCGCTTCCCGGAATTTTTCCGAAGTGACTCCACTAGTAGTAAAAAATGAATTTTACCTATTAGTACAGTCGATGTGTCATTTGACTCGTGAATAAATCATGCAATAGTCCAATCAACGAATGCCCAAAAGGAGATTGTAGAGAACATTTTGGAGGGGAGAATTTTTCTCTTCAGGGATGTGTTGGGGGTAGTCAGGAGGTAAACATACTAAAAGTCCCCACCCTTAGCCCCGCCGCTTCAGGGGGGAGGGGGGGTGGAAAGGTTCCTTTTTTCCATTCTTCGCTTATAACTCGGAAACCATGAGTCGTATGGGAAAAGGTAATCTATGCAAAATTAAATATAATTAAATTTCCCACAAGAATGTTTATATTCATTTTCTTCCTGTGTGTTATAGTTTACGAGATATTCTCCAGCGAAAATCGATAATTAATTAAAAAAAAATCAATTATGTACCTTGTATATTTCTATCAAAGCGGTTTACCGTCTGCTAATAAATCACAGTCACAAAATAATCTTTATTTTACAACACTGCACGTATTTACTAACGTAATATTTTGTCGAAATCCATACATTTCCTTAAATATACAGTGTGACTCACTTAAAATGAAGATACCCTTATAACTTTTTCATTTTGTTTCCGATTTGAATCAAATTTTACTCAAGTATAGAATAAATTAGGATCTACTTATGACCAGAAAATCATTCACCTACTATAAAGGCAAAGCCACCTGCGGTACCAAAATATGAAGAAAAAAAAAACATTTTGAATGTTAGAAATTCTAAAAAATGCATCCGATCGGCGCCACAAACGTACATACACCAAAATTTGATTTTGTTATTGATGGGGGATATCTTATACATAAGCTCATCTGGCAAAGGGGGTCCTCAGTTTCCGCAATTTGTGGTGGCTACGTAAAATTCGTCGTTCGTAAGATTAGAAATCAATATGATTTTTAATCTTTTTCCTCATGTTTTGGCACCGCAGGTAGCTTTGCCTTCATAGCAGGTGAATGATTTTCTGGTCATAAGTAGACACTAATTTGTTCTATACTTGAGTAAAATTTGATTCAAATCGGAAACAAAATGAAAAAGTTATAAGGGTATCTTCATTTCAAGTGAGTCACACTGTATATTTAAGGAAATGTCTAGATTTCGACAAAATATTACGATAGTAAATACGTCCAGTGTTGTAAAATAAGGATTGTTTTATGACTGTGATTTAATAGCACACCACGGTATACCGCTTTGAAATATTCAAGGTATACAATTGATTTTTTTTTTGTTAATTATCGAATTTCGCTGGCGAATATCTCGTAAAATATAACACATAGGAAGAAAATGAATATAAACATTCTTGTGGGAAATTTAATTACGTTTAATTTTGCATAGATTACCTTTTTTCGTACGACGCACCGTTTCCGAGTTATAAGCGAAGAATCGAAAAAAGGAACCTTTCCACCCCCCTCTCCCCCTGAAGCGGCGGGGCTAGGGGCGGGGACTTTTAGTATGTTTACCTCCCGACTACCCGCAACACATTCCTGAAGAGAAAAATTCTCCCCTCCAAAATGTTCTCTACAACTCTTTCATTGACTGGACTACAAGGAATTTTTAGTTTATATAATGTAGAAAGAGTTAATTAATTAACATTTTCCACAAAAATATCCATGCCGCTACGGAAAATGGCGCTCAAAATAGGTATTTGTCAATTACCTTCTTTCCTGTTGGTTCTACCCTAAGATTAGGTATTTCCAATATTGTAGAATGAAGAAAATGACTACATTTATTTAAACAATTTGTCTCTATTGTTAATATTTTACGATTTACAGCCGTCAGAATGGTGAAAATTTGTACTTCGCTGAGAAATTTTGAAATTATCTCTCCTCGTTGCTCATGCATAGTAATTACTTAGTACCAATATCGTAGATCATAAAATTTCCCAAAGCTTTTGTTTTCTTTCATTTTTTTTCTTTCTTTTGTGTTTCTTCTGCGGCAATTATTTAAAAATTACAGCAGCTCAAAATTTGAAAATATTTCTTGAATTACGGAAGAATGTCTGCTCGCTGAATTTTTCATAATGAATAAAATTGACTTAAGTAGTGTTATTTCTTTATAGAATGAATTTGATCCAAATTCGTCGAGTTTTCATTGATCTGTGAACACAACAGTTTTGCTCTAATGTTAATACTTTATAAAATTTACACTCTTCCAGAAATGTGAAAATTTAGTGTTCACTGCAGATTTTTGCAATTATCTCTGTCCCTATTACACCTACCTAGTAATTAGCTATTATCAATATTGTAGATTATAAAATTTCCAAAAACGTTTATTGAAATAATTTTCTTCCACTATCAATTGTTTACAAATTACAGCAGCTCGAAAATATTCATTTCCAAATTTCGAGCTGTTGTAATTTCAAGACAGTTCTTCGTGAAAGAAAATTGTTTAAACAAAAGTGTTGGGGGAAATTTATAATTTACAATATTTATAATAGCTAATTACTGCATAGGGGCAACGAAGACATAGGCCAGTCATATAATACATTAAAATCGCAAACTAACGGCTAGTTCTGATTTTCTAATATATTGTTAGGACCACTACCAGTAGTGTATATTCAAGTTTGCAGCTTCGAAAGACCTGTGCTAACTTCGTAGCACTCGAAAAACCGCGAAATTTTCGCACTTGTTTCGGTTTTCTCACTATATCTCCTAAACTATGCGTTTTTTCATAAAACATGTTATTTACGTTTTTAAAGTAGATTAAATTTGCTACAATTTGAAACCAGAACCAGCTCTGTCCAAGATACAGCCCTCCAAAAGATGGCATTTTTTTTTTTTTTCATAAAAGTGAAACCCATGTACATCCACAAGATATATATATTTAGCCTATTAATAATATATTTACAATGTAATTAATTCAACATTTTTATTTATTGATTTATTGATTTATATATGTATATGCATATTTACAAGAAATATTGTTGGGTTGGAATAGTTCATTTTGCCCGCTTCGTGGGTGGTTCGAAATCGTCCGATTCAGCTTGAAAAATGGGTAGTGGATTGTCGACGTCGTCTTCTCCTCCTTTGGCAATCTGAATTACGGCGACGTTTTGGCAAGAGACGCCAGAGCAAAAGTGCCGAGCACTTGAGGTCTGCTTTTAGACAGCCACCTCCGCTGCAGCCTTTCTTGCATGATAGTAATTTCATAAGATAAGGGGGTACCACTTCGCTCATCATTGTTGTTGGAATGAGCCCCTGATCTGCCTTCTTCCATCCCCATTGAGTGGCACCTTTTTCCACCTCCAACCACTTCTGGACTTGGTGGTAAGTTAGGTAGGCGTGGAATGTTCCACCATCTTCCGTTGGAGGCAAACGGGCGAGGTTAACAAGGCAAGCGGAGGCGGCTGTTTTCAAAAAAAATTTATAGCAGTCTCTGGAGGTTACCCTCATTGTAGTCTCCATACAGAGCTACTAGGCACTTCACTCCGGCATCTGCGATGGCTTGATGAGTAGTAGGTTGGAGGAACACTTCAGCTGTGGTGATGAGTTGAGGGTATTTCTGGATGGCGCTCCACATACCAGAAAAGGGCAGAGGTAGTGTCGCACCCAGTAAAGGCGTGGAGAAACAACTCGAATCCTGGGAGGGGACTTCCAAATCTCCACGATTGAATGAGGTTGACGAATATTCTAAGGTCACTGCCACTTTTCTGAAAAAAAAACGTTCTTCACAGCCGATCCCAAACCATTGAGAAGGACGAGGAGGTCCACATCCTCTCCAATGATTAGCACTGTCTGAAAAGAGGTGCTCTTGTCAAGTGCCACCTTGACGATGTCGCAGTCAGCATCCTCGACTGCCTGCTTCGTCTCAATTCCCTGGCTTTGGAAGGCAGAGCATACCAGAGCAATCAGTCGTCGTTTGTTGCTGTCGTTGGCCAACAACTTCACCTAATTTGTCTAAGTAAACAGATATGAAATAAAGTAAATTTGCAGTGCGTGACTTAAAATGTAAGAACGTTATACTTGGATATTTTTTGGATTTTTAAGCATTGTGAGGAAACTATCAGACCTACGGACCCCATTCTGTGCTTAAATTAAAGCTAATTACATTCGCTACAACATCTTCCTCTATGACTTTATCCGTAAAATGAGTATTTTCCCCGAATTCGGGGACGAATGTAGACCAAATCTTAAAATTTCACTTTTATGGAAAAAATTGCCAATTTGTGGAGGGCTGTATCTTGGTAACTATTGGACCTACAGTCTCTGGTTGTCTCAAATTGTAGCAAATTTAATCTACTTTAAAAACGTAAACAACATGTTTTATGAAAAAACGTATAGTTTAGGAGATATAATGAAAAAACCGAAACAAATGCGAAAATTTCGCGGTTTTTCGAGTGCTACGAAGTTAGCACAGGTCTTTCGAAGCTGAAAACTTGGATATACACTACTGGTAGTGGTCGAAATAACATATTAAAAAATCAGAACTAGCCGTTACTTTGCGATTTTAGCGATTTCTAGTGTACTATTTGACTTGCCTAAGAGATAATTACAAAAATCTGCAACAAAACAAAAATTTTCACCATTCTGATGGCTGTAAATCGTAAACGTTTTTTTCTTTTCATCTACAGTATTGGTAATACCTATTTTTAGGATAGCACTTACAGAAAATGAGATAATCGTGAAAAACTTATTATGACCACCATTTTTCAACATAGCGGTCGTAGCGGCAACGATATTTTTTGTGGGAAATATTAATTCATGATTGTGGCAACCCCCCTTATATTATACGAACAGAAAATTTCTTGTAGGAATTATCCCCCCCCCCCCCCCCAACCGTTTCCTTGCTCTACAGACTGCATTATATTATATAGAAATTGTAATGAGGGATGCCACGCCAGACCTTGTATTATAGAATTCACTGTGATCACCCCTTTTGAGTTAACAACTAACTGAGTTACCTAAAAAGCATAAAGTCATAACAAAAAAATAAGATTTGCACTTTGTTATTGCACTTTGACAGCTAGCTGACAGCCTGTTGACAGCTGCCAATTGTCGAATTATTGTATTCACATCATGTATGAACTGAGTTACCTAAAAAGCATAAAGTCATAACAAAAAAATAAGATTTGCACTTTGTTATTGCACTTTGACAGCTAGCTGACAGCGTTGATAGCTGCCAATTGTCGAATTATTGTATTCACATCATACATGAACTGAGTTACCTAAACAGCATAAACTCATAACATAAAAATAAGATTTGCACTTTGTTAAGGCACTTTGGCAGCTAATTGACAGCTGCCAAGTGTCAATTTGAACAATTTGACATCGGATTTGAATTCAGCAACCTCAAAAACGTAAATCTAGACATTGAAATCGAAAAAATAAGTTATTTAAAAATCTATAAAGACTGCACGAATAAATAAATCTGTGGTGGAGATTTGGAGCTTTCAAGCTCCGTAGCAGCCAAAGTATTGATTTTCGAGCTTTGTGTCCATTGAGACTTTTGCTTGGGATGACGAAACCTAAAACATATCCAAAATTCAGACGATTTGACCGAAACCCAATTTCCATAAGATTATTGCGGGGTCCTTTTAATAACCGGTAAATCGGTAAATAAAAATGTAAATAACCGGTCAACGGGTATTTACCGGTAATTTTTAGAATGAATGAAAATTGGTTTTTTTCCATGTATAAAATTATCTAAATTTAACAAAAAACATTTTCATGCTGCTGAACACGAATCTGACCTTAATTTTTCCCCAGCACGTCAGTTTTTTTCTAACAGCAAATAAATATATAAATATTACGATTCAACAGACTTTTTTTGCTGTTAAAAAAAACCGGATGTGTTAGGGAAAAACTAAGGTTAGATTCGTGTTCAGCGGCTCAAAATACAAGGGGATAGGTGTGGTCAGTACCCACGCGCAGACCACTTCTTTTTAGTGGCCACCGTGCCACACTCAGTGTGGCACCTTCCCACAAAAAAGTGATCCCACACCTACCCCTTGTATTTTGAGCCGCTGAACACGAATCTGATCTTAGTTGTTCCCCAGCACGTCAGGTTTTTCTATAAATATTATATATAAATATTACGATCCAACAAACATTTTTGCTTTAAAAAAAAAGCTGATGTGCTTTGGAAAAACTAACCCGTGTTCATCGGGTCAAAATTCAAGAGATAGGTATGGTCAGTACCCCGGCGCAGACCATTTTTTCTTGTGGGCCTGTGTAATTAATATACTAAACAAACGAAAGGTTTTTTATCAAAAGGAAAAAATATAAATGAAATAAATTTAAATAAATAAATATTCTGTAAATAACAAAAATATCAACTTAAATAACAAAAATTATAAACATAAACTCAAATAGGGTATTTACTGAATACCTAATCTAAAAATACAATAATTAAAAAAAAAATAGCCGTTAAAATAGTTAGTTTTTCAAAGCTGCATCTGTTAGTCGTCTGATATTTGTGCATAGAATACCACCAGCTGAAGATGCCCTTCCTCATTCGATACTGATAGGTCGATAAGTTAATAAGAATTGGTAATAACATACTTCTAAATATTTTCCACGGATATTTGCGGCAGTGAAATATTCAATTTCCTGTCGCAAAATATTACTCTCTTCTTAGGGCTTCGTGTTTGTGTTTTACTTTTTATAATATTATTTATTGTTAAAAGTGCTTAGTGTTGGGACAGTCACTCTGTATTTAGTAAATACTAGCCACTGACCTAAATAGAGACGTTGAATACATGACATATCGTAAGCTCAGAATTTACCGAAATAATCGGTAAAAATTTAAAATAACCGGTAATTATCATCATGTGTTTTTTGTCCGGTTAACCGGCTAACCGGTATTGTAAACCCTAGTAAGTGTTGTAATGTGTTGCAACTCCTAAAATATAGGCAACACAAAGTACATTTAAGTTAATATCAGTATTGTGAAGTATACAGTAAATTATTTAATAAAGTGTGTTAGTGATTATCTCTTGTAATAATTTTTGGAACCCACGGAATTTGCAAGGGTGGTTTCCTAGGGGTGGAAACACGTTACAGTATGTTAATACCAGAATTTTCAAATTTTTGTGCGCCGGTGTCAATGTCAATTTACACCGGCTCACAAAAAAAAATTTGAAGAAAAAATAGACAATTGGCCAATTCTGACATTAAATTCGATTTTATTGAGAAAAGAGACATGGGAAATAATTGTTCGCGTGTCTAAGACTGACAAAAGTTCGAAAATACCAGCATAGTTATTTATGTACCAAGTGTGTAAGTGAACTTTTTTTAGTCGAGAATATAGTTTGCAATCCGAGGCCCGTAGGGCCGAGGTTTGCAAGTATTCGAGACCAAAAAATCGCACTGTGAATATTATATTTTGCGTCATACCCATGAAACATTAACGAGAAAAAAACTTGAGAAAAACTAGTGCAAAGCTATAATTATTTGAGTCAGATTTCATATTTGCTAAGCAAATAGTAAAGATAGCGATGCTTGGAATATATCAATGGTAACCGTCAATTAAATAAATTTAGGACGAGGCTTCTATTCAAATGACAACTACTGTTAATATTAAATGATATTATTGTAATAGCTCTGAACATTTTTAAAAATAATATCGAATATAGAAGATATAGCAAGTAAAGCTTGTCTAGATTTACTTCCGAAAATGTTAAAATATTAATTTAATACTTGTTACATAAAAGAGAAAAATTTTCCAATTTACTTTATTTCCCTAGGGATGTTATGAAAAATAACTACCCGTTGCCAATGGCAACAAGTATTTGGTACATAAAGCGTCACTTACGATCGACAAAACAACGGAATTAGAGTAAAACTACTTACGAGGGACGTATGGCGAAAATAATATTACAGGGGCACACAAAAATAGAGCCAATCAGCTGATTCGGACATTAAATTCGGTTTCAGCGCCCAAAATTTTTTTGTTTTCTGTGTGCTGGTGCAATCTTTTTAAAACAGTATTTTGGCAAGTGGAGAGATTAAGTTAAGCATTATTATATGCTCCACCCCAGATAACTATGCATTATACAGTACCGTAAGATATACTCGACCGAAGCATTATACAAGATTTAGAGTACCTACCTTTTTTGCTTAAAATATTTCCTAGTTGATAAAATCTACAAAATGATTCGCGAATTTTTTTTCGTTACATAATCACAGTGGTCAATCCACCGTAGATGCTGACTATTACACCTAAATATTTTAATGCCTTTATTCTTGTTATTCCTTTGCATGAACAATTTATTGATGATTCATCTGTCAAGCAGTTATATTGATTGATTTTTAAAGTATCTATGTCAAGTTGATCAGCAGCTGAGGCGGAAAATGTTACGTAATTCGTAATTGGTTTTCTTTAAATTAGTATGCAAAATGTTTAACCATGTTTATACTTTACTGAGATCAATCTCGGCCTTTCTGTATACATTCGACCGGTTTACCGACAATGCAAGCATCTGTCAGTAAATTTCAATTTCATTATTGTACACAAGAAAGAGGACAAGTCCCAGTTCAATACCCTGTGATATTGTAGAAGAACACACTACCAGGCGTCAAATTAACGCGACACCAATTTATATTTAGAAGGATGCCAGTCGCGTTCTGCCCCGTTCTTCCACTCCCAGGCGGGTTCGAGATAAGATATGCTTCGATCGATAGACGAGTACTGGGTCAAGGCTGCACTACCTCAGATCATCAACGACGCTCTCTCAAGGCGTGATTTTAATTATTCACTGACACTAAGGGCTTTTACGTCTTTGGATTATTGTAATTTTTGCATAAAAAGAAATCCCTATCGAAGATTTCTCTCCGACGGGATCGGAATTTGACGTGATTTGGATCTGTTTATCCGAAATAAATGGTCTGACGTCTTTTGATTTCTGCTATTTTTGCATAAAAAAATCTCTATCAAAGATTTCTCTCCGACGGGATGGAATTTGACGTGATTTGTATAGGTTTACCTACTAATAATGGTCTCTGCACTTAAATATTTCCGGAGAAATCTCATCAAAAAATCCCCATCAAGCTCCCGTAAGGCGACCAGAACACTGAGTATCAGACTAAAGGAATCATGAGATTCCCATTAACTCAGTTGTTTAGGTCTTCCAAACGAAAACTTCAGGGATTAAGACTAGCAAAAAGTCCTTACACCAATAAAATCAATTGGTTCAAAGAATGCTATTTATTTAATAAGTATGAAATAATACAGTATTTTGTGAAAGAATCACGCCTCCCCAACTAATGCAAATGGCTTTTTAACCATACAAGTGAGAGCATACGCTAAAAATCGATTTGGTAGAAAAGAGTCACGCAACTTCCCAGAATTAAATATAAGCCTTTTTAAAAATTTATATGACTTTTGTAATTATGGTAATTACGACTTACTGAAAATAACATAAAAATGTTTTACTAAAAAAAAATAGTTTCACTAGAGACTACCTAGCTTTAAAGTTCTCGTAACGTGAGATTTCACGTACTAAATCGACATTCAAGAGGATTTACTTACTACATAAGTTTGCTAACGTCCGGTCAGTCCACGAATTACTTGTCCTTATGTAGGTGTTCAATATTGGAAAAATGGCAGCAACTCGCCTCCAAACGACTTTTAGGCAACATGGACTTTTGAGTCCTTTGTGCACAAGGCGGTTTTCCCTATAGCTTTATTATTCGGCAGTTGGCTTTCCTACCATCGCTTTGTATTGACCACCCAACGCACTTGACCAAATTGCGAGTCGCTAGGTGAATCCAAACTTGTTTTATGCGAGAAACCGGCCTTGTGCATTTTCATTGATTTTTTGCTAATTTTTGCTTATAGGCGTTACGCCCATTTTGCCAAATTCGTCGGTTTCGCCTTTTTGATACCTTACCTTGCTAAAACCTTATTGTCATTTTTTGAAACAAGGTATACTATGACTGTACCTCCATGGTCAATGCGAAGGAATTAAAATTGAAAATATTTTGAATATTTTCAAAGTACTTTTTTGGCGTACTTTTAAAAAAGTATGCGATTTATTTTTCCATGACCATATACTTTCACTCTCATATCCTGAACCAAAATATATTTTCCTAAGTCAAAATTCGGTGTTTCTTCGAATTTTAACCCGGTCGTGCCAAATGTCTTATCGAACTCATAACGGTCCTTTTGGATTAGTTTGTCTCTCAGGCTCTTGAAAATGTCCTTAAATGAAATTTTTGCCTAAGTCGAATCTTTATTTTGACTTCGACTTCTGGTCGATTCTGGGAGGTTCTGGGAGGTTCTACAACAATATCTTCTTACGGAAAGTACCCGAGATTCACTGAACGATTCTCCAATTTTTACTTTTTGTATTCTGTTACATAATTTGTTAACAGCTTTAGAAAATCACCCCTCACTCTAACCCCTTCGAGTCTGGCTAATAAGGTTTTATGACTTGGGTGTCAAATGCTTTGGCCAAGTCTAAAAATACAGCAAGCGATTGTTTGTTTTTATTTAAGTTATTCGTTATTTGATTTGTAAATTCAAAAATTGCATTGTTTTTTTTTTGTTTAATATGAATCCAAATTGCTCCTTGTAACGAATGTCATGACTATCTAAAAACCGCTGGCTAAGGAATCACTACTTCCATATCCAGATTTTCTATCCAAGTCTCATAACGAAAAAATTTTGTATGTAGAAATAATTGGTTATAGAACATTAATAATATAATATTTGAAATCGTCTACCACAAAAACCCATAAAACGATATCCCACACGGTAGTGAGGTCGGGGTGGTGATAGGTAGTAGTGGGGGTGGATGAGGTAAAAAAATATTTTGAGGCTTTTGGTTCTTTGCCCACACACTAAATCACACTTTTTTTTCATCCCCTTTAATAATGTGGATGAGGTAAAAAAATATTTTGAGGCTTTTGGTTCTTGTACACACACTAAATCACAAATTTTTTTCATTCCCTTTAATAATTGGGTAGGGGTGGTAATGGGGGTGGGTTATGCCAAACATGTTTTGAAACCTTAGCTTCTTTTGAATACGCTTAATATCAATTTTGTATACTCTTACCTGCTTGATTTACCTATTTACCCCCAATTTACCCCATTTTACCCCCCAATCCTTCGACGGAATAAGATAAAAATATAATCTAGTTCTAGATCCCGTCAAAGTACATACGTGTACCAAATTTCAAGTCAATATCTTAAACGGTTCCAGAGTAAACGTGCGCACAAAAGAAGTTACAAACCGACAGACAGATTTTTTTTTCGCTTAAATTTAAAATCTCGACGTTTCATGACATTCTAAACCTATTTGAACAATAAAAATTTTCAAAAATTTTTTGTCGTTACTATACTTCCATGTGGAAGTAAAATTCAGTTAACCGTTGTCTTAGGCATTTCCCAAATATTCTATCAAAGTTGTTGATAAGGGATATAAGTCTATAATTAGTAAAATCTCCCGACTTATAAACGGGTGCAAATGGACAGTTTTAATGAGTTGAATTGTTATGCCATCTAGACAAGAGAAGAGTTATTTCTCAGTGTAAAATTTTAAAAATTAATTCTTGATCAGTAACTGATTTTAAAAATAATGATTCTCTTGGTACTTTTTTTTTAAATTTTGTTTTTTCTTTGTTGCAATTTTTATGGTCAGTAATAATGTTTCCTTGTGCGTCCCCGTAAATTTTTATTTATTATCTCATTCATCATGCCTCAAAGTTTATAATTACTTCCACATCCGGTGGAAGTATAGTAACGACAAAAAAATTTTTAAAAATTTTTATTGTTCAAGTAGGCTTAGAATGTCATGAAACGTCGAGATTTTAAGTTTGAGAGAAAAAAAATTTCTGTCTGTCGGTTTTTGGCATTAGCCACCCCCATTATCACCCCCACCCCACTATTAAAGGGGATGAAAAAAATTGTGATTTAGTGTGTGTACAAGAACCAGAAACCTCAAAATATTTTTTTACTACATTCACCCCCACTACCACCCCCTCTACAGATGTGGGCTATCGTTTTATGTTTTTTTGGGGTAGAGGATTTCAAATATTATATTATTAAAGTTCCATAAACAATTATTTCCGCATACAAAAGATTTTCATTGTGAGTGACTTGGATAGAAGATCTGGATGTGGAAGTAGTGATTCTTTGGGCAGCGGTTTTTTTAATTTGAATCTCGCATTTTTTTTATATTAGTTATTTTTTTCCTATTTAATTATTTTTTACATTTATTTTTATATTGTTTACATTGCTTGTCAGCTTCGAAAGAGAAGTTTTCAATTGTTTTTCATTTTTTGCCTACATATTATCGACTTTATATTAACCAAGCGTAATTCTAGGCTTTAATTATTTCCACATCCATGTAGTGGAGTGGAAGCACAGTAATCGTAAAAAAATTTCGATTTTTTTTTTCCTCAAATAGGCTTAGAATGTCATGAAACGTCGAAATTTTAAATTTGAGCTAAAAATAAGTTTTGTCTGTTTGCAAGTTTTGTGCACACGATTACTCTGGAGCTGTTTATAATATTGACTTGAAATTTGGCAAATTTATACTAGATCTGGATCTAGATTATATTTTGATCTTATTCCGTTGAAGGCTTAGGGGGTAGATGGGGGTAATTAGGTAAAGCAAGCAGGTAAGAATCCAAAAAATTGGGATTTAGTGTATGTATGAGAAACCATGGCTCAAATCTTTTTGGCATGGGCCACCCCCACTAGCACCCTCATTACCACCGCAACACCATTGTTAAAAGAAAAAAAATGTGATTTAGTGTGGCATTACCCCCCCCCCTCCCATTACCACCCCCACCTCATTGAAGAAGGTAAAAAAAGAAAATTATGATTTAGTGTGTCTACAAGAATCAAAGGCCTCAATTTTTTTTACGTTAGCCGCCTCCTCTACTACTTCCATTACCACTCCACCACTTTATTAAAGGAGGTAAAAAAATAAAATTGTAATTTAGCGTGTATATAAGAACCAAAGGTGTCATTTTTTTTGCATTAGCCATCTCTATTCCACACCCATTAGCACCCTACACCATTCTTAAAGGAGGTAACAAAATAAAATTGTGTTTTAGTATGTGGACAAGAATCAAAGGCCTTCAAAATTTTTTGGCAACAGCCTCCCCCCTCAATCACCCCCGTTACCGTGTGGCATATATTTTTATGGGCCTTTAGGGTAGACGATTTCAAATATTATATTATTAAAGTGCTATGGACAATTGTTTCCACATAGTTGAACTCAAATATAGTATCGACATTTTTTTTGTCGTAAGAGACTTGGATAGGAAATCTGGATGAGGAAGTAGTGATTCCTTAGGCAACGGGTTAGGTAGTATATTGAGGTCACCATTTACGTTATTATCTGGTCTAAAATATTTATAAATCACCAATAAAAATCTTTATATTATTCATGTTTAAATTTATTATATAATTGTTTAGATCGTTTTAAAAAACCGCTGCCCAAGGAATCACTACTTCCACATCCAGATTTTCTATGAACAATGAAAAAATTTTGTATGTGGACATAATTGTTTATGGAACTCTAATAATATAATATTTGAAATCCTCTACCCCAAAAACCCATAAAACGATACCCCACGTCGGTAGGGGGGTGGGTGGTGATAGGGGAGTGGTAGTGGGGGTGGATGAAGTAAAAAAATATTTTGAGGTTTCTGGTTCTTGTACACAAACTAAATTACAATGTTTTTTCATGCCCTTTAATAGTGAGTTGGGGTGTAATGGGGATGGCTAATGCTAAAATTGTTTTTGAGACCTTAGCTTCTCTTGTATATACTAAATACCAATTTTATGGACTTTTACCTGCTTTATTTACCTATTTACCCCAAATTTACCCCAATTTATCCCGCAACCCTTCGACGGAACAAGTTGAAAATATAATCTAATTCCAGATCTCGTTAAAGTACATATTATGTGTACCAAGTTTCAAGTCAATATCTTAAACGGTTCCAGAGTAAACGTGCGCACAAAAAAAAATTACAGACAGACCAACAGATCGACGGATAGACAGACCGACAGACAGACAGAAATTTTTTTTCGTTCAAACTTAAAATCTCGACGTTTCATAACTACATTCTAAGCCTATTTGAACAATACAAATTTTTTTAAATAATTTTGTCGTTACTATACTTCCACTGGATGTGGAAGTAAAAATTAAGATCTATAGATAGAGGAGCATGTAATTCCAAATATTATTTTATTTATTTAAAAAGTGAATCTTAAAATTAATCACTAAATGCATTCTTTTACATTACTTATAGTGGATTGTGTGAGTCGGAAAAAGACCCAAAAAATCCGACTATTGTCTGATTTAATCAAAATAGTTCTCTCCCCCGTTTTTGAGGATGCAGAATTTCTCGTTGGGGTGACCCATCCCCGCAAACGGCCAAAAACTACTCTCAAACTCCCAAACGGGGTCAAACGCTTATTGTTAATGTTTCACGGAATCTAACTTATTGATCCCCCGTTTTCGAGCATGCCAATTATGGTGAGGACCTGGGAACGTGTATCTGACACCCGCTCGCCTCTTCAATGGCCAATAACCACCCTCCAAAGGAGTGATAGAGTACTCTCATCATACCACTGGACAAAAAGGTTTCCCTCCCATTTTCGAGCATGCCGAACACGGAGAGGACCACGAATCGAGTGCTTGACACCCGTTCACTCCCTCAATGACAACAAAATACCCCTTCAATAAAAATATTTCATATAATATATTATAATTAAATAAATCAGATGAAACATAATAATTATTTAATTATATCTCATTATTATATAAACCTATTTTTCCCAAAAAATATGTACAAAAAATATACATTCATCTTTTGTCAGATCTACAGTAAATGAAGACTACTGAAGGCTACTTTGTTGACGAGATCGAAGTGACATATTAATGTTTTTTTCCTATGTAGTATCTTCAAGAACGGAGGGAAGAGAGCTTTGCCTGGGAGTATGCCGAGAACGCACTCTTATCCCTTTGGGGGTTGTTATTGGCTATTTACGGGGGTGGGTCACCCCGGGGAGGAGTTCCACAAAGCAGGTGTTCAGCATCCTCGAAAACGGGGAATCACCAAGTAAGAGTCCCTCAAACAATTATAATACGCGTTAACCTCCGTTTGTGGGTGGTTTTTGGCCGTTTGCAGGGGGTGAATCACCCCAACGAGAAATTTTGCCACCACTAACGGTGTTCAGCATCCTCGAAAACGAAGGATCACCAAGTAGGAGTCCCTCAAACAATTATAATACGCGTTAACGCCCGTTTATGGGTGGTTTTTGGCCATTTGCGGGGGTGAAAATTCTGCCAGTATTCTCGAAAACGGGGGAAGAACTAATCTGGTTGAATCAGACAATAGTCGGGTTTTCATCAGACTCACACAATCCACTATTATATGTAGTGATTCTTTTGTATATATTATAAGCCAGTCATTTTTATTCAAATACGAATCATTATAGTATAAATCATAACCATGTTCTATTTAAATTTATCAATTCATCGAAATATTTTTCTAATATTTAGGTATATTATATTATGTTTATTATGTCCTATTATTTATTAGTATCTGATTATTATTGCTTCTGAAGATAGTCACTTCAGATAATAACAAACAAAATATTGCAGAGTCTTTGTAGAGTAGGTATCCATAATCTGAAAGGTATTTCCTCAATTTCTGATTTTAAAGACATCACGAAACATAATTATCTAAACCTAGATAAGTAACGTGCAAATCGTCTTGGGCTGCATTTTAACATTGTGGCCTCTATTTAGGAATCCGTGGTTATATCTGAAGAGGCACATTAATGCAAGTACATAATTAGGATAATTAAGATCAATGAGATGAAAATGTTTGCAGAGGTTTGAAGATATTAAAACAAAAACGTTGTGGAGATTTTACTAGTGTGCTGCAAATCCATGACAAAATTAATATAATAATTTAAATGTTTATTTCTATCAGCCGACGTAAAACAAGGATGACAACGGGTTATAAAAAAACGGTGAAGGTATTTACACAATACTTCCCTCTCTGGCGCCAGCCTCATTAAAAATGCAGTTTGCATCCTTTAGTAATTAATTACACAGCCACACAAAAAACAGTGGTCTGGCCTGCGGACCAGACCTTATGTATTTGGGATCGCTGAAACCGAATCCGAAGTCAGAATTGTCAGATTGGCTCGTTTTTCAGCCCTAGATCCAAAAACACTTCCCCACCCCCAAAAGAAAATGGTCTGGCCTGCGGAGCATACCAGTGTATCCTTATGTAGTTGGACCCTCTGATGCCGAATGCGAAGTCAGAATTGCCAGATTCGCTTATTTTTCCTAACCCTAGAAACATCTCCAAAACAGAAAAAAACCGGTCTGGCCTGTGGATCAGATCAGCGTATCCTTATGTATTTGGATCCGCTGAAACCGAATCCGAAGTCAGAATTGTCAGACTGGCTCGTTTTTCACACCTAACCCCAAAAAAACACCCCAAAAACAAGACAAAAAGTGATCTGTCCGGCGGATCAGATCAGTGTATCCTTATCAAATACATAAGATACACTGGTATGGTCCGCCGAACAGACTATTTCGAGGAGGTGTTTTTTGGCAATTTTGACTTCGGATTCGGTTTCAGCGGGTCCAAATACATAAGGAAAATCTGATCTGGTCTGTAGGCCAGACCACTTCTTTTTTGTTTTAGGGGTGTTTTTTGGAGTTGGGGGGGTGAAAAACGAGCGAATCTGACAACTCTGACTTTGGATTCGGTTTCAGCGGGTCCAAATACATAAGGATGCACTTTTCTGGTCTGCAGATTAGATCACTTTTATTGTGTGGTTGTGTTATTGTTTCTGTCGGATGACGACCCTGTATATTATTTTTAACTAAAAACTATGATTACTTTCCTAAATTCTAGTATCGATAGCGTAAAATTATGTCAGGTTTTCTTCCTATCAAGTGACAACTACATTCCAAATATTATTTTCCTCTGTTTAGTTATTTTTTAGAGTGACTTCGCTGTATACATTTTATTAAAAATATGTCAGATTTCCTCCTCGATAATTCTGTTAACTACAGTCTAAATATTCTATCCAGCATAATTAAGTTTCATAGTGACCATCTTGTATATTTTTTGTCATATATTTATTTGACAGTTGTGTTAACTGCACACGAATATTACACCTCACATTTTTTCATAATGTTTTTTAGGGTGACCCTTAACTACATGCGAAATATTACCATCCGTCACATTTTCTCATTATTATTATTTTTTTTTTTTTTTAGAGTGACCACCCTCCTGTATATTTTTCTCCCTGACAGTTGTGTTAACTACATTCCAAATATTATCGTTCACCAACAGGTTAATTTTTTTTATGACTACATATTTTGTTTTTCATAGTTTTCTGCTTTGACAGTTGCGTTGACTACGTGTTAAACGTCATCGTCCTCCGTCATATTTTTTCATATTTTTCTTGTTTGACAGTTGTGGTATCTGCATGTGAAATATTATCGCCTTCCGCCACATTTAAAAGGGGGAGGGTCTATAAGGCCGGTTTTCGGCCCCCCTCAAATTTGGCAAAAAAAAAAAGAAAATATTTTTTAACAGTCTAGGGTCAACTTACAGTCGATTCGACCACAAACGGAACCAACCCCACCCCCCTCTTGGGGTCATTTCAAGGTCAAATTATGAAACAGCCGTGAAAAAAACTCGCCTTCCGAATGAGTAGGCTTATTCTGGGACTTCGATTTAATATATATATATATATATATATATATATATATATATATATATATATATATATATATATATATATATATATATATATATATATATATATATATAGAGGTTTTTTTGGGTCGCTGATTCCGGATCCGAGGTTAGTTTGTCTACAGTGTGTCCCAGGATAGATGTAACAAGAGGTGTAATGGACCAAAAATTTTGGAATTTTGGAATGGTATTTGGGGATTGAGTCCTGCTTGTTGTAAAACTAAAGTATATCAAAAATGACTTGATTTGGTGTTCTACAGGGTGTTTATAAGCAAAGTTGTAAAAATCACCACTAATAAAGTACCTTTATTTTTCAAAATATGAAAAAATTCCACTAAGAAAAGTTATTTAGAATGCAATTTTATACCTCTGTACCTTTCAAGAATATAAAATTATTTTTTTGAAACTTCCCATTTTTTCAATAAAGTATTTTATTCTGAACCATTCAGTTAAAACTGCATAGAAATTATTTTTTTCGAATTAATATTTAAAGTTATGTAGAAGCTAAAAGTAGGCTATGAGAAAAGCAGATGATTAACATTTGCTCCTACACAACTTTAAATATGAATTCAACTCTTAATTCGCAAAAAATGGGAAGTTTAAAAAAATAACTTTATATTCCTGAAAGGTATAGAGATAGAAAATTGCATTCTAAATAACTTTTCTCAGTGGAATTTTTTCATATTTTGAAAAATAAAGGTACTTTATTAGTGGTGATTTTTAGAACTTTGCTTATAAACACCCTGTAGAACACCAAATTAAGTCATTTTTGGTATACTTTAGTTTTACAACAAGCAGGACTTAATCCCCAAATACCATTCCAAAATTCCAACATTTTTGGTCCATTACACCTCTTGTTACATCTATCTTGGGACACACTGTAGACAAACTGACCTCGGATCCGGAATCAGCGACCCAAGAAACGTATATATATATATATATATATATATATATATATATATATATATATATATATATATATATATATATATATATATATATATATATATATATATATATATATATATATATATATATATATATATATATATATATATATATATATATATATATATATATATATATATATATATATATATATATATATATAATATACATATATATATATATATATATATATATATATATATAATATACATATATATATATATATATATATATATATATATATATATACATATATATATATATATATTAAATCGAAGTCCCAGAATAAGCCTACTCATTACGAAAAGGCGAGTTTATTTCACGGCTTATTCATAATTTGACCTTGAAATGACCCTAAGAGGGGGATGGGGTTGGTTCCGTTTGTGGTTGAATCGACTCTAAATTGACCCTAGACTGTTAAAAAACATTTTCTTTTTTCTTTTTGCCAAATTTGAGGGGGGCCGAAAACCGGCCTTATTGACCCTCCCCCTTTGTTTTCTCTTTTTTTTTTGGTTGACTACTCTAAATATATTTTCTTATAATTTTCTTCTTTGACAGTTGTGTTAACTGCGTTCGAAATAGTATCGTGCTCCGCCACATTTTTTAATTTTTTCTTACATATATTTCTTCCTTGACAGTTGTGTTAACTATACGCCAAATATTACTGTTTTCCGTCATACTTTTTCCATAATTATATTCTTTATGGCCCCACTCTGTATGTTGTTCAACGGAACTGTATCCCATTTATTCGTTGGCAGTAGCGTCAACTACCTACCAAATATTATCTTTCTCCGTCAAGTGGTTTTGTAGATATAGCGCCGACAGACAGACAGACGAAACTAAACGGCTTCAATTTTCGTAATCTACGTACACTGAAACGTGAAAATCCGGAGTAATCTCGGAGGATAATTCTTTGACGATTACAATACTTCCCTTCCAAGGTAAGCGAGGGAAGTAAAAAGCTATCTAACTATTAAAGCATGGGCGCATGACAAAAATAGACCATAGGTGAAAATCATCAAAATATTAATTTGGATTATTTCGTTATTTATAAACTTTTATAAAAATCAGATACTGTTGGTGAAATTTGAAATCTGTCAGAAGCAAATCAGAATATGTAGATTAAGAAAGTTAAAGCTATTTAATTCCGTCAGTCTGTCTGTTTATCTGTCTGCTGGTGCTATATCTACAAAGCCACTTGACGGAAAAGAATAATACTTAGTAGGTAGTTGACGCTACTGCCAACGAAGGACTGAGATACACTTGCGTTGAAAAATATACAGGATGGACCCTATAAAAAATGTAATTAATGAAAAAATATGACGGAAGACAGTAATATTTGATATGTAGTTAACACAACCGTCAAGGAAAAAAATATGAAAAGAAATATACAGGGTGGTCACCCTAAAAAGAATATAGAATGTGTCAAGGAAGAAAAATATGAAAAATATACACGGTGGCCATCTTATAAAAAAATTATGAAAAAATGTGACGGATAATATTTCATCTACCATATAAGCAAGGCATGGGAGGTGGTATCAAATCTTGTCTACCCAATCAACAGAAAGATTACACTTGTAGTAGGTGGCATCCTGACAGGTGCGCCGTTCTGCAAGCAAGTTATCTTTGCAACCTCTTACTCCTCTTTTTGCACCTCTTTGTTCATATATATTATATTATTATTTTATTATTATAACTATATACTAATATAATCTCTGTTTGTTTCAGGTGGATGCTAATATACATAGATACATAACTAAATAAATCAATGGAATTTACCAAATAATTTATGTGCAATCTACAATGGGACTCATTTCAACAAATATTATGATTTCACTTGTCTGAAGAATAGACAACAATCCCTTTAGTTCAAACTAAAGGTGTCCAGATTCAGTTTACAACCCATCTGCAAGTTTTAGTTCAAACCACAATATACGTAATAAAATACATGGCACAGAACTGATATGTTCTGAAAAGTTTTTGTATATATTAGAAATTACAGATTTTTATATTAAATATATTTACGTTAGCTTCTTTGTACAAATTTACTTTTATTCCTCAAAAATGTAAAATATTTTTTGTCAATCTACCTAGATGAATATAGTACTTATATTATATTTTTTTTGTATAAACAGTTACTAAATTATTATTTGACACAGATTGATAAGAAGTATTGTGTTGTTGGAATACAATTTAATCTAAATGAAAAATTAATGTTTAAATAATAAAACTATTTGTGATAAATTTTATTCTATTCATGTTGTATAAGATAAAAATTGATATTTCCTAATGATTTATTATACACGCATCAAAGTGGTCTATGAGGCAAGTTAAAAATCACTCGTTTTGTGAACTTATATAAAAGTATTTGCTGAAGTAACCTTTCTTCGAATGTGTTCGAGATATAGACCAGCACTAAAAAAGTGTATAGTGTGTATTATAAAACTTTCATTTTCAAAACAAAATAGACTATCTAACTAACATTATTTAAAATTTGTAGTGGTGGGTAGTACTCGTATGATTCGTATCATCGGTAGGAATCCTTGCAGTGATTAGAATGGTACGAATCCAAAAAAAAAAAAAAAAATTCGTACATTTCGTATCGTCGTTGTAACAGTATTCGTTTGTACAATCCAATCAGTTCAGATTCTTGAAACGAAATACGAATGTAACCGCCGCGGCGGTTACAATCATTTCGGCGCGGCGCGCCGATACGATTGATATGAATATGGAATTTCGGTACCAGTATTGCGATTTGATGCGATGCGGGGTTAGAGGTGGGTAGTACTCGTATGATTCGTATCATTGGTACGAATCCTTGCAGTAATTCGAATGGTACGAATCCTACAAAAAAAAAAGATTCGTACATTTCGTATCGCTGTTGTAACCGTATCGTTACAGTTCGTATTCTTGAAACGAAATACGAATGTAACCGCTGATACGATTGATACGAATATGAAATTTCGGTACCGGTATTGCGATTTGATGCGATGCGATACTGTACGAAAGTAGTTCTGTCGAGGTTTTAAAAACATTTTTCTTTGGATTCCCCCCCTTCTCAAAAAAATTTTTCGGGCCAAAAAAAAATTTCTGTCCTGATATTAGGCAGCCAGCCCTCAGCGGTAGCGGTACGAATCATTAAAAAGAGTCGAATCTCCCGTCTCTATGCGGGGTCCAGTTTTCCCTGTTTAAATTTTTTTTCGAAATTCTCTCCCTCGCTCTTCAAAAAATGTTTCAGGCTAAAAATTTTTTTTCAGATTTTTTCCCCCCCGCTCATCAAAAAATGTAGCGGTACGAAACATACAAATCTTTTATTGATACGGATTCGTATGGTATGAATCATTAAAAAGAGTTGAATCGCCCATCTCTAATAATTTGGTGTTTAACAAATGATGAGTAAATACAAAAAAGTTAAAGTTAGTGAATTTAAGGGTTTACTTACTCTTGAGTACGTCACATAGATTTAGGAATCGGAAAAACAATCTTCCCTTACATCCATATTAGCTTCTTTTTATTACCCCCGATTTGGCAAATGTTTTAGAAAGCACAATTTATCGGACAATTGTAACCCTGTAAGACAGATCTCCTTATGCGTATTCTGTGAAAACGGTAGTTTCCAAGATATTTTTGTAATGTGCCTTGATTTGGAGCCCCGTGCCAATACAGAGTTTTGGTGAATTTAAATTTCGTGGCAACATTATATGAGCGCAAACCTTTAGAGTACGCCGTTGAACTGGCATTTCTGATTGATTAACGGAGTACTTTGGGTGTTCAAATTGTTCGTTACTGAATTTTCTTTTAAAATCGATATTGAGGTGAATCTTGTTTAGAAGATGGGCAACAGTTCTTACAATTGCCAAGCGTTTCGGAACGACTTCAGTTTCATCCTTGTGACCATTTTCTATTTTAGAAATATTTCTTCAAATTCACCCGTTTTCTTTGGATCCTGCCTTTTTTTCAAATTTTAATAAGTTGGTTAATACCCAAGGAATGTTGTTTGGGTGGGACAAACTATATTAGAGGAAATTGTATAAGGGTGTAGGCTGTAAATTAGAGTACGCCGTTGAACTGGCATTTCTGATTGATTAACGGAGTACTTTGGGTGTTCAAATTGTTCGTTACTGAATTTTCTTTTAAAATCGATATTGAGGTGAATCTTGTTTAGAAGATGGGCAACAGTTCTTACAATTGCCAAGCGTTTCGGAACGACTTCAGTTTCATCCTTGTGACCATTTTCTATTTTAGAAATATTTCTTCAAATTCACCCGTTTTCTTTGGATCCTGCCTTTTTTTCAAATTTTAATAAGTTGGTTAATACCCAAGGAATGTTGTTTGGGTGGGACAAACTATATTAGAGGAAATTGTATAAGGGTGTAGGCTCTAAGTGTCAATGTATACTGAAGCAAATCCTCAATGACGCAGTATACATCAATGTGACCGCCTAAGACGTTTATCGTGCACTAAGACCTCCTAACCTTACTCGTCAAACCCTACATATAATGTACGATTGCATTCCGATCGCCACATTCGAGACTAGTTAATCACGAATGCGCTCCTTTAACCCAAGTCCCCCCTCTAGCACACCCAAGCACACCAGAGAGAGAATATGGATCGAACTCTGTTCAATTCTATTTAACCTACACATTAACGACTTACCGTCCCCACAGATCACCGTACAATCCTCTGCTTATGTGCTGACGATGCAGCTATACTCTCAACATAAGAAACCTAGACGTTATGACAAAGGTTTTACAGACCGACCTCAGCGTGAAATTGTATGATTGGAGACTTTGAATCATACCACAGAAAACTTGAGCAAACTTCTTTACAAAGAGAGTAAAGAACACCACCACCCCGATTAAGTTTTTAGGCTTTTGTTCCATAAATACCTAGCTGGCATAAATACCTAGCTGGAGTTGTATTTTTTCCCGTTCTCCTCTTGTTAAACATTCCTTTCCACACATATCTACCTTTATTTACAAATCCTTATATATGTATCCCCTATCTGGTATCCTTTGATTGCTCCAAAACGAATTCCAAAATTAAATACTTCGCAACGACCGGCACCATTACTATGATGAGATTCATACTCAAAGGAAGGTGGCGGAACCTAACCTGGCGGAGTTTAGCTATTGCTATTCCACCACTCAACCAGGACACGCACACATAAACATGAACACAACAACCATTCCCTACGGCATTGCCATCTACCGTAGCTGAGACTCGAACTCAAGAGAGAAGAGCTACTAGCCGTCTTGTACAATCTCGGCAACGCGTGAAAAACGCCACTACACATCCATACCCCGGCCAAATTTCGAACCTGGGACCCCTTGGTCGGACACCTGACACCGTAAGCACTGCTTCACTGAATCGTAACTGTTGAAAAAACTATAAAACTGCAAAGAAATAACAAAGCCGAAAGCTAAAACCAAAATTTACAAAAAAACAAAAAATTTCAAACCACTATCTTAGTGCAGGAAAAATAAATTTTCACCTCGAAAAAATTAGTACAAGCATGGAATTTGGTGGAGATGTTCCACATGCCATTCTAATGAATATACTAAAAGTCCCCTAAAATCGAAGCTGTGCTTCGCCTGCAATATTGAAAAATGACGGCTCATTTTCTGATTTTTGTATATAAATCCTTTACCGTTGCAGATATAATCCAGTCGAATTAGACATAATAAAAAATTTTGCGTCCAGTGGACTTTTTTGTGGGATGCGGGATGCTGAAATTTTGAAAACCCCATTTTTTAAAAAAAACTGAACCTACTTTTTTTCGCTCATTTTTTTTTCATGTAGGTACGACCCTAATATAAGAAAATTTACGTTGGTTTCCTTTTAATACATTCGTTGGTTTAGGAGCTAGACAGCAAAATATGGCAAAAATGGCTATTTTGGAATTGTTGCATTAAAAAAACCAAAACCAGTATAATTCTGGAAAATGTTTTTGTTTATCCTAAAAGTCCAATTCATTGCGTATAGAAAATGTGTCTTTGTATTTAAATAGGATCAACATTATTGTGTAATAACGATTTATGTCATGTGTTCTCCAGTCTCCTTTTTCATAATTTTTTTTTGCGCGGCCGTATGGTTCATAGTAGGGCAGAAAGCATTATACATGTGGACAGGGCACATAATAGGGTGTTAAAATCTCTCTTGTTAAAATGCGATAGGGCGTACCGTGTTCGAGTAAAACGCACTTATTTGCAAAAAATTGCTTCAGATCACACTTTTCATCGACTGACTAGTAAATACTCACCGCTGACTACGAAAAAATACAACTGTGTGTCGCTTCTTGCTTCTTCTGTTTAAGAAGGACATTGCTAATGAAAAAATGAAGGGACTCGGGCGGAGTAGGGGGTGAGAACCCCCTACTCCTATTTAAGGGTTCACGCTTGCCTCAAATCATCATTGCAACTTATTTTGTATCTATAACAAAATCCACAGTAATTTTACCTTCCTCGAGAAACAGATATGTCCATTTCATCGAAAAATGATTTAAGAAAGAAAACACCAAAATGTAGAATTAATTAATTTTTCAGATCACAATTCAGAACAGAATGAAAATTCAAAGCATACATAACTTAAAAATTCGATATAACGATATTATATTATTATTATTATATTATATTTCTATACCGAATAGTACTAATGTGAAATAAACACAAAATAAGTTGCAATGATGATTTGAGACAAACGTGAACCCTTAAATAGGGGGGTGAGAACCGAGAACCCCCTATTCCACCTGAGTCCCTCCATTTTTTCATTAGCAATGTCCCTCATAAACAGAAAAAGCAAGAAGCGACACATAGATGTATTTTTTCGTAGTCAGCGGTGAGTATTTACTAGTCAGTCGATGAAAAGTGTGATCTGAAGCAATTTTTTGCAAACAAGTGCGTTTTACTCGAAAACGGTACGTCCTATCGCATTTGAATAAGAGATCTCTTTTAACACCCTATTATGTGCCCTGTCCACGTGTATATTGCTTTCTGAGCTACTATGAACCATAAGGCCTGGCAAAAAAATTGTGAAAAAGGACACTGGAGAACACAATGTGTTCTCCACACATACTGACGTAACTGACAAAAAATAAAAAATTAGGTTACTTCGCCGGTAAGTTTCCTTTGTTGAGGTCTTCCTTCTCGCAAACTGGTGCAACTGAATTTGCAGTAAGCTGTGACATATGCAATACGATTTCAGCAACATGGGATGGAATTCTCACAAAGTGGCGTAACTGAAGGTACGACACTTTGTGAGTATTAATTTTTTAATGAAATTTTCTCACATAGTGGCGTATGTTCTGTTACCCTAGTTTGTGGGAATACCGTAACAAAATATTCGAAACGTAACACTTTTGGAAATACATTGATTAGTTTTATAAAACATATATTTTTTTACTATTTACTTAATTGAAAAAGTTCAAAATTATCAAAAATACATTGTTCGAAAATAAACATTTTTTTCGAGAAATTATTAAGTATACCTATATCTATTTTTTATAATTATTGTTAGCATTAATTTATTTTTGTCGTGTATTCAATTATTGCAAATTTTCGCAATTTCTGATATGAACCCCGTCTATTAATTAATCTTCTCATAAATCATGCGCCAGTCGTATCACCTAATTATTGTAACGTGATTTACACTTAGGCCAGTCAATAGAGACGTGAAAACTATAAAATTTAACATTAATTCTAACATTTTTGAAACTTTGTCGTGTGATGAAGTGCCAATCGAAACGAAACTATAAAATTTTGCAACTCGATTCAAGGTCGGCAACATTGTTAAAATCGCGAAAATTTAAATTAAGCAATATCTCGACGAAAAATAATGTAACATCGCTGCAAATTTGATAGAATTTGTTTACGATATTGAAAATATGAAGTTAAATTTGCAGCAACTTGTGACTTAGGCATAGTAATTAATTATAATTAATTAACATTTTTTCATCTAATTTTGCAAAAAATATATTAATATGCTTGCAAAACTGCAGTGTACTTGCTAAAATCGCCTTACATAACACTGTAAATTTGCAACTCTATCCGATGACGTCACGGTACATTTTTTATAATTTACAACTAAGCCAATTGTTATTTACCTAAAAAAGATTCGAAAAAATAGTAACATGTTTAGATGTGGATTGCAAATGTCCGCACTCGTAACTAAAACATGCTCCTCGTTTTGCAGCAACCTCCGACGTCGGCACCTTGATAAAGTTTGCAATAAAAAGTTAGTTACCACATTTTTACTATCAAAATAAAATTAACATCGCTGCAAATTTTACATCGAACTCTGTACATGCTGTAGAAGGTTCATTACAATTTGCAACTCTTCATGTGAGTGGCATATTGTTGTAAACATTTTTTTATTCGTACATACTTACCATTTTTCTAACGCGATAAAGATCTCGATAAAGAATCTTCAATAAAGTCTTAAGTAAGCCATGAAAACAAAAGTTACAGCAAGTGTCAATTTACTGTTGGACGTAAATAAGATATTCATTTAAAAATTCATACGAATGCTAACGCAAAATCGCGATCGATAAACGTCAAACGAAAAATTCCAAAAATTTCAATTTTGATTCGTTCGTGTCGGGCTCAATTTTCGAATTTCGGCACGCAATTTACGATGCGGATCAAGTACAAGTCTTCCTCTTTCCGTCGCTACATAGTCCGGCCGTCGCAGTATTTTATTTTCTAAAATATGAGTATAATTAGATGTCGTGTTTTAGACCAAAATTTCCCTTCGGATGGCGCATCTGTGAAAACGGTTTTTCGCCAGTAACTCGGAATCCGTGAGAGATAGCTCAAAAATAAAAACTCCCAACGGAAAACTACATAATGTGAGGAACGTACTATGTCGCGACCGAAAGAGGAAGACTTGTACTTGATCTGCATCGAAAATTGCGCGGCGAAATTCGAAAATTCAGCCGTCACGAATGAATCAAAATTGACATTTTTGAAATTTTTCATTTGACGTTTCTCGATCGCGATTTTGTGTTAGCATTCACATGAATTTTTAATTTACTTTCAACAGTAAATTGACACTTTCAGTAACTTTTGTTTTCATGGCTTACTTAAGTCTTTATTGAAGATTCTTTATCGAGATCTTAGAAAAATGGTAGGTATGTACGAATAAAAAAATGTTCACAACAATATGCCACTCACATGAAGAGTTGCAAATTGCAATGAACCTTCTACAGCATGTACAGAGTTCGATGTAAAATTTGCAGCGATGTTAATTTTATTTTGATAGTAAAAATATGGTAACTAACTTTTTATTGCAAACTTTATCAAGATGCCGACGTCGGAGGTTGCTGCAAAACGAAGAGCGTGTTTTAGTTACGAGTGTGGACATTTGCAATCCACATCTAAACATGTTACTATTTTTTCGAATCTTTTTTAGGTAAATAACAATTGGCAAAAATGTTAATATTTTTTTTTGCAAAATTAGATGAAAAAATGTTAATTAATTATAATTAATTACTATGCCTAAGTCACAAGTTGCTGCAAATTTAACTTCATATTTTGAATATTGTAATACAAATTCTATCAAATTTGCAGCGATGTTACATTATTTTTCTTCGAGATATTGCTTAATTTAAATTTTCGCGATTTTAACAATGTTGCCTACCTTGAATCGAGTTGCAAAATTTTAAAGTTTCGTTTCGATTGGTACTTCATCACACGACAAAGTTTCAAAAATGTTAGAATTATGAAACATATGATTGCAAGATTCATTGACGTACATGATAATTGTTTGCAATTTTCAATATTTATTTTCTCAATTATTTTTGGGCATTTTGATAAACAAATATTTTTGCGCATATTAGGAAGCTGTGAGTATTCACAGATCTGAATATAGGCATACACCATTAAAACACCCTGTATGTAAACGAAAATATTTTTTTATCCAAATATTGGTAATAAAATGCTGTTTTTATTTAAAAAACCGCTGCCCAAGGAATCACTACTTCCACATCCAGATTCTCTATCCAAGTCACTCACAACGAAAAAACTTTGTATGTGAAAAAAATTGTTTATGGAACTTTAATAATATAATATTTAAAATCTTCTACCCCAAAAACCCATAAAACGATACCCCACATCGGTAGTGGGGTGGGGGTGGTGATAGGGGGTTGGTAGTGGGGGGTGGATGAAGTAAAAAAATATTTTGAGGTTTCTGGTTCCTGTACATACACTAAATCACAATTTTTTTTTCATCCCCTTTAATAAGGTGGTGGGGGTGGTAATAATAACTGCTTGATTTATCCATTTACCCCAAATTTACCCCAATTTACATCCTTCGACGGAACAAGATGAAAATATAATCTAGTTCTAGATCTCGTTAAAGTACATATGTGTACCAAATTTCAAGTCAATATCTTAAACGGTTTCAGAGTAAACGTGCGCACAAAAAAAGTTACAGACAGACAGACCGACAGACAGACAGACAGACAGAAATTTTTTTTCGCTCAAACTTAAAATCTCGACGTTTCATGACATTTTAAGCCTATTTGGACAATAAAAATTTTTTAAAATTTTTTTGTCGTTACTATACTTCCACTGGACGTGGAAGTAATTGAAGTAGATTATTTAAAATTGAAGTAGATCATCTCACTTCTTTTCCTTGCACGTTTTTTAGAAAAAAATAAATAAATATTTGAAAAAATCAGCAACTCAATCAGTAATGAAACTTACATTCAAGAAGCCGTAGAATCAAGAATAGTTTTTTTTTAATAATAAAAAATTGTTTGACAAATTTCAATACGATAATTAATTTTTCTTACTTTGACATTTTTTGGAGTAAATTGGGAATATTTCTGAAAATCAGCAACGTACACGTCAGCCAATGCTTTTCTTTACTTATGGATATAAAAACTAACAAATTAAAACCAAGACAAAGTACAATGAAAAAACTTAATACCGCTTTTTTTGGTAAATTAACAATTAGTTCTATAAAAAAATCTGAGACATGGACTTTAGCCAAGCATTTTTTTTATTTATATTTTTGATAGATGAACTATAATAGCAATGGCTGAAACAGTAAAATAATATAGGAGCATTTTTTTTTGGAAATTTGAAATTCATTTATTTAAAAAATCATCAGCAACCAAGCTCGGTAGCTGCTCTAATCGATTTGTTATATCAACATATCGATATTGTTAGTTACGATGAAATCATATACTTACCCGTATTGCCACCAGCTCCCTAGCTATAATTTCAAAACAGTTAACTGTGGAAGAAAATTGTTTATACAAAGATTTTGAGAAATTTTATAATCTACCATATTAGTAACAACTAATTGCTACTTTTGAGCAACGGGAGAGATAATTGCAAAAATATGTATTTCAATTTTCAACTCAATTTTAGGTCTTAATAAAAGTTCAAATCAATCTAAAATGGTACAATTTTCTAGAATAGTATCTTCCTTTTTCAAAAAGCTATAATTAAAATCGATTCCTTGCCGAATTAAGCAAGTAAACATACTGTTATAAGCGAAACTAAGCGATGGCTCGTTGGGCGAGAATAGAGCACAACCCAAAGAGGTTGCATTCTCTGATGTAGCGGCAACGATATTTTTGTGGAAAACATTAATTAATAATTGTGGCAACCCCCCTCCACCTACATTACACAAACAAGAAATTTCTTCCAGAAATTTTTCACGGCTAACCTTATTTTTTTGCTCTACAGACTGTATTATAACATTAGTAACCATTCGTTGACTTTGACAACTAAAGGAAATGGCCCAGATCACCTGTAGCACCGCAAATTTAGAATTCTTAGTTAAATGTCTATATCCTTGCTGGAAGCTGCCTTACTGTTACAATTATATTGTGGAGTAGGGTATTATAAGTATTTCTTACATATAAATTCTGTGTCATTTACAATGAAACAAATCATGGTAATATAATGGTAGTAAATTGGTGCTAAATTTCAGTTTTCCTGTTAAAAATGTTTTCCGTGAAAATGTGGTACACTTGTGGTACACAGAAAAAAATACATAGTGAAGGCAGAACCTCCCGACTTTCTATTATACCGTATTAATCTAGTTTTGATGTCTTTAATCGATAACACATATTTTTGAAATTTTTAAAGGTATATTTAGTAATAGAGGTTATGGCCACTTCTGTTATTAATTACAGCTCTCCATCTATTGAGCATGCTTCTGATAAGGTTATCAATGTTGATGAATCAAACATCAATTTTGCAAAAAACACTCACAAAGTTGTTGCCTGCTCCGGAGACCATGGTTTAAAACAGATCTCTATATCAAGCTCCACACTTCTCAGTTTCTACTAGAATGAAACCGAGGACTAGATTAGATATATCAGAAAAAAAAGAGCTGACTTTTGTTCTAGTTTTCCTTTATTCAGTTTTGTCCTTTGCATCGTACTCCACAGTTTTGATAAGGTCCCCTTAGTATAGCTAGCAGCCTTTGGTTTTTCCTCGCCACGTTGGAATCTCAGCATGGGTAGACCTACACAATGGCCTATAGCGCATAGATTGAGGTTTCCTCTTCCTCTTGGCAGAATCTGCATGTTGCGTTCTCTGCCATTAGATTCATATGTCTATTAAACCAACAGTGACTAATTATCCTAATGACCCTTATATTTTCTAATCTTTCTAACCGAGGATCATACCAGCCAAGTTGAATCTGTAACGCCATATTTTTCTAGAAAAGTCCGTACATTTCGTTAGCCTGTAGGCATTTTTATCTACTTCGGCTACATACAGATCAAAAATCATATGACGATAGACAGCTGTTAAGAGGTCTTGTTTCAAGATAGCGAAATCTGTGTGATGCTATACCTCCAAACCATCAAGCTTTATACCAATCTATTTCACAAACTGTCTTAAACGGAATATGTTACTCCATTGCGTCCACACTCTATTTTTTCTTGAATAAGATGTTCTTGTTAATTACCATGTTCCCCTGTTAATTCCAATAGTCTCTCGATTTTTCCAAGATAACATTTTTCCAAGACCCACAATTGGGTCATTTACGTTGTAGATTTTGTAAGTCATTTCTCAAATGGTGGTATAAGTGTCAAATTCCTTAGAACGTTCATAAATAAATTAAGTATCCTTTTGACGGACCTATGCAGTGCGCACCTCTGTCTTGCATCTCTGTTTGTCTGTACGGTTGTCGCCACAATCGTATGGTACTTGTGGCATTTACTGCGTGCCAACATCTCTTTTAATTGTTTTACCTACCCCATACCAAGATGGTGTCTTTCCTCGTTAAATAATATTTGCAGACTATTCATTAGAGATAAAATAAATATTAGATAAAGTCGAATAAGTATAAGATGAAAAAAAAATGTTTCATGTTACAGAAATTTTTAATTATTTTAAAACCATTTTTAACTTTTTCCTCGAGACAATTTTGATGTGTGTATATGTTGAACGTTGTATATACTGAGGTAGATTAAATAAACAGAAACTCCATTTTTAAACTTGTTGTTTTATTTCTACATTGTGTTATAGTTTATTGTTCTTTTAACAGGTAAGCTCACCAAAATGTAAACCTTTAAATGGAGAAATAAAGTAATTATATATATGAAATAGATTAGAGTGCAACCGACTTCAAAAGAAGGTTCGCAATTTGGTTGTTTATTGTCCGTTTATTGTATATTGTCCTCATGTCTGGATGTCTGTAAGTACACATGCAAGTGTGGTTTCGTACCTTTTTTTGTGCGGGGGGGGAGGGGAAATTCATCATGGACACCCAGCGCCCTGGATCTATCACATTGGGTAGTGCTGGACTCTAACGGAATAGTGGCCCCCTCCCTGTCTTCAGTGTTTCTTCATATCCTGGAACCGCTCTCGCTTACCGTCAGAATATCAGGTCAATCTTAGTGTTAGGTGTTAGAAATGATCTGCCTCCGCAGAGATGTCCTCCCCTTACTTCCCAACTTCGTTGAAACGATTAGAGGTTCAAGTTTCTTTCGTCTACACCATGTCATCGGATGTAACTAGGGCGCCTAGCATATCCATGGCTCGTTGCCTTTCTTCTCTCCACCTGCTACATCAGAACACGATATGCTCCGCGTCATCTATCTCCCCACAGTACATGCATTCTCGATCTTCGATCTTCCCGATGTCGTAAACGTATTCTACAAAGCATCCATGCCCTGTTAGTGCCTGTGTAAGGTAGCACCCAACTTCCCCGTGTCCTGTCTCCACTCATCTTTTAATATCTGGAATGAGTCTCCTCGTCCATCTTCCCTTACTCGAGATATTCCATCTCTCTTGCCACCTCTGATAGAGTCTATCGTTGGCCTCCTTCCTACCAATTCCCTCGTATATCTCCCACCTTTCCTTATGCATCAGCCTGCCTATGGCCGTTGCCACTCGCTCAGCTTCTTCCTCCATTTTCGTCACATTCACCCTGTATGTCAATTTCGAATCAAGCCATGTGCCCAGGTACTTTATCGCCTGGCTTGGGCCGATTTCCAGCTCCCCTTCCCTTATTTTCACGACAGGGAGATTGCTCTTTCTGGTTATAACCATCAGCTCAGTTTTTCCGTGGGCAAGTTCCAGCTTCTTGCCCCTTACCCGGCTCCCTATTTTTTCAATGACCGTGTTAACCGCCTCCTCGATTTGCCTCGCCTTTCTGGCCGTGACTGCTATTGCCAGATCGTCGGCATATCCGATCACCATCCACGCATTACGTTTACCCCACCATATCTGGTTGGAGTAAGCGTAATGCGTCATCAAACATTATATTCCACAGGGTTGGGTCCAGAACCGATCCCTGTGGAACACTACAAGTCATCTTTCTCCACTGGGTAGTGCCCTCTACCTCCAGCCCTATCCACCTGTTCTCGAGGTAGCTCTTTACTATCCTGAGCAGGGGCTATTCTCAACTTTCGTAACTTCTTAACTATCTCGCCCCAATCCGCAGTGTTGAAAGCGTTTCGAACATCCAGCGTTACCACCGCACAGATCTTCTTTTCCTTCATAGCCTCCCCAGCTGTCTCGGTTAGGCGCCTTATCGCTCCTACCGTGGATCTCCGTTTCCTAAAACCGAACTGGGTCCCTTCTCTTCAATGTCTGCCTCCAGCCTCCCCAGAAGCAGATATTCCATTAGCTTGCCCATTGTATCGAGCAGACATACCGATCTATATGAGGACGGTTCATCTGGTGGCTTGTCCCCTTTCTTTATCAACACCAGTCTTGTCTTCTTCCGTCTCTCGGGGAAGTTTCCCCTTTCCAGAGCGCGGTTCATAACCCAGGATAACCCTAGGTTGTTTGTTTCGTACCTGCAAAACTACTAGTCAGATTTGAATGGGGTTTTCACATGTACGGAAATTAGTTGGGAAAGGTAATAGGCTCTATCATGGTTCTTTTTTTTTTAGAAAATAATGTTTATACTTTGTATTTACACATGAAACTTGCACTAAATGAATACACTAACTTTTTGCAACAAAATAGCTTTTTTGCTTGTCTCATTTACCGACGGGAAGTTTTATAATAATGAAAAATCACTCTCCGCGATTTCTTCGCATTTTTCAGACTATGTAGATTACGAAAATTAAGGTCTTTCAATTCCATCAGCCTATGTGTCTGTCAGACTATATGTCTCTGTCTATCAGCCTGGTGTTTTTCTGTCTGTTGGCAATATGTGTACAAAACTATTTCGCACAGAAAAACACCATATGGTATTGTCAACCAAGAAATGAGATATAGTTTTAGTGAAAAATACACAAAATGGACCGTCTAAAAAGGTTATTAATGAAAAAAATGCTACGGAGAACAATAACATTTGGCATGTAGTTAACACTATTGTCAACGAAAAGGTCTGTTATGTCTTTACTGAAAAATACTTGGTGGACACCTTGGAAAAATAATTAACGAAAAAAATGCGATACAGGATAATAATACAGTAACTTTATACATCCTACCCGACGTCAAATCAGGTATCTATGCTTTTTTAATATGTTGTATAGGATTACAAATTAACGTTAAATCCAAGTTTACGGCCTCGGCAGACCTCCAGGACTTGGTCAAAAATCCAGAAAACTGCCAGATTTTTATTTTCTTTCAGTTTTTGTCGATTTTGACACCTGAGGCCTACTTTTTTGGTAAAAATAATTTAGTATTTTTTAAAAGTAGACTAAATCTTCTATAAATTGGTACCAGAGCGGACTCTGTAGATCAAATAGTATCCGAGATACAGCTATTCAAAGTTTTACCAAATTTTCATTTTTCGACATTTTTAACAATTTTTAACTTAAAAGTCTGTGAAATACGTAGTACTACTATAACTAGGTTATAGTTAACCCAAGCCCGAAATGGGCTCAGAGGGGGCCCAAAAATGCCCACACTACTCAATATATATTACTATTATAATGAATGGATCGGAAAAGAGGAAGGAATATTTAAAAAAATATTTAAAAAAGATCAGTTTAAAACCGATCTTATACTTTTTAAACAACTTTAGCTCTCTTGGACGGTCCGGGAGTGTCGCCCATGTCGTCCGTCTCGTCCGTATCGTCTGTGTCGCTGTTCTCTCTTATCTCCTTTTCTTCTTCTTCTTGAGCCCAGAAGAGATTATCCAACGCCTCGTCGTCTGATTCTTCTTCGAGTTTTGGGGAGTGTATATTTACACTTAAATCAGAAGCATTGTGGCATGACTCTCCACTGCAATGGGTGCAAACCGTCGAACATTTTAATCCAGATTTTTTGCAACTACACGCATTGCTACAGCCCCTCTTGCAGATGCAAGAGTTGTTGGGGTGCTGCATCTCTGGATATTATATTGGGAGTGAGGCCTTGGGACGTGCGCACCCAGTTCCAATCAACAGGATTCTTTTCTACACTCAGCCACTTCTGCACTTGAAAGGTATAGTAAAAATTGTAATATTAAAGAAGTAATATTTATAAGTGTTATTTTTACCTGGTGGTATGTCCACAGGGGGTGAAATCATGCAGCATCTTGGGTTGGAGGCAAGATTGAAATTAATTTTTGCTGCAGCCCTCGCAAACAACTTGAAGCATAAATCATTTAGATTCTGGCCTGAATGTTTGCGTCCATACAGCGCAATCAGCGCCTGCTTCGGCAATTTGTTTAGGAGGTATTTCATTTATGAAATACAGCAATCTTATCCTCAAGGTCTGGATGTTTTTTGATTATAGCAAATAATTTCATTTTTCCTTGCCCGTCACATCCACTGAAGGTATGCAGAAATAGAAAGAGTTCAGGAGACCCGTATTTCGCGAAGGCGTTTTTTTCCTCTCCCACATTTTTTTAAAAAGATTGTGTGTTTCTCTGTAAATGCCACAATGTAGTTTGTAGAGGCTAGAAATGGCTGTGATAAGAATCAGACTGTCCGCATCTTCTTCTGCCTGGATTACAATGATTTTCTCTTTTTCAAATGTGGTTTTTAATAGGATTATAAAACGAATTTTATTGATTTCATTAAATAAAAACTTTTCTTGTGAAGTTTGTGTTATTAGTTATTTCATCAAATATGACGTCGGGAGATATATTTGCCTTAACTCGTCGAACACGCTCCGAGTTCTTCGTACTCTTTTGTGAAGCGTCTGTTGGGTATCCGTCGAAAACTACAGCTACTTTTGGTGATCATTGGTAGAAAACCGGCCTGAGTTGACCGTTATTAAAAAAAAAAAACGCAAAAGTTGCTAAAAATGTCAAAATATGAAAAATTTGCGAAACTTTGAAGAGCTGTATCCCGGACACTATTTGATCTACAGAGTCCGCTTTGGTACCAATTTGCAGCAAACTTAATCTACTTTTAAAAAGTACTAAATTGTTTTTACCAAAAAAGTAGGCATTAGAGGCCAAAATCAATACAAACAAGAAAAAACAAAAATTTCTAAGTTTTTTGGGTTTTTGACCAAAACCCGGAGGTCTGCCGAAGTCGTAAACTTGGATTTAACATTAATTTTAATCCTATACAATACAGGGTGTTTCGAAAAGATTGGAACAACGCTTAGCTGTAGATATTCGACATCAAAACAAGTCGATTTAACTCAAAAAGTAGGGGTCTAACTCTTCGTTTTCAAGATACAGGGTGGCAAAGTAAAAAAATTGTATTCGTAATTTGACTCTATCTTGGAGACTATTATACGTATCTACTTCGAAGTTAGTAACGACATGCTTTGCAGGTCGTTAATTACAATAATGGTGATATTGCCGATGCTATATTTTATAGATGGAGCTACTTTCAGGACTTTTACGTGACACTTTAAGCCACAACTTTTTTGAGGTTAGGTTTTGGACATCGTCTTCTACTATAATCGAACCGCAATTCAGTTTCCTAAAGTTTCAATTTCCCCTCCTTGTTTAAATGCGATAAAATGCACCGTTTCAGAGAAATACGCGATTTACAACTTTGTCACACACCAGTTCGAAGAAATTCAACACCCCGGGTGTTTTAAAAGAATTGGGACAACGCTTTGCGTAGACTCTTGACATCAAAACAAGTTGATTTAACCCAAAAAGTACCGGTCTAACTCTTTTCGTTTTCAAGATACAGAGTGGTATAGTAAAAAAAATGTTTTCATATTTTGTCTCTATCTTGGAGAATATTATACGTATCTACAACAAACACTATTGACGACTTCAAGACATCATACTTGACGTACACCTACTAGATAAGAAAACCGCTTTTAGGTATAATTGAATTTCCTCGAACTGGTGTGTGATAAAGTTGTAAATCGCGTATTTCTCTGAAAGGGTGCATTTTACCGCGTTTAAACAAGTACACCTTTTCTTTAGGAAACTGAATTGCGGTTCGATTATAGTAGAAGACGATGTCCAAAACCTAACCTCAAAAAAGTTATGGCTTAAAGTGTCACGTAAAAGCCCTGTAACTAGCGCCATCTATAAAATATGGCATCGGCAATATCACCATTATAATTAGCGACCTGAAAAACATGTCGTTACCAACTTTGAAGTAGATACGTATAATAGTCTCCAAGATAGTGACAAATTACGAATACAATTTTTTTACTTTGCCTCCCTGTATCTTGAAAACGAAAAGAGTTAGACCACTACTTTTTGAGTTAAATCGACTAGTTTTGATGTCAAGTATCTATGGCTAAGCGTTGTCCCAATCTTTTCGAAACACCCTGTATATTAAAAAACATAGATACCTGATTTAACGTCAGGTAACTCCTTTTTTGATGACAAGGCTACTGGATTATAATAATATTTGGCACGTAGTTAACAACTGTCAAGGAAGAAACCGGCTATATTTTTAATGGAAAATATACATTGTAACCAACACTAAAAAATAATTAATTAAGAAACGATTGTGGAAAATAATATTTGGAATGTGATTAACAATTACTAGGGTAGAGGAAACCTGACATACTGTGGCGGAAAATATATAGAGTGGTCATTGTATAAAAATAATTAAGACACGATGAAGGAAAATAATCTTTGGGATTTAGTTGTTACTATTCCCGTGAAGAAAACCTAATACACTTTCAGTTGAAAGAAATATACAGTGTGGGCATCTTACAGAAAAGGCAGTAAATAAAAGATGCCAATAGAAAGGGAAGTTTTTTTAACAGACACTAAAAATTATGAAATAAAATTTCACCGTCACTTGGTTTACTTCACATTTTTATTTTTCAACTGACTTTAATATCAACATTTGGTAATAACGTTCAATTAACTGGGTAGCCGAGTGAAATTTTATTTCACGATTTTTTAAACTTTTTTCAAGGCAATTCATTCATTTTTCTTTTTAGAAACTTTTTGGTACTGATAGCATTTGTATAGAGACAGTTAGCAAACGAAATCAACCCTTCCAACAATTGCTAACTTCCACATTTCTTTTAAAACAAAAAAAATATATATGTAATAAAATACAACAATCTTTTGGATAATAATTTGTTGAACATTTTGATTTCTTAGCAGCTCGAGAGAGACCTTCAATAATTTAAGTGTAAGCAAAATTTGACAAAATAAATACTATATGATAGATTAATTCACTTTTCAGTTTTAATAAAGATATCCAGACTGCATACTAACGAGACGTTTCTGAGCCACAATATGAATTTCTGAGATATTTCTAGATCAATCTTAAATTATTATTTGCTTATATTGTATATTAGCAAAGAAAATTTATATTCAGGTGGGTTTCCGGTGAAATTAGTAATTTAAATCAGCTCCGTTTGGATTTCCAAACTCTGGATCTAAAATCGTTCTTGTGACATCTAAGTTTCCTTGTCCGAAACTTCATCTCAAACTACTAAGATGTTTAATTACTTGTAAACCCTCCTATGGCGCTTGGACTTTTTTTTTATAGAAAATACATTTATTTTTTACAAGGGTTTGGTTCAATTAATAATTGTAAAAATATGAATCTGAATTCTATCTGAATTTCCTCAAATTCTGATGTCTGTAGAAATCAGACGATATTTAATTTCTGTAAATTCCGCCCTCGTTTTAATCCTCTCAATTTGAAATTTTCAGACGTTTATGAGAAAAAAGTATAAATCTTCTATGAGCGGGTTTAGTGCGAAATTAACAATTTAATTTAGTTTAAAATTTTCTTCAGATTTTTACATAGACATTTTTTAATCAATTACTTCCACACACAGTGAAAGTATAGTAACGAAAAAAAAATTGTAAATTTTTATTGTTCAAATAGGTTTAGATGTCATGAAACGTCGAGATTTTAAGTTTGAGGGAAAAAAATTTGTGTCTGTCTGTCTGTCGGTCTGTCGTCTGTCACTCTGTAACTTTTTTTTGTGCGCACAATCTGGAATCGTTTAAGATATTGGCTTGAAATTTGGTATACGTATGTACTTTAACGTGATCTGGAACTAGATTATATTTTCATCATATCCGTCGAAGGGTTAGGAGGTAAATTGAGGTAAATGGAGGGCAAATAGGTAAATCAAGCAGGTAGGAGTCCATAAAATTGGCATTTAGTATATCCAAGAGAAGCTAAGGTCTCAAAAAATTTTTGGGGATTAGGCACCCCCATCACAACCCCCACCTCATTATTAAAGAAGATAAAAAAAATGTGATTTAGTGTGTGTACAAGAACCAAAAACCTCAAAATATTTTTTTTACTTCATCTAAACCCATTATTATATTTGTCTAGGTGTAACAAATAGGTGTATATAATGTTAAGACCTTCGATATCTTTTTTGGCATTCAATGCATTGTTGGTTTTGTCGATGTTTGTCATCTCTAAGAATTGTCTTTTTTCTGTATTATTTTCCGTGTCTAATATACTCACCCTATTATATACAATACTATGATTTTGTTCGGTGGCATGTTTAGCCAGTGTACAAGTCTTTTTGTTGTTTCTTATATAACTTTTATGGGAAGTTATGCGGTCTTTGAGTAATCTACCAGTTTGTCCAATAGATTGTTTTTCACAATCGCCGCAAGGTATGCAATACACAATACCGGACATCTCCAATACTTTGTCCTTGTCTTTTAGTTTTGAGAATACATTACCGATTTTTATTTGATTTCTGTATGCTAATTTAATGTTACTATAATTTCTGAAAATATTGTGAAGTTTTTTTTCAAAAATACGTCCGAAAAACAAAACAAAAAAAACGAAAAAATGCAATTTTTTATTTATTTTTTTTATTTTAGCCTGTAACTTTTTTTCGGGTACATTTAGGCATAGACATTGTTGCACAAACACGAGCTGGCGGTTTACTCGTTAAAATGAAATTTTTCTAAAAAGTTTACGATTAATAGTGACCGAGATATAGCGTTTCAAAGTTTGCAACTTTTAACTTTTTGCTAATTTTTACTATTTTTTTTTCAAATTTCGTCCTGTAACTTTTTTCTGAGTGAATTTAGGTATAGACATTATTATATTAAAGTGAAAGCTGATAAAATGGTGGCTGGTAAAAGTCTCTACGACAAATACAAACCTAGATACAGCGTTTCGAATATTGTTACTTTTATTAACTTTTTTCTAATTTTTACGTTCTTTTTTAAATTTCGGCCTATAACTTATTTGTCAGATATTGCTGCATCGAATGTACTCGCATCATTCTTGTTTAAATGGTCTGCATCTTAAAGTATTGTTTTATCTCCTTATTATCCTTATCAGTTTTTCGTATTTCCGGCCTCAGAAAATCAGCTTACTGGCACTTTTGCTTAACACATTTCGTAATAATATTTTGTAATAAAGATACCTATAAGATATTCAATATTCATACAGGGCAGCGGTTTTTAGAATTATTTTGAAACAGATTTCAGCAAAATTTTTCTATCATGAATAAGAAATATTTTTGTCCAGTTATAATATATCTGATTGATTCAAATAGGAATTCAAATAGGGATTCAAATAGGGATAATAATATTAATAAATCGATGGTAACTCAATGAGTTAATTCAATAAAACTTATAGTGAAGCAATTGTCCATTGTACATTATCCTCAAGAAGTAGTTCGGAATCCACTATAAACTGTACAGCCCCGTTTCTTTTACTCAGACAAATCTAGATCTGCTAAAGTTAAGAGGGTCATTGAAAAGGAGGTTAAAAACATTTTCAAGTTTTTGAAACATTTGCATTTTTATTCAAAATTCACTTATGGCGTAACAATATGAAATATTTTTTAAACTATAAAGATATGTTTATAATCTCACAGTTCAGTCAGTTCAATACTCATGTAAATAGCCATTTGTTTTATCCTAATAATTTTAACCATTATTATAATTACTCACAGAGGTGATAACTCGTTAAAACCCAACCACCAATTAATAACGTATGAACACAGCGCTAAATATATGGGCATAACATTATAGGTATTAAAATCCCAACTCTGTTGTTAGAAATGTGAATATTACTGAATTATTAGTAATTTCAAACATGCTATCAAATTCAAAAAATTCTCTTAAATCGAATTACTGTTCCGTACAAAAGTTATTGAATGATAACATTTTATTAAACATGTAACCGCTTATCTATAGGTACATACAAGCTGTCCAAAATATATATGATCTTATTCACTTCTTGGCAGACGTTTTGCGATATTATATGATACATATCATAAAGACACAAATTTCAATAATCACTGTAGAAAAAAATAGAAGTCCGTTTAATAACAAGCGGAACTCGAGTAACGAGTAAGGAATATCTGTTTGTCTGTGGGTATTAAAATTGGACCATATTCGTCATACTGGATAATTGTCAGAGGCGTCTAAACCATTACGTTTGATGTAAACTATGCCTTATAATTTTAGAGCAAAACTAGTGGAAGCATTATACTATTCGCCGATTTACTGAGCTTTTTATATAATTGTTACACATTCTATAGGATACTCTTCGCATTTTTCTTGTAAATTATGTTAGTTTTTGGACATTCTAAATTTTGTGATACCAACTTTGTTGTGAAAAAAAAAATATGAAAAAAAAAATCACGATATGAGGGCTCAAACCCGGGACCCTTGGACTGATTTGGACTGCGAGACGAAACTCTTGCCGCTACACCACCATTTCTGATTACTAAAATTGTTAATGAGTGTAATATGTACTATTAGTGAATTTATTGTGATTATTAGGAAACACACATTAGTAAAATGTATAAAAAAAATAGTGAATAGGAAATAACATTTCGCAAGATTTCTATTTATTACAAACCATAAAAAAATGTAAAATAGTATATTAAAGTATAAGTGGATATTAAGGTCTTTAAAACACGCGCGATTTTTCGAGCACGACGGCGCAGCCGGAGTGCTCGAAATAGAGCAAGTGTTTTAAAGACCAGTTATCCACGAATACTTTACGCTATTTTTTTTTTATTGGTACACTTTGAAATCATAAATACTGGTATTATTACTACAAAAAACAGAAATAGGAATTAAGAATGTAAAATGGTTGAATTCGTGATGTGACATCAGGATACCTGTCAGTGTCATGAAAATGAGAAAACAAAAATTAATTTGCAATCTGTCACATAGGATTAATTATTGTCACTACAGTTGTCACTGATTGCATATTGCTTTAAAATGAGTTCTAACATTGATTACTTAAATAGAAAAGCAGAATCGCGGTTAATACCGCAAAAATCGGAAGACGCTTATAAAAAAGAATACGACATGTTCATCAAATGGATGGAAGAGCAAAAGGTAACAGACACAGATGAATGAGTTGTACTTGCTTACCTTTGATGTTGCCATGGTAACTTTAAAAGGCGCGTTTTTAAAACTTGGATTTAAACACTCTAAGGCGTACTTTAAATAAGCAAAATAGGGTACCAATAAAAAAAAATATTTTTTTAAATTTTAAATTACTAGTAGCTTTTTTATTTACCAATCTATTTCGTTATAAAACAATACGGTTCTTCCTCTAGCTAACACTAACTTACTCTCCAAATTTCAATACAATCGTATTCTTCTTTCTTAAGTTATCGTGCTTACTAGAAACGTGACGGACGGACAGACGGACAGGCGGGCATTTTGAAAGTTGTTCAGAATTCGTTCACTAACATAACGATATAAAAATTGTAACGGTTTGTTGTCGGGTAGCTGGTTCGGAGATTTAATCAGGGTCCAGATTAGTTAATAAGACAACCCAACAAAAATATAAACAATTTATTTACTTTTCCAAACAGGTAATGTGTGGCAGTGTTACATAACATACAGATACAGGTTACATGTCCAGTGACATAGCCAAGGGGGGGGGTCCTGGGGGTCCGGACCCCCCCCCCCCCCCCGAAATTTATTGACATTTGTATAATTGATAGACATGATATTTATATAAAATTATTATATTGATTTTATTTTCGGTTTTAGTCAAAAATTTTTTTTGGCCGATTACAAATCTTCATTCCATGCAACCAGTCCCGTTGCAAATCGTAATTTCTTGCAATTTATTTCCGCAATATTGACAGGGCGGAGCCTTAATTCAGTCAAATGTATAAAACCTTGTGGAATCATGAGTAAATTCGATTTATTTTTATTACTAGCCAAGCGAAATCCACGTTACATTGCGCATAGTCGCCATCAGTTACTTGGAATATAAGTTGTTGAATAGTTCAACTAAAGGACCCCGCACAATTCTTATGCAAATTGGCGTACCTACAACAGTCAAATTGGCTGAATTTTTAATATGTTGTATATGTATGTGACTTATTTCCGATCAAAAACCCTCATGGACCCATCTCGATCTATATAGTCTAGTCTCGTCTAGTATTCGAGATACAACTATAAGTAAATTCTTGTAAAATTCTGTATATCTTGTCGAACTTTTAATTTATTGATAGGGTGTTTGTTGTTAGAGATCAAAGAAGCAATTTCCGAAAGTTTTTCAATTAAAGTTTTTTGATCAGGAAGACACATACTTACTTACTTACTTACTTTATGTAAAAAATGTTTTAGCCAATATAACCAAATATTATTTTCACTTGTTATTTTTCTACAGATTTCCCGGCGCCTTCGCCACTATTTTTCAAACTTTAATTTTTTCTACGCTATTTTTATTAAATAAAACAACAAATGCTTTTAGTGCAAAATATTTACAAAGGGCTATAGAACGAATCAAGCACCACAATATAAAATGTATGAAAAAAATCATGGATTCGAAATTATTTAAATTGTACAAAAGGTCATTCTTGTTCATTTCTTGAGCAGTAGTATCTCGGAAACTAGACATAGGATCGAGTTGGGCCCATGAGAGTTTTTGATCAGAAAGTCGAAATCTACAACATATTCAAGCAATTTGACTGTACGCCAATTTACATAAGAATTGTGCGAAAGCTACATAACAATACCTACATAATATACTTACAAAAAAATTTTCGGACCCCCCCCCCCCGAATAAAAATCCTGGCTACGTCACTGAATGTCCGTATCTTTTACGGTTCTTAGGACAACATTTTCTATTATCTGAGAGAGAGAGAGAGAGTGTGTAACGATTGCGATGCGACGTTTGTTGTCGCTACGGGAGTGGCATCGGGCGTCGGGTGAATATCGCCGACTCAAGAAGTTTCCCAGTTCAACACGCTGTAGGAGGTCTCCAGGTCAAGCTCATTCGCTCTGGTTTTGGCGGCGAAACGGCACCGGGAAATGACTAACGACTCGAGGGGTTCCAGCTCAACACGCTGTAGGATTCCCAAGGTCAGATTGCATTCGTTCCATCGTGTTTGCGTCGGGAGATGTACAAAACTGTAATATGTCCAGCTCAGCACGCTGTAGACAGATTGTCAGAGTTGTTCACACTCTGAATTATGTTGATTTGCGGCCGGGCTTTGGTGACGTAGAACTGCGTATAATTTAGTGTCGTGTGCAAATCCATGCCTCTAGACGGGAGATGGGTAGGTTTGCGGGCCGTGTGCACATTGGTGTCGTGTGTAAATCCGGAATCTTAGTAATGGAGCAGGAATTTAAAGAATGCTTCATTACAAAAATTTTTCAAATACAATATACTCTTCGTTTTTGCGAAGAGTATAATAAACATAAACATAACACACATAGTAGGCAACCCCCAAATCAAAAGCCGAGACTCTCCGAAAGGCGGTTACATATATCGATTACAATGATCCACCGACATTGCTAGTATCGGAGATGAGAATCGAACTCTCTACACGATAGATAGTGCGACCAATCGCGCTTACCGCGCAATACACATACCAAACACGTAAAAATGAAAATAAGAAATATGTGTGTTGTACAGGGTGGACCAAATTAGATGGGATTTGAGGTTTTCTCTAAAACCATGGCAGATAGGCAAAAACCAATATAGGTGTGCTGAGCTCGATTTTCGAGAAACAAACAAAAATCTTCTTCGACTACCGAGCTACAGGAAAATTGGAATTTTTGGATGACCTCTGTATCTCAATTACCAAGTGTCGAATCGAAAAGCGAGTAACACATTCTTAAGGCACTTTTTTGAGTAGAATCCGTTGCTGATAAGAATAAAATTATCCATACCTCAGTTTTCGAGATATGGATATAACGTGTGTTTTTTGTAAATTATTTCATTATTCGATCACAACTTAAATTAGCTATCCAACAATATATCATATGTCATATTTATCTCTATAAAAAGTGGTTAATTTTCGAAATATTTAATATATTTGTAAAGAGGCCATGGTAAACTATTAACAACAACAACAACACTTCTTATAATATAAAATAATTTTGCCAGAAATAGGCAAAACTAAACTACGATAAAAAAATTGTCTTCCATTGACATCTATGCTTTTTTACACCTTTCCTTAAGCATTTGTTACATTTCTAATCATGACAGGAGTTGTTGTCCGAAACGCAGGTAATGTTTTGTTTTCCAATTCTTCTGTTATTAGAACGTTCTCTATATATAATATTTTTTAAATAACCCCAAAGCCAAAAGTCGGCAGGGGTTATATCGGGAGATCTAGCTGGCCACAAAATATGACCATTCTTTCCTAAAAATTAAACAATATCTAAACTACTCTGTTGTTTATTAATGTCCAGTTAGCTAAACTAAGTGTTAGTTATCAATTTAGTTTAGCTGACTACACATTGATAAACTAATCCTGACTGATATATATCCAATCCTCCCCAAAGTAAGCATTTAAATAATTTCGTGTTTCATTGGACATATGACCTGGGGCGCCATCGTGTTGGTAAATTAATCTTTGAAATTGTCTACAAAGGGCTCTATTTCTTGTCGTAGAATGTTAATAAAAATTTCGGAATTCAAATTGTTATGAAAAAAATTAGGACCTCTTATTTGGTATCCAATAAAACCACATCATACTCCATATCCAATCGTCCTTGACGATTAACTGTAGCGGTTATGTACGGATTTTCATGAGCCCAATAATGGTGGTTATTATGCCGATTAGAAATTCCAGCACTGCTTATATGGGCCTCGTCTGTCCATATAATTGTTCCTTCAAATTCTGGCACTTCATTGCACTGACGCAAAAGCCACTGGCAAAAATCGAGATGCCTTTGAAAGTCGTTTGGGTCTAAATGGTAACTAATCCTAATTTTGTAGGGTTTGAATTTATTTGTTTTTAAGCAACGCAACACGGTTGTTTTTGGGATCCCTAAATTTTCCTGTATTTCGCCAGACGATATATTAAGATTTTCCTTTACAGTTTCAAAAACAATATTTTCTACAACTTCTCTACCTGCTTTATTATAAATTTTGCTGTAGCCTTTTGAATATTTTTATGTCTGGCTGTCTCTTTTCTGTATATCCAAAAATATTGTTTTTAAGCGGCACTTTTGGCACAAACTTTTGCTGTCTCTAACTTACTTACCTACTAAAATAAAGCTAGGAAGCTAAATTTGAATCTTCTCCGCATTCTATAAAACTCTTAGGGCCAATTGTACGAACTAAGTTGAGCCAAGTTCAGCTTGATCTTGGATCAAGCTGAACTTGGCTCAACTTAGTTCGTACAACTGGCCCTTAGTCATATCATATTTTTCACCATTACTAAATTAAACTATTTTTAACAATGCTCACTCACAATTAACTCACAAATTAGTAACATTGATTGTAATTTACTTTTCCTATTTTTGGCAAAATTATTTTATATTATAAGAAGTGTTGTTAATAGTTTTCCATGGACTCCTCACAAATATATTAAATTTTTGGAAATTAACCACTTTCTTAGTAGCCCGTCGGGCAGAGCGCGAAAAGCCTTCTCTTTCTTGACCTACACAATACTGAAGTATAACCAGATGGGACCTTCACTACTTATTAAAGCATGTTATTTTACATAGGAAATCAAAATTGACGACACTCTCCATTGGTCGAGACCGAAGATATAAGAAAAAAATAAAAAAAAAAGAAATTTAGAAATTTAATATTTAATCAAATATAACTTTAGAATTAAAACAGATAAAAATAAAATTTTTGTCTGGTTTTGACAAGTAAACATTGCTGTTTAATTTGAAGTATAATTTATTGCAATAATTAAAAAAACTGGCAAAATTCAAAAGGATACACAAATCAGCAACATTTTTCAAATTCTTAACTCGCCATAGCTCGCTTATATAACGAGCTATTCAATTTTTTCTTTCACCAAAAACTGACAAATTGAATAGGCTTCATTTTGTCTCGATTCATGCCAGATCTAATTTTTTAACGAAAAGCGCTACAGCCCTTGAAACACAACGAAGCACACTACGACGACGAAGACACGAGGCTTCCTCTCTCCCCCCCGCTACGCTCTCGGTCCATCAAGAAACGTATCGGCTGCTGGCCTCATTATTGTCTGGATAAGTATTAATATAAGTATATATTATTTTATTTACATTTAGGCTATTACAGTTTATGTAAGTATATTGTAGATACATTATCAATGAAAAAAACTGAATGTTACTTTTGCGAAACTGCTGAAAGCAGAGAAAATCTAATGGTAAAAAACCAACTGTTACTGGTATCAGGTATATTATACATTGTGCAAATGAAAGAAAAAATTTTTATAAAATAAAGTGGTGGCACTTATTTGCACACTCTTCGGTACTGATTTAATTATTCTTGTCGGACATCTATTTGTAATAAGAATGATATTAGTAGAGACAAGACATATTGCCTCTGATATTAGTAAAGTGATTAAAAATGTAAGTGAGCCTTCATGTGGTTATAATGAAGATAAAAATCAGATTAAAATAATATAGCATTGTCTGATCTGTGGAAAATCCAGAAAAGATAAGAATAAATTAAAAACATTTTTAAGAAGCAATTTTTACAGGAACAGGTGCGGAAACTAGAAAAAAATATATAATAAAGCTGCAGTGACGCATTGTGATATAGAAATAAAAGGCAGGTTTTACTTTTATTCAGATTTATTTGGGGATGACGGAAATTATCATAAAATTTGTTATGCAAAATATATTAGCAAAAATAAATTAAATGTGTACAAACTAAACCATTGAAAGAAAAAATGAATCTAAGGTAGCGTTAAACATTTTATTTAGGGAACTTGCTGTTTTGCAAAAAAGAATCCTTAATTTTAACATTTCTAAAAACACTCCTTAATGATATATTTGAAGAAATCACGGAAGAAGAATTAGATTATTATAGCAGCGGAAATATAAGAAAGAGACTGGAAAGCATTTAAACAAAGTGTTTTGGGAACACAAAGGAAATACAACAGTTCATTCAAATGATAATAAAGCTAAAAAGACTAACGAATTTTTGTTGTCAGACACAAGTGCTGCCAATATCTTAAATGAAACACGACTACTATTCAGAATAATCATCAATGTAAACAAGAAGCTTCAGATTTGTTATAAACATTTATGTCGTGGATACTAAATATGTCGGCACAGACAAATTTGATTTAAACGTTATTTCTATAGTAATGCAATTTATATTAATAATTATGAAAAAAAAAACAACCAGCATAGACCACTTTTTAATCCTTTACATATAATATAATACATGTGTATCGTGCCGTCAGAAGAAAAAAACTTATTGATATGCTTTATCTTTTGGCTATGGTTATTCCTACGATGAAATACGGATATTTAACATCTTTAGCTAGTCACGTATTAGTAAAAACTACGACATTTTTATTCCACCTGGAGTTCCTCCAGTAAGTTCTGAAGAAAACAATTACATTCATCGACATCGACAATTTTGATCAAAACTAAGACAGGCTAGATGGTAAGAATCCCACTCCCATTACTGCTTGGAATGGTATTATTTAAAAAAAGATCGTCCTATTTACACAAGAATATCTATCCAATAAATTTTAACTGATTTTAACCCTTCCAGTTTACATGAAAACAAAAATATAGATGTACAAAAATCCAACTAATCGTTCAGATCCTCTACGAGTTAGTGAAAGCATGCCAAATAACTGTTTTGATTATGTGACACTTTATGGAAAATATTAAAATTTACGAAGCAAAGTAGAAACTTTACTAGCTGGCATGAGTTTAACAATGATATATCTGAAAATCAGTTATCACTGTCTGATACCTATTATTTTCCATTTATTAATGCACCACCCGCGTTGTACGACTCCATATATAGCGGATTATTACAATTGAAGACCTAAGTGGATAAAGGTGTTATGTCACACTTTTAAAGTTTTGAGTAAATTAAACAAAACGGTTTTGAGTTGGAACTTATTTATTTTGTCTTCGATTCAAATGAATAATACCTCATAAAATAGATAATTTTGGGTTTTGTTCTTTTGTGTACACTAATATTAAAGAATAATATCAAGCTGTTATGAAAATAATTTTTTCTGGCCAAAACTGTGTACATCCACTAAAATTACTGGTTGTATGTATGACATGGCGCCTTTATATTTAAAAAGTTTCTATAAAATATTACAAATTTAGAATTCACCGTTTATTGGGTGTTAAATCTATATCAAAAATTGCATAAAGTAATTTTTTTTAAAAATGCGACATAACACCTTTATCCACTTAGGTCTTCAATTAATATCATATTATTCAATTTGATTATCAATTTTATCGTCTTAAAATAAAGGAAGATTATTGTAAAGCTTTTGTTACGGCCGCTGATTATAGCCTTGCGCGGTTTATGGCGAACGCGGGATGTACCGGGAACGAGAGGGGAAGCCTTGCGACTCCGTCGCCGAAGTGCGCTTCGTTGTGTTTAAAAGGATGTACCTCTTTTATTTACACATCTAGACCCAGCATTAATTGAGACAAAATGAAGTCTATGAAATTTGGCAGTTTTTGGTGAAAAAAACATTCGAATAGCTCAATACATAAGCGAGTTACAACGAGTTAGAGCTTTTAAAAAAATTGACAATTTGTGTAACATCTAAATTAACGTCAATTTTCTAGTGTTAAAGTTATTATTTTTGTAATAAATTATACATCAAATTAAAGAGAATCGTTTATACTATAAAACTAAAAAATATATATAATTCTATCTCTTTTCGTTTGAAAGTTATTCGTGGTTGAATTTGAATTTTGTTATTTTCATTTTTTTTTTGTTTTTTTCTTGTAACTTCAGTCTCGACCAATGGAGAGTGTCGTCAAAAGTGATTTCCTGAATAAAATGAAATAGGTTTTGTTTGGTTATACCTCGGTATTGGGTTAGTGAACGCTAGAGCCTGCCATCCGACGTACTATAGAGATAAATATAACATAATATGATGTATCATTGGATAGCTAATTTAAGTTTCTGATCGAATAATGAAATAATTTACAGAGTGTTCTATTTAAAGAAACATCTCTATACCTCGAAAACTGAGGCATGCATAATTTTCTTCTTATCAGCAACGGATTCTACTCAAAAAAGTGCCTTAAGAATGTGTTACTCAATTTTCGATTCGACACTTCTTGGTAATTGAGATATAGAGACAAAAATGCTAATTTTCCAAAAACGCTCCGTAGCTCGGTAGTCGAAAAAGATAGACGATCGCGGTTTGCGCCATTGTTTGTTTCTCAAAAATCGAGCGCAGGACACCTGTATTGGTTTTTGTCTATCTGCCACAGTTTTAGAGAAAACCCCAAATTCCATCTAATTTAGTTCACCCTATACACATATAAAGTACCATTGTACTAGTTTAAAATGAATAGAATAAGTTTGCATATGAAAACAGTATTTTGTTTACCAGAGTCCTAATTAAACATAATAAAAAATATTACTTAACATTGTATAATAAACTTTTAAGCGAGAACTCTTTCTGTGCAGTTTTACCTTAGATATAGGTATATTAAAAGAAATAAGTAAGTCTCTTTTCTACTTGACATTATCGATTCAGACATTATCTGACCCCATATTTACGAGGAGAAAGAAAATGTGGAAGTGACGTGCGGACAATTGATAAAGTCAAAAAATCGTAACAAATAACAAGAATAAAAAAGGCACCAATCATACAGTTATTACCATACAAATGGCACGTACTCACCCTGCATTTATACTCAATTCTTTGACTTTGTATACATTAAATGTATTAGTTTTTTATATAATTTGGCCTAATGTTCATAGCTTTATTTGCTTGTGTGATTCAAAATTATTATACAAATTTTAGGTAAACAACAAAGAAAAATGTTAAATTTATATTCGTTTTTTCTAGCTCTACAATAATTGCTCCATTACTGCATTATCTGATAGTAATTTATATTTGAAATTTTTTTGATAACTTGAAAACATGATTTTCATAACATTAATTAAGATAATGATAAATTAGAGCCACAATAAACATTAAGCTGACAGCTGACTAAGCTGCAGCCTGAAGCGCGAGAATTTTGGGACGCATATTAAGGTATAACCTCCGATTAAAGAGTAATAAGTTTTTTGATCGAAGAAAACTTTTAAAGAAAACTTTTAAAGCAAAAATGAAATCTCTAATAGTTATTATGTTTTTTATTTTATTGAAAAGTTATAAGTGGTTCCAATATGTCAAGCGTTCCGCATCACTCCTAAGATGTGACATCAGTTTTACTACGTTTACATGATTTTAAACTTGTTATCTAAAATCATTATCTAGTTATTGAACTTTGACTAATTAAACCAGCGACATAATAAGGAAAGAATGGAAAAGTAGGAGTGGCACATGGCCCCAACATATTCGATCTTGGTAAGCAACTAGTCCACCATGGGCGCCACTTAGACTTAATTGTTATTTATATAGAACAGAATTTACTCCGTTTTTAAATATAATTTAATTTATTAGTAGGTACTTATACCGTAATTTGACTAATAGATTTGAGCTCAACTAATAATAGAACAGCAATAAAAAACAATATTCATTGTATAATTGTATCCCTCAAAGCAGTACTCCACTGTAACTAGGGCCAACAAATTCACCCCCACTGCATCCCTTAAGCAATTGTTGTCGGATCAAACAAACCGTACGTATACTGAATTAGGATTGCTCCTCTATATCCATTAGGCCAATAAACTAAAACAAAATCAATTAAACGTACGACAAGGTGACAACATGAACCAAGTTATTCGAAGCAATACGTGGCAATATACCATGTATACGTATACAGACAAATATCATGTTGATTTAATTTTAAGTTGCTGCTGTATGACATCAGTATATTTGCAACGATAACGTACTTGGCTTGATATATTGGAAATACTATACTTGTATTGCCAATACAAAAGCAAAGGCAAATGAATGATTATGGGGCGGGAGGTTGTGGTTTGTGGATGTACGATTATGGAGAAGCGGAGACAGAGTGACAGACATGGTTATAATGAGTTACCATAGACATGAATAGGAGTAAATTAGTGTAGTTGAAGATACATCTGACTCGCCTCCTCTTACGATGTTTTATTCCCCAGGTAGCAAGAGTACGTTATAATGACGTCAAAATCTGGTGATTCTGGTCAAAAAGACGTCAGGGCACTAAAAATCGACGACAGAATGACGTCTTATAAATGACATTAAAATGACGTGCTACACATCACGTCATATTGTCGTCTTTTTTCGGTGTTAAATTTATTTATATTTTATCGGATTACAAACTTTGAAACTCGCTAATGGCATTTTGTTATCGTAAGCAGAGTGTAAAGTTTAAAAAAAAATAAACCGTGTCGTGAGGCGTTTTTATTCGAGGATATAATGTTTTTTAACATTATCCAAAATAATTTATATTCGAAAGAGTTTGCAAAGATTCGGCAGTTTATTTGTTTAAAGTATATTTCTATATATTCTTTTAATAATAAAATTAGATTAAAATGCATTAAAAAGCAAAATCTATCCTTTGCGTGTTCCAACTATAAAGTCTTTAGGTAAGTAGCTTCAGAAAAGTTGGTGGCCGAGTGCTTAAGGCGTCGTCTTCCAAGTAATGAGGTCGGCGGTTCGGCCCCTGCTCATTCCGTTTTTTTTTTTATTGCGAGAAAAATTTTAGTTGTTTTTTTTTAAGGTAATAATTGCTTATTGGTTTTTTTCAATTTTAGGTCTGTTTTAGACCATTAAATATTCTATTTATGTTGTAGATGACGATATTACACCGTTTTTTCTCCAACACGCTTTCCATCAGGTTTGTATAAGTACCTCAACTTAAAACTTTAATTCTTAAAATAGTTGACTCCTGACTTCCCCTCCACCGCTCATCAAATTTGAGATAAGGAAATTTTTTTTTTCGGATTTCTCCCTCTCTGCTCTTCAATTTCGAGATCTGGGGAAAATATTTTTTTTTAACAAACCGCCACTAATAGATAGATAGATAGCTTTATTGGTGCTATAAATTACATTTTACACAGGTCAATACATACAATACAATGAACAGAAACATTAGAGATAAAATTACAATACAAAACAACTAAAGTGTAATACATTTACAGTTAAAAAGTCGAGTAAGATAAAAAAGAAACAATTTAAAAAATTTAAAAAACTTGTAGGGGACTTGGATACATGATTACAGTTCAGAAATCAGTACATGATTTTAAAGTGATTACGTGAGGGGCACACATAACAACTAAATATTTTTGATATTGGACAAAATCTCATCAATTGTGTAAAAGGCATTTCCAATGAGATAGTTTTTTAACACAGTTTTAAGTTGGTTTGGAGTCAGATTCCTTACTTGGATCGGTAGACAATTGTAGGCTTTTGGGCCATAATAGTTTAAACCATACTAATTAATGTAATAATTACATTGTTCAACAACTACTCGTACTTCTCAGGTGACACTGGTGACAGTTTAATTAAATTAAATAAGTTCTTCTTAATAATTATAAATAAATAAAAATACTAGTAACTCGAAGCAAGAACCTGAAAGATTTTCATATATTTTAAATAAGGCAAGAAATTCAATTTCACATAATAAAGACTTCATTCACCACCATAAATACTGGTTTTAGCATCCGAAATAGCGGTCGCCAAGTTAGCTCAGTTGGTTGAAGCGTCAGTACTGTAATACGGACAACGGAGGACATGGAGGTTCGAATCCTACGGACCGCAATTGGTAAAGGTAAGTAAAAATGAATTTAATAACTTAATAAACATTATAATTTGCAGGCAATCCTTGTGAGAAAAAGTTGGAGTGATGGTAAACAATATTAGATATGTTAATGTAAATAAAATTACGGATGGCTAACAAACAAATTCATTAGGACAAAACTTATTTATGCATTAATTATTTTATTTTTATCAAGTAGATTACTAACTAGTATGTAGTTTTATATGTTCCTATTACTAAAAACCTGTGGGGGGTATTACCAAATATAACCCGAAAAAGACGTCATTCGTTTGAGACATTAGGAGGTCATTTTCACGTTTCATTTACGTCATCTAACTCGTCATTTCTCGTCACTCCTGACCATTTTTTCACGTCATTTTCACGTGCCTTTGCTACCTGGGTCCCCCTCTCAACGCTATGTGAATATGAAAAAATAAATCCCTCAATAATCAATCCTTTAACTTCGTCGTCAGTCGTTAAGTAAGAGTACAAAGTCTGTTTCTTTATGTCTATGTGAGTCATAAGACTTCGAAAGTCTCCAGCTCTAAAGACAAATTAGCTAATTTGGCAACCCTGGCTTTCCCTTTCCATTGCTCAACCTACGTTAGAAAAATGCGGCTGTTCTGAGAGAAGTTGCCTACCAAATCGGTCCAAAGAAAAAGCTAATAAAGGTAAAGAAAGGTAAAGAAGAAGAATCTTGATGTTATCCGTATTGAAATCTTGATAGAAAACATATTTCACTGACAATTTTAAATGAAAAGTGTGTCTTAGTACATTTTTGTAGCAGGATGTGTCATACGAGTGATTTTGCATATTTCCATACTCAACTGAATTAATTTTTTGCCCGCATTTGTATAAAATGTATTTAATAATAATTAATATAAAATTGGTTCGGTGAAATACGATGCTGAAGAATCACTTTGTAGTTGTAACGATTCAATGTTTATCTAAGGGCAGAAAGCCCCTCTAGTAATAGATATAATAATTCGTATTTTTGTACATAAAATTAAGTAGGCCTAAAGTTAGTATATCTCCAGTAGACTGGAAAACTCGAAGTATTGAATTACATGATAGGATTCCTAGTATTTTAAGGCAAAAAAAATATATTGAAAATACTTAAATCATTTATTGAAATTCTGTCAAGAATTATTGAACCTTACATTAAAGTATTTACCTAACTAGTATATTTGCGTGCCCAGATTAGGGCAACAATATACAGAAAGTAGGTAATTTCGTAATAAATAAAAAAGTGTGTAAGTTGTGATTTGCTTAATACCTAAATAATATTCTTTAAGTATAGTGCTTGCTTCGAAGAAGATATAGTGTAAATATTTCGGAGACTGTAAGTAGAAACTTTTGTTTAAAAGATTTACTTCGTTCTTATGTTGCTGTTAGTTTCCCAATTACCTGGAGGTAATTATTTGGCCCTATTGTACATTTGCAGAACGTTGGCTTTTAGTGCGGCTTCAGTGCCTTGTTCGCGTGTGCGATTTTTGTTAAGATATAGACTGCCGTGCCGTTTGGGCATAGTTGTATTTAGTCTGTTTATGTAGTTAATCTTATGTTCTAAATATTTGGAAAGTTGGTTATTTGTTAACCATTTTATAGTCATTTTTGCAGTAGAGATTAAAATATTTTGATGTAAAGTTTTCATGTAATACTTCGTCTTAATTTGCGTTAGCCAACATTTAATTTTTCGGGTTGTTAGAGATAATATTTTAGATATTTGATTTGTTCTATTCTGGTATCTATTTTGTAGTATATTGTTTATGTTTTGTTTATTGGTTTCTTGTATATAATATTATTTAGCGAAATATAACTTTGTTGCTCACCCTTGAGGTTTCATGCTCTCTGTATGTCTATTTGATTACTTATTGTAGTATATTTGTTTATTTAGATTTTCGCGTTTGATTAACCTTTTGTCATTTTTCTCTTTCAGTTCAATAATTAAATAATGCTTGGCTTGACTCTTGGGTTTTGGGTTATAAGTTTGTATAGTATTTGGTCGCTCCTTTGTGGGGGCTTTTTGGTAAAATGTTTTTTGAAAAAAGCAAGTATTACATAGTCGAATAAAACTATATTTTTTTCACATTGTTTGGAGAGGGCAATTTTTTTGTGGAAATGCAATTTGTGTGTTATCATGATGCTACAGTAAAGTTTTGTCCAATTTTGGAGTGGAGCACTTTTTGAAAATTAAGTTTTAATTTTGAACAACGTGTTTCTGTCACGTTTTTCTTTAATATGTCGGATTCTGTTCATCGGATCAGACCAAACAAAAAATCAAAATGTTTGTGAATTTGTTATGGATAAAACCGCATGGGTCCAAATCCGATCTGCCATTTTGGTTTTTGCAAAAAAGTAAAAACCACGAAAATTTCTAATTTTACCTAAACCGAAATTACTAAAGAAATAATTACTCTTTTTTAATGGAACTTAGTGAAATTATAGGTCCTGTAGTTATAAATTAATAGGTGTAAATTACTATTAAATTACAAAAAACCGGGAAAGTCACATTCCCGTACGGTTTTGTTGATCATTGCTGGCAACAAATCTTTTCCGGTCTGCTTTCTGATAGTTTCTTAGCAACGGACTAAAATACTGGAATTGTGCATTTTTAGATCTGAAATCGCGCCGAAAATGTAGACATTAGCGATCGATTTCAGAAAAAAATTCTAATTCATACATACCTACCATTTTTCTAACTACTAATCCTCAATAAAGAGCTAAGTAATCCATTAAATTAAAAGTGATTACAAGTGTTAATTTATTGTTGAATGTAAATAAGTTAGTCAGTTAAAAATTCTTGTAATTACTGGTTTAATGTTACATAATAAGTGATGTGTAAATTTTTGTGCAATAAATATGTTTCGGCGTTTAACAGAGAGTTGATCAGTTTAGTCTAAGATAATGCCAGATCATTTAGACAAGCTGCTGTTGAATTAAATTTACTTTGTAACTTCGGCAATAGCGGTGGCAAGCAAGCGGTTCACAAGATGGCGGATGCGCCAGCATTAAAGCAGTAAAAAATAGCAAAGAAAATAATCAAGCAGCAAGCAAAAACAGGCAGTGTTTGAACATCAAGCGGTAGCTTTACAATTATTTACAGCAGTTAACATACAGGCGGTAATTCTGCCTCGGAAATTTAGACGACGCGCGACGTTTATGTTGGCAGGAAAGTCAGGCGGTATTATCAGGTGTTGAAAATATAAAATCTTTAATTTCTAGAATTTCCGATTTTCGAATTAAGTATAACAAATTTTTACTAAACCCTTGAAAATTACAGATCTTACTTTACTTCGTAGAATATGACAATAACCCAAATAAAATGGACTTAAAACACGTTCTTATCAACCCGGTAACATGACAGTTTTTCAGTTTTATTTCTATTTTAACTCATTAAAATTTTAGGTTTTAGTTAAAATGAAATGAACGGAAAAATTTAACTTTACTTGAACACAGTCGTTTGGGTAAATCTCAAGATTGCAATACTTACTCGAGTGTGACTATTTTAATAAACTATATTTTCGGTAATAAATACATTAACAATTCGGAAATCGGGAATAATATTTGAATCCTTTTAAACGTAATGAGTTTAAATATTCACTTTATACGGTAAAACGCGGTACAGTTATCTTATCATGTTAACACAATCGGGCCCTGATAATGATGTAGAACTCTCCAAAATCGTCCTAAGTTGAAGACAGAATCAAAATTCGAGTTAGGCAAAAATTTCATTTAAAGACATTTTTAAGAGTCTGCAGAGGCACAGATCAGTCCATAAGGACCGTTTTGGGTTCTTTATAGAACCCAAAACGCCTTATGGCGTTGGAAATGACCAAGTGAAGATTCGAAGAAACACCGAATTTTCACTTAGGAAAAATGTTTTTGGTTCAGGATATGAGAGCAAAAGTATATAATGACAAAGATTTATGAATAATATACTTTTTCAAAGGTACCACAAATTGGACTTTGAAAAATAATATTTTTGAAAGGGCGTCAAAATTTGGCTCAAGAATCGATTTAACGAAAGTACGCCAAAATTTCACTTGCAGACTAATTTTTCAAAACTGCGTTGAAATTTGGCTTGAAAATTGATTTTTCAAAAGTACGCCAAAATTTCTCCTTCAGATTTATTTTTCAAAACTACGTTGAAATTTAGCTTGAAAATTGATTTAAGTATGCCAAATTGGTCTTAAAATAGATATTTCAAAAGTACCACAAAGTCAGTTTAAAAAGTACCACGAAAATATACTTTGAAATATTTTTTATTTTTTATTCCTCCACCAAAGATGATGATGTACGGTCATTGAAAGCCCAATTCTAAAGTATAAGCATAAAATTTTAGCGATGCACTGCATTAAAAAGGCAAAATAGAAGATTTTGACAAAGCCGGCGTAGTGCCGATAAGCAAAAATTGATAAAAATCAACGCACATGTACAAGGCCGGTTTCTCGCATAGAAAGAGCGGCTCGCAATTTGGTCGAGCGCGTTGAGTGGTCCAGACAAAGCAATGGTAGGAAAGCCAATAGCAGGGCTTTCCAAATGACAAAGTTACAGAGGAAAACGCCTTGTGCATAAAAAACCAAAAATTCAATTTTGCCTAAAAGTCGCTCGAAGGTGGGTATGGCAGCAACCCACCTTCGATAATATTATTGAACAACTGCATAGGAGCAAGTAAATCGTGGACTGATCGAACGCTGTTAAACTTATGCAATTATAAGTCCTCACGAATGTGTTTGAGTACGTGAACCGCCACGATGCAAGAACTTTAAAGCTAAGTAGTCTCTAGCGAAACTAAATTCATTTAGTAAAACTTTTTAAAAGTAGTGATTTCAGTACAAATGTACTGACACTGGCAACGCTGCCGAGTACGGAACGAAAAAGTGTGAGACGTCGAGCGGTTGCCGCTTAAATAGAAAAGTTTCGTTCGTAGCGATGAGCGACCCGGGACTGGCACTTTTCGATTAAGCCAATAGGAGTGAAGTCTTTAAAACATTTTCAGTTTTCGAAATGAAAACCAGGTTTGCACACTCAAATATGCCTAAGTCCCGTCAGGAGAGAAAATGAGCTCGCATTGATGTCGGAAAAAATTTTCAGTTAAGCCTTCAGAGTGAAGGCCATTGTCTGTAAAGGTTCTCAGTTTTCGAAATGAAAACCAGATTGCACTATCAAATATGTCTAAGCTCTATTTGGAGAGAAAATGAGCTCGCATTTATGCCGGAAAGAGATATTCAGTTAAGCCCTCGGAGTGAAGGCGGAGTGTTTTGCGTTTTATTGGAAATATTCCGAAGTCTCATTCATGTAAAAATTTATTCTGTGAGTATAAAATATTAACCCTTGCCAGTCTCTATCTTTTAGAAATATCTATTTATATATTTTCTAATAAAGACAACTTTCAGCTCAATAAAAACATTCATGATGTTAACACACGGCAGAAAGATTTAATACATGTGCCTTTTGCAAAATATAAAGTCACTAAAAACTCACCATCTCACACTGGTACCCGAATTTTTAATAATTTACCTAACTATATAAAGTTTAGTAAAAACTTACATTTATTTTTGAAGTAGTCTTAAATCGTTTTTGTTAGAACGATGTTTTTACACGCTATCAGATTTTTATCTTACATCTAATTTAATTTAGTTGACCTTTTTATTACTTTTGTAGTGTGTTTCTTTTTTATTTACTTGTATTTTTTACTTGTAGTTGCTATTGACTATTCCTATACAATTTTGTATTGTCTGTTAAGGAAAATAAATTATTTATTATCATTATTATTATTTCTCTGTAGACATCCTCAGTTTTCGAAATGAGAACCAAGTTTGCACTGTTAAATATGCTTATCTATTCGGAATGAAAAGGAGCTCGCATTGATGTCGGAAAAGATTTTCAATTAAGCCGTCGGAGTGAAGGCCATTGTCTGTAAACATCCTCAGTTTTCGAAATGAAAACCAAGTTTGCCCTGTTAAAAATGCCTAAGCCCTATTCGGAATGAATGGGAGCTCGCATTGATGTCGGAAAAAGATTTTCAGTTAAGCCCTCGGAGTGAAGGCTATTGTCTGTAAAACATCCTCGGTTTTCGAAATGAAAACCAAGTTTTCACTGTTAAATATGCCTAAGCCCTATTCGGAATGAAAAGGAGCTCGCATTGATGTCGGAGAAAAATGTTCAATTAAGCCCTCGGAGTGAAGGCCATTGTCTGTAAACATCCTCAGTTTTCGAAACGAAAACCAAGCTTTCACTGTTAAATATGCCTAAGCCCTTTCGGAATGAAAAGGAGCTCGCATTGATGTCGGAAAAAGATTTTCAGTTAAGCCGTCGGAGTGAAGGCCATTGTCTGTAAACATCCTCAGTTTTCGAAATGAAAACCAAGTTTGCACTGTTAAATATGCTTAAGCCTACCTGAAGAAAATACTTCCAGTTTTGTATATAAATTCCTTAGTTTCTTTCTGATTGATTTTATAGCATCAGCTGTTCTTTTCTTGCCTGCCATTGTAAACAAACACACTCTCACACAAAATAAACTGCACATATGAAACGTAAGAACTATAATGAATAAGAACACTGGGCTGGAGAGAGGTCTGGGGCATTGTTTATTTTTCTTTCTTTCAACATTACGCACAGACACGGAGCAAGAGAACAACTACATTGATGATCTTGAGGAACGTGACTTTCGAAGTATAATGAGAGATCTTATTGTCCTGCCATCTATTACATTATGTACAAAGTAAGCACTTATGAAGCCACTGTGAGGGTTGTCGCATCACCTATTTAATACACCCTGATAAGGCTCAAACAAATTTGAGAGTATATATATTAGTTAAGACTAACAAAAAACACGATTTGGAATTCTTTTTTTTTTTTTTCATTTGGAATTTACTGGAACCAAAGGGCGGGTACTTTTTTGTGTAAAAAATCAAAATTTTTACTTTATTTTCCTTGTATCATTTTTGATTTTGCAGATATCCAAATTTGCCAAAAGAAAATTTTAAGCTGCTGTAATAAGCTTTTATTTGGTTTAAGGTACATGTTAAAAGGTTTTTTAAACCAGAGTTATGACTGTTTTAAGAGCGTGACCTTTTCATGGCTACGTTAAAATGCACCTAACATTAACTGTATCTCGGCAACGATGAGCCTGAACAAATTTTTATTTCATGGATTATTTTTGTCATTCCATAACTTTCTTGTTGTGATAAACTTTTTCGAAAATGTGATCCTCTGAGTAATTTGCTTAAAACCTTTGAAAAATCAGTATTTTTTGCTTAAAAATCAACATTTTCAATCCCCTGTAATACGGCAAGTATTAAAGCAAAAATATCATCATAGGTTTTTGTTTGGGGCAGAATTTGACGATCTACACATTCCAATGGTTACTTTTTTTCTGAAACCCTTGAGTTGAGGTCAAACTCACCCCCAACGAAAAAGCACCCTTATTCCTTTTTAATATTCCATATTGGACCCATTTTGAATCAAACTATCCAAAAATATTTGAGTTTAAAACTGCTATAGAATTAGTCCGAAGTAAGATCACCAAGTTACTGTATACTACAGCAAATTGTCTCAAAAAGATAAAAACTAAAATTCTTAACTATCTAGTTATTGGCAGTTGACAGCACCCGAATTTATTTATTTACTCTAGATTATATTATTCAGATTTATCATGAGAAGAGGTTAAAACGATTTGAAAAATTGCTTAAATATTACATTAGGTTTGTCATAATTGTTACAGGTTATTTTTATTGAAACATATAATAATAGCAGAAAACTATGTAATAGAATTATTTCCAAGATGTAATCTCAAAGTGTATTTAGTTCTGAAACGGTGTCGCAGAACGTTACGCTGGGCGAAATTTGTTCGTCGGCTGCGGAAATTAGAACAAGATCCTGTCTGTGATAACAGTCAACAAATTTATTTCAAATCTTCCACCTGATTACCGTTATATATTTCCAGGCTGTTCGTGTAAACTCTTGGATAATAATGATTAGTTCCTCATTTCTCAAAAACCACCCTTTTAAGAAATAGTTTAAGTAAGAGATTTATTAAATTTCGACTTTTACTTTTCTTTAATTTTTTTATATTTAGAGTGGTGGACAATATTTTGCTGCCTTTAATTTTTTAACTGATTTTTTTAATAAATATGTCCATACTACTTTAGAAAAATATATATACATAGTTACCGAGGTTTTCGATAACATTCGGAAATAGTGCTAACAATTAACTACAATCTTTCCGTATCTACCGGAATGTTAATATATAATTCTATATTTGGCCTGGCAACTACTGCCATTTTTACGAGTAGGCTATGGTCTTCAATGAGCTCATTTAGTGATATTTAATTTACATTTTTTTTTGCTTTAAGTATACAGTGAAAAAATTAGGCAATATTTTATTTCAAATTCGTAACATATTTGAAACGGCCGACGCGACGGCGCGAATGATGTCACACCACTTCTCTGCTTCTCTGAGTTATGCGGTTATATTCAGTTTAAGAAGTTTCGTTGTACACTGTGCGGGTGTGATGTTATTTTACTTTATTTAACTAATTTGATTCTGTTATTTTTTTTATACATAAAAATATGTGTTCTTTAGAAAATTAATACGTTAGCTATATTTCAACATATTGCCGTGTGTAGACATTTTTATGGTTATGGAATATTTTAATAATAATAAAGATTATGTAAGTGCTGAAATGAGGGACGTCAAATTACATAGGTATCTACTTTAATAAAGTTTATCGAATTTATCTGACTTTTAGGTCAGCCAGACAAAATTACGGCGATAGCGCTGTTGGTTATGAGCAAATAAAAGGTATTTTATAATACATATAATTTTTCATATCCTCTTCAAGCTTATTATTGTACAATTTTTAATAATAACCTATTACACTAGACTTACGTTAAAATGATCCTCACAACAATACTTCTTCTCTTTATTATTAACAAATGGCATAACTTGCTGCCACAGATTCCTAATACTTTCATCATTTGGTAATGAAATAAATATTTTATTGGGAGTAGACACTGATGTACTTTTGCAGTCTCTATACAATATTTATATAACCCCCTTTTTTAATCCATGTTAATAAACAAAATACAGAACACTTAAAAGGTATGAACGAAATTAACACGTTCGTCGTACTTGCCGTATGAAACTATATGAGAACAGGTGAGCAGTCGACCGCCGAGTGGTCTGACGTCACATTGCAATTTCGCGCGCTCTATTTTCATGATTTATTTTGAAGGAGAAGGAGTTGAAAGAGAATCTAATATTTTGCATATTTACTAACTACAAGGTATACTTTCGAAAATGAATTTTAAAAAAATGCTAAATGAGCCCATTATGAGAGCAGCGGAGGCTTTACACCGTTGGGCATGTAGAAGAACACACTACCAGGCGTCAAATTGACGAGACACCAATTTATACTTAGAAGGGTGCCAGTCGCGTTCTGCCCCGTTCTTCCACTCCCAGGCGGGTCCTACATAAGATATGCTTCGATAGACGAGTAATGCGTCAAGGCTGCACTACCTTAGATTATTAACGACGCTCTTTCAGGACATGATTTCAATTATACACTGATAATAAGGGCTTTTACGTCTTAAGATTATTGTGATTTTTGCATAAAAAAAAATTTCTATCGAAGATTTCTCTCGGGATTGGAATTTGACGATTTGGATCTGTCTATACAGTAATAAGTGGTCTGACGTCTTTTGGTTTCTGCTATTTTTGCATACAAAAAATCCCTATCGAAGATTTCTCTCCAGCGGGATTGTAATTTGACGTGATTTGTATATATCAAGCTCCCGTAAGGCGACCAGAACACTGAGTATCAAACTTAGCGAATCATGAGATTAACTCAGTTGTTTAGGTCTTCCAAACGAAAACTCCAGGGATTAAGACTAGCAACAAGTCCTTACATCAGTAAAATACAATTAGTCCAAAGAGTACCATTTATTTATTAAGTTTAAAATAATACAGTGTTATGTGAAAGAATCACGCCTCCCAACTAAGGCAAATAACTTTTGAACCATACAAGTGAGAACGTACGCCAACAATCGATTAGGTAGAAAAGATTCACTTAGCTTCCTCAGAATTTAAGGCAAGCCTTTTAAAAAGAATTTAATAAATTTTGTATTTTGGTAATTATGTCTGACTGAAAATAACATAAAAATATTTTACTGAAAAAATTTTGGTTTATGAATAGCTTAAAGGTCCCAGATCGTGATTTCATCATTAATGGAAAGGAGTTCGACTAATACATGGGTTTAATAACTTTCGGCCAGTCTTACGACGTACTTGTCCCTGTACTGCAGTTGGCCTTCCTACTATCGCTTTGTATCGATCACCCAATGTACTCGACCAAATTACGAGTCGCTGGATGAATCCAAATTTGTTTTATGCCAGAAACTAGTCTTGTTTATTTTCATTGATTTTTTGCCAATTTTTGCTTATAGGCGCTACGCCGTTTTTGTTAAATTCGTCGATTTTGCCTTTTTGATACATTTACTTATTAAAATTTTATTGTCAGTCTTTAGGACAGGGCATATAATGACTGTACCCCTATGGTCAATGTCTTCGGCGGAGGAATTAAAATTGAAAATATTTTGAATATTTTCAAAGTACTTTTTTGGCGTACTTTTAAAAAGTATGTGATTCATTTTTCCATGACCACCATATACTTTCACTCTCATATCCTGGACCAAAATACATTTTCCTAAGTAAAAATTTGGTTGTGCCTAATGTCTTATCGAACTCATACGGTCCTCTTGGACTAGTTTGTGGCTCTGAAGTCTCTTGAAGATGTCCTTAAATGAAATTTTTTACCTAAGTCGAATTTTTATTTTGGCTTCGACTTATAGAAGGTTCTACAACAGACACACCGATTACTGTAATGATCATCAAGCAGCCCAGGTGTTGGACTTAGAGTATGGTCCGATAGTCACCAGAGTGCAACCAACGGTAAAAAGGGAATTTTGACAGCGGTAACGTTGGTTACCTGAAATCTTGGTTGAATTCGGAACTATCAGAGTGCTTTATGGTTTATTTATTATTTGTTACTTTAATTTTGTGTTTTTTTAACCAGTGGTGATAATGAATCACCAAGAAGCTTTTGTTTTTCAACACCTTCTTTTGTCATCAAGTGATTCAAGTGAAGGGTCTGATGATGAATACATTTTTAGAGGACCAATAGGTTATTAAATAACTCAAATCTATTATGCACTTAAATTTATTAATTTCGAAATTTACAGTTTTACGACCTCGTATTCAAAATTTTGTCTCTGACGTTGTTGATGACTATTCTGAAGGTGAATTTAGAGAGAATTTTAGAATGTTCAGAAGCACTTTCAATCACATTTTATCTTTGATTGAAAATAAAATTTGTCCTGAAAACTTAATTGGAAAGCCTTCAGTTCCAGCTAAGGATCAACTGTTGTTTACCTTATGGTATCTTGGTACACCTGATTGCTATAGGTAAGTTCCTCTTTCTAACTTTGTAAATCATACTTATCACGGGAATGATTTTGCAGGTTAGTTTGTAGCCGCTTTAATATAGGGAAAGCTACTGCAATTCGAACAGTCAGAAGGGTAACAGAAGCTATAATCGAAATGGGTTCCACTTTGATCAAATGGCCCACTGGGGAATATTTGCAAACAGTTGTGGCCTCTTTCAATGACCTGGGCTTTCCAAATACAATAGGTGCTGTGGATGGTACACATATACACATTCCTTTGCCAAAAGAAGATGGACTGTCATATATAAATAGAAAAAATTTTCCTTCTTTAGTTCTACAGGTAAAATCAACATACATCCAACGTGTCTATGAAAACTGTAATAACACAAAAACTCAGTCATTTCAAAATATAATATATAGATATATATGTATACTCCACAAATGGAGTATTCCGTGAATAAATATGATAATGTGTATGGACATAAATACTATTATTAGTTATCACAAAGCGGCATATATATATATGTGTAATATAGGTACCTATTTTAGGGTGTGTGCGACCACAGAATGCTCTTTACCCACTGTTATGTAGGAGAAGTTGGATCAACCCACGATGCCAATGTTCTAAAACGCAGCGAACCCATCAACTACATGATTGAAGAAAGAGCGGAAAAATTTGTGAATGATACCCATCTTGTAGCAGATAAAGCGTATCCATGTTTACCAACGCTAATGGTGCCTTATAAGGATAATGGATATCTTACACAGAACCAAAGGAATTTTAATTATAAATTATCTGTTGTTCGCTCAATAATAGAAAGAGTATTTGCTCTGTTGAAAAAACGATTTAGATGCACAAAGTTTTTTGATATTAAAAATATAGAATGGGCCTGTAAATATATAATGGCATGTTGTATTTTGCACAATATATGTATTTTACAAAACGATATTTTAGAAATAGATGAATTAATTGTTAGAAATGAAGAAAACGAGGAGTTCGGAGGAGCAGTACCTAACAGACAATTTCGTAGATTAGGAATTCAAAAAAGAAATAATTTGTGTGCTTTGTTGAATGAACAATAAAAAACATTTTTTAAATAAAAATAACGACTAGTTTTATTTATTCTTAAACAAAAAAATATTTCACAGAAAGCCATAAAATCTTATAGAAATTAAACATGGGTATTCTCAAAAAAATAAAAATGAACACAGTTAAAATAATTAAGATATACGACAATCAGCCTAACAAATATCCCACAAAAATATATGAAAATAAACTGCATATAGGTATTCTAAATGAAATAAAACAAACAGCAACAGCCCAAAATATTTCATAAATAAAAAACTAATCTCTAGATATCACAAAAAAAAGGATTAACACAGCTTGCAGTATCACTTTTGGGAATAAAATTCTTTTTTAAATGTTCTCTTTGAACCACTGAAATATTTCTTTTTTCAGTTGCATTTTCTCGTCATGGCGCTTTTGCCTCTTTTCCTGTAGTTCATGTAGTGTTATTTTTTTCTCTTTTTTCTGAATATCCTTGTTTTTGGGTTTATTGTCCTTTTTTTTTGGACTATTTTCGGTATCAGAATGATCTTCACATCTTCTTTTCACTACACCAGTACTCGATACTGTACATTTTGGACTGAAATGTGGATCATGGAAATAAATGTCATGCAAATCTTCATAAAATTTCCAATAGGTAGGTGATTCTCCTGTTGCGTTATTTTTTTTTAAAACTTTATCGTAATTTTTTTTTTAAATTCCGCCATTTTTCATCACATTTTAGTGCACTTTTCAAAACATTGCTTCTTTGTAAATCTTTACTGATGATTTCCCAGACTTGTCGTTTCTTATACAGTGGTGACTCAAATTTATTTTTATTCTCTTTATATGAAGAGATTAGCAATTTAATTGCTTCATTACTCCAAACATTTTCTGGGTTTTCTTTGCTAGAAGATGAAATCGCTTCGTTACTGCAGACATTATCTGGATTTTCTTTACTACAAGATGGCCTTTCGTTGAATGACTTGCTGCAAGATGGTCCTCTATCTTTTTCTGCAATGGGCTCCGTTCCCCATAATTTGTTTGATTCCACGTCAATAATAACGTTTGTATACTTTTGCAAGCACACATGTACATTTAATAATTGTGAAGTAGTCATTTCCTTAAATGTGCCTAAATAACACAGCCCCACAAAAAAGAAGAAAGTTCAGACCAGCGAACCAGACCCATGTATCCCTATGTATTTTCGGTCGCTGAATCCAAATACGAGGTAAAAAAAAAATCGTACACCCCCAAAATCATTAGCTAGAGCCAAAAAACACCCCTGGACTGGGGTAAAAAGAATATTAAGCTACGAGAATAGTTGTTACATCTTAATTGATCGAATTATACAAATTAAGGTTAAACAGCAGCGTACATACAATAGATATGAAACACACCCCCAGTGAGGGGTGAAAACTAGCCCCCATTTATAAAAAAATCGAGCCAAAACAATAATGACTGCTGAAAAAGCTCGAAATGTCTAAGTTTTGTTAAAGTGATAAGAAACTGCATCAGGTCCGACGTAATCTTCATAAACTGCTCCTATAGGGTTGAGAACAACCACCCTTAAGTTTAAAGGACACAAAACAAGAAAAAACGTAAAATCCAACAGGATTTCTATTTTGCGTAGTACTCTAAAATAGAACTAGAAACTTACGTACCATCAACGTCCTACAGTGCCAACCCTCAGATGGTGAGAAAACTACCCCCTATGTAGGATTTATCCATAAAAAGTTACAGTGACTTCTATAAAAATTCGAAACACCTGCGTTGTGTGGAAGTGAGAAGAAATTAGATTATGTTCGACGCTGTGCTTGAAAACCACCCCCATGGGGTTGCGAGATGCCACCCCCATATACGTAGGATGCTGGAAGTGTGCAACACGATTTTCGCCATTCATAGCATTCATAAAAATGTAAATCCGGTTAGTCTCTCTGTTTTACATCCTACGGATATAGGGATGGCATCTCGCAACCCCGTGGTTTTCAAGCAGAGCGTCGAACATAGTCTAGTTTCTTCTCACTTCCACACAGCGCAGGTGTTTCGAATTTTTATAGAAGTCACTGTAATTTTTATGGTTATATCTTGCATAGGGGATAGTTTTCACACCCTCTGAGGGTTGACAGTGTAGGACGTTCATGGTACGTAAGTTTCTAAATAAATACCTATTATTTCTGCTTACATCATTGTTAAAAAATATTATTTTGGGTATTCAGCAGATAACTTTCAAAGAAAACATTCATTTCTTTTATATACCATTGGTGCAAGTCTGTCAGTTTTTTGACATGAAAATATTTCATTTTTATTTTCTAATAGTAACTTTTATTTCGAATTGGATTTATGTCCTTCTGACGAGTTCTAAAGAGAACGAAAAAGATTGTACAATGTTTAAAGGAATTAATCCATCGATAATATGATATACTTCAATTATTGGACATGTATGCGGTGAGCGAAATTTTATAACTATTTTCTTTGTGCTTTTTAGTATTTTCTTGACTTTAAAATGTAATAAACGTTTGATTGTGATATAGTATCCTCTAGGTAGGGCTAGAGATGCTTAATATTATATATATTAGCATGATCAGACTTGAATCATCAATATATAGAAAGAGTGGTTGTTTTATTGTTTTTCATGCTGAATATTAGATATGGTAGGTGTATGAAAGAAGCCGACAAGTCACCGTAGGGGGGAGTCTTGTCGATCTTCCTTTTTTGGTCAGACTTGCATCAATGGTATATGAAAGAAACGAATGTTTTCTTTGAAAGTTATCTGCTGAATACCCAAAATAATATTTTTGAACGTAAGTTTCTAGTTCTATTTTAAAGTACTACGCAAAATAGAAATCCTGTTGGATTTTACGTTTTTTCTTGTTTTGTGTCCTTTAAACTACGGGTGGCTGTTCTCAACCCTATAGGGGCAGTTTATGGAGATTACGTCAGACCTGATGCAGTTTCTTATCACTTTAACAAATCTTGGACATTTCGAGTTTTTTCAGCAGTCATTGCTGTTTTGGATCGATTTTTTTATATATGGGGGTTAGTTTTCGCCCCTCCCTGGGGGTGTGTTTCATATCTATTGTATATACGCTGCTGTTTAACCTTAATTTGTATAATTCGATTGATTAAGATGTAACAACTATTCTCGTAGCTTAATCTTCTTTTAACTCCATTCCAGGGGTGTTTTTTGGCTCTAGCTAATGATTTTGGGGGTGTATGATTTTTTTGACCTCGGATTCGGATTGAACGACCAAAAATACATAGGAATACATGGGTCTGGTTCGCTGGTCTGAACTTTCTTTTTTTTTGTGGGGCTGTGTAATTATTACAATGTCCACATGACAATTTTACGTCGTCAGTGATTTTAATTTCCTCCTATAGGCGTCTGAAAATAAGGAGTACGCCACCTGGTGGTCTATAGTCAAACTAATTATGGGCTTTTCTGTCATTGTCTCTTTAGTGTACGATGGTATCAACAATAAGTAAATGATAAACTGAGATGCTAAGTTATTAAAAATATGATAGCGTTTAAAGGGGGCTACAATTGGCTGGAGCCAACCTAGTCGGTATCCTTTGTAGATTGCAGGGACAACTCGTGAAAGTTGAGTTGGCACGACAATGTTTAAAGCATACCCTCTTTGATGTAGACACTTAACCAGGCATTGAGAGGGAAAAAGCTGGTGCAAATAACCGTGGCCCGAGTAGCAATAATAATGTCCTAGACAATCACACATTGTAAGTGAAATTTTTGAAATTAGTAAATATATGTAATTCCAGTATATTTAAAAGTAATATATACTATTGCACCATGCACTATTATGTTTTACCCCTGAATATTTCTGTTTCATATTTTACAAAATACTGTTTCATTTATTTTACTCCTCAGGATATCTCAAATGACGATTTGGTCCTAAAAACAACCCAGATTAGAATATCCCAGACAAGTCCGGTACGTATGTCATAGAAATACCTGTTGGGATATCATGATCCTAAAAATGTCTCAATAGAGGATATCCGGGGCAAAGCACATAATGATATCCTAAAAATATATTTATCGAGGACATCAATCCCAGTAAACACTCAAAAATCTTCCGAAATGCGGTTAAATGTTGAAAAAAATGACATCAAATATCAGCCATGCAACAACGTCGCAACGAAAACAATTAACTAGTTATAAGTCTCGTTTATGCAAACGTCGGCCCATCCAGTGGAAGTATAGTAGCGACAAAAAGACGATATTTTTTTTTATATTTTTATTGTTAAAATAGGCTTAGAATGTCATGAAACGTCGAGATTTCAAGTTTGAGCAAAACAAAATTCTGTATATCTGTCTGTAACTTTTTTGTGCGCACGATTACTCTGGAATCGTTTAAGATATTGACATGAAATTTGGTACACGTAAGTATTTTAACGAGATCTGGAACTAGATTATATTTTCATCTGGTTCCGTTGAAGGGTTGGGAGGTAAATTGGGGTAAATGGAGGTACATAGGTAAATCAAGCAGGTAAAAGTCTATAAAATTGGTATTTAGTACATACAAGAGAAGCTAATGTCTTAAAGAAAATTTGGGATTAGCCACTACCATTACTACCCCCACCCCATTATAAAAGGGGGTGGAAAAAAAAGTGATTTAGTGCATCCATCCCCACTACCGATGTGGGATATCGTTTTATGGGTTTTTGGGGTAGACGATTTCAAATACTATAATAAAGTATCGCTATTTAATTTCAATTACTTTTTGCTAATCTCAATAAATGATATACCACGTAAAGTCAAATTCACTTTATTACTTATCTATTGATTTTTTAAATACACAAAATTAGAACATGTGAAAAAATCTACAGGGCGTAGATAAGCAAATATACTTTCATCAAGTTAACATATACAAGGAATGAATGTACCAATTCGCATAGCAAAAGATAATGTACAATAAAGAAATAACGATGGTTATACTAAACTGATCAGTACGTGCTCATTGACGATAATCTAAGTAAATCAAAACGAATTAAGCTACTTTAACTTTCTGCAAATCATCGCAAAGTATCAACAATATTGTTATACCAAGTACAACAAATAAACCCGACAATTAAATTACCGGAATTTAGGAGTTTACTATTAGGACATAAGATTTTATATGTCCAAGCAACCAGAAAATTTGTTTCTCGAACACTATACGTTTACCATCGCGCACAAGAAGCGAGTCACATGAAATATTTTTACATTCAATTCCAAACCGATGCGAAAAGTATTTACAGCAACGTAGCACCTTGCGTTAAGTTAATCATTGCTCATACGTGGATGGGAACCCCGCATAATTTCGCATAGGTTTAAAACAGATATCAAAATTCGACAGCCATATATAAGCACAGAACATTGGAGTAAAAAGGTTTTCTACTTACAGTTTGTAGACGGAAAATGGAAAATGCATCACTTTTCACAAAAAGACCTTAACATTACTTCTCATATAGATTCTATAAGTAGTTATCAAACACTGTTGAAACTAAGAAGGATGCTTTTATAACATCAAGGTGGAAAATTCTCTGCAACAATGCACCAAGCTGTTAACGTTCTTAACTTCCCCATCTTGAAGGTCTTTCTTGTCGCGTTTTAGGCGCAGAATACCTCAACAACCACAGTGCGCAACAAAGACGGAAGTGTCATTTTAATCTCGAACATTCGACAAGGGTAGGAGACGGAAATTATGTCACACGACAATGAAACTATTTTATGCAGGCCATCTCCCGATATGGTATGAGGAATGACTTTTTTTCCGAAAAACAACTTATTTCCAAGTTATTGATTAATTAATGTTTAAAAAATGCAATTTTAAGGGGGCCGTAATTTGAAAACCATACATCAAAATGTTATTAAATTTTAAACTGATTATGTCGTATGTTAAAATTAATTATATTTACAAGCTTTCGTACACATTGAATGAATGCACTGAAAGAAAATATTTCGTGTAATATAATATTACAATGCTCATGGGTGATTTCTGTCAATTAATACACATATTTGAATACAAATTAAAAAAAAAGAAACGAAATATTAACAAGAATGGGAACACGATATATGAAAATTAGGTAACGGTAGTTTTTATTAAACTGCAAGCTTATTAGATAATGAAGTAATTTTAATTATTGTAGAAGAATGGTTATTGCTATTTTAAATTTTCTAATTATATCTTTCCGACTGCTTGGTATCGAATTTTACAGATTGATGGTCGTGTAAGAGAAACCTTTGATTGACAGCAGATTTACGTGATGGGGCAATAGCGAGAATTTCTTCAATTTCGGTTATTAGAAACAACGCATCTTGTTACAATTTTATTTAAACAATAGCTACCGAAAAACATTAGGTTAACACCCTCCACGCTCTTGACCACCCCTGCCAACCCTTTGGAAAGGAGGTATTTATGCGTTGAAAAAGTTCTTTTTAACACAAACTCATTTCATGTGGCACAAAAACGCTGCAACCGGTCTCGCTGGTCTTTAATTCAATTGAAAATTGCCACCCCCCCCCCCCCCCCCCCCCCACCAACCTTTTGCAAATGTCTTAGAAAGTTTGCAAACTTTCGTTTGGCGCTTGTTTCAGCTTTCTAATCGTTATCGAAGATCAACCGTTTTAGAAAAACTCATTTCGAATTTTTTTAATGAACCGGAAGTTGTCTTTTTTTAAACGGACTAGGGCAAAAAAATCAGCCAACCATAAGCGTTCCATGCATGGCTGTGAAGTAGCTTAGGTTTAAAATGAAATTCGTATTTTTGTTGTAATGAAGGTTTCATTAAAATCGTTTCGTTAATTACTCCCTACATACATACAAACTTTATATATTAGCACAGATTACTAGAATATTTTGGGCGAATTTTCGAACACTCCTACTATCCAATGTGCTTTATGGCTACATCACTTATAGTGGGTTCTCTAACTTCACTTCTTTGTGGGTCCATGTCCAAGTTCGTAGTAGAATATTGTGGTTGGTATCATTTTGTTCCATATGCTGTACAAAATGTGAAAAGTAATGGTGGACATCTATACTGGGCAGGAGAGTAGGAGGTAATATTTTTAATTGTTAATTATGTGAAAAAAAAATCGTTTTAAAAAGTTTATTTTTTATTTTCGCCACATCTACTGTAACAAGTAGCATTTCATAATATTCACTTAATAAAATCAGATGGAATGCCTACCATATTGGATCCAAAATCGCAAAAAACTGTTTTATACGTTGCAAATTAGACATAGTCAGTTCAATATATTAGCTAAAGTTCATCTTCATTGTCAGTATCACACTCTATATAACTATCGGGATATTTAGTATTTTCACTTTCTCATTGTCTGCTCAACATTTGATAGGTTTAGTCCTTAGAGCAGATTTTTTTTTTGCTCCAAGTACTAAACCTACCATGCCTTAAGTATTTGTGTGTGCTGAATCCGAACGTTCAATTAAAAAAATTTTCTGCCTCGTAGATTTCAAGTAAATCCCGGTTTTTATTGTCAAAACACGGTTTTTTGACAATAAAAACAGGGATTTACTCGAAATCTTCAAGGTAGAAATTTTTTTTAATTGGAAATTCGGATTCAGCACACAAGAATACTTAAGGCATGATAGGTTTAGTCCTTGGAGCAGAACATTTTTTTTCTGTTGACCTGTGTAATCCATAAAGAATAATTACACAGGCACACAAAAAAGAAAATGTCGAGTGCTAGAAGGCAGACCTATGTATTCCCATGCATTTCGACCCGCTGAACACGAATCCTATGTCCGTTTTACCGGATTAGCTCTTGCATTTTTCCTAACTCCAAAAAACGCCCTAAGATTGCCCGAAAAAGTAGATAAAGAGCTTAAATGAGCTAACCACCATTTCCATACGTATTTTGGGGCGCTGAGACCGCATCTGAGGTCACAATTGGCCGATCAGTTAGGAATTTTGACATAACCTCAAAAAACACCTAAAAAATGCCCGAAAAATCCCAAACAAGTTAATAAAAAGCTTACATGAACTGATCACTATGTCTATACGTAATCTGGAGCACTGAAACCGAATCCAAGGTGAAAATTTAAGCGCGACGATCGAATATCTTGTAAAATCCATATTTAGGATGAAAACGTACCCAAAAATGACTGAATCATAGCCCAAAATTAACTTTACTCTACACAATATCTGAACATATAATTTCCGACGTATTTTCACGAACTGAACACAATACCGTAGTCAAAATTAAAGCGCAATCTGCAAACTTTATAGAGAAATATCATTTCAACAAATATTCTCATCAACCCTAAGCGGAGATGGGTAACTTCTAAATTTTCAAGTATCTAAAGGAAAATATTATTGAACAGTGACATTTTTAGGAAAAAATTTGCGGGCAAAGTTTGCTCTGTTGAGAGAGGAATATCGTTTGGTCTTAACATTTACCTACACCCTTGATGATTTTTTACTTTTTTTTCTTAGAGCTGTTTGGAATTGTATATTTTTCTTTATTCTGTTTGATTGTTATATGCCATTTGTTTCTTTTTCTATTTTTGTGACTAGAACACCTCCACGTGGTGGCGGCTAAGTTCCTAGGTAAGAAGAATCCCGTCATGGCAAAAGTAGATAAAGAGTTTACGATCCAGGGGAGGGAAACCCCAGTATTGGCGGCCGGTCAGGTAGGGAAAGCGGGACTGCGGGCGTCGTCATCATGCAACCGCAGCTCTAGTGAAGTGGGAAACTTGGCTTCCTATGAGTACAAGAAATTTGCACAACTGTGTAAATAATGCGAATTCCTTCTGTTTTGTTTGTAATAAATTCGAGGTTCCGAAAAATCGAAAAAAAATATCAGCGATGAAATAAGAAATATTTATCTAAAATCTATGTGATAGGTTTAAGTATATTCATCAACCCTTCTTCATTATGACAATATAAGAGCAAGTGTTCTTTTCCTTGTGTAAAATATTTTCTAAAGTCTTTTTCTCTTTTTCTGTATGAACTAGAACGAGCATCACTTGATACTAAATTGTCTTTTTCCATAATCGCCGCTAAATATTCTTTCCCTACCATTAGATAGACCAAAATTTCTAATAACATTATTAAGTTTATCATTTCACCAAATATTGGGAGCTTTAGTTGTTATCGAACACTCACATTCACTATCTTCATATTCACTGTCATCTTCTTGACTTTCGGAACAATCAGTTTCCATTAGCATTAATTCCGGAAACATTTGTATTGCTAAAAAATAACACTCTTCACGTATTCCAGGCTCCTTCCATATTGCTGGATTTTTATATTTTACTTTTTAACGTTCTTTCCATTTGTCCAACATCTCATAACATATGATGCAAGGTACCATGGAAAACCTTTATCCACTATTTCCATACTATAACATTTTGGATAAATATTTTTTTATTTTATCGTTGATTTTTTTTTTCGATATTTCGGAACATCGAATTTACTAAAAACAAGGCAAGAATTTTACACAAATAACTTTAAACCAAGAACTCTAAATCTAACAAAACTTAAGGCAGTAACCTTGCACCAAGAACTGTAATGTAACATATTCTAAGACAAGAACTTTACACAAAGAACTCTAAACCTTAATAGTTCTTGCCTTAGGAACTTAACAGTCTTGTCTTAATTTGTAATAGGTTTAAGTTTTTGGTTTAAAGTTCTTGTCTCAGGTTATGGTGGGTTAAGAATTCTTAGTTTAAAGTTCTTGGTTTAAAGCTCTGGCCTTAGGTTATGTTAGGTTTAGAGTTCTTGGTGTAACGCCCTTGCCTTAGATTATGTTAGTTTTAAAGTTCTTGGTTTAAGCTTTTAATTTATTTGTTTTGGATTTTTGGGCATTTTTTAGGTGTTTTTTGAGGTTGTCAACATTCCTAACTGATCGGCTAATTCTGACCTCATATTCAGTCTCAGCGCCCCAAATTACGTATAGATATAGTGATCAGCTCATTTGATTTTACTTGTTTGGAATTTTTCGGGCATTTTTAAAGTGTTTTTTGAGGTTAGCAAAAATGCAAGAGCCAATCCGGCAAAACGGACATCGAATTCGTGTTCAGCGGTTCGAAATGCATGGAAATACATAGGAGGTCTGTCTTCTAACACTCGACATTTTTTTTGTGTGTGCCTGTGTTATCATTACATATGAGGCTATTCCCAAATTTTACATATTTTTTACCTCTAGGTAAATTTTCTCTTTGTACTAAAAATTGAGAAATCAAAACAACTAGGGAAAAAGTGCAGTTACGGAACAAAGACTATTATTAGTTTAAATATTTATTTCAAATGACTTATGCTATTAAACAAAATGTGTTAGTTGTTTTTTATACAGTGTGTCCCCGGATTGAGTTTGCGATAGGTGTAATATATCAAAAAAAAAAAAAATTAGTACGGCTTTCATTTTCTGCAGTCTCGGTCTGCTTGACGTAAAATGGATTTTTACCAAATTTCAGGTAAGATGGGATCTATCTCCCGGAGTTATTCTATGAGGAAATTAAAAGAAAATAAATCATTGTAGGTAAACTGATCTTTCTGTTAATTTTAAGGAAAAATTCTATTGAGATAAAATATTTGGCATTGAAAGTTAGAGCCATATGCCAACTTTTATTGCATTTGAATAAAAAATAATAATAATAATAAAAATAATACCTCTTGAAGAAATTAGAAGAAATTACAAAGAAATAGAAGAAGGCTGGTAGTAATTTAGGTGAATAGGTTTTTAGTTGAATTAGTTGAAATTGTTAAGCTATTTACTTTAAGTCATTACTTAAATAAATAATGACATTTCATTATTTTTTTTTTTTTTTGGTTCGAATGCAATAAAAGTTGGCATATGGCTCTAACTTTCAATGCCAAATATTTTATACAAATAGAATTTTTCAGTAAAATTCAATAGTAAAAATCAGTAAAAATCAGAAAGACCTACAATGATTTATTTTCTTTTATTTTCTTCTTAAATTAATTCCGCGAGTTAGATCCCATTTTAACTGAGATTTGGTAAAAATCCATTTTACGTCAAGTAGACTGAGATTGCAGAAAATGAAAACCGTACTATTTTTTTTTTGTTGTTATATTACACCTATTGCAAACTCAATCCGGGGACACACTGTATATAATAATATACTTAATGACATCGAATTTGTAATGTATGAAATGGTTTTTGCCATTTTGGGTCCAATATGGCGATTATTTCACCTGATCTATTAAGTGAAAAGTATAAAATATTATATATTATAGCAAAAGTAGAACACAAGTATCACAAAAAAAATTTTTTAAAACAATTTAATTTTTTTTTAATTCACAGATCAGATTCAATTAAAATTAACCCCTCCTCCCTTTCCCAGTCATGGGTCTCAGATATCCACCATCACTTTTCACATTATGTACAGCATACGGAACAAAATTACACCAAGCACAATACTCTACCACGAACTTGAACACGGGATGTAGTTTTTGTATTATCTGTTTTTGACAAAGCAAAAATGGAAACTACATTTTCTGAATAATTTTAGCATATTATGTATAAATGTCATTTTTCGAACTATTTGAGTAATGTAATATTTGAAACATTTGTATTAATAAATGTTTGTCCTAACCGTAACAATTATTTTGATTGCTTAGTATTCATTGTAATAGTAGGCACATATTTTTTGAGTTGAGCTAATAAGTAGAACAATTAGAAGCTTCTAACTCGATCAAACTATATATATCTCACCATAAATAATTTTATGATTGATTTATTACCACATAAAATGAAAACCAAGCATGCTTTGATTTCTCATATTGGCAGTGTATTAAAAAACAATTATTGGGCGGAAAACGGATACTGGAAAGCGGAAACCTTCACTAGATCGGTTATTGGTTCTTGATTAAGATTACGTTTCACGCCCTACTATACGTCAAGATATACCTTTTGGGATGCCGCCTTGGGACGATGAATCATTAATAGTTTTCTCGGTTCCAATCCATTTGGTGTAGATCGAACTGTTATCTTTTAATATATTAGTCACGTATGGATACAAAAAATCGCCTCATGTAATATTTAGGAGATCAATAGCTAAACATTAACATTTAATGAAAATAACATCTTGTTAAAGGGCTCGACTTTTTACTTCCATATATGTTAAAACATTGATTACAAATTTAACCTTAAAGACTTGAATTTAGAGCAAAAGGATAATTGCTACTATCTTGCAATTATCTATTACTTACAAATTAATTAAAATTGAAATAACTCAAAGTCGATGAGGGTAAAATCTGCAGCAAATAGCAGAGAATTAACAAGACAGCCGGCGGAATGCCTTTGATCTTTTAGTAATGGCGCCCATGACCTTGTTGGTTTACTTCGGAGCTATCTCGCTGTTGCCGAGGTACTGCAAACGTGTGGAAATCTAATAGCAATTAGTTGCAGTACTTGGCCAACAATCACTCATTTGCAGTTTTCTCGAAAACTGCTAATTCTAGAAAAAAAAGTTTCAAATAAAAAAGTTACCTCCATCTTTTATCTTCGTTACTTCTCACTTTGATACACTTGGTATCTATTTCGAAAGATAAAAAAGTTTCCCGCATGTTACATTTGAGAATGCAAATTTTCGACATAGCCTTAGAAAAAAAATAATGCCTTCTACACTTATTAAAATTTAACCTACATATTAACACATTATGTTAACAAATATATAGTGATAACACGATAAAAATTTGATAGTAATCTATTGTGCCATTTTTGAATTAGAGCGAGTTAAGTGGAAAAATAATTGTTATATATATCCAATACACACCTAAAACTAGAGAAATGCGCCGCGAAAACTCGTGACGGTGCTAAATAATTATTTATAATAAGTTTAATATTTGATGGAGGGTAGACTGATAAAATATTAAGATGGAAGAAAGATTTATATATCCAAATATTAAGCACCGAAGTCCCTATCCCTTTTCCTTAACCCTCTATTCCCGCAAACGCATTTTGCCCCCTCCCTCCCTTCCTATTGCTTAGATTGCGATCATTTTTTTTTTTAATTAAAGATAAAAAAATCTCGCTTACCTGTAAAAAAAATTCTCTTCTGAGCCCTTTCCTTCGTACTCAAAAACGCATTTAAAAAAAAAATGCAAAAGGTTTTTCCCCTCCCACAAGTTTGTTTTTTAAAAAATATTCAGTCAAATATTAGACGTAATAACGAACAAATTCCATTTTGGTTTTTGAAAATCGCACAACAGGGAAAAAAGTTCGAGGGGGTTGAATAATTTTCCTTTCCCTACCTCCCTCCCCTCCCCTAATTGGCCCACCACCCCAATCCTCCGGTTTCATCAATTCTTCTCTATTTCACCTACCACCTAACTTCTTTTTTTCGTAAAAAAATTAAGGAATTACTTTTTTGTGTATTAGTGTTAGGGCAAAAAAACGAGTATTTTCAAAAAAAAAATTCACGAAAAGTTACCGTCCAATTTGAAAAAAATTGTCAGGTCAATAACAACAAAGTTATCGTGGAAAAACGTGTTTTTGCGAATTTTAAATGCGAATTCCTCCGCCACCCCGTGTGATTAAGCTGATCTAAGTTGATAACATGATAAAAGAGAACGCGTGTAACTGAATTGTTAAAAAAAATTTTTTTAAAAAGTTGGTTTCATTTCAAAGCCAGATCCGCTCCGCTATATGACGAAAAATATAATATGCACCGCGGGTCGTACAGTGCGATTTTTTGGTTTCGAATATTTGCAAACCTCGGCCCCACGGGCCTCGGATTGCAAACTGTATTCTCGACCAAAAAAGTGCACTTGGTACATAATAACTATATTTCCTCATAATAATAATAAAATAATTATTAGTAACTCTTCTAAAAATAGTGGAATAAATGCACCTAGCTACAGAACGATTTATATACGGATTTGTTATTATCCACATCCACATCCACGTAGTGAAGTGTGGAAGTACTACTGGCACGATAGCTCAGTCGACTAAGGCGTATTGTGTGGCGAATATGCTGGTTGACTGCCTATCGCGTTCTGAGTTCGAGCCCCAGCCCCGGCACTGACAATGTTGGTTGATATGGATGTATTTCTGCATTTTCCAAATGTGAAACCCCTTCTGGACAGCCTTGGCCTGTTTCTGTTTCTGTCCCTGTCCCTGTCCCTGTCCCTGTCCCTGTCCCTGTCCCTGTCTCTGTCCCTGTCCCTGTCCCTGTCCCTATCCATATCCCTGTCCCTGTCCCTGTCTCTGTCTCTGTCTCTGTCTCTGTCTCTGTCTCTGTCTCTGTCTCTGTCTCTGTCTCTGTCTCTGTCTCTGTCTCTGTCTCTGTCTCTGTCTCTGTCTCTGTCTCTGTCTCTGTCTCTGTCTCTGTCTCTGTCTCTGTCTCTGTCTCTGTCTCTGTCTCTGTCTCTGTCTCTGTCTCTGTCTCTGTCTCTGTCTCTGTCTCTGTCTCTGTCTCTGTCTCTGTCTCTGTCTCTGTCTCTGTCTCTGTCTCTGTCTCTGTCTCTGTCTCTGTCTCTGTCTCTGTCTCTGTCTCTGTCTCTGTCTCTGTCTCTGTCTCTGTCTCTGTCTCTGTCTCTGTCTCTGTCTCTGTCTCTGTCTCTGTCTCTGTCTCTGTCTCTGTCTCTGTCTCTGTCTCTGTCTCTGTCTCTGTCTCTGTCTCTGTCTCTGTCTCTGTCTCTGTCTCTGTATCTGTCTCTGTCTCTGTCTCTGTCTCTGTCTCTGTCTCTGTCTCTGTCTCTGTCTCTGTCTCTGTCTCTGTCTCTGTCTCTGTCTCTGTCTCTGTCTCTGTCTCTGTCTCTGTCTCTGTTTCTGTTTCTGTTTAAGTTTAAGTTTACGTATACGTTTATATTTATGTTTCTGTTTGTTTACAATAAAAACATTAATCAATATTGAAATTATATCAGTACCTACATCAGGTTACAAAAAATGTACTCTGTGAACCAGCTAATCCTACAACCTATGCCATCGTTACTAAAATTAAACAAACACTTATCTTGTTTTATCCTTATAGGCATTCTAAAAATGTTGACATCTGGAAAAAACTTTATATTTTTGCAGTTTTTATAAATACAACACATTCCACCCACTCGTTTTTTAACAATAGTTTCTTTGCAGTCCATTTTATTATGAAAATACAGCACACACCACAAAAAACAATCTCAAAACACTCGGAACGGCACGTATTAAAAAAGAAAACAAATTAAATCAACTGATTTGTGTTTTCAACTATCCTCATCAAATAAGTTGTTTTCTTTCTGACTGTCTCCTCTTGTTTAATTCTTTACTCTTTGTCTGCAGATTGTGGCTTGCAGTATACAGGCCAGTATTGTATTTATAATATTAACATACTGTATTAGATCTGACTATTAGTGGCTTCTGTTAGTCGGAAAAAAACCTCGAAAAGTGTCACCAATTCAAAGCCTAAGGAGACTATGTCTCCTCCCCGTTTTCGAGGATGCTGAACACGATGGCGGTAGTTTAAACTCTTTCCGAGTTAACCCCATCCCCTAAACGGTCAAAAATAATCCCCGAAAGTGGCGAAACGCAGATACGCCGTCTCATACCGACTAAACCTGCCGTCACCCCCCGTTTTCGAGGATACTGAACACGATGGTGAATTATCTCCCCGAAGCAAACTAACCAACGGCCAAAAACTACCCCTTTGATAGCCGGTTTTATGAAGTGCACCGGATAAGAGAAAATGAATCATTTGTTCACAGATCATTGAATACAAGCCGGATGATGGATTACAGGTTTCTTGATTGACTGTTCAACTGAAAAAATAGGCGCATAATTCGTGTCTAGTTTTTAGGTGGGAAAACGACATATACGAAAGAATTCGAAAAATGCATATGCAAGAAGAGTACACATCATCCCGCGCAGCATCTCTGCGCCTTCACTTTTACTGTAGCTGGACCACGTGCAAGATTAGTCCATTAGCATAAAAACAAGAACTCGGATAGGTACTGTTAATGCCTATACGACTCATCTCGTGATAACTGCGTGTTATTGCGATCTTTGAACATATGTTTCATTTTCTCTTATCCGGAGCACTTCATAAAACCGGGTATCAAAGGGGTAGTTTTTGGCCGTTTGAGTTTGCTTCGGGGAGAAGATCCAGCATCACTATCGTGTTCAGGATCCTCGAAAAGGGGGGATGACACAGGTTTAGCCGGTATTAGACGGCGTATCCGCGTTTCACCCCTTTAGGGGGTTGCTTTTGGCTGTTTAGGAGGTAGAGTCAACTCGAAAAAAGTTGAAACCACCGCCGTCGTATTCAGCATCCTCGAAAACGGGGGGTGACGCAGGTTTAGTCGGTGTCAGCGTATCCGCGTTTCACCCCTTTCGAGGGTGGTTTTTGGCCGTTTGGGGGGTGGGGTCAACTCGAAAAAAGTTTAAACCACCGCCATCGTGTTTAGCATCCTCGAAAACGGGGGTGACGCAGGTTTAGTTGGTATGAGACGGCGTATCCGCGTTAACCCCTTTTGGGGGGTGGTTTTTAGCCGTTTGGGGGGTGGTTTTTAGCCGTTTGGGGGGTGGGGTTAACTCGAAAAGAGTTTAAACCACCGCCATCGTGTTCAGCATCCTCGAAAACGGGGGGGAGGGACATAGTCTCATTAGGCTCTGAATTGGTGATATGTCTGTCCGACTTACAGAAGCCACTATATGTATTTTTTCTGAAATCGATCGGCAATGTCTACATTTTCGGCGCGATTTCAGATCGAAAAATGCACAATTCCAGTGTTTTAGTCCGTTGCTAAGAAACTATCAGAAAACAGACCGAAAAAGATCCGTTGCCAAGCAACGATCAACGAAACCGTACGGAAATGTTACTTTCCCGGCCTAGGCCGGGAAAGTAACATTCCCGTACGGTTTTTTATGTATATCTTAGACAGGAAATAAATACACGCAGACAAACCAACTCACATTAAAATTGTATTTATTAGTAAGCAGTTAGATTGTAATGAAGAAATGTTATGTATTAATACAAATTCCTTAATTTATAATACTATTGATTGTGATTTCAGAAAAAATAGTATGTGTATTTTGGTGTGAAAGCACATTCCCGGACTTCGATGCTTGTTAGCCTCGGCTAGCGCCTCGGCCAACAATTTGCATCGTCGTCCGGGAATGTATTGCTTTCATACCTAAATATACAATATACTATTGTGAAAACAAAGTAATTGCATCAGCATAAACATAAACAGTTTTATGAAGAGGTAAAAAAAGACCGATTTAATTTTTTTTTTTTTTATTATTATTACAGATTTTAAAAAAGCATGTCATATGTTTAATTAATGGAATGTGATGTGACCGCATCCTACGAAAAACTCTGTGAAAACGCACTTTACAGAAAAGTTGCAAGTAAAAAAATCTTGTATTTCGATGATACATTCACCTGAATTTTTCCAGATTTTTTATTCAACTTTTACATTTCCCCTTCCCCACTTGAAGGAATTCTCGAGTGGCCATATCCCGAAAAATATGCATTTTTCGAAAAAATTCATAAGAGTAAAAACATCTTATTTTGGGCCAAAAAAAGTAAACCAAAAAAATAATTTAGAGAACTACCTGTGCGTTTCTACGTGTGGACTTAACGGTGGTGGTGCCGTGCTTAAGAAAATGATTTGGTAATTCGACAATTTCTCCTACATTCCTGAACCGATTGAAAAAATATTTTGATAGGCTTTTAGAGAAAACCTGATAGAATGATACCAGTCTATTGAAGTCAACACAAATAGTAAGTATATCGTGTATTTAGGTGTGAAAGCAATACATTCCCGGACGACGATGGAAATAGGCCAACAAGCAACGAACTCCGGGAATGTGCTTTCACACCGAAGTACACATACTATTTTTTCTGAAATCACAATTAATATTATTATAAATTAAGCAATTTGTATTAATGCATAACATTTCTTCATTACAATCTAACTGCTTGCTAATAAATGCAATTTTAATGTGAGTTGGTTTGTCTCTGTGTGTGTGTGTGTGTGTGTATTTATTTACTGTCTAAAATATACATAAAAAACCGTACGGGAATGTTACTTTCCCGGCCTAGGCCGGGAATGTAACATTCCCATACAGTTTTGTTGATCGTTTCTTGGCAACGGATCTTTTCCGGTCTGTTTTGTGATAGTTTCTTAGCAACGGACTGAAATACTGGAATTGTACAAAAACCACCCTCTAACTGATCCTTTGACGTAAAAGTCACAGGCGTAGAGGTTATTTTCCAGTAAAATACTGGTTAATTGTATTATTTTGTAGATTTCAGACATTGTTTAGAAGAAAATATATGTGGCAGAGCATCCCAATAAGAAATAGAGAAAAATTAAAAAAATGCCACAACCAACATTTAGACAATATTTGTACATTTTTTTATCTGAAATCGCACCGAAAATGTAGACATTGCCGATCGATTTCGGAATTTTTTTTTTTTTTTTGATTTTCGAGCAAGAAAAATTTTTTTTTTCTTTAGTTTTCAGTAGCCTAGTTATCTCTAAATACGTATCAAAAATTTTTTTGAATTAGTTCAGGGATGTAGGATGTCGAATTACGTTCCCGGCATCACCCACCAATGAATAGCCGGAGAGCGAGACCCTCGAAATATGCAAAATGAAAGTGGTCTATGCAACTCGCGAACACACAAAAACTGAAGTCATATTCTTATGTAAAATGACCTGCCGAATTTGAATATGGAGGTCGCGATTTGATTTGGAATTGCGAAATCGGAGAAAATTGCACATTTCCACTTTTCCATGAAATTCCGCGAAAATACAATATTTCATGTTTCTCATCCCATAACTTTGTTAATAAAAATTAACTCGGCTTGAAAATTTGGACACATATATTTTCAAATATGATGAATCGATTGCCATACATAAAATTATACTAAAAATAAAATATCTGGTGGAAAAAAAATATTTTCACCCGAGATCACATGAATTTTTCAGTAGCGACATTGAAAAAGTCTGTATCGAGGAAACTTTTTTATTATTGAAGATAGAGTACTAGTATATACGAGTGAAATGTAGTTTAAGGTCTGAATTAATTTTTGAAAAACATAAAGTCGTTGTTTACAACAGTTTGGTGGTCATAAAAGTGTAATAAGCATGAACGTTGTACGCGCTGCATTAAATTCTGAGTTCACTATGCACCAGACAGCGCAGCGAAGAGAATATGAAATGACATGGTATGGCATCCGTTTTGGGATGTATTCATAAAGTAATATTGATAATATTATACCGGGTAATAAAATTCTGCAGTAACATACAATAAATACATTTTGATTCGATATATACACATTTATGAAACAAAGTACATTTGCTTTTGCACAAGAATATGATATGTTACAAATTAGGTGTTTGCACTTACAAGAAATTGTTTCGAAAATTTGGCTTCGCATTAATTGTCATCGTGATTGGCATGTCTTGTGCCATCGGTTTGGTATTTTTGGTTGAACGAAATAGGCAGTTTTGCAAAAAAATTGTATAACGAATTCGGAATAATTTTAGAAGCACATTCTTTAGTAATTTCTATGTTATCTACTGCAGATTTACACAATTGAATATCTGTTTTTAAGACTTTAGCAAGATGTAAATGACATGAAGAATTGGTCTGTTCGGTAACATCCTGCGTATCTGATGACTGAGATGTTCTCTCTTTTGGCACGTTCAAAAATTTTATTATTTTTGCCGTTGAACAAACATAACTAGGCAACTTTGCAATTATTACTAGTTTATCTCCGAAATGTTACTTTAATTTCTTGGAAATCTCATCTGAACTTCGATATGATTCAGTCCAATAGATGTTGTATTTAGTGGTTACTGTATGAAGAAGGTAACGAATTCGAGCAATTGTTAAAACTTCAGCATTTACCAATAAAAACATTTTTAATTTTAATAAGGCCTGCAAAATCTGGTCTTTAAATTGAATAATATTAGCTTTGTTTTGATTCTTTGAAGTATTAGTTTTTTTCAAAAAAATCTAACGCATAAATTGTGATATTTCAAATCATTTACTGTCATGTCCATGCAACTGTCATTCTATATAGTATTTCTTTGTCATTTAATTCCTTAGCTTTCTGGAAAATTTCGTTTTGCCGGTTTAATGACCCAACAGATAGAGCTAATAAATTATATTTAGGAATGTGCACGTTTACAGTAAAAATTTCTCACCCGCCCTCCTCATGGTATACCAATACGGTGAATCATAAGCCACTTGAAAATATTGAAAATATTGTGTATTTTTTTAAATGCAATAATGTTTACAATAATTTATTCTAAAAAAAGTAACTTCTGAGAGCGAAAAATAAATTCGCCATCTTTAAAACGTGGCGCGAAGGTCTTGTCTTTCAGGATCATTGATGGAGTATTATCGGAGCTTCCTACCGCATATATTGGTTACCCGTGTAATTCGATGAATATTATAAATTTGCGACTGGCAATCAGATACTTGGTATGAACCTCCTCATTGCGAAAATACGGGCGCCATCTTTGATAAGAGCCAGCTAGAGGGGGTTGAACCGTCTAAGCTCCTGGTTCCACTATAATTATTTATTTTCATTCTAATAAAGTTCGTTTTTTTCTGATTAGTTTCTCTTCTAGTTTTAATTATTCTCTCTTTAATTACCCTCTAGTACATGTGACACACACACACACACACACACAAAACGCACGCGCTCACACAAGTTTCTGATTGAATTACATGGATAACCAATACATGCGGTAGGGCAAGACTTTCGCACCACTTTTCAAAGATGGCAAATATATTTTCGCTCTCAGGAGGTTCATAATTACCAAGTATCTGATTGCTAGTCGTAAATTTATAATATTCATCGAATTACAAGGGTAACTAGTACATGCGGTAGAAAGAGCCGATGCGCCGTCAATTATCGTGAAAGGCACCTTCGCACCACTTTTCAAAGATGGCGAATATATTTTCGCAAGTTTATGACTGCCAGTCGTAAATTTGTGATACTCATCGAATCACGAGGGTAACTAGTACATGCGGTAGGAACACCCGATACGCCGTCAATTATCGTGAAAGACAAGACGTTCGCACCACTTTTCAAAGATGGCGAATGTCTTTTCGCACTCAGGAGGTTCATACTTACCAGATTCCTGATTGCCATTCATAAACTTATCATTTTTCTTATCTGACTTTTGTTTTCAAATTTGGGCGAGCGTAGCGCTTCCTTGTACTGCCCATAATGAATGTAAGTCTGGATTCATGATTTTTGGGGGTAAATTAAGAAATCCCTCCAACCTCATGCGTAAACCTATGACTTATTTGTGATTTTTTTTTTACTTTTACAAGTCATATTCCTTACACCTTTGAGGGCCTGCCATTCGCCCCTGTCCCAAAAAAGGGCAGGCATGGTAATTTCTGTGTCTAAATTAACAACAATTCACACATTTTGGGAGTAAACCTATGACATCCAATTAGTGGTTGACGGGCTCCTGGTCTACAATACAACCAGAGATATTTAAGAAAAACTGCGAATATACACAATTTTTAACATTCTTTAGTTTAAACAAAGGACTTGCGGGAAAAAGATTTAATTCAATACATTTTGCTACACTCCTTGTAATGTTTCCAACAACTTTCAGCAAAAAATATGCTATTGTAAAATAAAACAATTCCCTACGAATGTTAATTTTACTTCACTATTTCTAAAGTGAAAGTCGCGAAACAACTTCAATGCACTTTGTATATAGCCAAATCACAATGATTTGGCTATATACAAAGTGTCATGCCTGCAGTACACTCTCGCCGAGGCGTTGCGAGGGCAGACGAGCGCGAGAGTGTACTTGCTGCTCCCGCATCGCCCCGTGTGCCCTCGCCTTGTCTAGTTAATGCACTCGCAACGCCTCGCAACGCCTCGGCGAGAGTGTACTTGCTACGCTCGCATCGCCCCGTGCGCCCTCGCTTCGCCTCGCCTCGCCTCGTTAACGCTCCGATTTGTGTCGGTTTTTTGGCCACGAGTCAAAGGGAACACAAGCCGCGAGGCCGAGGGCACCTAGTATATTCTCACTTGCTCTTGTCTGGGGGAGCTGAATTTTTGCAAAAAGGGCAATTGTTAATTAAAAATTTGTTGCAACTTACCTAATTGACGAAAAAATTTGAAAATTATCGACCATAAAGATCTTCCAAATGAATTCAGAAAAAAATATTACGTCGAAACGCGACAAAACTCAAAGGCAAATTTTTGCTCTAGTGCTTATCCAGTCGTTCTAATTAATCGTACTAATTAACTAATCGCTCTAATTAAGTTCTATTCAACAAAAATCAAGTATTGTGAGAACGTGAACAAAAATAGAAACTTATTTTATTTTCTCTTGTGAAAAGTGACTTTTATTTCAAACTTAACTCATATACAGGGTGTTCAAAATTCACGGAACAAAAAGTGGGTGATAGTGCGGTGTCTTCTGTGCACGAATTAATTACAGACAGACAGAAATTGGTACCAAGATTCTTGTTTCGTTCATGGCCCGAAACAATAAAACTTTCTTTTGGCCCAATAAGGAAGATAGGCAGGAGCTGGAGTGCACTGGAATTTTGAGCAAATTAAAAGATGCACCGGTTCCAATTTCATCAAAATATTTTAAAGTTTTAAATAACTATGAAATTGACACACTTTTTAACCAAATATTTAATAAGTAGTACGTAGTAGATTTTGTAACTTCTTTTCATTTTTTTAAATAGGTATTAAACATTACAATTTTGTTCTATTTTGTTTTCATTTGTTTATTTTCATATCAATTCGAAAGTTTATTATACTGTTAGTAATTAGGTCATTCTGATGACGAGAGTCATTCTGTGTCATTCCGATGATGCATTGTTAACATAATTTTTGTACTACATTACACAAAAAAAACGTTTGGAAACCATACTTCTTGGAGAAAAATTAAGTAAACTTAACCTGAGAAACCTAAAATCTGGTGCCCTAAAACATCATACATAGTTTAGAAGCATTTGGCTAATTTGCTCATTAATTTATTAATTTTATTTTAAAATATGGTCTGGCTGGGTTATTAGGCTACAGATGAGGGGGTTGATTGCCCTTCTGCAAAGATTACCTCATAACTAACATATTCTGAGAATTTTATCGATTTGAATTTCTGGAATAATATTGTAACAAATATTTTTTTATAGTCAAGGGAATATTTTGATGCCCATTTCATGTAATTTCCTTTATGGGCATTTTTCATATGCTTAACCGGCTACACCTTTTATTAATTCGGGCATGTTTCATTGTTATACAGTGAGGTAAATAATAATAATTAAAATCACATTTAAATTTTCAACACTCACTATTTCGATGAATTGTTTTCATCCACCATCTTCTTGGTTTCCAAGGATTTTCAATTTTATATTTTTTGTATATATGCACATAATTAAAATATGCAAACGCACAATAAGCTGCAGCAGCGGCAATTTCAGCAACGTCCATGTCGTTATTAGAAAATATTATTTTCAACATAATTTTTTTCTTTAAAATGCTAGGAATCATGTCATGTAATTCAATGCTTCGTCAGTATTAGCTAGAAGAGTAGTTGTTTTGATTGATTCTCCAATAATGAGTGTTGTTAAATATTTACCTAATTAGTATATTAGCGTGCCCAGATTAGGGCAACAATATACAGAAAGTAGGTAATTTCGTAATAAATAAAAAAGTGTGTAAGTTGTGATTTGCTTAATACCTAAATATTTTCCAATCATGATAAAAGCAAATAAATAAAATTAATTAATCGTAAAAATATCTATGTCTTTCATTCACATTACTAAAAACAGAGACATTCGCCGAGCGGTCTCGGCGAAAGTGTACACACCGCCCTCGTGCTTCCTGGTCCCTTGGTAAATGTCTCGCCGAGACATTCGCCGAGCGGTCTCGGCGAGAGTGTACTGCAGGCATAATAATGTTACTTTTTCAGCCTTTTTACTTTTTTCACCATTACCATAAACATATCTTTAACGCATAAAAAAATACTTTAAAAAAACTACAGTTGTTTTAACAGTTGTTGTCCTAGAAAAACTATATATTTACAAAAGTACATTTTTCACCGACGCGACCGACGCCCTGATTGGGCGTGTAACCTATAATAATACCAACTTAATTTCACCTGTAATACAACTTTTGACATAGACTGATGAGAATTCCTATCACAATGTCACGTATGGTCACACGTGGTTATGTATAACTTCAGTAGGTAACGTATTGATTTGTATAATTCCAGAATACACTTAAATTACTAGTTATACCAAAGTTATATCATGGTGTCACATAAACTAAAAATAAATTCTCAATGAAAATGGTCATTAAATTAAATATTATTACCTACGTTTTCTTAAAACAAGTAAATATTGTAATGATATAAAGAAACCATTTAACTTTGTTTTGAATCACTAAAATTGTAACTTAACGTTACTGCAATTGCTGCACATTAATCCGCCATTTTCAAACAACTGATTCAAATGAATCAATTTTCAAAGGAAAATGGGTATTATTTACAAACTAGATTATTATAGGAGATAGGTTGACCAAGTGTTGACAATAGAATTAAATTATACTATTTAGTTTTCAGAATTTGAATAGATATCCTCCGTTTCTGATTTCGACCGTTGCGATTTTTTTACGTTATTTATTTTCTTTCTTGCTGTTCATTCCCAATGTGCTTGGTGCTTTCCAGTTTATTCATAGTTTTCTCAATTTTTATTGTCAACGTGTAGCACGATGTCCCTATTTTTTATTTTCAGTTTGTGCTGTTCGTTATCGCTTTCTTCAGTAGATGTGTTGGGTCCCTTCTTTGAACACATCCCCAATACTTCACTGCGTGCATTTTTATACTTTTTGTAATTGTTTTTCCTCCTGTTAATGTCCTCTTGACTTTTGTCGTTGCTGCGTTTTTATCTCCATATGATGGCTGTTGTAATTGATTGAAAATCTTTTGTTGGATGTCCTAGTCAATCGAAGTGCCATGTACCTTCTAACAAGTTCAATCTGACTAACATTTTTCAATTTACGTGGTACTATTAAAAAAGTCCGATCTGCTTCAATTTTGATCTTCAAACTTGACTAAAAAGTGTATTGTGACATGTTCTACCCCCAGAGACATCCATGTGAGTTTACTACAAGTTGTATAAGTAACAAAAACTAAGCTAGTTAGGTAGTTTGGCAATCGACCCAGAGATGGCGTGCGGTGTCTGAATCTACCAGATAGTTACAGAATAGTTGAGAATCTTCTGGACCCCTCATCTTTGGGTATATAAAGGCATGGAGAAGCCCAGAGTGGACAGTTTTTAGTATAGTTCTGTTCAATTAGTGAGAAGAGATCAAGGAGTAAACAAAGTGATAAAGGGACTCAAGTAGTGAATTATAGTACACAGCGTAATATTAGTGAAGTAATTAATTGTTGTAATTAGTATGTAAGTTAATAAATTAGTGTTTAGTGTTACCCTGGAGTTATAATTCCTGGATACACGATACAAGGTCTTTGCAAAAGACTGTAATGGGATGTAATCACGTAACAGTATCTTAGAATCTCAACGCATTCAATAACATCGCTAATGCTTGACGTCGGCAAGCACCAGCCACACCAAATATGAAAGATAACTTTTCACAAATTAGGTTTCTAGATGTCTAAAACAAGACGTTATTAAAACATTTAAATTAATATTCCTCAGCTTTAATCAAAAATTGATCTACATGATCTTTTAAGTCTATTAATAGAGCGGGAGCTAGGTGGCTTTTTCGGCACATCATCGTTTTATGAACTTTGAGATATTTTTATAGTTTAATAGATGATAACGATTCATAAACTCGACTTCTGTCAGGTGCATCACGAACACGGTCATTAAACCATACGGTTGTCTCAATCAGCAGCTTGTAGGCGAGAGAGACGCGGGGGGAGGGAAATCGAATGAAAGAAACAGACATATCTGATTTCCGTGCAAAAGACAGAGACAAAGATGCTTGTAGTATCTACAGGTGACGTAGGTTGTAGACCTCTACCGGAATCTCTGTCTCTGTCTTCTGCACGGAAATCACATATGTCTATCTCTTTCATTCGATTTCCCGCCCCCCGCGTCTCTCTCGTCATAAAGCTGCTGATTGATGTAACCGTATCGTTTATTGACCGTGCGTCACGAACACTGTCCAAAAATCAGTGAAAATATGTCATCGTTACAAGGCTCATTTTTTTTTTCTTATGTACACATTTTATGTTTAGAATGAATAAAATAAGATCGCCAGAAAGTGTGGGCCGTCAGAAGGCGCAGCCAGAAAGGTGACAATGATACAATACATCTGAGGCACGGAAGGAAGTCAAGTTAGCCGAAAGTGTTAAATTCCTGTATATTTAAATATATATATATATATATAATAAACTTCAACTGGAAATAAAATCAGTGAATTCTTTTAGCCTATTTAGAAATATACTTAGGATATTTTTGATTGAGCATTGCTTTTACAACATGACTGAGTTTCTTGATCGGCGAAGAAAAATGTACAATTTTTATTAGTTTAATTTACTGTATGCACATATTGTTTATTGTTTGTTTATTTTTTTGTTTTATTTGCTTTTTACACATTTGTACAACTTTTGTTTTGTTTTATACACTTTTTTTATATATATTTATTTTTTACTTGTATTTGCTAAGATTAAAATTTCTAATATGTATTTCTTTGGCACTTCTTGTGGGGTAGTTATGAATGCTATTATTAGTATTCAATTTATGCAAGTTTTTGTATATAAAGCAAGAAATTTTAAATATATAAATGTATATAACTGTCATTATTTTTTTTGTTTTAAAGGTATTTCGACACGATTCTCTATAGTTCAAATTAAACAATATGCGAATAATTCTTTTTTGCATTATAAAAACTCTGTTTGCCTCAACTGATTATCCCCAAATGATGATGTTCTAGCTAATAACTGAATATGCTAAAGAATAATAGCATATTTTAATCCATCAATATTTAGTTCATTTTTTAAATTTAAAATGGCGAACGTTGATTTCGCCAACTTTGAACAGAGCGTGTCTACTTGAAAAGTAAAACTCAAAGTTGAATCTATAACAGAATCTAAAATGTCGTTTTCCTACTCGTGCCATATACCTAGTAAAATAATAAAAATATTTTGTAATGAATGTGTAATTAATAAACTTAACAAAATAACAAATAATAAAAATTAACAGTTTAACTACAACATAACATCAGTCAAATTTACTAAATCCAATTAAATTTTTTGAATCAGTCTATTTTGAAAGCGACTACCGCCAAATTCTTGATCGATTTATCATTGGATTTATATTTTTTCTAACGATCTCTAAATTGTTTTTTAAATAGTTTTTAACTTCTGGTGCTCTCGGGGGTCATGTAACGGGACCACTCCGACCAATCCACCTATTTGGATATTATTCATTCAGATAGTTTCTGACTTCTACTGAAAAATGCTAGCCCCATTATGTTGAAACCACATTTGTCTTGCGTTTACATTATTTAATAAATTTGGTAGGATATTTTGCAAACATTCTAAATAATTTTCACCATTTAAGCGACTCTCAAAAATATGAGGACCTATGAAATCATTATTGAACATCCCATATAAGGATGCATTTGTTCGCTTTTAATAGTTCTCCAAACTCTGGTTTGAGGAATATTTATTTGTTGAGCTATTCTTCTTGCGCTGATTCTTGGGTTCTGGTCGACCATAATTAAAAAAAAAATTCTTGCCGGGTCTGCCTAACAGGATGTTGTATTTTCTTGATTGAGGGACCGGTTCCAGTTTCAGAAAGATGTCTAAACACTTTATAAAATGTTTTATAATCGGGTACACGTTGATTCCTAAATCGACATCTGTATTCCCTTTCAGCAGCTTTTTCATTGTCATTGCAATATCCATAGACAAAAACCATATTTGCGCATCCTCTACTCGTGTATGTAAACAGCTTGATTTAGAATTATCACAAGATAATATTGTAACCAGTGAAAGTTACAGTGGTGACGACACTCCTTAATTACAATATAATTGATTTTGACAGGTATCTACTAGATTAAAAAAAAATAGCCATAACTTTTAAAACAAATGTAACGGCAAGAGCAGATGATTGTAACAATTAATTACTCTTAGAATGCAATTAAAATTAATTAAATTAATAGAATAGCATAAGCCATATAACACGATTAACAAAATATATTGAATTTGGCGTAGTGATCACTTAATAGGAGAGGAGATTGAAAAATTAAATTTACTTTAAATTATCTAATTTAAAATACTTTAAGTTTATTCTCATAATGGGACCACTTTCATCTTGTAAACCGTTTGTCAGAAGAAAAAAAGTATAGGAAATAAAAAAATTGTCGTTAAATTCTGCATAAAAAAATGTTCTATTAACCTTGTAGCTTATCCTCACCTATTTCCCGTTAACAGCGTCCGAATAGGGGGGTAGTTTGGGGCGCAGAGGTAAAAATCGATCCTATTTCAAGTTTCATGTCTTAAAACCGGTTACTTTAACGAGAAAAATGCTCAGGAATGAATTTATAAAGCGGAATTTTCTCTATAAGATGCATATATAGCGGGTTTTGACGCAAGTGATTTTTATGTATTTTCAACTTTTTTTCCACAAAGCTGTGTTTTTCGACTCCACGCAATTATATCATAGGATAATCTGTACCGTTCACTCAAAAGAAGATTTGGAATCATATTTCAACTTTCAGCTTGCTTCAATCCCCATTCCTCTCTTCGATGAGAAAGGGTTAATGAGAAAAACTAAGAAATCGTCTCTGTATGATATTTTTAATGCTGTACGAGAGAGGCCAATAGATGTTTCCGATTGCCAGTTCATTGCTGATGACGACAATTTGATTCATCTTGTAGTACGGCCGAAGCAGGCTACCTTTGACGACGTTTATACAGCCTACGTTCGCTTTATTCGTAATCATTACGGCCAAAAAGTGACTGTAGTGTTTGACGGATGTGCTGACAATGCCTGCAGTACGAAGAGCATCGAAAGACAGCAGCGACTTTTGAAACGCATTTCACCGGAAATTACTTTCAATGAGAACACACCACTGACTGAAACGCAAAATAAAATGATAAACAATCTTACACACAAGGAATGGTTTATTTCGCCATTGGTGAAGAGATTTAAAAACGAGGGAATCAAAACAATTACTGCTGTAGACGACGCTGACGTAATCATAGTTCAAGCCGCCTTAAATGAATCTCATGAAAACGATACAGTGGTCATCGTCGGACAAGATATTGATCTTCTCGCATTGATTATCGCTCTCGCACCTGAAGATAAAGATATCCGTTTCTTAAGAGAGGCTCAAGGAAAAATAAGAAATAAAGCTTACAGTTTTCGTGACTTGCAGTCCTCGGAAGTTTTAAAAAGCTGTAAGGAGACAGTGTTGTTTATCCACGCGTTCAGTGGATGTGATACCACTTCAGCTTTCTTTGGAAAAGAAAAAGTGCAAACGGTGGAATGCGTCAATAAAAGAAAAGATCTCGGAGAGGTTGTCCGTATATTCAACAACCGTAGCTCAACGGAAAAAGTGCTGGAGAGCACTTCGCGCTAGCTGTATACAAAACCCCCAAAAAGAGACATCTTTGAATCATCAAAAATTCTCATTATCTTCAATAAGTTAGTCGGTCAATCTAGTACTGCCGGGATTCTACCTAGTCTGCCACCAACATCTGAGGCATTACGTCAACATTCTTACAGAGTATTTCTCCAAATTCATGCTTGGCGAGGAGAAAACTTGGAACCAACGGAATGGGGTTGAAAGAAAGTAGGCAACATTTTAGCACCCATTTATACCACCGAGTTACCAGCACCAATTTCCACCCTAAAGCTAATATCCTGCAGCTGCAAAACAGGTTGCGGAAAACGATGCAGCTGTGTTAAGGTTGGATTGCGCTGCTCAACAATGTGCTCTAATTGTCACGGGCAAGGGTGTTTAAAATGCTGAATTCGAAGAAGAAGAAGAGTTCGTCGATGAGGAACCACTTAATGGGTAAAATTGGAAAGAATTTTAGTGGAATAGGTCTACAGGACAAACCACCTTTTAAAAAAACGCTCTACCTCGTGGGTGGTGTGGAGACGAGCTCAAACTGAAAAACACAGCTTTGTGGAAAAAATGTGGAAATACATAAAAATCACTTGCGTCAAAACCCGCTATGCATCTTATAGAGAAAATTCCGCTCTATAAATTCATTCATAAGCATTTTTCTCGTTAAAGTAACCGGTTTTAAGATATTCGCTGTGAAACTTGGAATAGGATCGATTTTTACCTCTGCGCCCTAAACTACCCCTCTGTTCGGACGCTGTTAACGCAAAATAAGTGAGGATAAGCTACAAGGTTAATAGGACATTTTTCATGCAGAATATAACGACAAATTTTTTATTTCCTATACTTTTTCTCTTCCGACGAACAGTTTACAAGATTAAAATGAAAAACCAGCGTTATGTCCCCGTTGGGGGTAGTTTTTTGCAAAAAAAGAAGAACGTTCCAACCCTATCTAGAGTACGCATCCCAAATATTATTACTTTATAAATTATTTCTTCTAAAATATCTAATTTACGAGGACTAAAAAGTACGCCAAAAATTTCACTTAGTAAATATTTTTTCCTTGTCCACAAAAAAAAGATTTACTAAGTAAAATTTTTGGCGTACTTTTGAACTGTTCACCTTGTTGTGCCTTACTTTTTTGTGAGCGTGCATGAGTCCTTTTGTGCTAGTCTTCGGCGCTGATGCCTTAAATATGTTATTCTCTAAATTAATTCTCTTTTGATAAAATTTTTCCTAAGTCGAAGTTTTTATTTATTCTTCGACTTAGGTCGATTCCGTGGAGGTTCTATAACAATAACACTGACGATATTGACAAACGCTTATAAAACGGTATTTTACAAAACACTAAAATCTACAATTTAAACCTCTAGGTGAAACTTCTAGTTAAACTCTGGTTTAATCTGAACCTATAAAACCGGCCCTTAGACGTCAACACAAATAATGGCGAAGTTGATATTTAGGTGGTACGTTTTCTAAAATAGACTAATGAAGATTTCCAGAAAGTGTGGTATCTACATTTCTTCTTCTAACCATTAGTTGAAACTTGTGTTGAAACTGTGCAATTTATACGTAGGTAATAATTTTGATGCTCAGCGTCGACCAATTCTGGATTAAAAACCTAACCATATTTTGTTATTTACCAAGGTTGAACCAATGTTCCCTGACATACCAAATATAACTAGTAAATAACCAACTTCTAAAAAACGTTAATCTATGACTCAAGAAATTAACAGTTTTACGAAATTGCTACAACGTCATCCCGTCGATTTAGCACTAGTTATGTTTTAAGTCATCGTACATGCATTGCATTTTCGCTAATATTGACGTTGCATTTAGTACAAACACAGTCGGAAGTCTGAGAAATATCACTTGGGTTCAAGCGTCAACGTTTATCAACGAGCTAGTGGATCACCCTGTATATGAGAAGAGTTGAAAGGCAATTTCATGGATATAATTTTCTGTTAGGAAAACTTTTGTGTAACATGTTTGGTTCTAGAATTATTTTACAATGGGTAACACTATACAATAACTACTACAATTAACGTTTTATCACATTTCCTCCTTCTGGAATGTAAACCTTGTACAGATATAATGAGCAATTTTATTAATTATACCTTTAAATAATTCATATAAAATCATGATGCTACTGCGATAAATAAAAAAATAGGCGATGAAATTCAAGGTCATTAATCATCCTGGAAGGATCGTTGTTTGTTTTAGTTTAATTTTATATAATATAAATTAATATCTAGATCATCCTTTCACATTTAAAAGTAAAATTTTAAAAGGCCTAATGGATTACTTGAGAAGCTCAAATATTGTATAATACCGAGGGAAATTTTGATGACACCGCTTAGCCCGGGTTATTAAAGTTTTTAATTTTAATTTAACTTAAAAATGTTTTATGTATGTTGTTTGGGACTTGAATGCATTATTGATCTTAATCTCCAAACTTTTTGAAGCTCTTTTTAAATTTATATTAGGTTAATCGAGAAATAACACAATTTTTCATTAAAATTTTTGCCTGGTTTAATAAAGAATTTTACATATATTTTTTTCTGAATAAACTAATATTTGATTTTTAAGACTAATTTATTCTCACTGTATAGTGAGTTTCAATAGTACGGAATAAATTCAATAAAAACTCGACAGAAAATATTGGCAGAAAACGGTCGAACATACATATGCTACATGTATATATCACCGAAAACAGTCCAGCCCAAATTTGTTTTTAAATGAATGAAGAAATATGCCTAGACCCGTCAATTTTTATTTCCAGGGGGACACCTTATTTAAGTATTTTCATAAGGGCTGCTTCAACCTCCAAGCAGGGGTGAAAATTTGAAAAGGTAAGGAGGATGTGGTGCCACATTGTTTTAAAATTTAACAAATTTTGCAGATTCCGGTGTCAATCGCTAGGTGGAAATGTAGATGAACCTTTTAAAACTCGTCTGAAGGGCTGATTAAATATATTTTATTTTACGGGCGCCAAGCCGCCCCTTCTCTATACAGGATGATTCATCCACTCTCAGAGGGGTTGTTTTTAATTTATGTGAGACATCAAATATAGTAGACGATTCAAGAAAAAGTTGTTATACTTACCAATAGACTGCTTACTATTTCCCTCCAACGGTCTTCCGATGATTCTCCTTTAGTGATGTAAAAGACTGCTAGAACTTCTTAATTTTTAATTACTTTTATAGAACATCTCTCATCAATCTTCGCGATCCGATCAATGTTCTGAATAACAATTTTTAAGAGTCTTTTGATAATTCTTTTAATACCAGTGGTCCTTCCTTCCAACACACGAACACGTCTGAAAGACTATCTATATACTTAAAATAAATTATTCAAACCAAGAAAACTCAATAATACCATTTATCGCAATAAAAGTTGAAAAGTTGTGTACTCAATAACAGAATGATAATAGCCTGTGTAGCTAATAAATTCAATACATCCCAATCTGCCTTCCAAACTTGGCAAGGACAGGATGCCACCCTCAATTGGCGTTATCGCAATTACATGCAATGGAAAAAATACAGTTACTTGGAATCGACTGCCACAAAAAGATTCACAATTTTCTTTAAAGATTTATGTTTGGCTATTGGACTAGGGACTGACTGACTGGCTATTAATATAAAAATATTTTACTAAAATTTTGGCGCACTTGTGGTTCACTTTAAAAGTTTCAACACGTGATTATATGATTCACAGAACTAGATATTTGATACTGACAAAGTTTTTTACAGCTATATATGAATTATATGAGACTCCTGCCTTCTTGGTATACCCCGATAACGTTTTTTGCCAGGGATGTGCTTTCGAGTTACCCTTATGTAATATCTGTGGGATGTTTTATCTTCGAAGGGAATTTTTGACAAAAAACACAAATAGAGGTTACAGTCAAATTGATTTAATCTAATTTTTTTCGGCGATAACATTCCACCTGAAATTTTATTGTTGATTCCTATATATTATGATTGCGAAAAAAATATTTGCGCCTAAAAATTCCTTGTGAGTCAAAAATTATGTGCATTTATGTGACGCGCTTTCACGGATTTTCAACTTATCTGCTTAATATATCTTGTAGTAATCGGATGGACATTTTAAAAATACTTGCTAATTTGGAATAAAATTCTTTAAAAATATAGACCTGTCCGATATGTATTGGTCAATCCGCCATCTTGGAAAAAAATAGAAAATACCAAAAATGACCGAAAGAATTAAAATTGAATATATTTTCTATAAGGAGTCATTTCACCAAAGCTGGCAAAAATAAAACCCATTTATGGTCAAATATAATGCACCAAAGATGGCGAACGATATAAAATACATTTTTTAATTTTCAAAAAAATGCATTCTTACAATTTTCAAAAATGCATTTTCTATGACCCTCCTTTATTTCACCCAATTTTCATTCGAAATAAAATTAAACGTACTATAGAGAGTCTCCTACAACTTCAAAAATTTAATACAAAATTAAACTTCATTAATTTCACAAGAAAATGTATTAAGCATTCGCATGGTAATAATAATAATATATGAATATACAGTAGGGTGGCCCATCTCTATAGGGGGTGAATTTTTTTTGCGTATTTTTTAAGTCTCACCCCACGAAAATATACTATTATACTAGGAATAATTTATGTCAAAGTTTCAGATAATTCCGTGCCGCATTCAGGTAGAAATTTGTAGATAAGATTTTATTACGGTAATACACTTAAATTTTACTTAAAATACATTAAAATGTTTTATTGGTGTAATTATTTCCTAGAAATTATTTGTTTTGGAAGTTTGGAAATATAATGCACCTACGGTAGGTTTTTATATCAGTTTGCAATTGTGTTTTACAGTGGTGACATTATAAGTTCTAGCATACGTTCCTTTTTGAAAAAACATTTAACGATGACTGATGTTAGATCCTTACGAAAGGATACTTTCATTTACTTAGTTGGACACTATTCGTCACAAATCATTGGCAATAAATTGCCGTCTAATAGACAAGTATTACAAGTGCTCTTTTATAACATTCGTGAAGTGAAGCTAAGTGTACATGAAAGTGCTAAATTAACAATAAAAGAGGTGTCAGTTTTTTGGGATAAAGCTCGCATTCCGACACGTCAGGATTTTCATTGCGTTAAACAACTACATAAACTTTATGCAGAATGGAGGAACTTACAGAAATCGGCTAAAAGGGCCAGTGCGGGAGTAAAGAAAAAAATTTCGTTGAAAAATTGGACGATCTCTTTGACATTTTTCATGCAAATGCATTGGAGTTGATGAAAATAGATGAAGATAAGCAGTTTTTAATTAACCAAAGAAAAAAGGGACGTCCTGGATTTATGCATGGCATTGATTACCAACTTGCTTCTCAAGAAAAATCAGCTGAGGAGAAATTATCCGAACGAATGCAACGAAGTCAACAAGAAAAAGCTAGATTAGAGGAAACAGTCACCTGTCCATCATCAAGTAGTAATTCAGCCGACTCCAACGAAAATGAAGATGAAATAATCGAAGCCCAAGAAGAGTTGTTACAAGACCAGCCTGGCCCGTCACAGCCAAAAAAGAGGAGATTGTATGGAACATGTAACATCATCACACCAAAAATAGCCGCTGCATTTGATGCTTGCAAAATAAGCGACAGGTATGGAGTCCATATTTTGACGGCAGTAGCAAAAGCACTAGAACATGACACCACATCTTTGTCCATCAGCAGAACCACACTTCAGCGCTCTAGACAACGTATCCGCGAAGAAAGAGCTGAAATATTAAAAACTGCCTTCGGTAATTCTGAATTGCCGGCCCCAGTCATCCATTGGGATGGAAAACTTTTACCTTCTCTCACTGGAATGGGAAATATCGATAGACTTGCTATCTTAGTTACTAGTGGAGATATTGAACAACTACTTGGAGTACCAGCTTTGCCCAATTCAACTGGAAGAGAACAGACTGAAGCAGTTTATGATGTGCTTTGTGAATGGAATTTGGACGAAAAGGTAATAGCTTTGTGTTGTGATACAACAGCATCAAATATGGGTTATATAAATGGGGCAGCCACACTATTGCAACAAAAATTAGAAAGAGATATTCTATATTTTCCTTGTAGACATCATATTTTTGAAGTGGTTTTGAGAAGTGTGTTTGACACAAAAATGTCTTCCTCATCTGGTCCAAATGTGCCACTATTTAAACGTTTTAGGGCCTAAAATAGATCAAAATAAACTAAAAACTGGATTTCAGGTATCAAAAATTAAACACATTTTACAACCAGTTAAAGCCGAAATTGTAAAGTTTCTAAATGCAGCTTTAACTTTGCAACAGCTTCGTGATGATTATAAAGGATTTTTAATGCTTTCTAAACTTTTTGTTGAAGAAGAGCCCACTCACACGACATTCTATCAACCAGGGGTATTTCATCATGCACGTTGGATGGCCAAAGCCATTTACTGTCTAAAAATATTTTTTTTCCAAGATCAGTTCCAACTAACTAAAAAAGAAAAAAATAGGTATTGAAAATATATGTCTCTTTATTGTAAAGGCTTATGTAAAGGCCTGGTTTACAGCGCCATTTGCTAGTAAAGCACCGCTTCATGACTTAGACTTTTGTAAAGAACTCATTAATTATCAAAATATTGACAAAGAAATATCTCAAGCCGCAAGTAGGAAAATAGTGAACCATTTGTGGTACCTTAATTCAGTAAATGTTGGCTTATCTTTCTTTGATGACGATATTTCAGTTACCACTAAAAGAGAAATGGTTAAAGCTTTGAATAGGAAAGCACCAAATCAAGAGGGTATTAAACGACTTATGATTAGTAACATTACTGACGTTGAAAACAAGGAAATTCAGGACTTCATATGCGAGAACACTAAACAGTTTTTTCAAAAATTAAGTTTGTCTATGGAATTTTTGGAAAATGATTCAACAACATGGAGGGAAAATGAAAGTTATACCCGATGTTTCAATATTGTATACAAAATTAAAGTTGTAAATGATGCCGCTGAGAGAGGAATCAAACTTATTACTGACTATAATGACATTTTAACAAAAAATGAAGACCAAAAACAGTTTTTACTCCAAGTTGTAAATGATTATAAATCACAGTTTCCAAATTTAAAAAAAGAAACCCTGTCGCATGCTTTGGCCTAGTGCAAAAAATATTGTTTTTATTACTATATGTCTTGTAGATTTAGGATAATATTTGGTACTATGTATGAAAAAAACGTTTCATAATAAAATACACAAAGATAAAACGAGAGTTTTATTTCAAAAACTTCTAGTCTAGTTTTCTTAGACTACGAATTTACAGTAGTATGACACATGTCATAGTCACAACAGATAATGTCTTTGATATTTGTATGACTTGATTAGTCATTCTAAAGATAAATGTTGCTGATTAAAAAAAAAAAACAATGCATCAACCAAAGAATGTAAATAATTCCATTTAGTTTTATTATTGCATAATAATGCATTCTGCGGCACCCCTTGCCTTCAATTTGCCTCAATAATATTTTGAGGGGACTGTTTTTTCTTCAAATGGAACCATTTGCAGGGGTGAGAAATAAAAAATTTCGATTTCGAAAAAGATGGGCTACCCTAAATATACAGCGTGATTTACGTGCGGAAAATAAAGTGGTGTACTACTCTTCTATGTGGGAAAATCTTAGAGTGATCCGAGGTAATTTAGAAATTTTTGTTGCTTTAAAACTTGCAAAGATACGCTACTGTTACGATCTGTGGTCAGTGATAAGGCAATAAACTTACTTGAGAAAGAACATGTCGGAGATGTTTACATTTCCTTAATTGGCATTAAAACTTAAGCTGGTGCGTGCGGTCAAAGTGTCGCGTTTTTTGCTTTCGGTCGAACAATCAGGACACCGGCAGGTACAAAGTACCGCCGAAGTTTGGTGTTTTTGTATTATCGATGGATTTAAGTAAATATCTCTTATATATACTTGTTGTTGTAGAGTTCACTAGCATAGGGTCAATGTCTTTTCGACTTATTTTGCTATTTTTGTGATTTGATTAAAACCAAAAAGTCACTTCTACCCTCTCCAGCTTTGCTGTCAATAGTGTCAATCCCAAGTCTGATAAAGGGGAAGTGGAAGTGATATGGCTGTACGGCGTTACGTCAGATTGGTTAAAGTCATTGGCGGCGCATTTCTACAAAAAAAGAAGGTACTTTTTTTGGTCACATTTTTTTAATTTTTAATTTTTTTAACTCCTTTCGGTGAGGACAACCTACTGATAAATTTTCCGCATGTCGTAGATTACCCTGTATAATCAATAATCGGAATCAAGCAGTCATGAATAGGGTAGTAATAGTAGCATATTAATTTTAGGTACATTAAAATAAAATATTATAAATTAATTTTTCTTTTTATTAATTTTATGTAATAACTTTCAAAAATATTAATGACTTACAAATTCTTACTCGATCTAGGCTAATAATATTGAATCTATCAAATAACTAGCTATAACTTATTCCTCCTTTAGGTAATTCAACGTCTAGTACTCCAGTCGAATTAGACATAATAAAAAAATTTGCGTACTGCGGACTTTTTTTTGTGGAAGTTGTTTAAGAGGGCAAAATAAGCAAGAACAGAAAACTACACCCTGCTACACCATGTGCGTTCCCTATTTTTAGAGGTTGAAACTTTGAAATTTTACTTATGTGTCCATATCTGTTTCCCGATTGCCCGTAGTGCTCTTTACCAAGTTACACTTTTTGAAGATTCATCCCTCCTCTACAAAAAATATATATATATATATATATATATATATATATATATATATATATATATATATATATATTACACATTTGCCGTAGGACAAACGGTTTTGGCTGTACGAGGCCGGAAAGGTCTCGCTGTCCGAATTTGGGGGTCTTCTGTACAGGACAAACGGATATTATTTCCAATCTACAATACTACACATACTAATGCCCCTAAGAAGGGATGATGATTTGTGAAAAAACTTTCATCGAATACCGCGCGGTTTTCATGATAAGGGATGTTGAAATTTTGAACACCCCCTTTTTAAAAAAAAAAGTGAACCTACTTTTTTCGACCATTTTTTTTCATGCATGTACGACCCTAATATAAGAAAATTTACGTTGGTTTCATTTTAATACATTCGTTGGTTTAGGAGCTAGACAGCAAAATATGCCAAAAATGGCTATTTTGGTATTGTTGCATTAAAAAAACCAAAACCAGTATAATTTTGGTAAGTGTTTTTGTTTATCCTAAAAGTCCAATTCATTGCGCATAGAAAATGTGTTTTTGTATTTAAATAGGATCAACACTTATTGTGTAATAACGATTTATGTCATGTGTTCTCCAGTCTCCTTTCTCACATTTTTTTTTGCGGCCTTATGGTTCATAGTATAGGCGTAAAAAAGCAGGTTCACTATTTTTAAAAAATTTCATGAAAACCGCGCGGTATTCGATGAAAGTTTTATTACAAATCATCATCCCTCCTTAGGGGCATTAGTATGTGTAGTATTGTAGATTGAAAATAATAGCCGTTTGTCCTGTACAGAAGACCCCCAAATTCGGACAGCGCGACCTTTCCGGCCTCGTACAGCCAAAACCGTTTTACTACGGCAAATGTGTAATATATATATATTTTGTAGAGGAGGGATGAATCTTAAAAAAGTGTAACTTGGTAAAGAGCCCTACGGGCAATAGGGAAACAGATATGGACACATAAGTAAAATTTCAAAGTTTCAACCCCTAAAAATAGGGGACGCACATGGTGTAGCAGGGTGTAGTTTTCTGTGTTTGCTTATTATGTCCTTTTAAACAACTTCCACAAAAAAAAGTCCGTAGTACGCAAAATTTTTTATGATGTCTAATTCGACTGGACTATAGGTAATTCAACATCATTAATTTCTATTAAGATTTGCCATTCTAACTCAAGCAAAGCATAATATATGAGAATTAACAATAAAACTTCAGGTGGAATGTTGTTGTCTTCGAAAAAAATCAATTCAACAACTTTGGTACTTTTCTAATTTCAGTACTTTGTCTTTTGCTTTTTAAAAATTCAACTCATATAATTGTATAAGCCTTTATTTATTGTTCTTTGTGGTCAAATATAATGCACCAAAGATGGCGGACGATATAAAATACATTTTTTAATTTTCAAAAAAAATGCATTCTTACAATTTTCAAAAATGCATTTTCTTTGACCCTCCTTTTTTTCACCCAATTTTCATTCGAAATAAAATTAAACGTACTATAGAGAGTCTCCTATAACTTCAAAAATTTAATACAAAATTAAACTTCATTAATTTCACAAGAAAATTTATTAAGCATTCACATGGTAATAATAATAATATATGAATATACAGGGTGATTTACGTGCGGAAAATAAAATGGTGTACTACTCTTCTATGTGGGAAAATCTCTGCAAAATTTTAGAGTGATCCGAAGTAATTTAGAAATTTTTGTTGCTTTAAAACTTGCAAAGATACGCTACTATTACGATCTGTGGTCAGTGATAAGGCAATAAACTTACTTGAGAAAGAATATGTCGGAGATGTTTACATTTCCTTAATTGGCATTAAAACTTAAGCTGGTGCGTGCGGTCAAAGTGTCGCGTTTTTTGCTTTCGGTCGAACAATCAGGACACCGGCAGGTACAAAGTACCGCCGAAGTTTGGTGTTTTTGTATTATCGATGGATTTAAGTAAATATCTCTTATATATACTTGTTGTTGTAGAGTTCACTAGCATAGGGTCAATGTCTTTTCAACTTAACTTCCACAAAAAAAAGTCCGCAGTACGCAAAATTTTTTATGATGTCTAATTCGACTGGACTATAGGTAATTCAACATCATTACTTTCTATTAAGATTTGCCATTCTAACTCAAGCAAAGTATAATATATGAGAATTAACAGTAAAACTTCAGGTGGAATGTTGTCTTCGAAAAAAATCAATTCAACAACTTTGGTACTTTTCTAATTTCAGTACTTTGTCTTTTGCTTTTTAAAAATTCAACTCATATAATTTTATAAGCCTTTATTTATTGTTCTTATGTGAATATTTGTAGTCATAAAACGACATAAAATATAAAATCAAAATTTTTAAAGAATAAAAAAAAATCAATGGAAGAACTTTTGGCGTACTTCTGAATTCCGGATTCGGCGTACTTTCTACTTTTCCATTTTTAGTAAATATATTAAGTTCAAATTGGACTCGCTTTAACTTTTCTACTTTTAATGCCATACGTCTTCTGATGTGTTAAAAATTATTTTCCAAGCTTATTTTTTGCGTAGTTCTAACAAAATACATTGCGACTTTGATGATGATTTGGAAATTTTGTAATTAAATTTTTTGTCTGTATGGGCCTAGATGGATTCTCCATGGTTCTTTAACAGAAGCACTGGTTTATTTTCTCCGTCAGCATTCTTTAAAGACTGCCAAGACACAGATTACTTTCCTGACTATCCCTCAAAATAAGGGGAATACAAACGTGAGGCTGCTGGGAGTTACTCTCGACAGCAATTTAAATTGGTCATATATATATATATATATATATATATATATATATATATATATATATATATATATATATATATATATATATATATATATATATATATATATATATATATATATATATATATATATATATATATGTGCATTTGTATCGTGTCCGCCTCCTTACAAATTTGTGGCGCCCGCACCTCCACTAGAAATAATATAGATAGATTAGTTCTGTTTACATATACATAACCGCCAAATTTCACTTACCAAGGGCACGCGGAGAGGGGAAAGGATTTTTATCTTTTTTTACATACACTTTTTTGTTCATACGATTGGTATGTTTACACCTCGTTATATAAATAGTACCTCTCTGACTCAATGTATTTAAAACTGTTATATATAACGGTAGACTTTGCCTCCTTCGAGGTTGCCAGACTTCTATAGTGTAAAATGCTCTAGCGCTTGCGCAATTAGTTGCGCTATGCAATCGTGTGCGTTCGTAGTTATGATGATTCATATTGTGTAAGTTATACTCTATCAGATTACATTGGTGTTTTACCCGATAATGTGCGAATATCTGTTTTAAAATGAACCGTTCACGCTAAATATCTATTGTAGAATAATGTACGTAATTCAAAATATGTTCTTAAGGGAATTATTATTACTATTTAAAATGCTTTTCAAAAGACATCACTGAATCAGTTCAATTTTGTAACACAATTGTTACATATTAGTCCACGTAAATTAGATATTTTAGAAGAAATAATTTATAAAGTAATAATATTTGGGATGCGTAATCTAGATAGGGTTCGAAATAGATACCCGAATAGTTCCCCACAAATTAGGGGTGAAATGTCCGTAATGATTATGAATAGAGCTGCTTCGGCCATATTACGGGGACTTAACGCTGGTTTTTCACTTTTATCTTGTAAACCGTTCGTCGAAAGAGAAAAAAGTATAGGAAATAAAAAAATCGTCATGTTAAATTCTGCATAAAAAATGTACTATTAACCTTGTAGCTTATCCTCACCTATTTCGCGCTAACAGCGTCCGAACAGAGGCGTAGTTTGGGGCGCAGAGGTAAAAATCCATCCTATTCCAAGTTTGAGTCCGAATATCTTAAAACCGGTTACTTTAACGAGAAAAATACTCAGGAATGAATTTATTGAGCAGAATTTTCTCTATTAGATGCATATATAGAGGGTTTTGTCGCAAGTAGTTTATGTATGTTCCCCTTCTTTGCAATTATATTAGAGGATAATCTGTACTATTCACACAAAAGAAGATTTGGAGTCATATTTCAACTCTGAGCTTGCTTCAATTCCACTTCTTCTCTTCAATAAGAAAGGGTTAATGAGGAAAATTAAGAAATCGTCTATATGATATTTTCAATGCTGTACGAGAGAGGCCAATAGATTTTTCCGATTGCCAGTTCATTGTTGATGGCGGCAATTTGATTCATCGTGTAGTATGGCCGAAGCAGCTTTATTTGTAAACATTACGGCCAAAAAGTGACTGTAGTGTTTGACGGATATGCTGACTGCAGTATGAAGAGCATCGAAAGACAGCAGCGTCTTTTGAAACGCATTTCACCGGAAATTGTTTTTCATGAGAACACGCCACTGACTGAAACGCAAAATAAAATGATAAACAATCTCACAAAAAGGAACGGTTTATTTCGCAATTGGTGGAGAGATTTAAAAACGAGGGAATCAAAACAATTACTGCTGTAGGCGACGTTGACGTACTCATAGTTCAAACCGCCTTAAACGAATCTCATGGAAACGATACAGTGGTCATCCTCGGACAAGATATTGATCTTCTCGCATTGATTATCGCTCTCGCACCTGAAGATAAAGATATCCGTTTCTTAAGAGAGGCTCAGAGATAAATAAAAAATAAAGATTACAGTTCTCGTGACTTGCAGTCCTTCGGAAGTTTTAAATAGCTGTATGGCCACACGTTCAGTGGATGCGATAACACTTCAGCTTTCTTTGGTAAAGGAAAAGTGCAAACGGTGGAATGCGTCAATAAAAGAAAAGATCTCGAAGAGGTTGTCCGTATATTCAACAACGTAGCTCAACGAAAAAAGAAATTACATCTTTGAATCATCAAAGATTCATTATCTTCAATAAGTTAGTCCGCCAATCTAGTACTACCGGGATTCTACGAAGACTACCAGCAACATCCGAGGCATTACGTCAACATTCTTACAGAGTATTTCTCCAAATTCATGTTTGACGAGGAGAAAACTTGGAACCAACGGAATGCAGAAAAGCAGAAAATAATATAAAATATTTCAAAGAGATGATATACTTAAAGAAGTAAAATGTTCAAAACTTAATCATTTTGGAGCAAAAATGTAAATATTTCCCTCCAGCAAGAGAAAAATTTTTGAATTGTTTAAAAATTTTTGAAAAGCATTCGAGATGACTCCAACAAACTATCATTAATTAGTATAGCAAAATTTATGATTAACCAACAAATATATTCTAGAGTTTTGGTCTCGAATGCTTTTTAAAACATTTTTATTTCTTGCTAGAGGGAAATATTTACATTTTTGCTCCAGAATAATCTAGGTTTTTAAAATATCTTTGGAAGGTGGAAGATTACACTGGTCAACATTCAGTTTGAAAAAATACACCGGACTCTACCTAGGTACCCAGGGGTTTTGGGGTCACTGACTCCATTGCCGAGGTCGGTTAAGCTCTATCACGTCAGGTTCAAGGTCATTTGAAGGTCAACCTAAGAAAAGGTATTTGAAAAAATCTAAAAAAATTCAGACATAGGCTCTTGGGGGGGGTCTCTGAGTCCGAATCCGATGTCGGTTGACCTTTATCACCTCATGTTCAAGGTCATTTGAAGGTTAAAGTAAGAATAGGAGGTGAAAAAAATTAGAAAAAATTTATACGAATGCTCACCTGCCTACTTATTGTCTGTTTATCTGTCTGCCCTTATACCTGCACACCTGTTTGTTTGCTTGTTAGTCTGTATTTATCATCCGCCTGCATTTTCTCTCTGTCCATCTATTTGACATCCTGCCTTTCTGTCAGTAATTCTGTCTGACTGAATGACTAAATGTTTCTATCTGACAGTCTGTCTGCCTCCTTGTCAGTTTGTCTGACTCAGGAAACCATTAAATTACTTTGACCCTGACAGGATTGAGCTCAGGGCCGGTTTTAGGTAATCGGAGGCCCTAAGCTCTAGGTATGTTTTTCGTTGAAGCTTTCTCTTCTAATAAAATAAACGTGCATATCTGTGTATGAAATCTGAGTTCTGAGGCCCCCTAAATGAGAGGCCCTAAGCTGGCGTTTACTCAGCTTATAGGCAAAACCAGCACTGATTGAGCTCCAAGTGAGTGAAGCCAACGCCCGTGGTACTCTTTACTTGCATGTTCGCTCTGCTTCTGCAACTATACCTAAAAGCCATCCTTTCACAGAAGAAAATAGGTAGGTGATTCATTGAGTTAAATATATTTGCACTGAGATAGCCGAAGAATCGTCATGTGCAGCTAAAGCTGGCGGACGAATGCCGACTTGAAATGACCTAAGAATGACCTTGAAATGACCTCTGGATGCCTCTTTTTTTAAGGGTAATCGAACAATGGATTCGGACTCAGCGACCCGAAAAACCTGTGTGAATTTTTTCAGGTTCTTTCAACCACCTTTTCTTACTTTAACCTTCAAATGTCCTTGAAACTGACGTGATAGAGGTCAACCGACATCGAATGCAGACTCAGCGACTCAAAAAACCTATATATAAGTTTTTTCAGATTTTTTGACAGCTTCTCCTCTGTTTTTCTCAAATTAACCTTGAAATGATCTCCAGATGCCTTTTAAGGGTAAACGAACACCGGATTCGGACTCACCGATCCCAAAAACCTATGCGTGAATTTTTTCAGATTTTTTCAATAACCTTTTCTTAGTTTGACCTTCAAGTGACCTTGAAACTGATGTGATAGAGGTCAACCGGCATCGGATACAGACTCAGCGACCCAAAAACCCTATATGTAAATTTTTTCAGATTTTTTAACAGCTTCCTCTCCGTTTTTCTCAAATTAACCTTGAAATGACCTCCGGATGCCTTTTAAGGGTAAGCGAACACCGAATTCGGACTCAGCGACCCCAAAAACCTATGTGTAAATTTTCTCAGATTTTTTCAACCACCTTTTCTTAGTTTGACCTTCAGATGTCCTTGAACCTGACGTGATAGAGCTTAACCGACCTCGGCATCGGCATCGGAATCAGCGACCCCAAAAACCTACTGGGGTACCTAGGTAGAGTCCTGTGTATTTTTTTAAACTAAATGTTGACCTGTGTTATTATTATTCTTTTATTTTCTGCTTTTTAGCCCCCCAATAAAAATCGTCTTCTAATTTTTTTTTTTACTTTTACTATATAAGGCCAGCAGCAGTGACAGATAGTGGATTAAGGGCAACTAGTTACGTTAAGGAATGTTCGTGTCCTGTTAAATAAATACCTTAAACAAATACCTTTTTTAATTTGCTCTAAGCTATAAAGGGGTACAAAAATATTTGTTTCTGAACAAAATAAACGTTTTTTTATTCCCAAATTGAAAAAATTTAAAAACCCATTGATCTCTAGAAAGTATTATTTCTGTGTATAAAAGTTATTGATATTTTTAGTAAGATAATTTTAGTTACCATATCTATAGATGTATTTAGGAATAGTATGCCTCTTTACTATGTTGCCAAGTTTAGGAGGCGATATCGCTACTTTATTGTAAGGAAGCATTTAATACCTATATACATCAAGTGTTTAAAACAGCAGCGCCACCTGGTAAAAAATGTAGTGGACTATGGTGTATGTTTACATATGTTTATAGGTATTTTCCGCCTCCAAAAAAAGTGTCGTTAAATGCTTCTATCTCTCTATTTCTTCCCTTTTTGTCATAATCTTATATGCACACCAATAAAGCTGATCATTATTGATAATAATGAGTCATGAATTTACTAATTATCAAGACATTCGCGATGAAAACAACACAAAACGCCTCCGCCTCCGAAATCGGAGGCGAACGCGTAAAAACGGAGGCAAACACCACCTAACCATATAGCATTCGGAGGTGTATGAGTACTAAATGCATGTATATATATATATATATATATATATATATATATATATATATATATATATATATATATATATATATATATATATATATATATATATATATATATATATATATATATATATATATATATATATATATATATATATATATATATATATATATATATTCGTGGCAAATCAAAAAAAAAGTACAATTTGTAATAATAGAAATTTTAAAATTATAATAATTACAAAATATGACATAAAACAGACATAACAGACAGACAATTAAAAGTAATTTTAAAAAACCGCTGCCCAAGGAATCACTACTTCCACATCCAGATTCTCTATCCAAGTCACTCACAACGAAAAAACTTTGTATGTGAAAATAATTGTTTATGGAACTTTTTCATCCCCTTTAATAAGGAGGTGGGGGTGGTAAACCGTTTTTCCTACGGCAAATGTGTAATATATATATATTTTGTAGAGGAGGGATGAATCTTAAAAAAGTGTAACTTGGTAAAGAGCCCTACGGGCAATAGGGAAACAGATATGGACACATAAGTAAAATTTCAAAGTTTCAACCCCTAAAAATAGGGGACGCACATGGTGTAGCAGGGTGTAGTTTTCTGTGTTTGCTTATTATGTCCTTTTAAACAACTTCCACAAAAAAAAGTCCGCAGTACGCAAAATTTTTTATGATGTCTAATTCGACTGGAGTACTAGACGTTGAATTACCTAAAGGAGGAATAAGTTATAGCTAGTTATTTGATAGATTCAATATTATTAGCCTATATCGAGTAAGAATTTGTACGTCATTAATATTTTTGAAAGTTATTACATAAAATTAATAAAAAGAAAAATTAATTTATAATATTTTATTTTAATGTACCTAAAATTAATATGCTACTATTACTACCCTATTCATGACTGCTTGATTCCGATTATTGATTATACAGGGTAATCTACGACATGCGGAAAATTTATCAGTAGGTTGTCCTCACCGAAAGGAGTTAAAAAAATTAAAAATTAAAAAAATGTGACCAAAAAAATTACCTTCTTTTTTTGTAGAAATGCGCCGCCAATGACTTTAACCAATCTGACGTAACGCCGTACAGCCATATCACTTCCACTTCCCCTTTATCAGACTTGGGATTGACACTATTGACAGCAAAGCTGGAGAGGGTAGAAGTGACTTTTTGGTTTTAATCAAATCACAAAAATAGCAAAATAAGTCGAAAAGACATTGACCCTATGCTAGTGAACTCTACAACAACAAGTATATATAAGAGATATTTACTTAAATCCATCGATAATACAAAAACACCAAACTTCGGCGGTACTTTGTACCTGCCGGTGTCCTGATTGTTCGACCGAAAGCAAAAAACGCGACACTTTGACCGCACGCACCAGCTTAAGTTTTAATGCCAATTAAGGAAATGTAAACATCTCCGACATGTTCTTTCTCAAGTAAGTTTATTGCCTTATCACTGACCACAGATCGTAACAGTAGCGTATCTTTGCAAGTTTTAAAGCAACAAAAATTTCTAAATTACCTCGGATCACTCTAAGATTTTCCCACATAGAAGAGTAGTACACCACTTTATTTTCCGCACGTAAATCACGCTGTATATTCGTATATTATTATTATTACCATGCGAATGCTTAATAAATTTTCTTGTGAAATTAATGAAGTTTAATTTTGTATTAAATTTGTGAAGTTGTAGGAGACTCTCTATAGTACGAACTCGATTAAAAATGCAAAATATGTAGTAAAATTGCAAATTGCACTATACTTTTCTATTTGAAACCCATTTAAAAAACTACGATTTAGCCGAATTTATTAATGAAAATGTGCTTAACAGGAGAAAATTTCCGAAAAAAACTGTTAAAAACCCTTAACATAGAGCAAATTTTTGGGCTTCCAGCTTCCATGGATTCCTAGAGAATTTGGTGATATATTATACTGTATATTGTTACTATAGGAACCAAACAAAATAACACCAATTTGAACTATTACTATTTTTACTAATATTTAATATGAAAAAAATAATAATAAAATACATAAATATAAAATTTTTAAAACACTTCGCGATCGCCCCCCCTAAAAGCCGCCACTGGTTCACAGTTCTTGGTTTGGCCTCTGCTAGTGCTGCCGTGCAAGTAAACATCAGGTGACTAAATCAGAATTGGAACCTGCAAACTTTTATCTGTGTGACTGTTCTTGAGTGCTTTAGAATTTTGGTAAGCGTATTTCTTTTTGTTTACAATTTATTATTTGTGGCATATTCATGATTTCTTGTGTTTTTTGGGTATTTTGCCACTCTAAAAATATTTAAAAAATTTGATGAAATAAACCTCTGCGCCAAAAGGATCAGATAGAAAAAATTAAAACGAAGGCATTATTATAGAAATAGAATATAAGAATAAAAAATGCATCAGTATTTTTATTTGTCATAGCATAGTAAGTGGTTTTCGTTTTGTATCAACTTTGTCCCAGGATTTGGGGTAACTGTGGCCCAGGCCAAAGTTATTCAAATTCAATTTTTATGTTGATTTGTTGTTTGTTTTATTATATTATACTCTCGTCCTGTTTGATGTTTTAGAAACCGAAAAAACGTCTTGGCGCGAGATCTTATGCAAATTATTTTCCTGAGAAATTAGAAAAATGTTTACAAGCTGTCAGATCTAGTTAGATATTCTATTTCCTATTTTTAAAAATTAAATAACACAGGTCACAAAAAAAAAAGGACTAAACTATCATGCCTTAAGTATTTTTGTGTGCTGAATGCGAATTTTCAGTTTAAAAAAATTTTTACCGCGTAGATTTCGAGTAAACGTCAAAAATTTTCAGAAAAACCGTATTTTGACGATAAAACCAAGATTTACTCGAAATCTACGCGGTAAAAAAATTTTTAAATTAAAAAATCGAATTCAGCACACAAAATTACTTAAGGCTTGATAGGTTTAGTCCTTGAACAGAATTTGTTTTTCCGTAGACCTATACACAGGTACAGGGTTATTCATTATATTTATTTTATTTTATTAGAGATAGAATAAAAAGTTTTGTTCGTAAGTTGTTGGGCTGTAACTGAACCCCTTTAATAAGTTAATGGAAACACAGTGGCGTGCAGAAATTGAAGGGTACAAGAAGCAATCATATTTTTTTAATGGAACGCCCTGTATATTGTTCAATTTTTGAAATGCTCTTTTTTTTTCTTGTTTCAAAAATATTACATATGATACTCCTATCTTTAACCGTTTTCAAGTTGTTCAACATTGAAAATCGTATTTAAGCTATTTATTACATGAAGGGAAATTACGATTATTAAAATTGTCTATGAAAATGATAAGTATTCTGTTATTATATGAAACGCTGACAGATTTAATAACACAATACTTGTCATTTTCATAGACTACTTCAATAATTGTAATTTCTCTTCGTATAATAAATAGCTTAAATACGATTTTCAATGTTCAATAACTCGAAAACGGTTAAAGATAGGACTATCATAATGTCATATTTTTGAAATCAGAAAAAAAAGAGCAATTGAAAAATTCAACAATATATTAAAAAATATATTATTGCTTCTTGCACTCCTTAATTTCTGCACGCCACTGTGCTTCCATTAACTTATTAAAGAGGTTCAGTCACAGCCCTACAACTTTCGTCCGAAACTGTTTTTTCTATCTCCAATAATAACGATAATAAAGGGAATCAACTCTTCACCAGCTACCCAGGGAAGACGCAGAAGAAATCAGAGCAGCAACAGCAGCCACTCTAAAACAAGCCAAACCACCGAAAGCAAACATAACGAGAGGAGAAAGACAGGCCCTAAAAACACTCACGGACAACGCCAACGTAACACTTCTGCCAGCGGACAAAGGAAATGCCACTGTACTAATGGATAGAGCAGATTACCAGCAGAAAGCACTAAACCTGTTAGAAGATCAAGTTTACGTCCAAATCACACGAAATCCAACAAGGATCATCGAAAAACAGGTAACAAAGGCGATTAAGTAATCCTGCATACCAATAGAGCACCAGAAGAAACTGATACTATCAGAATCGAGGACACCACAATTCTACTGCCTACCCAAGATCCACAAAGCAGTAGTTCCGTTACGACCAATTGTAAGTGCAGTGAATTCACTAACCCATGCGCTAGCAAGGTATTTAGCAGACATACTCAAAGCATTTATTGAACAAACAGAACACCATATCAGGAATTCACACCATTTCATACAAGAGCTGAAGAACATCACAGTAGACCAAGAAGATATACTAGTCAGATTTGACATAACATCACTCTTCACAAATATACCAGTTAATGAGGCGATAGAATTAGCTCGGGAAGAATTGCAGAACAACGGTTTGGACACCACCTTAGCAGACCTGATGGAGCTTTGTGTCAACTCGACCTACTTCAACTTCAATGGAAGTCTATATAAACAAAAAGATGGAGCACCTTTATCGCCAATACTCGCCAACATATTTATGGAAGCATTCGAAATATACGCTTTGGACAACTACCAATTGAAACCAAAATGTTGGTTTAGATATGTGGACAACACTTTCATTATATGGCAACATGGCCATGAGGAACTGGAGAATTGCAAGGACTACCTAAACAGCTTACATCATTAGATCAAATTCACCATGGAAATAGAAACAGAGAGCCAACTTCCATTTTTAAACGTCCTCGTGTTCAAGAAGGATAATGAAGGATTAGGACACAAGGTATACAGAAAACCGACGCACACCGACAGATACCTACACACTAATTCTCACCACCACCCAGCACAAAAACAGGCCGTCGTTAACACATTAGTACATAGAGCAAAGCAAATTCGCGAGACAGAACATCTTCAAGAATAATATCGGATCTTAAAAACACCACTACAGAAAAATGGATACAAACCGAAGGACACAGAGAACGCAATAAAGAGACAAGATACAACCAGAACAGAAGAAGAAAAAGAAGAAAAGAAATACATAGCTTACCTACCGTATATACAAGGATCTACGGATAGAATCGGAAGAGTTTTGGAGAAAAAGAACGTCAGAGTAATATATAATGCGAAACAGAAGGTGGAACAACATTTTCCCAAATACTAAGGTCCAGAAGAACTAGAAACACCATTAGTATATAGCATTGCATGTTCCTGCGGACAAGTTTATATCGGAAAGACCAAACGACGTATAAACACCAGACTCAGAGAACACATTAGAAATACACAGAAGGGAAAATCAGCAGTTGCCGAACATTCAGAAGAAACCGGTCATTTGATAAAATTCGACAAAACCAAGAAATTAGCCAAAACCAAGAATTATTGGCCAAGAAGATACAGAGAAGCCATTGAAATAAATAAACATCCGAATAACTATAACCGTGACACCGGACTACAATTACCAATAACGTGGAAGTCAATGTTTCGCATGAGCAATGATCCGCAACACGCCTCCTGATAACCTGTATAAATAGAGGAGCTCAGTCCAACAGAGCTCACTTCGCTTCAGAAGAAGACCACGACCAGATGGTCGAAACGTCAAGCATTCAACCAAGTCTACGCGGAAGAAGACCCGGAAACCAGCAGCCAGAATAAAGGCCTAAATATAATGAATAACCCTGTACACCTTGTGCATAGGTCTACAAAAAAAAAATTTATGTTCCAAGGACTAAACCTATCATGCCTTAAGTATTTTTGTGTGCTGAATCCGAATTTTCAATTAGAAAAAAATTCTACGCGTAGATTTCGAGTAAATCCCGGTTTTTATCGTCAAAACACGATTTTTTGACAATAAAAACCGGGATTTACTCGAAATCTACGCGGTAGAAACGTTTTTTAATTAAAAATTCGGATTCAGCACACAAAAATACTTAAGCATGATAGGTTTAGTCTTTGGAGCATTTTTTTTTTTTTTGTAGACCTATGTAATAATTCGAATAGATAAAATTGTTAGTCTAGTTTTATTATTACTTGATCCAAAATTGACCCAAGTCATGCCATGCATTCTTAACATGCTGGCCAAAGTTATCCCCAGCGCGGATAACATTGGCCCATTTTTCTTATTTTTATTTTGGAAAATTAAAATGATTACAAAATTAAAAGGACCCTACGAAATGCTTTTGTAACAGTGGAGAAAAATTATGAACGGTTTCTTAATGCAGTATTTTTAAAGTACTACAAAATACGTAAAAATGTAGGCGATTATGGGAATTCATCATTTTCAGCTGAAATAAAAATTTTATAGACAGGCCTATTGTGTGTATACACAATAGCGACATATATCGGTGATACGTAATTATGAAAATCATTAATTAAAACTGATTCTATGAGGAAATTGTTCCAGATATTTCTGAGAGGATATCTTGACTTAAAAAAAATCAGTTTTTTAATATTATTTTTATCTACTTAGGGGAAGTCACGGCATATATATTAACATTTTCGCGGTATTACTATGTATTTTCATTTTATGCTATAATTTATCTTTCCGCGTATAATATTCCTGTATTCTAATAAAATCTTGTCCTTAATAAACATTAAGGCTGTAAACCAGGTAAACCAGTACAAAATTAGAATGAATTTTCACCTTTAATATTCTCATCTCCGTTTTCCGTGAATGTGTATTACCCGAATTCAGCGCAACTTTTAATAAAGTAGGGTCAAAAATGATTTGTGAATCGAAATTAATGGAAAAAGAGCTTTTATAATGGCTTTTGTGACTTATGTTCTGTTCTGGATTGTCCTATTTGAGGATTATTTACTTAGTGTAAAACATCTTTAATATACTGCAGATTACTATCAGGCTATTACATTTTGCCCGGTTAAAATTTAAATACGATGTACTGTCCTTTAAAACTATGTTTTCCGATATCAAATTTCACCGTAATTTAGTTATTATTTAAAATCTAAATTAAGATGGTATATACAACGTTGGCAACAAGATCTTTCACAAAATCGTAAATCAATCATCAATATATCTAATAATAAGACAATGAGGTTATTTCAAAATTTGTATTTACATTGAATTGGCAGTAACTAGTAATAACTAAATATATGAAACGGCAATTTTTTTATGGACGTTATAGTTATTAAGGTACCAAGCGATAAGGATAATAACGCATCGAGGTCGGCAGTGTACTTCCCGAGGGCCTCTGGCCCGAGGGAATGTACGTCGACCGAGGGCGTCATTATCCTATAACACCCGTGGTGCCCTCAACGTTTAATGTCCTACAAGTCTGTTATTTAATTCGATTTTTTTTTGACATTTACGATTTATTAATTTGACATCTATTATATTCACAACGATTTGATTTAAAAGAGAGCAAAAATCAAAATTGTTTGTAAACGCCGCCGTTGCATAGCAACGCATTTTGTTTATCAATAACGCCATCATAATTTGCTTGTTTTGAGTTGTGTTATAATTTTATAATGCCCTAGGGCGTTATAGATATTCACAACGCCCTAGGGCGTTATTTTTCATTTAATGTATCTCAAAATAGGGTGGTTATTGTAAAATAACAGACTTGTAGGACATTAAATAATTTTAAATTCAATTTATAATTTGAAAATGGTAGTTCCCGCTAAAAGCCGTGACGTCAATCGTTACGCATACGCAGTATAGCTCAAGCAGTAAATTCGATTGGCAGCCATGAAATACTAACTTCACCATTACCTATATTGACATGTGACTGACATTTTGTTTTGCCGTTTTCGCTAAATCACAGAGTACAGTAACTACACAAAGGCGAAGGCTTTGGCGGTTCCTTTGAGTTGAGTTGATGGCTCGTCTTCTGTGACCTTGCGTACCAGTTGCGTCTACACCAGGGTGTGTCTACACTGAGAGAAATATGTTCTTTTAATAGGTTGGATTTCTAACCTGCAAAATGCGTTTTATTTTATTGTGACAAACTAGTTAAAACTTTACAAACAATACATTGAACTAGATTTTGGTCGAAAGTATGGGAACCAGGCAGAAATTTTAATAATAGCTACGTAATAATTTTGAATTTTAAGAAATATGTATTTTTGGGGTTAGCTACGACGTCACGTGCAGATCCCCATTTAAGGATACACTGAAAAAACAGTGTATTTCGAGTTGGATTTAAAAATGTTACCATTTGAATTGTTTCTAATCGGCGCCTATTTTCAATTGAGTTGTACACTAAGTTTTATTTATGAGAATTTTAATTTTAATGTTTTCAATCTCCCAAAATGAAAGGAAATAAAATTCACAAATCCAAACTTAACACGATAAACGTCAACAGTGTCAACATAAAAGTGAGGTTGACTGATATACCATTTAAAAAATGGCGATGAGTATACAAATTTGGTTTTGCCGGGAAGGCTTGCCTTCGCCTCTGTATAGTTACTGTCCTCTGTGGCTAAATATCAAAAAATGCCACTTTTGATTCATTCGTGCCGAGCCGAATTTTCGATTTGTCTTGTGCAATGGGGAACAGATAGTTTCATTATTTCCGCCAGAGTGCAGCAGCCGTACTCGGTTGTTTCACATGCCTTTCTAGGTATGTGGGTTGTTCGCGCTGTTGAGGTTATGTTATATCCAACATCAATACGAACAAAATTAATTAAAAAAACATTTAAAATGAAAACATTGCTGTGTATCAAAGTGTTTCAACACAGCAGGATATTTACTTACAGGTTATATTATATGACAAGTTCAGAATAACTAAACCGAGTACGCATGGTTCAATCTGTCGGATATATTAAGAACTGGCTTGGATTGTTCCCCATTTACGATGCGGATCAACTAGAACTCTTCCTTTTTTGCGTCGCGACATCGTTCCCACAGACGTTTTTCGAAAAACATGATTGTTTTAAGATTGCATGTTTTTGCGCTATTTTCGGTTCCGAAATGCATGCTTTTTTTAGCTATTTTTCGCCGATATCTCTGAAACGGTAAGAGCTAGCTCAAAATAAAAAATACCGTAAAACGAGTTCCTTTCATTACGAATATTATGGTTCCATCAGAATCTTGTTTTTTTTTTCGTTTCGGAGATATTTACTGAAATATGTGGCGATGTCCGGCAAAAATCGCACATTTCTTGTTTAAAGAGTTGGTAACTCCTTAACCTTGGCTTCTAGTCCAAAAAACTACTCTAACGAATTTAAACAGAATTAAATTTGCTAAAACCTTTTTTTTAACTTTTTTGTCTTGCGACAAAACTGAGGGAAATAGAAGAGGCGGAAGTGAGAACTTTTTTTTTTTCTTCAGTAAAATTTCGCCATTTTGTTACCGTAATTAATCGGTAATTAACTGAAATTGACCTCAATTACGATATACTTTTAATATCATGTATTACCTAGACGCTCCATTAATCTCGGCCCTTCAAAGCAAACGTTTCTGGGGAAAATGATTTTTTTAAGATTTACATGCATTTTCTATTAAAACCTGAAATTTCTTCCATTTTCCCAAGAATATCGCTAATTAGGTATCAGTTTTTTGAAAATATTTGTAGACACCATTTCTAAATGAAATTGATCGAGCTTTCCGACGCTTTTAATTTTTTCTCTAACATAAAAAACAACAAAGTTGTGGCCGAAAATATGCGCCTCTTCGCACTTCCTAAAATTCATAAAATATTTATTTGTAAACTGGAAAAATTACATTAGGTATTGACAGCGGCAATCTAACAACAATAAAATTACCTCTAACCATTGACGTCACGCGTTAATAAAATTTAAAATGAGTAGTATAGTTTCTGTGGATTTATGAATAATTAACAAATATCAGAGTGATTTTAATTTCTATTACGTTATCCTGTTCAAATTAGTAGGTATTTTTAAGTATTTTACCCACATGAAATAACCCTTCACAGCTTCGTAACAGATGTCTTGTGGCTTACGCATTACTCTAGTTGGCCTCTCTTTATTGTAAAGGGTGTTTTTTTAGAGGTTTGTTTTTGGAACTGGCGACACTGTTTCTAAAGACACTTAATTTGACAGCTGATAGCTGATTTGTGCTCAGTATGTCCATTTGCCATAAATAGACTTACGGCAGAACAACGCTTGCAAATTGTACAAATTTATTTCGAAAATCGTGATTTAGCTCGCGAAACTTACCGTGCGCTACGTCCATTTAGCGGTTGACATAATCGTCCATCCGAGCAACTTATTCAACCAACCATGAATCGTTTTCGCACCACGCATACTCTGATTGATATGTGCATTCACAGAGATGTCGTGCAGTGCGCACCCAAGAAGTTATTGCTGCTGTAGAGCTTAGTGTTAAGGAGGGCCCAAATGTGAGTCCATTCGCGGTCGTGCACAGCAATTGGAGTTGTGTCCATCCACCTTATGGAACATTTTGAACAAAGATCTTGGGTTACGAGCTTACAAGATTCAGCTCATGCACGAAGTGAAGCCGCGTGACTATCTTTTGCGTCGGACGTTCGGCGAATGGGCCGAAAACAAGATTGTTCTTGATCCTCACTTTCACAAAGAAATTTTGTTCAGCGATGAGTTTCATTTTTGACAGAGACGTTGGACCCTTTGGAAGCCAACATTAGACGAGTTGTTGCCGACATACAGCCCCAGCTGCTCAAGAAAGTGATCTAAAATTGGACCTCCAGATTGCTCTACATTCGAGCCAGCCGCGGCCCATATGCCCGAAGTCATATTTGAGCACTAATGGCATAAAATGATATTTCCGATAAATTCAATACCATGGGCGTTAGCAAGATTTTTATGTGTTTTATTTCATTTTAAAGTTCTATTCCTCTAAAGAAAAACACCCTTTATAACACGTCTAAAAGCATCTCGCTATCTGTCATGCTGGTTGCCCCATAGGCGTAAAATCTCACCAAGGCTCTTTCCCATCAAAACATTGGTAACATTAGTCCGACGTTTTTTATTTTTGTAAAAATCAGTTTTTTTTTTACTCCCATCGCTTTTTTTGTAAATTATTATTTCACAAATGTAACTTTTAGATTTGATGTGATGTGATTCACGGAAGATTTTATCCCCCTTAACTTTGTTATTAGAAAAAAATGGTAAAGATTTTTCTAGAAATTTACCTAGAAGCGAACACAAGACAAGTGCAGAAAGTTTTCTCTTCCTCTATGGTGCGTCTGTTTATAACTAAATTAAAAGCAAAAAATGGCTTTTTGTTTAAAATGCTAAAGAGTAATATGCAGATTGCAGATTTCTATAGAAGCCAATTTTTAAAATTTGCATTGAAACGAAAAACATGATTACTACTACTAACGACTAAATATTTTGCTGTGTAAAGAGGGAGTACTTCAGCATAAGACACTCCCTAATTTTAAAATTACTGGTACCGAATACCTAAAAAAGTCTTACAGTACATTCAAAATACTCCACGTAACAAAAATTACTTTAAGTACTTATAACACCTGTACTTGTACTTTGAAAATACTTGGAATATTTTAAGGTACTCTAAGTATTTTAAGTACTTAGAGTACACACGAAGTAATTAGTTTGTACTGGTTATTTAAATTTTAAATTTCAAGTAAATTAGTTAATACTTTAAGTACTTTTTCAAAGTATTTGTACTTAGCACTGGGAGTAAAAATTAAAAAAAGACTACTTGTACTGGGTACTGAAAGTATTTTTTAAAAGTACTTGTCACAACTGCAGCTTATGAAACAGATTTCTGTGTAAAGAAAAAATTCTACGATGATTGTTTAAAAAAACTGTCCCATTTTAATTCAAATAGGTATAAGAATTACCTTTATTTTTTATTATTAGTAGTTAGAATAATTGGCTTTTCATCAATTACCTAATTTTCTATACAGATTGTCATAGGACCGTTAAATTTTTCCAATATGTCGTATTAATCTAACTAACACAAACCATTATCGTGTGGTTTCAGTTTATTACTCTAATTTATACTACATCCGGTCGGTAATTTAACATACAGCAATATTGTGCCAAATGACCGTAACGATTTTTATCATAATTTTATACCATAAATCTAAAAAATATGTTATATTATGACCTACACGACTACACAACCAACAATAAAAATGTGCAAAATTATTTCGCTATAAATCGGTAAAATATTATTTTAATAGTTACATTTATATAAAACCCAAAAGGGATATATTTATAATATATTTATATGTATTTTAATAATTTCGATGGATAATTGAACATGCTACTGGGTTTAATTATAGGATTAATTATGAGTTACGTCAGAAGTGCATCTATTGTAAACGTAAGTTTTAACTTTTTCAATCTAATTATAGTATTATAAAAATATTTTAACCAAAATATAACTGCGGTATGTAGAAGTATAAAGTATATACTCGTATTTACTAATTTTCATGAATGGTTTGTTTGTCTTATGAAATTAGGTGTAGATATTTTAAGTTAACAAATATGTTTGAATGAAAACTTTTGATAGGTACTTTTTAACTTTTTATAAAGAATGCAATGCCGCAAGCGTAATTATTTCGATTTCTTCATAAATTGCATCTCGCAATTTTTCGAGATTTTGTAGATTGTTTCTATAAAACCGGATTTCAAGTAAAGAAACAGCAAGAAATCGGGAAGAACGACATGCGGAAAATAGGATGGCCATAATTTTTTAAATATCTCCAAAATTTCTCCTTTCTTCAAAACAACGTTTTCAAAGAGGAACCGGATCAACTTTGGTACAGGACTTTTTTTATTTCGAGAAGACATCGGGAATCAAGAATTTCAAAAAATAATGTGTATATATTATATAATTACTTTACATCGTCATATATTCAAATCTAATTGACTTGTTGACTTGTTTTTGTTAAATTAAAGTGCTCAAAGGAGCGCTTCTAATCGATTTTCGCAAATCCAGATGTAGTCCATGATATTATTAGACCCAAAATTGGTGAATAGAGGAAATAACTTATACTTTTTTGTTATTTGGGGATTATACGCGCCAGAGAGCTACTTTTAAGAAACGAAAGAGTTCCTAGTACATAAGTGGTAGCTTCACCCTCAAAAACCACCCCTAATCCACCCCGCCGCGGTTTTCCGCATTTTTCTTCGAAATAGTTGGTTCCCCAATAAATTTTATAAGTGGTAGCTTCACCCTCAAAAACCACCCTTAATCCACCCCGCCGCGGTTTTCCGCATTTTTCTTCGAAATAGTTGGTTCCCCAATAAATTTTATGTCATTGATAATGTTTCATATAAAATTTACTACAAATAAGGCTGTATGCATACTTCTGATATGCGTAGTGTTTTGAGCAATGAGTGAACAAACTAGGGAGTTCGACTCCGATCGGCGGTGCCTCGCATATTTTTATCAAAGTGGTGCCTACGAGCATAGTGTATTGGACTGAAATTATACAGCAAAGGGTGATTTCTCTCGCCAAGAAAACAAGAATAAATGTATTTTCTAAAATGCTTTCTAAGCAATTTACGATGCTTTGAAAGTATAACTTAAAACATACAGTGATGGTGGAAAATACCGAGTGCAAACTTGTCAGGGAAAAATGTTTTCATAGTAGTTACGATTTGGATCCATCTATAACTAAAACTTTTATCGTTCTTCAGTTTTTTTCATACACCGTACCATTCCCGACTAATATGCCGCGGGTTAGCATCATGGAACGCAACAGGCTGTCAGATGACATGATGTGTCATGACATCCTCGAAATGTTTTCAAATGTGATGCCTACTGTGACCAACTATGAACTGCCTTTTGCAGTACCAATGGGATCGGGACAAAACCGACCTACAAAGAGTATTTGTATCTGTTGATTTACAGATGGCTCCAAAACCCCTGAAGGTGTTGAAGGTGGAGCATAAAGTCACAACCCAAAGGTAAGAATTACTTCGAGCCTGGGTAATTATGCGACTGTCCTTCAGGCAGAAGTTCATGCCATTGAACTGTGTACAAGGGGGCTTGAACAAATGCATCCTAGACACAGATCAATAAGAATCTTTTCAGACTGCCAAGCAGCTCTCAAAGCTCTTGGCTCACATCGCTGCAATTCTAAATTGGTCTGGAACTGCCAAAAGGCTCTAACCCGATTGGGCAGATACAACAAATTAACTCTGGTCTGTATACCAGGCTACTCTGGCATGGAGGGCAACGAAATAGCCGATTCCTTAGCCACAGAAGGTGCGGTATCAAAATTTATCGGACCAGAACCAGTGCTTGGCATATCGGCAAGCACTGCGGAAACAACCATCTTGGCCTGGACCGAGAGGTAAATCCTCCAGTACTGGCAAGAACTACCAGGATTCGTTCATTCAAAGAGTTTATTACATACCCTCTGAAATAAAGAACTAAAAAACTAGTAGAGTTAAATAGATTACACCTAGTTGATTACACCTGTACACTGGGCACTGCAGACTAAATCACACAGACTCGGAATAGCGGACAACGCTGAATGCCGACTGTGTCTGGAGGAGGATGAAACGGCAGCACACGTTCTATGTATCTGTCCTGCTGCAGAAAGAACCAGGTTCTCACTTTTTGGCAAAGGGCAACTGCTGCCAGAGGACCTAGACAATCGCTCACCCAATAAGGTAGTCGGCTTTATCAAAAAGCTAAACCTACTGGGTGAAATATAATTAGGAGTAAGCCACAATAGACCAGATGTCGTGGTGGAGGGTCTGTTACTACCCCACTTATATATCAACCTAACCTAACCATTCACGACTAAAAATTAAAAAATCATCGAATGTCGTGAGCATCGTGGAGTGCTTAGGAAGCATTTTAGGAAAAAATGTTATTCTTGTTGTTTTGCTTTTCTTGACTTCGAAGTTTATTGTGCGGTTAGTACTTGGATGGGCTCCCATCTTGGGAAATACAGCGTTCTCGTCCCACCTTCTAGAGGCTTGTATATCAGTGTATACTCGGAAGTTACGTAATTTCAGACGAGGATTACGTAGTGGATATACCATCCTTCGGAGGGGATGTAAAGCAGGCGGTCCCTTGTCTATTAAATGTTAGGCAAGTAAAAGATCCCTACTCTTCTTAAGGGAAGAGGTTCGGCAAAATTTCCAGGTTGAGGGTAGCTCGTCTCCTGGCGTCGGTGATAGGCCCTGGTAGCGGAAATAGGCAGACGTTAAACAGTTAAAAAAAAAAAAAAAAAAAGTTTATTGTGACATCGTTGAAACACCCTGCATGTTGAGAATATGAGAAGCGCGCGCCGATCGGGGTCCAACCCCCTAGTTTGACCGATTATTGCTCGAAAACGATTAATGCGTATCGGAAATATCCACAGTATCTTATTTGTAGAAAATCTTGTACAAAATATTATCAATAATTACTAAAAACTTTCTGGGGGACCAACTATTTCGAGAAAAATTGCGAAAAAACGCGGCGGATCATATTAGGAGTGAAGGTCCCACTTACGCCTTGGGAACTCTTTTGCTTCTGAAAATTAGTCACCTGACGCATATAATTTCCAAAACTTTACAATTTACTTCTATTTTGTAATCCTAATATCAATGGACTAATTCCAATGTCATTGGAAGGTACTTTAATTCTTTTGAATCAGGTCGAGAGCTCAATTAAATTTGCAGATTTGACGACGTTAAATAAAAACAAGATTTTGGAAACGACCAATTTAGGATGTTTTTTTTTTAAATAGGTCGTGTATCACAGAAAATGGCATCCCAGGCCCCAAAAAAACGACACTTTGTTTGGCCGAATTCGTTCCACTATTTGTTCTTCGGGAAAACTCAATCAGTAAGCTCATCAACGTGTAATTGATGAATGAATGGACTCAACGCATATTGAATGTAAAAATGTTTAGTTGATGAAACTATCAAAGGAAGTAAAATAAATCTATCATCGCGAAATGGACACCTCCCAATGAGAACACAATCGTTAAAAAAACGTTTTTTATAACGATAACCATGCGTTGAATAACCATTTTAGTGCACCGTCGATATTACGTACAAATGTCCCGCTAAACAACGTTGTTCATAACGTAACTTTTAACGGTTTTTTTTCGTCGTAATACCACTATAATTTAACGTTGATATTAGCGTTAGAAAAACGATATATCTTCTAGTTGAATAGTCATTATAATGTACCGTCAATTTTACGTACAAATGTCCTGCTGAACAACGTTGTTTTTAACGTAACTTTTAACGTAATTTTTTATCATAGCAACACTATAATTTAACGTCGATATTAGCCTTATTATTGATGGTTTATAAAAGGCATACAACTTAAATAATCACGTTTTTTTAACGTCTTTCTATCATTGTGATATAATTACAATTTAACGTCGGTATCAATGTTATTAAAGTTATTAATGTTATTAAAGGTTTAAATAAAGTTAATATTCACTAATTATGTAAGTTAATTAAACGAAATTAAACTGGCTTTATAGGAGGTCCCCATTTTCAAATATGATGATGGGTTACAGGACGAGTCGTCATGTAGAAGAATGGTCAATTAATAGGTTAAGCACACTGGTTTTATCATAAAACCTGGGGGCTTAACCTATTGAACAAATAGCACAAAACTTTTATGCTATCTCGGCCGAGCCACAAAATAATAATCTTTAATATGATCCTTATAAAATCTGTCCAAACAAACCGTTGTTCCCTGAAAGAATTTCAACATTGCAATTTATGTTTTTTAATTTCTATAAATTCATAAGACCATAAGCTAAAGCCTGACAAATTATTGCCAGTGGTCTGTATGTATCGCCATCTACAAATAACTTCTGCAACAACTACGTGGTAAGTAGGCAAATTTTATGCATTAAGGTAGATCCGTAGAAAAACGTTAAAAAAACGTCAACATCTACCATTTATTTTACCTGTAGATTTAGAACGTCAGTGTATTTTAATAAGTGGAAAGCATCAGTTATTTTAACGTTGTACATAATGTAACTTCAATATATAATAGTTATTAATGATACTAGTTTGATATGAACATTATATAACGAAACGCATGTGAAATTAACCAGGAGGCGGAGCCGAGTGATTTTATCACACTAGTTTCATTAATGGTCATACACGTCTATCATTCAAAATTTAATACATTTAACTTTAAACTTTAAAATAACATTTAGCTTTAAGATATGGTATATTTGTCATTCATTTCTTACGTCAAAAACACGTAAAAATTTAAATCATTAAATAATTAATATGTTGACGTAAAAATTGCATTTGATTTTCACACAAATTTATTTTTGGTATAATTTTGCAGTCAGTAAAAATGCTTAGAATAAGCGTTATTTAATAATTTACTGAATATGTAAAAATAACGTTATATTTTATAGCATGATTTATTAATAATCTCTTACATTTAAAACTAGTCTAAACAAAAAGTTTTTTCAAATGTTATTTGTAACGTTATATTCAGTGAAATTTTACGTAATTAGAAAGTTCATAACAAACATCGGTAAACAATTAACATTGAACGTTAAAGTAACGTCCAATGTTAACACATGGTATATTTATCATTAATTTCTTACATTAAAGATACGTAAAAAATTAAATTGTTAAACAGAAATATGTTAACGTGAAAATCACATTCGACTTTTACGGGAAATATATTTTTAGTGGATTTTTGTCGTTTCCAGAACGTTAAAAATTAACGTTATTTAATAATAAACTGAATTCGTTATAATGTTTTAATGCATGATTCATTTTAAATTTATAATGTTACATTTCAGTTAATATTTACGCAATTAAAACGTTCAAAACTAACGTTGGTCAACATTTAACTTTAAACATTAAAATAACGTTTAGCTTATTGATCTGGTATATTTTTCATTAATTCCCTACGTTAAAAACATGTAAAAATTTAAATAATTAAATAATTAATATATTAATGTGAAAATTGCATTTGATTTTCACAATTTATCTTCAGTATAATTTTGCAGTCAACAAAAACGCTTAAAATAAACGTTATTTAATAATTTACTAAATACCTTAAAATAACGTTATATTTTATCGCATGATTAATTTTTCATCAATATCTTTAAATCTCGTCTAAACAAAACGTTTCAATATATATGTTATTTGTAATGTTATAGTCACCAATACGTTTTTACCCAATTAGAACGTTGATATAACAAACGTTGATAGACGTTTAACTTTCAACGTTAAAGTAACGTCCATTCTTAACACATGGCATATTTATCATTAATTTCTTACATTAAAAATACGTAAAAAATTAAATTGTTAAACAGTAATATGTTAATGTGAAAATCACATTTGAATTTCACGGCAAATTTATTTTTAGTGCATTCTTGTCGTTTTCAGAACGTTAAAAATTTACGTTATTTGATAATTCACTGAAGAAGTTAAAATAACGTTATGTGTCAAGGAATGATTAATTTTTATAACCTCATATTCAGTATAATTTTACGCAATTAAAACGTTTAAAACAAGCGTTGATAAATAATTAACTTTGAACGTTACAGTAACGTTAATTTTTAGCACGTATTATCACTCATTTCGACCATTAGAAACACGTAAAAAATTAAATTGTTAAACATTAATATGTAGGTATACGTGAAAATCACGCTTGAATTTCACAGATAATTTGTTTTTAGCGAATTTTTGTCGTTTTTAGGACTGTAAAAATACACGTTATTTGATAATCAAAGGAATATCTTAAAAGAAGTTATGTCTTGAGGCATGATTAATTTCTCGTTAATATCTCACGTTTAAAACTCGTCTAAATAAAACGTTTTTCCATGTTACTTATAACCATATATTCAGTAAAATTTTATGTACCTAATTAAAATGTTTAAAAACAAACTTTGATAAACATTTTATTTTGAACGTTACAGTAACGTTTATTTTTAACACATGGCGTATTCATCATTCATTTCTAACATTGAAAACACGTAAAAAATTAAATTGTTAAACAGTAATATGTTAACGTGAAAATCACGCTGGAATTTCACAGACAATTTATTTTTGGTTAGTTTTTGTCGTTTTTAGGACATTAAAAATATAATTAATAATTCACTGAATACGTTAAAATAACGTTATGTCTTAAGGCATAATTCATTTTTCGTTAATATCTTACGTTTAAAACTCGTATAAAGAAAACGTTTTTTGTATGTTGTTTATAACCATATATTCAGTAAAATTTTACGCAATTAAAACGTTTAAAACAATCGTTGATAAACACTTAACTTTGAACGTTACAGTAACGTTTATTTTTAACACATCGTGAATTTATCATTCATGTCTAACATTAAAAACACGTAAAAAATTAAATTGTTCAATGGTAATATGTTAACGTGAAAATCTCGCTGTAATTTCACAGACAATTTATTTTTAGAGGATTTTTGTCGTTTATAGGACGTTAAAGATAAACATTAACCCAACATATTAGTTTAACGTTTCTTAATAGTAATTTTAACACATTAGGTTATTTTGTGCCGTTACATTAACGTTTAAAAAATGTTCAGTAGAAAAGGCGTTTAAAAAAAAACGTTGTTTTTTTTAACCATAAACGTTATTTCAACCAAGGCAACGTTATTTTAACGTTTTTTCAACTATGGTGTTCTCACTGGGCTAGTGAGTGACCTTTGAGGGGATGTAGCGGTATTTAAACATTTTAAGGGTTTGTTGTCGATTATTTCAGTCATTAACGTGGTAGCCAATGAAAGGACATTTTTTTTAGAGCATTGCACAAATCAAATGTCATTATTATAGTAGTAAGTACTACAACTAGATCGGTTTTATCGCTATAATGCAATATATACACATTTTTCAATGTAAATGCGCTACAGCCATTAGCATGTTTTATTACGTGAAATATTTTCCGTAAATACCACTTGTGTTTTAAAATTTTTTGTCGAGCTTGTTGCTCAAAGCTAATATAACTCGTGCAAATCGTATTCGGGAAACCAAAATGTACGCCTAGGGAAATCCTACATATTGTATCGGTCATTGAATGCTCACTGTAGTACCGTTTAATTACTTGTACTTTGTCCTCTGTTCTATAATTATTCTTTTTAAGACATTAAAATAATTTTGAGAGCAACACCCCACTACAGTAGGCTTTAAAGTGCGCTATCTTGACCCATATTTCACATGCACATTAGTATATAGGATTTCCCAATACACCTAGTTGGGTTCTTCTACTGGACATAGTATATATGCTGACCCTTGCATACCCTGCCTATCTGTAATTATCTCAATTTCCATACTTTTATATTTTGAACTCATAAATTGTTAACTAAGCTCTTAGAATTTATTCAGACAGAAATTTCTTTAAGCAAATTACATATAAAGGTTGTAATATAGCTCAGCACAGCATTCAATGACTTAAAAACGTAGTTACAAAGTAATTATCACGGAGGCAACAAAAATTAATTAGAAATGCCTACCAAGCAGGCAAACTAATTATTACATGTGTATGCGTAAATAACATACAACATCATATACAGACAAGTTAAACAAACTCACTCCGGCTAAAAATGTACTTAGTAAATATGATAAAACATTATAAGTGTTATTTAATTCTTTGTATTATTTTAGGGCAACTATAAACCTACAGAACCAAACTTAGGTGAAATACCTTTTCAGGCCAGTTTAGTGCTTCGTATTAATGGTTCTTATCTTACTTTCTGTGGAGGCAGTTTAATAAATCCACGGTGGGTGCTGACAGCAGCTCACTGTTTAGAGCAAAACAATCAACTCTTTCCTACGTAAGTTTTTGATAAAAGAATATACAGATTACGGATCCACTTTCTATTTAAAATAGATCAGTTGCATTAAAAATACATTTATTATAAATTGCTAATAAAAACGGAAATAGGATACTTACTTGAAAATTACTCAAAAATCGGTATTTCGTCAATAACTGTAGATAGCTTAATAGGAAACAGAGGACTTCGAACTGATCCCAAAATATCCCCAAAAGTAGCCTGTGAAGCCTTACCAATATGCAGGATTTTTTTTTGCAAAATTTTGGAGCCGCCATATTTTGTTAACCATTTTATCCAATTACTTAAAATTTGACACACGTCTGTAGTGTTTAGGTCTACCCGTAACAATATTCTGTTTTCAATAATACGGGGAAAAATTGTGTTTTTGAGAATAGTCATCAAAAATCGTCCAACATCGAAAAGTACATAGAAAAAAAAGAAATCGTACTCATTTGTTTTTCTTATAATCCCTTGCATTTTACAGAACATCTGCGCCTTTTTAAGTCGGCTTCATTTACCTAGCTTCAAAAAATATATATTGTCACTAGAACCACGAAGAATAACACGTAAAGGGCCTGCAAAATGTTAAAACATGAGATTTTAATCCTGAGAACCATGATAAACAAATATTAACCGAAGATTAACTAAACATCGCGCGTCGGTTAGCAGGTTTTAGGCCTAGCTATATAAAGACAGTTTAAGCGTAAAACCTAGTTTAACCTAATTTTTCCGTTGTACCAAATTCGAATGACAAATAAAATTGCTTTTACCTACGATCACTACTGTAAATAGTAAAAAACACACTACCTGCCATCAGTTGAATTTTACATATTGTAAACAAATCGCACTGTAAACAAATCGCACGGTAAACAAAACGCACGGAGACACGCAATTATAGGTGGCTTATATCGCTGACGCAGGGTTTAAAAAAAATAAATGCGCCTACGTAATTTTAAAACGCTGCCAAAACTGACATAATATTTGTTGAATAATATTGTTGACAAGTAAACTAAATCCAGATTTTACTAAATAAATAAATAAATATGATCGTAGGTAAGGTATAGTACATAATTCGAGTTGTAAAGCAATTACGCACTCATGGAAATACGCACTCGCCGCTACGCGGCATCGTGCGTAACTTTTCTATTCGTGCGTAATATGCTTCTTACAACACTCATTACGTAATATACTATTAAATCATTTAAACTGAAACCATTAAAATAGTTAGTTCAACAAGGTAATTACTTCCACATCCAGTGGAAGTATAGTAACGACAAAAAATTTTTTAAAAATTTTGATTGTTCAAATAGGCTTAAAATGTCATGAAACGTCGAGATTTTAAGTTTGAGCGAAAAAAAAAATTCTGTCTGTCTGTCTGTCGGTCTTTCTGTAACTTTTTTTTGTGCGCACGTTTAGTCTGGAACCGTTTGAGATATTGACTTGAAATTTGGTACACATTTGTACTTTAACGAGATCTAGAACTAGATTATATTTTCATCTTGTTCCGTCGAAGGGTTGGGGGGTAAATTGGAGGAAATTTGGGGTAAATGGGTAAATCAAGCAGGTAAGAGTCCATAAAATTGGTATTTAGTATATACAAGAAAAGCTAAGGTCTGAAAAAAATTTTTGGCATTAGCCACCCCCCATTACCAACCCCCACCCCCTTATTAAAGGGGATGAAAAAAATTTTTGATTTAGTGTATGTACAAGAACCAAAAACCTCAAAACATTTTTTTACTTCATCCACCCCCACTACCACCTCCCTATCACAACCCCCACCCCACTACCGATGTGGGGTTATCGTTTAATAGGTTTTTGGGGTAGAGGATTTCAAATATTATATTGTTAAAGTTCCATAAACAATTATTTCCACATACAAAGTTTTTTCGTTGTGAGTGACTTGGATAGAGAATTGGATATGCAAGTAGTGATTCCTTGGGCAGCGGTTTTTTATGTACGTGATGAAATTCTTGGGAGATTTGACGTTGATGATTTTCTTCAAGTGGGAGAATATATTAGAAATTCGAAAATGGGCTCATTTAATGAATTTTATTTAGTAATTGTTACTTACTGTGGATAAAGTATTGTTTAAAATTAGGCAATGTTGAAAATTTCAGATGAATCCGTTATGTGGTTCTCGAAATATACGCTTCTAAAGAGCCGCGGTGCGACCAACATCGTGACGTCAGAGGATAAGAAACGAAACGGTCGCGCAACATATCAAAGCTCGTGCATTGCGCTTGAGATCGTCGAGTCTTTCTCTGTGCGACTAGCGAGTTGCTATTAAGTGACGTCACGGCCGAGATTCGACAAGACGTGCGTTCCATGTTTATAATTTTTTTAGACGATTTACAGGTCTCACAAAATTCTAGTTTTTTGCACAGGGTCTTAGATTTGTAAGATCTTTACGATAAATCAAATCAAATAAAAAAAAGTGCTAAATGAGCCCATTCCAGAGAGAATAAACAATTTGTAGTGTGAGATAACAACAAATTTTTTCAAAGAACACCGTGCAGTTTATTATTGATAGGTGCATCAGGAAATAACTCCTCTTATTAACAGATATGTTTGAATTTTGTCTTACAGTTTGAATTCCATTTGATGAGTCAGGGATATGGTTTTAATAGCTCTGAGTCAGCCCATGATTCAAAAATATTTAGAAATTCAGTAATATGTGACAGACAGTTGATTCTTATGTAAAAGCACCTAACAAAACATATATTCAAGATCGCAATCTGATTTGGAGTTAGGTTACCTCCAGTAGTATGGATGCGCAGTAGGTTACCACGAGTAGTATGGATGTGCAGTAGGTTAACTCAAGTAGTATGGATGCGTAGTGGGTTACTTCAAGTAGTATGAATGCGCAGTGGGTTTTCTCGAGAATTATGGATGCGCAGTGGCTTTCCTCGACTAAATTGGATGCACAGTATAGTATGGATGCGTAGTAGGTTTCCTCGAAGAAAATGCTTGAAGTAGAAGCTTTACTTCTATCGTGTAGTCCACAGCACAAAATGATTTTTATATATTTTTCATGCCATTGTCACGTATTACTTCCACATCCAGTGGAAGTATGTTAACGCAAAAAAAAACTGTTTAACATTTTTATTGATCAAATAGGCTCACAATGTCATGAAACGTGAAGATTTTAAGTTTGAGCAAAGAAAATTCTTTCTGTCGCGTCGGTCTGTCTGTTGCTCTTGTAACTTTTTGGTGCTCACGATTACTCTGGAACCGTATTTATCTATTTTTTGAGGTTATCTTGAATATTTTAGCCAATCAACCAATTCTGACAGTCGGATTCAGCGTGTGAAAATACATGGGAATATACTAGTGTAGTACCCAGGCCAATTTTTTTTGTGGCTGTGTCATTTGCATATACAAAATTTTTTTCGTTGTGAGAGACTTGGGTAGAAAATCTGGATGTGGAAGTAGTGATCCTTGGGCAGCGGTTTTTGAAACAAAGTTATGAGATGGGAAATGTAAAATATTGTATTTCCGAGATATTTCATAAAAAGTGGACAAGTGCGATTTTTCCGATTTCGCAATTCCGAATCGTATCGCAACCTCCATAATCCAATTCGGCAGGTTACTTTACATAAGAATTTGAATTCAGTTTATGTATGTTCGCGAGCTGCATAGGTCTCTTGTTTTGGTTCTCCGGTGAATGTAAAATGCTAATCTTAATTTAACTTCTTAAACTCGTTTAGTTACAAGGGCGGATCCAGGGGGGGGCAGTAGGGGCAATTGCCCCCCCCCCGAGAAGAGTCTTCGTTACTTTTTCAAGGCGACAATTTTTTTTCTCTGCACGAGGTGAAAAAAAATTTTTTTGGATTTCTAATAGCATTCCCGTGTATGAGGCGAAAAAATTTGTGTCCGGATTTTAATTTGTATCTCCCCCCATGAGCTGAAAAATTTTTTTTGGATTTTTATTTGCACCCCCCCTAGGAGGCGATAAAATTTTTTTAGATTTCGAGCCGAAAATTTTTTTTTTTTATTTTTTTAATAGCATCCTCTGTATGGATTATTTTTGGATTTTCAATTGCAATTAAATTTCGTATAACGCACTCTAAGTTTTAGACATGATTATTAGACTTTAGGCTGAATTCGATTGTTGTACTAATTCAATATTTTGGTGGAATCTGTTAAACAATAACATTTCTTCTTAAAAAATCGTTGGAACCATGTAAAACTTGTATATAAAATTTTATAATATTAATATTAAAATATCAATTAATAAAATGGACATTTCAAATGTTTAGTCCGCGCAAATTAGACATTTTAGAAGAAATAATTTATAAAGTAATAATATTTGAGATGCATACTCTAGTCCAATGAAATTAGACTTTTCTGATCTAACAAATTATATCCTTAATTTTTTTTCAAATCGATTTATTTTGGTGTTTTAAAGAAAATATTAAAAATCGGCAATGAGATCACTACGGCATAAAAAATTATTCACGGTCAAAGTTCACAAAAAACGTATTTTTGCGAATATCGCGCTTTCTATGGCTTGGAGGCCAATTGAGGTTATTATGAAAATAAAAGATAATGAAATTCCGCACAAAAATGATCTCTTCCATTTTTTAAGTAGTAAATGGTTTAGGCATTGTACGTAAAAAATTAATAAAATATTTTTCGTTCAAAATTTGTGTACCTATAATGTGTAAGCACATCATGATACTAAGAAAGTAAGATACGCTCTCACGCATACCTCCCCTTACCGCAGTCTCCTCTGTTACGTCACATAAAAGTCAACTAGTTCAGCGGTCAATTTTTATTTTAGATGTAAATTAGAATTACCTTAACCGAAGTGTTTGGAAGCTTATCCCTCAATGAAATAAGAAATTAGGATTCTTTTGGTTGATCGAGACAAAAGATAGAACCAAAAAATCGGCAGCTACTGGAAGCGGCTGGAACCTCCCCACCCGGTGAATCTTTGAAGCCGAAAAAAGCACTAAACAATATGAACGATCTCATTTAATTATATTTATTAAGTTGAAATATTTTTTTCATATTAAATCATTAAAAAAAGTCTTGCGCTCGGTGGGATTTGGACCTAAGAACTTGAGTGTTAAATTTATAGTCTGCACAACATTAATGTTTTATTCAATGTTTTAATACAAATATTATGCTTCATCGGATCCTAATCCGGGGCCAGCCAGACAACCACGGTGAACACCGTCGTGGCGAGTGTGAGGCTGGAAGGGGTAGGTCCGGTTTGGCTTGAAGAAAAATAGAAAAGTCTGTCTGTCTTCTGTAGGCAGGCTTAAAAACTAGGTTAAAATTATAATGTGTCCACATGGACCTAAAATTAATATAAAAATAAACACAATACTATAAAAACGTTCGTAGGCAAGAGCACTTAATAATTTTGATTATTGATACGGGAAATAACTGAACGAAAAAACCTGTTCGTTGGTAATGGGATGGATGGCAGGGATGGTCATCTTTGGAAAAAACCATATAACTCTTGGTGGACAGCTTCCTTGCCAGATATAGCCAGGGTAGTGGTCATGGTGGATCGTTTAAGTTTGAGTTGGTATATTTAGTTTTATCTTTTGGCCTCGACAGATTTTTCACTAAATCGGTCGGGGAAGTGATAGCTGTCAAATTTTTGGTTCCAATGTTTTTCTGGGAAATTTGGTTTCTGAAAAATGTTTACGTTGGTACCAATGTCTTAAATTATTTTTAGGTTATGTAGTACTATTTTTAGGTTATGTTGCCGGAAGAATTTCCGGCGGGATGCCGGAAGTACCGGAAATAGTTTTTAAAATATAATGTTACTGACACTTTCAAAGTTTTATTGGAAAAAACTCACCGAGAGCATTCCGGTGGGGTTGCTTACACTTCTAGGGCTTGTAAGCGGTTCAGGATGGCCTCTCACACCATCCGTGGACTTTAAAAAACTTGTAATCTCTCGATGCACTTGACACGTCAAAAATACTCAGCATACAGTCTGCACGCTTTAACACACGAGCAGAGAACTTATACCACAGATGGACCCATAGTATTTTTTGGGAATTTAAGTCCATTTAATAAAATCTGACATTTTTCTGAAAATTTGACATTTTTCTGAAAAGTGACATTTTTCCGAAAATTTGACATTTTCCTGAATTTTTGACATTTTTCTGAAAAGTGACATTTCTCCGAAAATTTGACATTTTCTCGAAAATTTGACATTTTTCTGAAGTGACATTACTCCGAAAATTTGATGATTTTCAAACATTTGACATTTTTCTGAAAGGTGACATTTCTTCGAAAATTTGAAGTTTTTTCGAAAATTTGTCATTCTTCTGAAAAGTGACATTTCTTCGAAAATTTGACGGTTTTTCGAAAATTTGACATTTTACTGAAAAGTGACATTTTTCCGAAAATTTGACATTTTCCTGAATATTTGACATTTTTCTGAAAAGTGGCATTTCTCCGAAAATTTGACATTTGTTCGAAAATTTGACATTTTTCTGAATTGACATTACTCCGAAAATTTGACAATTTTCAAACATTTGACGTTTTTCTGAAAGGTGACATTTCTTCGAAAATTTGAAGTTTTTTCGAAAATTTGACATTCTTCTAAAAAGTGACATTTCTTCGAAAATTTGACGTTTTTTCGAAAATTTGAAATTTTTCTGAAAAGTGACATTTTTCCGAAAATTTGACATTTTCCTGAATTTTTGACATTTTTCTGAAAAGTGACATTTCCCCAAAAATTTGACATTTGTTCGAAAATTTGACATTTTTCTGAATTGTCATTACTCCGAAAATTTGACAATTTTCAAACATTTGACATTTTTCTGAAAGGTGACATTTCTTCGAAAATTTGAAATATTTTTGAAAAGTGACATTTCCCTGAAAATTTAACATTTTTTCGAAAATTTGACATTTTTCTGAAAAGTGACATTTCTCCGAAAATTTGACATTTCCCTGAAAATTTAACATTTTTTCGAAAATTTGACATTTTTCTGAAAAGTGACATTTCTCCGAAAATTTGACGTTTTCCTGGAAATTTGACATTTTTTAAAAATTTGACATTTTTCCGAAAAGTGACATTTCTCCGAAAATTTGATATTTCTTGGAAATTAAAAAAATAATTTCGTGACTCGTGTAGAAATATTTTTTTGATATCATCATCAGTTCGCCTGTTATAAGAATTTTATGTTTTTATGACGTCATCAGAACGTAAGTGTATTTTTAATTCACTCGTATTCCATCCATCTACAATATTTCCACCTACGTTTCAAACTTTAATTGGATGTTTCCAATAGTTAAGTCGATATCTGCACCAGTTTCTAAGAATTTTTCTTATTTGTGACGTCATGTGGACGTAGGTGAATTATTAATTCACTTGTATTCCGTCCGTCTACAATATTTCCACCCACATTTCAAATTTTAATTGGATGTTTCCAATCGTTAAGTCAATATCTGTACCAGTTCGTCTGTTGTAAGAATTTGTCTTATTTGTGACGTCATGTAGATGTAGGTATATTATTAATTCACTTTTATTCCGTCCATTTACAATATTTCCACCTATGTTTCAAATTTCAATTCAATAACTCCAACCGTTAAGTCGATATCTGTACCAGTTCGTCTGTTGCAATAATTTTTAATTTTTGTGACGTCATGTGACGTAGGTGTATTATTAATTCACTCGTAATCCGTCCGTCTACAATATTTATACCTACGTTTCAAATTTCAGTTCGATATCTTCAACCTTTCCCGAGTTATCAGCCGAAATCGCTAAACACCTCTGTTATTATTAGAATATCACCCTGTACATTGCACTGCTTTGAGGACAAAAAACTATAAATTTCACTTCGAAGATTTTAAAAATCAGTATCAAATATAATTTGGGCGTATGGGAAAATCGAAATTTTCAAATTCATCATCATTTTATTGTCTTTCTAATAGATCCCTACTATTTTTTTGCCAAAATCAATATTTATCTAGATATTCGCAAGAGAAGAGAAAAAAACACGTTTCCTTGGAAAATGTAAATTTCCACTTGTTTCGTTCCTAACGTCCTTATTTTTTGTCTTATGTCAAAAAATAAAAAATAATTTCTTGTAGCATTAAATTCTCTACACATTCGTTCGCGAAGTATTTTGGCCTAGGGACCGCCGTTTAACAGTTATGGAGGTTTAAAGAGAAAAAATTCGAGATTTTAGACGAATTTCAAAAAAGTCTCCACTTTGGCCGACCATATCTCGGTAATTTTTGGAGCAGCATAAAAATCCAAAAAAAGGCTTTTAGGAAATTCAATTCTCTACAATTTTGTTAGGTCGAAGTTTTTTGCCGTAGGAGTCGCCGTTTAGAAGTTATGAACGATTTAATGAAAAAAGTGCATGACACCGTCTTCTTGAAAGGCCCGCCGGACCCAAACGAAAAGTCCCATTAAAATTTCGAGTGCGGTAAAACATTCCTGATATTATGTAGTTTTCCTTAGCTAGTTTTTATTTTTGAGCTATCTCTCACAGTTTCCGAGTTACAGATGAAAAACCGTTTTCAGAGTTGCGGCATCCGAAGGTAAATTTTGATCGAAAACAAGACATCTAAATTTACTCGTATTTTAAAAAATACGATACCGCAACGGCCGTACTATGTAGCGATGGAAAGAGAAAGACTTGTAGTTGATCCGCATCGTAAATTGCATGTCGAAATTCGAAAATTCAGCTCGGCACGAACGAATCAAAAGTGACATTTTTACAATTTTTCGTTTGACGTTTCTCGATCGCGAATTTGTGTTAGAAGAGTGTCCATCTTCCATCTCGTTCCCCCGCAAAAAAGAGATAGACAATCTTTGCGCGTTAATAACTAATTAACCGTAAATAATTAGTCGTTCGGAATGTCGCGTTGAGATGTAGAATTTCACTCTCGTCAGATCAGTACAGTCCCGATTCCGTCAATAGTCTCTAAAAAAAGCCTTTGCGGCTGCAAATTTGCAAAGAGTAAGGGGTACTCTGTATTATTTTGTGGTATACGTTCTCTGACACGTCTATCGAACGTTAGGTTAGACTATAAAATTTATCTTACACAAGAAGCGTATTTTTAATTTTTTTCACGGAAACCAAATCAAAAAAGTGCAAGTGTCATATATCGTTGAAATCGGAATTTTTACTGCTTTTCAATGGTTCAATTACAAATTGTAAGTAATCATAAAATAAACAACTTGTTGTGCCAAAACGGCACTAAACGTAATCCGATCTCAACCAAAACCTTTTCAGATCATCTGGAGCACTAAAGAAACCCTCATGCAAAGTTTCATCCAAATCCGTTTAGTAGCTTCGCCGCTATCGTGCTAACATACATACACACACACATACACACACACAGACATTTTTCAAAAACAACTTTTTTGGGTTCCTGGGACCTCAAAACGTAAAGATCTGATGTTATCTCAATTTTCGATTTTGGACTAATTGTAGTAACCTCCCACAATTTTATTGTGGGGAGGTTAATTCGATTTTGGACTAATTGTAGTAACCTCCCACAATTTTATTGTGGGGAGGTTAAAATGTGAGAAAATTGTAAAATAATAGATACAATTATTCTTTCGTTTAACTTGCCCCAACTCAGAAACGGGCCAACGAATTAATCTCAAATTTTTACTACGTCATGACTCTATATCTGTTAAGAAAATATGTTAATATGAAGGTAAAATTTTAATAAGTAAAGAAAATATGATTTTTTTTTTCTAAGACCATGTCGATAAACTGTGAAATATTACAGGCTCGAATATGACAAGCGAGAAACTTTTTTATCTTTCGAATTAGATACCAAGTATATTGAGGACGTATGAAGATAAAGGATGGAGCTAACTTTTTTATTTGAAACTTTTTTTTCTAGGACTAACAGTTTTCGAGAAAATTGCAAACAAGTATACGGAACGCCCTCGCGAACGATAAGCAGCGCAGAGAATGCGGTGTGAGAAATAACGTACCTTAGTGTTGTTTAATGAAATCGAATTCAGATTTTCTTGAGATTTTTCAGCAAATCAATATAGAGGGTTATTAAATATTTGTAATAATTACCATGAGAGAACACATTGATATATCCTGCGCTATTGAATTAAGTCATACTGCGAAAACAGTATTTTGCAGATGCAAAATGTTTTTCATAATAGAAACATTAAAGAATCCGGCAATTTATTTCGAAATAACAAAAAGAATATTTTTCATTCTTGACTGTTTGTCTATTTTCCTGAATAACGTTAGATAAATGCACTGTATCATAATTAAACTAATTAAAGTAGTACATTATTTACTACTACTATTTATTGCGTTTAATTAAATGAATTAAAATTTAATATTAAATAAAAACAAAATAAATAGCTTACACGTTGAAAAATCAACAGTGCAAAAGATCATACGTGCTTGCATCAATTATTTTGGAGGTGTTTTCACAAACATTTAAATCCACAACGGCCTTATGCAAAATGAAAAGTGCTGACAGAAGCAGTCATAGAATTCTATGATATTAAAAAGTAAAATTGCCTGCAATGAGCTTTCTAGGTCTTATATTTCGATGTATTTTTAGGTAGATATTGGACACGGGACTGTCGCGGGCGCGGGCTCTATTTGAAGTTGACTAGAGAGTGACGCTATGCGCACAGCAGGTCTAAAGCTGGTACTCGTACCGAGCATATCTTATATTTCTTAGTATCATGTAAGCACATTATATAAATTTTTATTGTACAGTACAGTAATTTTGATTGGATTTTTTTTCTTGTATATATTATATTAATTAAGGTTATTATGAAAATGAAAGATAATCAAATTTTGAACGAAAAATATTTTATTCATTTTTTACGTACAATGCCTAAACCGTTCGTTGTACATAAAAAATGGAAGAGATCATTTTTGGGCGGAATTTCATTATCTTTCATTTTTACTTCCACATCCAGTGGAAGTATAGCAACGACAAAAAATTTTTTTTAAATTTTTATTGTTCAAATAGGCTTAGAATGTCATGAAACGTCGAGATTTTAAGTTTGAGAGAAAAAAAAATTCTGTCTGTCTGTCGGTCTGTAACTTTTTTTTGTGCGCACGTTTACTCTGGAACCGTTTAAGATATTGACTTGAAATTGGTACACTTATGTATTTTACGTGATCTGGAACTAGATTATATTTTCATCTTGTTCTATCGAAGGGTTGGGGGTAAATTGGAGTAAATTTGGGGTAAATAGATAAATTAAGCAGGTAAGAGTTCAGAAAATTGGCTAAGGTCTCAAAAAAATTTTTGGCATTAGCCACCCCCATTACCACCCCCACCCCATTATTAAAGGGGATGAAAAAAATTGTGATTTATTGTGTGTGCAAGAACCAGAAACTTCAAAATATTTTTTTACTTCATCCACCCCCACTACCACCCCCTATCACCACCCCCACCCCACTACCGATGTGGGGTATCGTTTTATAGGTTTTTGGGGTAGAGGATTTCAAATGTTATGTTATTAAAGTTCCATAAGCAATTATTTCCACATACAAAATTTTTTCGTTGTAAGTGACTTGGATAGAATATCTGGATGTGGAAGTAGTGATTCCTTGGGCAGCGGTTTTTTTGTCTAAAATGACTGTAGTACTCTAGACAGGGTTAGAAATAGATATCCGAAAAGTTCGCTCCCATTTAGGAACGTTCCTTTTTTTGCAAAAAAAACACCTCTGACGGCTGGTTTTTCACTTTTATCTTGTAAATCGTTCGTCGGAAGAGAAAAAAGCATAGGAAAAAAAATTTGTCGTTAAATTCTACATAAAAAATGTCCTATTAACCTTATAGCTTATCCTCACCTATTTCGAGGTAACAGCCTCCGAACAGGAGCGCACAGGTAAAAATCAATCCTATTCGAAGTTTCACAGCGAATATCTTAAAACCACTTACTTTAACGAGAAAAATGCTCAGGAATGATTTTTTTTATATATGTATTTTTTATTTATTGTTTTTTTGTTTATTGAAAATATCATACAGAGACAAGATATTCGCTGTGAAACTTCGAATAGGATTGATTTTTAGCTGTACGCTCCAAACTACGCCTCTGTTCGGAGGCTGTTAGCGCGAAATAGATGTGGATAAGCTACAAGGTTAATAAGACATTTTTCATGCAGAATTTAACGACAATTTTTTTATTTCCTATGCTTTTTTCTCTGCCGACGAACGTTTTACAAGATAAATGTGAAAAATCAGCTTTAAGTCCCCGTTAGGGGTGATTTTTTGCAAAAAAACGGACTTTCCATTCTTAATAGTGGGGGGGGGACGTTTCGGGTGTCTATTTCTAACCCTACCTAGAGTTCGCATCTCAAATATATTGTAACGAAGCGTTTTCTTGGCAATATTAAAATGCATTCGATTACTGTTCGTCTTCGTTACGTGTTCCGTTTCCATTTCAAACTTAATTAAATATTCACATTTATTCATTTTGACGACCTCTACCGAACTATAACCAAGTTCAAATGCGCTAAGATTCTTCAATTTAACGAGTTAAATGATTACTTATAATTTTAAATTCTCGAGTTTTTGTCTAAACGTATGTTTCCAGTCGTTTTTCTCGGAGCCGAAACCTAGAAAAAAAGAAACATATCAGATATTTTGAGAGAATCCTGAAAACCGTGTACCGTCCAGATTATTTTAACTTAAACCGTGTATAAAATTTTAATGAATTAAAATAAAAATAAAACTGAAAAATTGTCATGTTACCGGGTTGATAAGAACGTGTTTTAAGTCCATTTTATTTTGGTTATTAGTATATTTTACGAAGTAAAGTAAAATCTGAAATTTTCAAAGGTTTAGTATAGATCTGTTATAGTCCGGGGACTTAATCCGAAAATCGGAAATTCTAGAAATTAAAGATTTTATATTTTCAACACGTGTTGGCCGCTCTGATAATACCGCCTGACTTCCCTGCCAACATAAACGTCGTCTGATTATTCCGAAGCAGAATTACCGCCTGCATGTTAACTGCTGTAAATAATTGCAAATCTATCGCTTGATATTCAAAGACTGTCTGTTTTTGCTTGCTGCTTGATTACTTTCTTTGCTATTTTTTTTACTGCTTTAATGCTGGCGCATCCGCCATCTTGTGAACCGCTTGTTTGCCACTGCTGTGTCCGAAGTTACAAAACCTCTGACTTTCCGCTAATTTGTAACTAGTAGTACAAACCTACTCCCCGTTTGGTTGTCCACATCACAAAATGGCGTCCGAAGTTACAAAACCTCTGAATTTCCGCTAATTTGTAACTAGTAGTATAAACCTTCTTTCCGTTTGGTTGTGGTCAGATTTTAAATCGCGTTTTAGTCAAAATCTAGTCATTTTCATAATTTTCTAAATTTTTAAATGATATATTAAAAGACATATTTTAAGTTGAATTTATTTATGATGAACTCCTTATGAGTCACTTCGAAAATCGATCATATATATATTTTTTTATTGTTGTCAATTTTACCTGAACAATAAATATTGTTATTTTATCGAATTTGGTGTTTTACTGTTTGAATGTGTCTAAAAATCTAATCTCAAAGTTTGACCTCTGGACATTTCCGTTTCTTCACTGAGTTTATCCTAGCCCTACTGCAACAGGCTGCGTGAGGAAGCTATTGTGAGACCTTTGCCCCACGTAAAAATTGTAAAGTTGGCGCCCGAGTGATACCGAAGTAGATCTCGGCGTCAAAGTGACGCTTCCACTCGTTTATGCGCTAGGCGACTGGAAGAAACCACGTCACAATATTATTACTTTTTAAATTATATCTTTTTTTTTTAACTGTTTAACGTCGGCCTATTCCCGCTACCAGGGCCTATCACCGACGCCAGGAGACGAGCTACCCCCAACCTGGAAATTTTGCCGAACCTCTTCCCTTAAGAAGAGTAGGGATCTTTTACTTGCCTAACATTTAATAGACATGGGACCGCCTGCTTTACATCCCCTCCGAAGGATGGTATATGCACTACGTAATCCTCGTCTGAAATTACGTAACTTCCGAGTATACACTGATATACAAGCCTCTAGAAGGTGGGACGAGAACGCTGTATTTCCCAAGATGGGAGCCCATCCAAGTACTAACCGCGCTCGACGTTGCTTCAACGGAATATCGACTGATATTCACATTGAAGTCGCCTCTACGCTCGCCCCCAAATTATATCTTCTATTCACTGTTTTTAATTTAATTTGCGTGTACTATGTCGATGACATCACAACGGCAGTATGTAGAGAGGTGGAATGGGTTATTCTATTACTTTTACGTACGTAGGTAAATACAGCGTGCTTATTCCTTTACTCTATTTTCCATGCACGAAACATTAAACGTCCACTTAATTTTTGACAGTGAGGTCACTTTGTTTTTTGTCAATTTGTTCCTCTTCTTTTTTCTACTTCTAAGTTCACAGCTAACTGTCCTTATGACGTTACTGTCATTTTAGCGGTATATTCAATTGGAGGAAGTTTAATAAATTGTATTTCCCTCTCTTGCTGAAGGAAGCTATTAAGATTTCTTCGAATTTTGACGTTTCAGACTAGGTACGAGTGAGATTACGTAAATTAATATATTTCATTTCGGTTACCTGTCTGTCTGTCTGTCTGTCTGTCTGTCTGTCTGTTGATGCTATATCTACAAGACGATTTGACAGAGAAGAACGTAGTTATACCTTTAGTGAAAAATATACAAGGTGAACATCCTAAAAAAATGATTAATTCAAAAAATGTGAGGACAACAATATTTCACAAGTAGTTAACACAACTATCAACGAAGAAATCTGCTATACTTTTAATGAAAGATATACAAGGTAGTCTTCCCAAAAAATAATTAAGAAACTATGGAAATGATATTTTGAATGTAGCTAACTGTAGTATCAAGGGGGAAACCTGCTGTACTTTTAGTGGTCACTCTATAAAAATAATTACTAAAGATATGACGGAAAAAATAATATTTAAAATATCGTTGTCACTAGTGCCAGGAAGAAAATCTGATATACTTTTGTGTAAATACCTCTACAGATTTTTTAATATATTGCGCTCAATTATTGTTTCTTCCAAATTATACAGGGTGTCCAGTTAGTGCTTCCTCTGAATATTTTACAAAAGCGGCTAACTTTATAAAAAAACTTTCTTAACGAAACTTTCAATGTTCCGTCTCTACTATAACGTAAAATTATTTTCAATTATACAAGGAGTCACAAAAACGAGTTACACATAAGAGTATAATTTTTTTAAATGGGGCAATCTGCATTTTTTGACGCCAGTTAAGCCTCCAAGGATCCTGTATTACGCTTTAAAATATTTTGCCAATCGGATGTAGCGTTTCCCAGTTATGATTTTTTTCCTGTTTTTTTTTTTTTTTGGCAATTTACAAACATATTTTTGACTGCCATTCTCCGCGATTTATTAATTGTTTTCTTTCTAAAAATATAGGATGTTATTTGATAATAATGTATTACTGAAGAATATTTTTGAAATAAATTATTATTATACCGGGTGTCCAAAATATTTGTTTACATTTCTCGATATTTAATTATTATTTTCCTTAATTTGTTTAAAAGAAATGCCTATATTTTTTTTACATTGATGATAAAGCAAACAATTCCCCACATTTTAATATCCTACACTTTATTTTTATTTCAAAGGGTTTTTGAGGTTTGATTATTTCAAATAATTTTTGCGTAAATTAAGGTGCTCTTTATTTTAGCATTAAAATCTAGTATGGCTTTGGTATTTTGTTTTACATTTTTTTTTAATGAAATGCCTATATTTTTTACATGGATGAATAATGTATACAATGTCTCACATTTTGATATTACACACTTTCTTTTAATAATAATAATTATGAACGGGTTTTGAGAAATAATGTTTTTCACGATAGATATTGAAACTAGCCTCAAAAAAAAATTGCCCAAATGTAAACCGTTTTGACCCACGCAACACTGAAGTCTCTTGATAAATGAACGCCTTACATTGTATAGCATATCAACATTTATAAGATTGAAACACTTACGAATCCTTTCCATTATATCTTCTCGAGTGGTTGGTTCTACTTTATAATCGTCTGACGTCACAAATCCCCAAAGTAAAAAAATCCAATTGAAATCAGTTCGGGTGATCTAGGCGGCCATGAGATGGGACCTAACATAAATTAATAAAATAATAAATTAGAAATAATTTTTGACAGTTTATTAAAATATCAATCATCCTCTTCCTTTCAGGAAACTGGTTAATAATGGCCTGACGAACATTTCTATTGTGGTGATGCACTATCAAGTTGTAACCACACATTATTTGTAATATAATCAGGAATATGCTCGATCATTTCCCTCGAAAATGTGAGGACCAATAATATAATCATGTACATTTAAACTTTAGTTGGTCTGGTAACGATTTTTCTATACAACATGAGGGTTTTCTCTGTCACAATAATGGAAATTGTGCCTCAGAGCCATTGCGAGGAAACGTTGATTCATCCGTGAACAACACAAATTTGGAAAATTCTTCATTTTTCTCCAATTTGGTGTTGAGCGAACTGCCAAAAATTTTATCTACGAAATAAATCCACATCCAAAACCTCTTGATGCAGCTGCAAGGCTCGATAAGGGTGAAACTTATTTTTACTAAGACATAGGGAAACAATAGATTTATTGACCTCTAAATCCCTACTTAACTGCCAAACACTTGCCGTAGGATTTTCGATTAAAGCTAAGCTTGTGGCCATTTTCTCATTTTCTTCACTTAATACATTTCGTTGTCTCACTTTCTTTTCATATACAACACTTCCAGTACGTTCAAAACGTTCTTTCAAATTTTCTAGACCGCACATCATTAATATTTACAATTAATAAATCGCGGAGATATGGCAGTCAAAACTATGTTTGTAAAATGCCAAAAAGAAAAACAGGAAAAGAACTATAACTTGACAACGCTGCATCCGATTGGCAAAAGATTTTAGGGTCTAATACAGGACACTTGGAGGCTTCACTGGTGCCAAAAAAATATAGGGTATTCCATTTAAAAAAACTAAACGTTCCTGTGTAACTCGTTTTCGTGACACTTTGTATAATTGAAAATAATTTTACGTTGTAGTTGATATGAAACATTGAAAGTTTTGTTTAGAAAGTTTTTTTATAAAGTTAGCCATGTTTGCACAATCTTCCGAGAGACCACTAACTGGACACCCTGGATAACGAAATTAACGCTTCCGCTACTTTGTTTCACAATCTCGAAAATTTATCAACAACGGAATTTTTTAAAATAGAATTAAATTTGGACCAAACCTGGAACAAAGTAAGGAGATAATTTCTTCGGGATTGTATTCTATGGCTATCCAGGAGTCTCTGACTGAAAATCCCAAAAAATCCGCCGTGTAGAAATAAAGAGAAAATGCTCCGCCATGTTGAAATTAGGCACGTGTTTTCCTTTAATCGGTAATAGCCCACACGGATGACACTTTAGGGAATAAAGTAAAGAGGCAAAATTTTGAGAGAAAGAGCTAAGCTTCAATATGGTACAAATCGGTTAAATATTAACAAAATTATAATTGTCAAAACGACAGATTCTTTTCAAAAAAGGGTATTTTTTGTATTATAACACCGCAAGAATGTCAATAGTCAATAGTCAACAAAAACTTTTGTTGGTAACACTAATTAAACATAGTTTATTTAAATATGAAATAAAACATATGCCGGTTAGTTTATTTGATGATATTTTGTTTCGAAAGACAACAAAATCATCTCTTGTTTTCTTATTTTGATAAAAAACTTATAGCCCAGGAATTTTAGTTTTTTACCCGGAATTAATTATTGTAAAGCTGAAAATTTCCAGGATTGTAGTTTTGGTCCAGGACAACACGTAGCAAAAAGTCCCCTACTCTCCCCCGTCGGCTTTCCTGTTTTTTCAGAGCAACAAGGTCCTAAGTCGCAAAAATTGCAGAGTTAACTATAAAGTGCAACAGGAAGGTTGTTACTGGTCCGATTTGGGCCGAAATGATCATAAAAGATTAGGAGAAGCATATCCGTTCATATTTGATGTTCCATGCATATTTTTGTTCATAATTTTCCGTTCTAGTTCTGTCAATATTTCAAAAATTTAAAAAAATTTAAAAAAAATTCGAAAAATTCCGAAATGGCGCCATTGCGGATAAATGAAGACTCGGGAGGGAAAACGTACCCCAATAAACATTTATCTTCATACTCTGGGCTTTCTATTGGTATATCTACCTTCTCTGTCGCGTCACTCTTTACGAAGTTACGCCACTCTGAGCGTCGCAGCGGCGACACTCTGTCATTTAAGTGCATTCATTATTGCGTCTATCACGTCTAGTCTAAACAACCAGGAAGGCGCAAGACGAGCTATACTCTTAATTCTTTAACTTTGACAGTTCTCTAAGTGTATGCATTGATTCATTGGTGCGGCAAAATTGAGTCATCTTACTTAAGCCATGTAGCACAGGAATTTTAGTTTTTGACCCGGAATTAATTATTGTAAAGCTGAAAATTTGCAGGATTGTAGTTTTGGTCCAGGATAACACGTACCAAAAAGTCCCCTACTCTCCCCTATCGGCTTCCCTGTTTTTGCGGAGAAACAAGGGCCTAAGTCGCAGAAATTGCAGAGCTGGCTATAAAGTGCAGCAAAAAGGTTGTTACTGGTCCGATTTGGGTCGAAATGGTCATAAAATCTTCGGAGAAGCATATCCGTTTGTATTTCACATGTTCCATGCATATTTCGTTCGTAATTTTCTGTTCTAATGCTTCAAAAATTGAAAAAAAATCGAAATGGCTCCATTGCGGATAAATGAAGACTCGGAGGGGAAAACGTACCCGAATAAACATTTCTCTTCATACTTTGGGCTTTCCATTGGTATGTCTACTATAGCGTTATCGCTATAAATAAAATTAAAATGGAAGTTAATATACGTATATTTGTTATTAATACATGTTCATATTTTATATGATTTTGGTATTTTTTAAGTAGATTGATATTATATTTTTATATCGAATGTTTTTATTTTTCCTAGCGACTCCATGGAAACTTCTCCATTATGGATCGAGTTTTCCTTTTTGTTTCTTAGCGACTCCATGGAAACTTCTCGCTTTTGGAACTTCTTGATTTCCAGTGAGTGAGTCGCTATAGTCGCTATATACACCCCCTCGTTAAAAAAGAAAATAGTCAATCAATCAACGTGTCGATTGCAAAACGTACTTTTTTAATCGGGGTAGGCAAAGTGTCACATCTGTCAACTAATACAAAAGCCGGTTTAACCCTATCAATATTGACAGTTATGACTTTGTCTCCTTTCTTAAAGGTAAATAACTTATCTGAACGAGATAAAACTTTAAACGGCCCTTCATATAAAGGAGTAAATGAACGTTTTAAACGTTCAATGCGAACGAAAATAAAATCGCAAGAGGCAAGATCTGAACTAACAAAAGTTTTGTAATTGCCATGCGAAGTTGGAGGAACAAATTTTAAATTATTAAAATAAATGCGTAATTTGTCAATGAAATAAGGAATATCTGGGGAATTATACGATTCAACGAAAAATTCGCCAGGTAAACGAAGGGTTTGACCATATATGAGTTCAGCAGGTGAACATTGCAGATCTTCCTTGGGAGTTGTCCTAAATGCTAATAAAATGATGGGTAATTCATCTGTCCAATGTGATGTATTGGCTCTAGCTAACAAGGAAGTTTTAAGTGAGCGATGAAACCTTTCAATTAAAGAGTTGCCTTCTGGGTGATATGGAGTTGTACGTATTCTATGAAAACCTAAAAACTTTGCAAATTCATTAAATAATCTTGACTCGAATTGTACTCCTTGATCAGTCGTTACTGACAAGGGAACACCGAATCGACAAACAAAGTTTTGAAATAAAGTACGCGCAACTGTTTCTGCTGTGATGTCGCGAAGAGGGTACGCTTCCGGCCACCTAGTGAATCGTTCAATCACCGTAAGAATGTAAGAGTTACCTTTGGATGGAGGTAATGGTCCTACCAAATCTATGTGGATGTGGTCGAATCTGATTTTCGGAATGGTGAAGTTCCCGAGAGCACTTCGCGTATGTCGACTGACTTTGACAGCTTGACAGTTAATGCACGATTTTGACCATAAATTGCAATCTGTGTTCATTTTCGGCCAAAAATAGTTATTTGAAATCAACAGTCTAGTGGCTTTAATACCAGGATGAGATAAGTTGTGAAAAATATCGAATATCGTTCGTCTGTAAACAAGTGGAACACCATATAAAATCATTTGAATCTGGAATTTGTATCTTTTTTAAAATGAAATTGGTTTTAGTTAGTGATGATTTATCTGACAATAAATAGTTGAGATTTGAATCTTTCTCCTGAGCTTCACTAAGCAACTTTAGGTCAAAGTTAACATTAAGGAAGGGAGAATTTTTAAGTTGAAGTGGTAAAATATCTTGTTTTAAGGAAGCAGTGTCGTAAATACGTGACAAGCTGTCAGCTATTACATTATGTTTTCCTTTAACATGTTGTATTTTACAAGAAAATTGAGCTATGTATTCTAAATGACGTATTTGACGAGGAGATCTTTCTGCTTTTGTGAATAAAGCGTTGATTAAAGGTTTGTGATCTGTAAAACAATTAAACTTTCGACCTTCAAGTATAAACTTAAAATGTTTAATTGCAGTATATAATGCTAAAAGTTCTTTGTCAAAAATCGAATAATTGGTTTGTGCTGTGGTTAATTTACGGGAAAAGAATGCTAAAGGAGCAAGAAATCCCTTATTATCTTTTTGCTCTAAAACTGCACCCATGGCAAGGTTAGAACAATCGACTGAGAGAGATAAGATAGTATCGTCATTATTGCAAGGATGAGCTAAAACTACTGCATTACTTATTGCGTCTTTGGCTTTCGAAAATCCGTCTAAACATTGATCAGGCCAACTATTTATCTTTGTAATTTTATCATGAGATAAACTGTTACAAAGAGAATATAGGGGAAGTAATATTTCAGCAAAATGAGGTATGAAACGATGATAAAAATTCACCATACCTATGAAACGTTGTAGTTGTTTGAGAGTTGTCGGTAAAGGGAAATTATTAATGACTTCGACTCTCTCAGTTGATGGTAAAATACCTGATGAAGAGATGTGATGACCTAAAAAGGTTAAATTGCCAACTCCTAAGATACATTTAGATGGTTTAATGTTAATTCCGTATGTGTCTAATCTCTTGAAAACCTTTTCCAAATGTTCCAAATGTTGTACATCTGATTGACTTGCGATTAATATGTCATCCAAATAGACGAAAACGAAAGGTAAATTGACAAGTACTTCATTCATAAAACGTTGGAAAGTTTGACCGGCATTGCGTAGACCAAAAGGCATGCGGGAAAATTCAAACAGTCCGAATGGAGTTGTTATAGCTGTCTTATAAACGTCATTTTCAGCGACAGGTATCTGATGGTACGCTCGCACTAAATGAATCTTGGAGAAAATAGTGCAGCCGTGCAACTGAGAGCTAAAGTCGTGGATGTGAGGTAATGGATATCTGTCTGGAATGGTAATCGTATTTAGTTGTCGATAATCTCCACAAGGTCTCCAGTCATTCTTATCTTTTTTCGCCACTAGATGGAGTGGAGAGGAAACTTGAGAAGATGATGGTTTGCAGATACCTAATTCTACCATGTTATTAAATTCTGTTTGAGCTATTTTAAATTTAAGATTGTCTAATCTACGAGGTCGTGAAAAAGGTAAATGACCTTCAGTAACTATATGATGTACAATAGAATGTTTAATAGGTAAATTGTAATCTGGTGAACTAATTAGATTAAGAAATTGTAAAAGTAATTTGTTATATTTATCTGTCAAAGGAAATAATTTAAGTGAATCTAATCTATAATTGTCTAAAGGACTATTTTTAATAAAACAATTAACTGACAAATTAGTCTTGTTATCAATTATTCGAGCTCCTTTAAGATCAACAACTAAACCAAAATGAGACAAGAAATCTGCTCCGACTATCGGTATGTCAATGTCTGCTATATTGAAAACGAAAGGAAATAATCTACGTAAGTTTAGATTGACTTTTAACAATTTCTTACCGTATGTAAAAATGGTTGAACCGTTAGCCGCGGTTAATATCGTATCGAAATTCTTTTTTAAATCTGTGAAAGCATTGCGTGGCACCACAGATAAATCGGCACCAGTGTCAATTAGGAAGTTCAGGTTGTTAGATCTATCGTAAATAAAAAGTCGACGACGTTTGCTGTTAGAAATGTCAAAATCAGACGTCATAGAATTATCAAACTTTAGTCATCTTTGAGAATTATCAGATTTTTTACAATTCTTACTGAATTTGCACCATTTACCTCCACAACGATAGGCATTGGCACCATAAAGTTGATGGTAGTAACAAATAGTATTGTCTGTACGATCAAATTTATTGGAAACATTATTACGGCTGGGTGAACGATTGCGATTAGTGGTACGAGTTTGTGAATTGCTTCGAATTTTGCAATTGTTGCAGCATGAAGTAGAAGGTTGAGGCTCGAAGGATTGATTGGAAAGTCTGGATTCTAAAGAGTTTAATCGAGAATTAAAAATTTCTTGTTTTTGTAATACTTGATTAATTGAATCATGAAAAGTGATTGAAAAATTTTTGATAGTGGTAGTTAAATCTGATAACGGGGTGGACTCAGAGTCAAGAGGATTTTTGGAGTACGATGCAACCATTGAATTTTGACAGGACTCCCAGATCTGATCTGCAATATCTAGAATCTCTTTTGTGTCTGTTTTCCCTGAAGCTGTAATGGCAATATATACTGTTTGAGGTAAACGTCTTTTCCATAGCTTTATCAATAAATCTTGACTAACCATGCTGAATCCTCCAACCATATTCAGCATGGATCTATAGAAATCTGAAGGTTTCAGATCGCCCATTTGGGAACCTGATAACAGATCATTCAGACGTTTTTCCTCACTCGATGATAAACGTGAAATTAAAACTTTCTTTAAATTTATATAGAGATCCGTTTCCGGGGGATTAGATATTATATCGTATATATTATCTATCACATCTAATGGCAAATTAGCTATAATCTGATCATACTTTTTCTTATCATTGACAATTTTTGCAACAGAAAACTGTGATTCAATCTGGGTAAACCAAATTTCTGGTTTTGATTTCCAGAATGGGGGTAATTTGACAGAGGTGACATAATGGGTTTGAGGAAAATCCTCGTCTGAAGGTTGTCTTTGCATAACTAATCGATTGTGATTGATTGATTGATTTACTACTCTCTTAGATAAAAAAGGAAATGTACTTTAACTCACTCACCTACAGATGACAGTACTTGTAATGTACAACTTCAGTTGATTGAATTAGGAAATTACCATAAATTATAGGAACATCTATTCAAATTTGGAACCTCTATTCAAAATTCATCGGAGAATTCTTCTCTTCATAAAATGGTCAATTTATAACGGTAGTTGATATATTGAATCTCTTCTGGTATATATTTATCATGTTGGACATAAAATTTTCACTTCTGGCATATATTTATGACGTTGGACATAAAATTTTCACGTCTGGCATATATTTATCACGTTGGACATAAAATGATCACGTCGGGGTCACCAAATTTATAGCGTTATCGCTATAAATAAAATTAAAATGGAAGTTAATATACGTATATTTGTTATTAATACATGTTCATATTTTATATGATTTTGGTATTTTTTAAATAGATTGATATTATATTTTTATATCGAATGTTTTTATTTTTCCTAGCGACTCCATGGAAACTTCTCCATTATGGATCGAGTTTTCCTTTTTGTTTCTTAGCGACTCCATGGAAACTTCTCGCTTTTGGAACTTCTTGATTTCCAGTGAGTGAGTCGCTATAGTCGCTATATCTACCTTCTCTGTAGCGTCACCCGTTACGGAGCTACGCAACTTTGAAAGTCAGCGCGCGGCGGCCGCGCCCGCCATGTGCCCGGTGGAACTGCTCTAGCTGCGCTGATGAGACCAGTTGCGAATTCCTGTTTATATATTATTGGTGTTTTATAAAATTTATTGAATGAAATTTAACTTGTCAGACTCAGAAAATGACTTTATTCGGCTAGACAATTAACATTATTGATCTACTGGGAAGTAGAGTCGTCCGGATCATTATCCATAGCCACGACTGGCTGTTTGTGCAGCTGGATTCTCTATAGATTCGGCACATGATGCTGCAGTTCAGACCAGAGTTCCTGCACTCGCACCGGGCACCGCAGTCCCTCTTGTAGGCACAAGAAATTAACCGTAGCAGGCTATCGGGAGCTGGCTGCCTTGTGGTAAAAACAGGAATCGGAACCAGGCCCTGGAGTCCTAATTTCCACCCCCAGTCCTCCGGGTGAGAAGAGGAGAGGGAGAATATTGTGAGGATTTAATCTCCCGAAAAGCTTGCAGCACTCAACTAATGTGCATGTGCTATTTGCAGATCCAACAATGGCTAGACGTCAAGGTAGCTCCCGATAGCCTGCTATGGCTAATTTCTTGCGCTGCAAGGCGGACTGCGGTGCCCGGTGCGAGTGCAGGAACTCTGGTCTGAACTACAGCATCATGTGCCGAACCTGTAGAGAATCCAGCTGCACAAACAGCCAGTCGTAGATATGGATGATGATCCGGACGACTCTACTTTCCAGTAGATCATTAATGTCAATGGTCTAGCCGAATAAAGTCATTTTCTGAGTCTGACAAGTTAAATTTCATTCAATAAATCTTATAAAACACCAATAATATATAAACAGAAATTCGCAACTGGTCTCAGCAGCGTAGCCAGGGCAGTTTCACCTTGCACATGGTGGGCGCGGCCGCCGCGCGCAAGCTTTCAAAGTTGCGTAGCTCCGTAACGGGTGAAGCTACAGAGAAGGTAGACAAACAAATAGAAAGCCCAAAGTATAAAGAGAAATGTTTATTCGTGTACTTTTTCCCCTACGAGTCTTCATTTATCCGCAATGGAGCCATTTCGAATTTTTTTCAATTTTGAAGTTTTGACAGTACTAGAACAGAAAATTATAAACGAAATATGTATGAAACATGTGAAATACGAAAGGATATGCTTCTCCGAAACTTTTATGATCATTTCGACCCAAATCGGACCAGTAACAACCTTTTTGCTGCACTTTATAGCCAGCTCTGCAATTTCTGCGACTTAGGCCCTCGTTGCTCCGCAAAAACAGGGAAGGCAACAGGGGAGAGTAGGGAACTTTTTGGTAAGTGCTGTCCTGGACCAAATCTACAATCCTGCAAATTTTCAGCTTTAAAATAATTAATTCCGGGTCAAAAACTAAAATTCCTGTGCTAAATGGCTTAACTAAGATCACTCAATTTTGCCGCACCAATGAACCAATGAACCAATGCATACACTTAGAGAACTGTCAAAGTTAAAAAACTCAGGGTATAGCTCGTCTTGCGCCTTCTTGATTGTTTAGACTAAACGTGATAGACGTAACAATGAACGCACTTAAATATCCGAGTGTCGCCGCTGCGACACTCAGAGTGGCGTAACTCCGTAACGGGTGACGCGATAGAGAAGGTAGACATACCAATGAAAAGCCCAAAGTATGAAGAGAAATGTTTATTGGGGTATGTTTTCCCCTCCGAGTCTTCATTTTTTTAAATTTTTTTTTAATTTTTTTAAATTTTTGAAATGTTGACATAACTGGAACGGAAAATTGTGAACAAAAATATGCATGGAACATCTGAAACATGAACGGATATGCTTCTCCGAAGCTTTTATGATCATTTCGACCCAAATCGGACCACTAACAAACAACCTTCCTGTTGCACTTTATAGCCAGCTCTGCAATTTTTGCGACTTAGGCCCTTGTTGTTCTGAAAAACAGGGAAGCCGACGGGGGAGAGTAGGGGACTTTTTTGCTACGTGTTGTCCTGGACCAAAACTACAATTCTGGAAATTTTCAGCTTTACAATAATTAATTCCGGGTAGAAGCCGATATTTTGACTAAAATTCCTGCGCTATTACACCAAGTCCAACTTTGCCTGAAAGTACTAAACAATTTGCAATAGACGGAGGGTTTCTCCTTAGAAAAATTGTGTGGCAACGCCCGGCTCAATGTAAAGATATTGTTCATCAGTGTGTTCCATTTGTTCATTATGGTTTAAATTGTATTATTATTTTCGATGGCTATTCTAATGAAAGCACTTCCGTTAAATTTACAGAATATCAAAAAAGAACTGAAATTGCATTTCAGAGAGAAATTAATATTGACCTACAAAAAAGTAGTAGAGATATCTCAAAACGAATGTTTAGCATCAGTGTCAAATAAAGATCAGTTAATTAAACTTCTAACATCAAATTTCAATCAAAATAATATCACAGTCAAATGTGCGGATGCAGACTGATTATTTAATTGTAAAAGCTGCTATTGATTGCTCAGCTGATATGTGTAACCCTGTTATAGTTGTTGGTCAAGGTACAGACTTAATAACGTTACTTATTGAGCATTGCAAAACAAAAAATCGTTGAGTGAAGAGAGGACTCTTCACTCAACGAAAAAATGTATACATGATGATTGAGGTAAATCTGATAAAATAACGAATATCTGCAAGTTCGTTCAGAACTAAGTGAAAATGTAGTAAAAAATACTCTATTTGCACATGCCATATTCGGATGCGATACCACTTCTGCATTTTATAAAAATGGCAAAAAACAGTATTTTCAGTTTTAGAAAATAATACTGAACTTAAGTAATAGCCTATTAATTTTCAAAAGTTTTGCTAAAGCAAATCAGCTTACAGTAATTGGGGAAGAATTTATTTTAAGATGGTATGGCAGTAAAAAAACTAATAGTTTAAATGATTACAGGTTCGTTAGGAATAATCAGATTTTTGCTAGGCAAAATATTTTCCAGCACTTCGATCTAACAGTTCTTCCGCCAACATCCAATGCCACTAAATATCATATTTATAGAGTGTATTGTCAAGTTCAAGTCTGGTTAGGTGACAATCTTAATCCAGAGAACTGTGGTTGGAAAAACAGTGGTTATCTAGAACCAATAAAAACAGTACAAAAGTATCCCCCTGATTTCATTTTAAATATTTTATTCTGTGGTTGCAAGAAAAATTGCAAACAGTCTTGAAAATGTAAAAAATATAACCTTAAGTGCAGAACCAGCTGTGTAAATTGCATTGGACAGGACTATGACAATGCGTTGGTCAGTGTTACTTTCTGAGAATGAGGCTAGTTTTTTAGTTAAAGCTCGTATTTGAGAATTTTGTATGCTTATTTAATTTATTCATGCTTTTTAAAGAGTTTATACTTTTTTTTTCACTATTTATGAGTTCTGTAATTGTGTTTGTTGTTACGTTCTTTTGTTTTTAGAATGGATTTTATTTTACGAATGTATTACTTCAATTAATTAGTATTACCAGTAATAATTGTTGTTACCTTTTATCGCATTTTATGGTATTAAAATACAAGAAGTATTCTTTTTTTATACAAATCGGTCAACCATAACTTTGCTAATATTTAACCGATTGTAAAAACTTTAGATCACATTAAAACTTAGCTTTGTCTCAAAGTTTTGCCTCTTTACTTTTTTTCTTAAAATGTCATCCATGCGGGCTATTACCAATTAAAGGAAAAAAGTGCCTAATTTCAACATGGCGGCGCATTTCTTCTTTATTTCTGCACGGCGGATTATTTGGGATTTTCAATCAGAGACTCCTGGATAGACATAGAATACAATCCTGAAGAAATCAGCTTGTTACAAATTTGTTCCGGGTCAACTTTTAATTTTACTGTACTAATTGGTAGGTTTAACTGAATAATTACCGTAAACCGGGGTTACTTTGGACGGTTTTTTGTTTTAAATCTATATATCTCAAGTAAGGCAGCGAATAAAAAATTTCAAAAAAATATATGTCAGGGGCGTCAGTTGGAGCTTTCTACTGACAAAAAATTAGATTTTAAAATAATCGATAACAATTTTTTTTTAATTAATTTGTGGGTGTTCAAAGTTACCCCACGGTCGAGGTTACTTTGAACGCCTATAATAAAACCATGAGATTTCAATGTAACCTCTCAGATAATGTTTCTTTGAACACCTAAAAACTAGAAACTCCTTGTTTCCGGGAAAAAAAATTTTTATGCAACAGAAATACACAATTTACATAAAATAATGTATTTTATTATTCACAAACAGTATTAAGGCATTCATTATAACAAAACTTCATAAAAAAAAAGCAGTATTCCAACAAAATATAATATAAACGAAACTAAACTAATATTTGGCAATAACTGTACGGTTTAAAAAAAGAAGGTACACAGAAAACAATGAATGGAACTAAACTATCTATTGCATACGTATTAATTTCCTCCTCTTCCGTGAGGGCAAGGGGGTGGCCAATCTTGGTGGCATGCTTTCCTCGTAGTTTGTGACTTAGCGTCCCTAATGAAATTCCATATGTTTTAGATGATTCACGCAAAAACTTCTTTTTGTATTTTATTTCATAAACGAAGCTCTTTATGAAATAAGACTTCTGGAGTGAAATTGGCGTATTTTCTTGCACCAGTTTTTCTTTTGTACGAGCAGACCATTTTCTACAAGAAAAAAATAGAGATAATTTGTAACCTGGGGCTTCATTGAACGCGTTCAAAGTAACCCCGAAAACGATGTCTAAGAGCATTATTCTGATAAAAAATTTATAAACAAAAAGTGTGTACAAATATTTTTAATTTCTTTAACATAGCTTTGTTAGGATACCGTATTGTTATAGCAAATACATTTTGTAACCCTGTGGTGCAAATACTTACGGCTACAGCAACAAAAGTTTGCAGACCTCTTTGAATGTTAGCTTTTTAGATTAGAAGTTCCATGTCAGATTTGTCAACTTCACAATAATTATTTTCAGACCAATGTTTCCAAACCATTCTTAAGTGTGTGATGAATTGTGTGGTGAAAACTAGATGTCGCTAAACTTAATGGTTATTTCACTATGAGTCAATATAACAAAATTTATTTTTTGTTCAAAGTAGCCACGCGGTTCAAAGTAACCCCGGTTTACGGTATGTAATTTTAATTAAAATACGTTCACCGGCGCATTCGCCATATACTTAAATTTGGCCATTGATTTGGGTATGCAGCATGCTAATATTACGATATTTTTCACTACGTACAAGTTAAACAACGGGCCACTAGAAAATATGAAAAGAAAGTTAAAAAACTGACCGCCTTCAAACAAATAATATAAAATGGCCAAATAACAAAACCAAGCGTATTTTTAACCGACTGCAATATCAATATTAGGTAATAAGGTTTAACTTAACATAGATAGCTATTTTTTATTAACTTTTTGAAGGCGATTTTTTTATAATTTTCTTTTTAAATACTCTTTGAATTATAACACTTTTCGTTTCATTTAACTTTTTCGAATTTATTTTTAGTAATTTGGTGTCCGTAGCTCTAGGAAGTATTTACACTAACGGCAGAGGAGCACAAAGAATACAAGCCGATAAACTTGAAATAAACAAGAAATATTTTGAGACTGGAGGTGGATATGATATTGGCTTAATTAAATTAAAATCTCCTGCCAGATTAGGTAAAGTTTTATAGATTATACTTATTATCATCTTAATAAATAGAGAGTAAGTGTATTATTACCCTTATTCCTCGTCACTAAAGTATAGATAGAAAAAACTTCCAGATTCCTAATTAGAATTAGAAAAATATTAATGTGTCGTTTGAGGCATAAGAATATTATATGCAATGACGCGCGATGTACAATAATGAAAACGTGTACATACACAAGACTAATAATTATTGAAAACTGTTTCAAATAACAGTACTAAGGAATACTATCACAAAGATCAAATGGTTACTACCACCAATCGAGTTTTCTTAATCATTCTTTCGACATCGACAGAGTCGGCACCGGGCTGTAAGCGAGTAGGCAGCCACCTAGAGTAGCAACATTTCAGAGACTCCAAGATGCAATCGATTACAAAATAAACAAAATTATTTTTACATTATACTAATGAATCCTTAACGCTATATTTTATGAACTCAAATGTGTAAGGTTTCCCAATAAAATGGCAGCTATGGGAACTGATTTTTTTTTATAGGTTACCACAAGTAAGTACACCCCCTTTATCCTTGAAGATGTGACATTGTACGAGAGGGGGCTACATAATATATCGAGACAAGGGATACACATCAATTTCTGTTTCCGAAAAAATCCCACTGCTTCAACCGGAATCAAGGCCAGGACTCCAGGGTGAAAGCCAAGTGTATTTGCCTCTCGACCACGCATTCATACAATTTACAATTTTACAAAGATATTGTTCGACACAACTTGATGTGATCCGAATTATGATGACTTATTTATTTTATAATAAGTAAAATGTACTAAACAAATTTCTAGACTCATATCTTACTTTTCTAAATTACGGAGTTAAAAAATCATTCGATAATCGTCACCGCACGAAAATGTGAGGCTTATTTTCACATCGAGCTGAGTGTCAAAAACACGTCTAGCACGAGAGAATCTATCGGTTATTCATTATAAAAGAAAAAAGTTCGGAAAATTTGGTATTCCCCAGAGACGACTTTTACACTTATATTATTTTTAATTACAATATAAATAAACAACATTAACATCTGATTGCGTGTTACCCGTATAGAAAAAAGAATAAACCTTCTCAGAGCAATAAATGGAACTAACTCTGGCTCAGATCCAGCAGTTTCACTTATATTTTACAAATTCTATATTCGATCAGTTGATGAATATGGATGTTTCTGCTATGACCAGGCCATTAAATAAAATTTAAATTATACAGGATAAGTATTTAAGAACTTGTATGGGATATCTAAAATCCACACCACTGGATATCATATAAGCAGAAACCAGTGAAGTACCATTGGAATATCGAAAACGATCTCCTCCTTTAATACAGAGTAAATGATGATTATAAACATAAAAAAACTGCCAATATACAACATGAATTATGAAGATATAATAAAGAACAACAAATATACTTAGAAACTGACTAGATATGGAAATATACCACAGCAACTAACACAAAAAATCTTTAAATATGACTTGAAACAAAAATGGAATGACTATAATGTAACTTATACAGACGGATCCAAGCAAACTGAAAAACAGGGTGCGCTTTTTATAATGAAAATAACAACTACACAAAGTATATAAAACTCAATGACACATATACTCTGCGGAACAAATAGCTATTATAAAGGCACTGAAACACATACAACACAACTTTTGGACGGGAAGAACTTTATTATTTTCACCGACTATATAAAATATCAAATCTAACAGCCGACATCATACAAAATATAGGCGAATATGTTAGACAAAACAAAAATGTTACCACAGCTTAGATTAAGAGTCATAGTGGTATATAGAGAAATGAAAAGGTGGATGAATTGGCAAAGAAGGCTTGCGATATGGGGGAGGAAAGTACATATAATTACTATACGATGATTTTACAAGGATAATCAAAACAAGAATAAAGGCAGAATTTAACCAACAGTTTAAGAACAGCAAGAAGGGTAAATTATATAAAAGCTTTCAACCAACAGTACCCACGCAAACTTGGTTTTCAAAAATTCCTTACACGAACAGAAATTTTATAAGAACCATTTCCAGAAAAAGATCAGGCCACTGTTTGTGCAAATTATATAAATATAAGATACACCTAGACAGCCCCCGTATTGGGTACTGAGTTTAGTGGTCAGGGCTTCCGAGGGGCCCGTCAGAGATCTTGACAGAAATTCTTTTTCCAAATTTCTCCACCCCGCTCATCAGTTATTAAGCGCGGGAGCCCGTAGTGGGGGCCCGCCAGAAATTTTGACAAAAATTTTTTTTCAAATTTCTGCCCCCGGCTCATCAATTTTTAAGCGCGGGGGGCCGTTGGCTTCCGAGTGGCCCGAGATTTTGGTACCGGGGCCCATGATTGATGTGGGGGGCCTGCACCTAGAAGATACAGCACTATAAGTGATGAGGATGAGTGATGAGGAGGACACAATAGAGCATATTATTTTTAGTTGTGAACGTTATAATGACTGTAGGGACTGTAAAGAGAAATTAATTCAACCTTTTAATTTGGGATATTTGCTGTCACTTAACAATTAGGAGGTTTCCATTTTTCTCGTTTTCTCGTAATAAATATTCGTAAAAATCTAAAAAATATCTGTAATTTTTTTTTTAAATTGTCTCTATAAATAAAAAAGTTATGGTCCTTCCAAGTTTAAAATGCTGCGATCATCTGGGCTGAGGCTCGATTACGTCACAATACATGATTCCGCCAACAGCGAGCGGGTGCGGGCACCTTTATACTCGCTGGCAGGCACCAGCAGTTTATAGCCAGCTTGCATTTGAGAGCCGAAAAAATTGCTAAAACATGCAATTTTAGCACGTTCATATTTTTCGAAAAACACCATTGGGACCGTATGATGTGGCGACGTAAAGAGGAAGTCTTCCTGATCGTAAATTGCACGGCGAAATTCGAAAATTCGGCTCGGCACCAACGAATCAAAAGTGACATTTTGTGACATTTCAGAAAATCGAGCACATACACTAAATAAAGGGAACATACGGCGGGCCGCCGGCATGGCAAGTCAGCGCGTTGTGTATTGTGACGTCACGGTGGACTTCAGCCGAGGCGAAGTATTCAAATAAGAAATTGAATAATAAGTTCGTGAGTTTTTCAGATATCGAGATAATTTTTTTTTTGTTTGACTAGTTATCTGAAAGACTACTAAATGAGGTTGAATGTACATGATGTTCCTAAAATAGAAAACTTCCTAATTATAATTTACATGTGTATATTTCTTCTGCGGGAGACAACCTTCGTTCTTCTGAGAGAATCGCCTCCGTCACTAAGAAGCCTTAAACTCATATTACTATCTACCTATTATTGAGTAAATTATATTATTGTCACATATATGTATAATTATTTATATTCTTTTTATTATTGTCTATATCCATTTTGTATCTTCTTTTTGTATGTTTTACGTATATCATATCTTATTCATAGCAAACTAAAAAGATAATGAACCACTTTAAGTTTGCACATGTAAATATTAGATCACTTACATCGGGTTTTGATGCTTTTAAGGATTTTGTTGATAAATACGAATATGATATAATTGGCTTAAGTGAAACGTGGCTTAATTCCGATATTCCTGATGATTTACTGTCAATAGATGGTTATAGTTTAGTTCGGAAGGATAGGGTAACTAGGGGTGGAGGTGTTGCTCTCTATATAAAATCTTATCTACATTTCAAACAAATTTATATTGATGTGGAATGAAATGAAATTGAAAATATGTGGGTAAGTCTCAAAATTAATGGTGAATCATTTGCTGTAGGTGTATTGTATAAACTCCCCAATAATAATATGATATCTTCACTGGAGCAGTTAGATAATATATTATCTCTAATTATACCAGAGTATAAAAGCGTAATCTGGCTTGGAGACATAAATATTAATATGTTAAATACAGAAATAAACAGCACAATTAAATTAAAGGAAATTCTAAACACGTATGAATTAAATCAGCATATATCTGAACCAACCCGAATAACTCAAAATACCCAAACACTTATAGACTTAATAGTGACCACAAAAAATATTGAAATTATTGAATCTGGATGTATACCAATGCATAGCATGTCAGATCATAATTTGATTTACTGTAAGTTGGCCAAATATAAAAGTAAAACACACAAGTACCACACATATCGAGATTTCTCTAAATTCAGTAATGACATTTTTCTGCAGGAACTGGACAATATAAACTGGCAAACATATTATCGGTCAAACTCGGTCAATTTCAAGGTAGATTTCTTAAATAGAACTATTATTACAATATTCGATAGGCATGCGCCATTGGTGACCGCTAGAATCACTAAAAAGCCAGCTCCTTGGCTGACTGACGTTTTAAAGTTGCTAATTAAACGTCGGGATTCTGCACATACGCGCTTTAAAAAAACAAGAAATCCAGTTGATTGGGAGTACTACAAATCTCTGAGAAATTATACCAATAGTGCCATAAAAAGGGAAAAATATGCTTTTGCGCGATATAAAACGGAAAGTAATAATTCTAAAGACAATTGGGATACCATTAGACAGCTAGGTATAACAACAAAAAACAACGTTGATATTCCAAACCATCTTAACGATATAAATCAAATTAACGACTATTTTATAAATAAAAGTGTAGCCGACATTTCAGACTGTCAACAAAATATTAATAAATATTCAGGCCATGTAATGTCTCAGAACAATACCTTCTATTTCAAAACAGCTACTAACGAAGAAATAAAAAATATACTAAACTCCATTAAGAGCAATGCTCGTGGTTGCGATGGCCTTAATATTAGAATGATACGATTATGTTTACCAAACTTGTTACCACAAATAATTCACTTGACAAATTACTGTATTGAACATAACACATTTCCTATCAAATGGAAAGAGGCGTATGTCATTCCAATACCTAAAACCAATGAACCTGAAGAATTTTCTGACATAAGGCCAATTAGTATATTGTCAGTTATATCAAAAATTTTAGAGAAGGTCCTAAATCAACAGATCACAGAGTATATAAAAAAATGCAATATATTGCCAGAATGTCAATCAGGGTTTGTCCAAGGAAAGTCCACCACAACAGCTCTAGCCAAAATAACTGACGATATAATAAGAGCTACAGATGAAAACAAAGTAACTGCTTTAGTTTTGCTAGACTTTAGCAAAGCGTTTGACACCATAAATCATGATCTTCTGTATGCCAAATTAAAATATATCGGATTCTGTGAGGAAGCTTTAGTTATGATGAGGAGCTACTTATCAGATAGAACACAGAAAGTAAAGTTGAATGACGGTATATCAAATAGTTTGCCAATAAGAAGAGGTGTTCCGCAAGGATCAATACTGGGGCCTTTGCTTTACAATATTTACACACACGACCTTAAAGATACAACCAGTAACACAAAAATTCACTATTATGCAGATGATTCTCAGTTATATAAATCCTTCCATGTCTCCTCATCAGAAGAAGCAATTTCCGTGATTAACAAAGATCTAAAGCAATTGGTAGATTCAGCTCAAGACCATAATCTTAAAATTAATATTAGTAAGTCCTATGTAATGTACTTTGGGAGCAGAATTAACGTAACAAAAGTAAGAAATTTAGATATACCAATCATTATTAACAATGTTCCATTAGAAATCAAAAAATCATGTAAGAATCTTGGGCTAATACTTGATGACAAATTAAAATACAACATCCATATAAATAATCTGATACGTTGTTCCTTTGCAAAACTAAAGTTATTTTACAACTACAGAGATTCCGTTCCAGTAGAACTTAAAGCAATGCTTTGTGATTCACTCATTTTGAGTAGATTTAATTATGCGGATGTTGTTTATGGTCCTGCATTGGATAAGGGTACACAAAATAAAATTGAAAAGGTTCAAAGAGCCTGCACAAGGTTTGTTTTTGGTCTTAGGAAGTATGACTCCGTCTCAAATAGGATTAAAGATTTGGGTTGGTTAACTATGCAACAGAGACGAGATGTGAATTTAGCAAAATTTGTCCACAAAATACTAGTCACTGGTGAACCTGCTTACTTAAAAACATTATTGACAACGCGCTCGACTATTCACTCTGTTAATGTAAGGTCAAATAATTTACTGTCTATTCCTAAATTTAAATCTACACAATTCAAAAAATCTTTTACATATAGTGCTTGCCATCTTTGTAATAAATTGCCCCCACAGATAAAAACATTTAATAAATACAAATTCAAGAAGCATATTCGTCTTTGCCTTCACTTTCCTTAACTGGATATATATATATATATATATATATATATATATATATATATATATATATATATATATATATATATATATATATATATATATATATATATATATATATATATATATATATATATATATATATATATATATATATATATATATATATATATATATATATATATATATATATATATATATATATATGTGTATATATGTATATATGTGTGTGCCGCTGAACTCCTTACTATATGGTGTTCAGCGGTGTGTGCATATGTGGGTGTATCTATACATGTGCATACTTTTGAATTGTTAAATATGTATTAACAATAGGTGTTTATGTATGTATGTGTATATGTACCATGTGTGGAGTATGCAAGCATGTGTGTAAACTCAGATAGCAAACTACATGTTATTTACTGTTATGTTATACGCGTTATTTATTTCCTCCCTTTTTGTTGTAGAATTAGACTATTTCCAAACCCGCTAGTTATAAGTGTATTTTAAACAAATTGTGTGTATGTGTATGTTATGCATGGGTGCTTATATATATATATATATATATATATATATATATATATATATATATATATATATATATATATATATATATATATATATATATATATATATATATATATATATATATATATATATATATATTGTGTATGTGTCTATATGCATGTACATACACACGGCTTTTGTCAAGTATCTCGAAAAGTATTACTTTATCGAAAAAATGTTACAGAGCAATTACAGAATGTACAAATCGGGAATTAATTATATATTCTGTTTATTGATGTAGGATTAATAATTTCGGAGATATTTAAGTTTATATTTGGTATCCAAGTGTTTCGAAATTACCTTTAAAGTTTAAAATGCATTTTTTTCTAAAGCAAGTGCTTTAAATAAGCACAAACATTTCAGCATCTAGGTAATGCTACATCTTAACGAAAAACTGTATTTGAGATATTTTTTTAAAATTACTGTCTAGTTAGATGAGTAACAAAATGGCGACCTTTTTATATAAAAAAAAAAGATAAATACGCACATTTTTCCGTCATAACTTCTTTATTTCTTATGCTACAGGAACGAGTAAAAAATAATTTGAAAGCGCAATTAATTGTCTTTAATTTCATTTCTTAGCATGCGTGACGTAGGTGTCACAATTTCTGAGATATTTAACATTTAAACTGCATTTTTCGTCTTATAAACGTTCGGACGCCATTTGTAAACTTTCTTATCTCCGAAACTATTAATACATGTAAATAAATTCATTATCAGTTTATGAGCTTTAATTTTGGTTTCTACAAATTTTTCAATGAAACTAATATTTATGGAGATATTTGGAAAAGGAAAAAAAATACGTTTTATCGAAAATACCTTTATAGTTTAAATTGTATTTTTTTCTAAACCAAGTGCTGTATACAAACGAAAAAAATTGAGCATCTACGTCATGCTATATATTAATGGGAAACAGTGTTTGAAATTCCTTTTTTTAATTACTGGCTAATTACAGTAACAAAATGGCGACGTTGTAATTAAAAAAATGTGTAGAGGCACATTGATTCGGTCATAACTTCTTTGTTTTTTATTCTACGGACACAAATAAAAAAATAGTTGAAAGCTTAATTAATACCATATTATTCTACCTATTAGCATCCTTGACATAGGTGTCACAGTTTCTGTGATATTTAACTCTCGCTCTAAATAAATTATCTTATAAACACTTGAATGCCAAATGTAAACTTAAATATCTCCGAAATTATTAATCCTACATCAATAAACAAAAAATATAATTAATTCCCAGTTTGTACTTTCTGTAATTGGTCTGTTACATTTTTTCGATAAAGTAATACTTTTCGAGATACTTGACGAAAGCCGTTTGGAAATACCTTTTTTTTTTAAGCTAAAATCGCAATTTTGAAGTCGCTATAACTTAAAAACTATCAATTTATGTGAAAAATTGCATAGAACCTTTTCTTCTTAAAATTTGATTCTACTTCAGCTCCAATAAATATATATATTTTTTAAGTGCCACCCCCTATAAATTAGCAAGCCCCCCCGCACAATATAGAAACTTTTTTGTGAAGCATTTACTATTATACTGCCAAAAATGAACGAAATCCGTTCGTTATGACATTATTCCGAAGTTTTGCATATTTTTTACCTCTAGGTACTGTACTTGTGCAAAAATATAGTATGATAATTTTAATTCTTATTGCATTGAATTTTATTTTGATTTTGAATTATAACTCACTTTGCTGAATTAACTTTCTTTTTTTGAGAACGTTCGAAATATTCTGGGTTGCAATATAGACAGCATTTGAAATATATTAGCTTAAAAATTTGCAACTGTCCTGCATTTTATGTGATATGAAATTATTCTAGAATGACCAAAACTTGTATTTTTCCAAATTTCACCAATTCTCTTGCTATTGATAAAGTTGTCAACTTAGTAATATAAAGTACGTACCCATGATGTTAAACGTTTCTAACACTTTTTAAAACGTCTACATTTTTTTGTGCTAAATCTAAATAGAAAAAATGGGCAATTTTATTGAAAGTGCTCTCAATAATCGAGATAACTTCAATGTAATCATTCAAGAACGTCACGCTTTCGTAATAGAATAATAAACAAACTGGTAAAAATATGTTAAATCGAAGATTATCCCAAAGGCAAAAACGTGTTTTCACGTACCGCGCAAGTAACTATTTTTTTTTTTAATTTAGATTTGTTGGCTTCAGAAACAGGGTCTATTAGCCAGACTTCGTTAATGATTTATTTAAACATAATATTCCCCATGTCAATTTAGTACTAATTGCAGTTTGTAAACTTATGATTAATGCTTTTTTCCTTTTTTCCTCTTTTTTCTTTTCTTTTTTTCTCAATTTTTCTTTATTTCACTTTCTCCAGTTTTTTCAATATAGACATATTTATGTAAATGTATTTTTTTCCTTATTTTTAAATTTTCTTTAATTTTTTTAATTTATTTTTTTTTAATAATTAATGTTTTTATGTATATATTTATATTTTTTATTTATTTTGTTTTGTTTTGTTTTTTTATTTTTTTCCCTCAGTAGATACATTTTTATTCTTAACATCTATTTACAATTTTAATTTAGTTGATTTAACAAAATAATAAATAATAATAATAATAATAATAATAATAATAATAATAATAATAATAATAATAATAATAACAGGTCTTTATTTAGGGCGAAGTTCGCTTGTAATGCGCTCTTCCACTTAACCCTTATTACATTACAACAGAATATTTCAACTATTAGAGTAGTTAGAAATTATGGTTTTATACAAATATATCAAAAAATCATGTTTAAAAAAAAAAACTTATAGCAGTGTTAGAATAAACATATTTAAAGATATTAGCTAACGTGTGTATGTACATGCATATAGACACATACACAATATATATATATATATATATATATATATATATATATATATATATATATATATATATATATATATATATATATTGTGTATGTGTCTATATGCATGTACATACACACGTTAGCTAATATCTTTAAATATGTTTATTCTAACACTGCTATAAGTTTTTTTTTTTAAACATGATTTTTTGATATATTTGTATAAAACCATAATTTCTAACTACTCTAATAGTTGAAATATTCTGTTGTAATGTAATAAGGGTTAAGTGGAAGAGCGCATTACAAGCGAACTTCGCCCTAAATAAAGACCTGTTATTATTATTATTATTATTATTATTATTATTATTATTATTATTATTATTATTATTATTTATTATTTTGTTAAATCAACTAAATTAAAATTGTAAATAGATGTTAAGAATAAAAATGTATCTACTGAGGGAAAAAAATAAAAAAACAAAACAAAACAAAATAAATAAAAAATATAAATATATACATAAAAACATTAATTATTAAAAAAAAATAAATTAAAAAAATTAAAGAAAATTTAAAAATAAGGAAAAAAATACATTTACATAAATATGTCTATATTGAAAAAACTGGAGAAAGTGAAATAAAGAAAAATTGAGAAAAAAAGAAAAGAAAAAAGAGGAAAAAAGGAAAAAAGCATTAATCATAAGTTTACAAACTGCAATTAGTACTAAATTGACATGGGGAATATTATGTTTAAATAAATCATTAACGAAGTCTGGCTAATAGACCCTGTTTCTGAAGCCAACAAATCTAAATTAAAAAAAAAAATAGTTACTTGCGCGGTACGTGAAAACACGTTTTTGCCTTTGGGATAATCTTCGATTTAACATATTTTTACCAGTTTGTTTATTATTCTATTACGAAAGCGTGACGTTCTTGAATGATTACATTGAAGTTATCTCGATTATTGAGAGCACTTTCAATAAAATTGCCCATTTTTTCTATTTAGATTTAGCACAAAAAAATGTAGACGTTTTAAAAAGTGTTAGAAACGTTTAACATCATGGGTACGTACTTTATATTACTAAGTTGACAACTTTATCAATAGCAAGAGAATTGGTGAAATTTGGAAAAATACAAGTTTTGGTCATTCTAGAATAATTTCATATCACATAAAATGCAGGACAGTTGCAAATTTTTAAGCTAATATATTTCAAATGCTGTCTATATTGCAACCCAGAATATTTCGAACGTTCTCAAAAAAAGAAAGTTAATTCAGCAAAGTGAGTTATAATTCAAAATCAAAATAAAATTCAATGCAATAAGAATTAAAATTATCATACTATATTTTTGCACAAGTACAGTACCTAGAGGTAAAAAATATGCAAAACTTCGGAATAATGTCATAACGAACGGATTTCGTTCATTTTTGGCAGTATAATAGTAAATGCTTCACAAAAAAGTTTCTATATTGTGCGGGGGGGCTTGCTAATTTATAGGGGGTGGCACTTAAAAAATATATATATTTATTGGAGCTGAAGTAGAATCAAATTTTAAGAAGAAAAGGTTCTATGCAATTTTTCACATAAATTGATAGTTTTTAAGTTATAGCGACTTCAAAATTGCGATTTTAGCTTAAAAAAAAAAGGTATTTCCAAACGGCTTTCGTCAAGTATCTCGAAAAGTATTACTTTATCGAAAAAATGTAACAGACCAATTACAGAAAGTACAAACTGGGAATTAATTATATTTTTTGTTTATTGATGTAGGATTAATAATTTCGGAGATATTTAAGTTTACATTTGGCATTCAAGTGTTTATAAGATAATTTATTTAGAGCGAGAGTTAAATATCACAGAAACTGTGACACCTATGTCAAGGATGCTAATAGGTAGAATAATATGGTATTAATTAAGCTTTCAACTATTTTTTTATTTGTGTCCGTAGAATAAAAAACAAAGAAGTTATGACCGAATCAATGTGCCTCTACACATTTTTTTAATTACAACGTCGCCATTTTGTTACTGTAATTAGCCAGTAATTAAAAAAAGGAATTTCAAACACTGTTTCCCATTAATATATAGCATGACGTAGATGCTCAATTTTTTTCGTTTGTATACAGCACTTGGTTTAGAAAAAAATACAATTTAAACTATAAAGGTATTTTCGATAAAACGTATTTTTTTTCCTTTTCCAAATATCTCCATAAATATTAGTTTCATTGAAAAATTTGTAGAAACCAAAATTAAAGCTCATAAACTGATAATGAATTTATTTACATGTATTAATAGTTTCGGAGATAAGAAAGTTTACAAATGGCGTCCGAACGTTTATAAGACGAAAAATGCAGTTTAAATGTTAAATATCTCAGAAATTGTGACACCTACGTCACGCATGCTAAGAAATGAAATTAAAGACAATTAATTGCGCTTTCAAATTATTTTTTACTCGTTCCTGTAGCATAAGAAATAAAGAAGTTATGACGGAAAAATGTGCGTATTTATCTTTTTTTTTTATATAAAAAGGTCGCCATTTTGTTACTCATCTAACTAGACAGTAATTTTAAAAAAATATCTCAAATACAGTTTTTCGTTAAGATGTAGCATTACCTAGATGCTGAAATGTTTGTGCTTATTTAAAGCACTTGCTTTAGAAAAAAATGCATTTTAAACTTTAAAGGTAATTTCGAAACACTTGGATACCAAATATAAACTTAAATATCTCCGAAATTATTAATCCTACATCAATAAACAGAATATATAATTAATTCCCGATTTGTACATTCTGTAATTGCTCTGTAACATTTTTTCGATAAAGTAATACTTTTCGAGATACTTGACAAAAGCCGTTTGGAAATACCTTTTTTTTTTTAAGTTAAATCGCAATTTTGAAGTCGTTATAACTTAAAAACTATCAATTTATGTGAAAAATTGCATAGAACCTTGTCTTCTTAAAATTTGATTCTATTTCAGCTTCAATAAATATATATTTTTTAAGTGCCACCCCCCGAGAGGGGAGTGGCATTCCCCCCTTTGAATTAGCAAGCCCCGCACAATATAGAAACTTTTCTGTGAAGCATTTACTTATACCGCCAAAAATGAACGAAATCCGTTCAATATGACATTATTCCGAAGTTAAAACCTCTAGTTACTGTACTGTTAGGTCCTTAGTTAAATTTAAATGTTTGAGTTATAGTACCTAGAGGTAAAAAATATGCAAAACTTCGGAACAATGTCATATTAAACGGATTTCGTTCATTTTTAGCATTATAATAGTAAATGCTTCACAGAAAAGTTTCTATATTGTGCGGGGGCTTGCTAATTTATAAGGGGGTGGATGTCACCCCTTCTCAGGGGTGGCACTTAAAAAATGTATATGTTTATTGGAGCTGAAAAAGAATTAAATTTTAAGAAGAAAAGGTTCTAGCAATTTTTCACATACATTGATAGTTTTTAAGTTATCACGACTTCGACATTGCGATTTTAGCTTAAAAAAAGGTATTTCCAAACGGCTTTCGTCAAGTATCTCGAAAAGTATTGCTTTATCGAAAAAATGTTACAGACCAATTACATAAAGTACAAACTGGGAATTAATTATATTTTTTGTTTATTGATGTAGGATTAATAATTTCGGAGATATTTAAGTTTATATTTGGCATCCAAGTGTTCATAAGATAATTATTTAGAGTGAGAGTTAAATATCTCAGAAACTGTGACACCTACGTCAAGAATGCTAATAGGTAGAATAATAGGTTATTAATTAAGCTTTCAACTATTTTTTAATTTGTTTCTGTAGCATAAAAAACAAAGAAGTTATGACCGACGTAATGTGCGTCTTCACATTTTTTTAATAACAAAGTCGTCGCTTTGTTACTGTAATTAGCCAGTAAATAACAAAAAGGAATTTCGAACACTGTTTCTCATTAATATATAGTATGATGTAGATGCTCAAATTTTTCGTTTGTATACAGCACTTGCTTTAGAAAAAAATTACAGTTTAACTATAAAGATATTTTCGATAAAACGTAATTTTTTTTCCTTTTCCAAATATCTCAATAAATATTAGTTTTATTGAAAAATGGGTAGAGACCAAAAATAAAGCTCATAAACTGATAATGAATTTCGGTTGTTTATTTATTTACATAGATTTAATAGTTTCGGAGATATGAAAGTTTACAAATGGCGTCCGAACGTTTATGAGACGAAAAATTTCGTTTAAATGTTAAATATCTTAGAAATTGTGACACCTACGTCACGCATGCTAAAAAATGAAATTAAAGAGAATTAATAGTGCATTCAAATTATTTTTTACTCGTTTCTGTAGCATAAGAGATAAAGAAGTTATGACGGAAAAATACGCGTATTTATAATTTTTAATATAAAAAGGTTGCCATTTTGTTACTATAATTAGCTAGTAATTTTTAAAAAAATAATCTCAAATACAGTTTTTCGTTAAAATGTAGTATTACCTTTTTTGCTCATTTGAAGCACTTGCTTTAAAAAAAATGCATTTTAAACTTTAAAGGTAATTTCGAAATACTTGGATGCAAAATATAAACTTAAATATCTCTGGAATTATTAATCCTACATCAATAAACAAAGAACATAATTAATTCCCATTTTGTACTTTCTGTAATTGGCCTGTAACATTTTTTCGATAAAGTAGTACCTTTCGAGATACTTGACAAGAGTCGTTTGGGAATACCTTTTTTTTTTTTTAGCTAAAATCGCAATTTTGAAGTCGTTATATAACTTAAAAACTATCAGTTTATGTAAAGAATTGCATAGAACCTTTTCTTCTTAAAATATTATTCTTTTTCAGCTCCAATAAATATATACATTTTTTAAGTGCCACCCCCTGAGAAGGTGTGGCATCCCCTGTAAATTAGCAAGCCCCCGTATAATATAAAAACTTTTCTATGAAGCATTTACTATAATACTGCCAAAAATAAACGAAATCCGTTCAATATGACATTATTCCGAAGTTAAAAACCTCTAGTTACTGTACTATTACCCTATTTACCTAAACTTTATTGTAACCTCTGTTAACGACCGAGTCTTAGATAAAAAGCAAATCTGCCAATTTGTTGAAGATTGATCACTGTGTTAATAGTTTTAATCTATTTACACAGCCAAGTTGCTAGGACTCCCAATAAATTAAATAAACGTCCGATTACGATTAACATTGCAGCTAAAATTTTTATTCACCACTGCAGTATTAATCCACCATGCAACTACAAAGATGAGAACTCTTTTGAGGGAACAATGTCCTCTTAAAAATGTCTCGAATAAATTATCGATGCCAACCAAAGTTTAACGAATATAGAAGTTATCTTAAAAATGATTTAGTTAGCTGGGAATTTGGATATTTAATTCACTTACACACCTTGAATCACAGACACTAAAAACGGAAAGAACTCTCACACATTATATAGTGCGCTCCCGAATTATTGACCGGAAAGCCGTTATTTTTTGCTTTTCGGAAAAAGTTCGATCATTATAAAAAGTTTTTTTAATAATTTATTAAGCGTTGGCCTATTTTCACGACTAAGACTAATCACCGATGCCAGGAGAAGAATTACCCCTAACCTAGAAAATTTGCCAAACCTGTTATCGTCAGATGTCAAATGCCAAATATGTACAACTTAATGTACTTACGATGACCTGTCACGAAGTCATAACTCGTAACTAATGGGCCTTTCCCACGTTCTTTTTATTGAATTCAGTGTCCCAGGATAGATGTAACAAGAGATGTAATGACCAAAAATTTTGGAATGGTATTTGGGGATTGAGTCCTGCTGCTTGTTGTAAAACTAAAGTATACCAAAAATGACTTGATTTGGTGTTCTACAGGGTGTTTTATAAGCAAAGTTGTAAAAATCACCACTAATAAAGTACCTTTATTTTTCAAAATATGAAAAAATTCCACTAGGAAAAGTTATTTATAATGCAATTTTATACCTCTATACCAAATTTCAGGAATATAAATTTTTTTTTTGAAACTTCCCATTTTTTGCGAATTAAGAGTTGAATTCATATTTAAAGTTGTGTAGGAGCAAATGTTAATCATTTCAAAAAGTAGGCTATTGGTAAATAAAAAATTGAATATACGAGATGTAAGAAGGTATAATGTCGAACTAATTGTAAAACAAGAAACAATTACTAACAGAAGATTAATGAGGTTTAAAAATTATAACAAGTAATAAATGTCAAAAACATAACAGATTCACAAACAAATTAATTATTGACCAATACAAAACAATGTTTACAATTTTTTTATTATTCGACGTAGCTATCACCCACATCCAATCCACACACATTTCGATCCTTCGCCTGAAGTCCTTAAAACTGTTTCGAATATGATCTAACGGTATGGAGTTTACGGCATTTGTAATTCTCTGCTTCAATACTGCTACATCGTTAGGAAGTGGTTCAGCGTAAACCAACTGCTTGAGGCGACTCCATAAAAAGAAATCCAATATTGATAGGTCTGGGGATCTCGCCGACCACTTGATCGGTCCATTCCTGGCAATCCAATTTTCTCCAAAATTTAAATTCAATCACCGATTAACCATTTCTGTGGAGTGGCCAGGGCAAACATCATGTTGAAAATGAACTAAAGGCATATTATCTTTTAAAATATTTAAATGTTCTTCAGAAAATCTTTCAAGAAGCTGTAAATAAGTGTGCTGGTTTAACCTTCCCTCAATGAAATAAGGTAAAATAACTCCAGCGTGATAAGAAACGGCACACCACACATTCACTTTTTTTATAATATTGTCTTCTACAATGAATTCTAAAATTTGGATTTTCAGAAGCCCGAAACCGACAATTCTGAGATAAAACAACACCATTGGTTGTGAATGTGGATTCATCTGAGAAAATTATGAAATGATGAAAAAATCTCCCTTCCATGATTTTTTCTCCAATGGTCAAACAAAAATCCAACTTACGGCCGTCATCTCCCTCTTCAAGCGTATGTTTATAATTTGCTTTATATGCCCTAATTTTATTTGCCTTGTAAATTCTTTGGAGTTCAGACTTGCTAATATTAATAAGAGCTGATCTCTCTCTTAATGGCATCCTAGGATTTTCTATAACAGAGGCATGAGCTATAATAGCCCCAACAGTGTCTTCATCATATGCTTTTATTTTTCTTTTCATGTTAAGAACACTACCAGTAGCCAGAAACTTTTTAATTATTCTCATAGCCTGAGTACGTGACAAAGCAGTGTTTGGAAATTTCAAATTAAATTGGCTGACCACTTCTCTTAGCGAGTTTTCACCGCCAATTCCGTAGCATTGCACAATATAAATTTTTTCACGCACTGTGGATACCATTTCCACGTAATGTTTTATGCTTGGTTCGTTAATTTGAAACAGAAATTAAGGATAATATTGACTACGTTTGACAGATATGTCAATAATAAATGATAAATGTGTATCCACTGCTTTTCTCATAGCCTACTTTTAGCTTCTACATAACTTTAAATATTAATTCACAAAAAATAATTTCTATGCAGTTTTAATTGAATGGTTCAAAATAAAATACTAATTTATTGAAAAAATGGGAAGTTTCAAAAAAATAATTTTATATTCCTGAAATTTGGTATAGAGATATAAAATTGCATTCTAAATAACTTTTCTTAGTGGAATTTTTTCATATTTTGAAAAATAAAGGTACTTTATTAGTGGTGATTTTTACAACTTTGCTTATAAAACACCCTGTAGAACACCAAATCAAGTCATTTTTGGTATACTTTAGTTTTACAACAAGCAGGACTCAATCACCAAACACCATTCCAAAATTCCAAAATTTTTAGTCCATTACACCTCTTGTTACATCTATCCTGGGACACACCGTATTGGAGAAGTTCTCTTTAAAAAAACTCACCTGTATTTTTTTCTTTTTCGTGAAATTTGCTTCTTCTCTACAGAAAAAAATATTATATTATATAAATTTAAAATTGGCGGCATTATTTCTTCACTAATGACGCATTCGGCTGACGGACCAATCAGTATTCTATAGCACCCTTGGTAGAGGCTACATATGAGCAGATTGTACGTATATGTGTTTGTCTCTTTCTACTTTTGCCGAACTGACAAACATGTCATCAAGCTTTGTTAGTTCTAGTCTAGTGACGTGTGACACTTTCGATACAGAACGTAACCTCATCAAATCAGTTCGTTTTGTTTTATTTGTGATTGTGAATCTTATTTGGACTATATATAAAAATGGTTGTAAATGCTAGTTCTAAATTATTTATTTCAATACCCAAACACCCAATCATTCGAAAAGCATGCATGGGCTATGGCTTTGAATATAAGCAACATACCGGATTCAAGAAGACATAGAGTTTGTGAAGATCATTTTAATGTAAGAATACACCTTCTTGTAAAAAAAACATAACCTATCTATTTATTTAATACCCATTTTATTTCCATCAGTGTTGCCAAGTGTCAGTTATTTGTTGAGAGCCGCCATGTAAAGTGTGTTTCTTCTGTTAAATATTATCATTTTTATTATAGTAGGTGGTATTATTCAATGGAAATTCATTATTTTCAAAAGCGGAGATAAAAAGTAGACACTCTTTAGTAAAATAATTAAAGCATTTCCTCTAACGTTAAACATTCATATACATTAGGCAACATGGAAATAGTCTCATCGGCAGGTTCCCAGACGAGACGTAAAATTCAGAAATGTAAACAGGATCGGTTAATGTTCATATGAAGCGAGAAATTGTTTAATTTTGATTGGAGTGTCCGCCCATGACGTAATTTGAGCGCGTTTACTTGTTTGAAATATGGAGTAAATTAGACAATATTTTTATTTTTAAAATATCCATTTAAAATTAAAATATTATACGATATGACGTATTTATTAGGTATTAATAAATGATTTATGACAAAATAAACGTCAAGTTCAATGGGCCTTTCCCATGTAATGGAACTTGGTGGTTATTTTGTCATAAATCATTTATTAACACCTAATACATATTGTATATATACGTCATATCGTATAATATTTTAATTTTAAATGGATATTTTAAAAATAAAAATATTGTCTAATTCACTCCATATTTCTAACAAATAAACGCGCTTAAATTACGTCATGGGGGGAACTCCAATCAAAATTAAACAATTTCTGGATTCATAGGGCATTTACACGTGACGTCACAGCTAACCTCAAAAATATGTGTTTCTTAAGATTTAAGAGTATTACCCAGCTATTATTAAAATTTCTGCTTGGTTCCCGTATTTTTAACTAAAGTGTAATGTTTATGAAGTTATAAATACCTTGTCCTAATAAAATAGGACTCTTTTTGTAGGTTGGAAGTCTAACCTGTAATTAGCAGTCTATTTTTATTAATCAACAATATTGAAAAATTATTTACGTGAATTTTTAAATATTTGCTTGGAGCCAGTACGGCTTCAAGCTAAAAATGCGTATACAAACATTTAAAATGAGAATAAACTTGAAAAACTTAAAATTTAAGGTTATGATGTAGATGCCGTATATGAACATTAACCGAACCTATTAACCTTTTAACTTTGGAATAATGTCATATGATTTAGATTTCATTCATTTTTGGCAACTTGATAGTAAATACATCAAAGAAAAGTTTCTGTAGTTTCACACGTCACTAGACTAGAACTAATAAAGCTTGATGACATGTCTGTCAATTCGGTAAAGATAGAAAGAGACAAACACTTATACGTACAATCTGTTCATATGTAGCCTCTACCAAGGGTGCTAGAGTATACTGATTGATCATTCCCCCCATTTCGTCATCAGTGCAGAAATATTGCCGCCAATTTTAAATTCATATAACATAATAATTTTTTCTGTAGAAAAGAAGTAAATTTCGTAAAAAAGAAAAAATACGGGTGAGTTTTTTTAAAGAGAACTTTTCAAATATTCAATAAAAAAAACGTGGGAAAGACCCATTACGTGGGAAAGGCCCATTGCATTGAATAATGTAACCATCTTTCAGATAGTACTCTCTGCTTAACTAAACAACTTTAGTTTCATTTTACTCAAATTATAAATAATATTAAATGGATAAATAATGAGTCACAATTGCCTACTAATATGGGAAATTAAAACGATGCACTGCATAAATGATATTTCAATAGTAACTCTTTTTAACCTTTCAGAGAGTCCGCTCTGCTTAACTAAACAGCTTTAATTTAATTTTCGAACTTCTCAAATGTATGGGTTTCACTATTATATGTTCTGGAAGCAGGCGAATGCAGATCGAGCTACGTCCTCTAACTGGATTTTCATTAACTTCTTCAAAGATAAAACTTCATGTTAATATTCTATTAGAGTCGATCATTATATCAATTAAAATCTTTATTAATAGTCAAATAGCTGGTCCGACATTTTATTGCGATATAATGGTCTCAAAAATTGGGGTTTCATTGGCTGTCATATTTATAAGTGAAATATTTTTTTTTATATTAGTAATTCTCAACTCTTTCAGGAAGAAACGTAAAGACTGTAAATCTGCATGGAAATAATATGGAGTCACTCGTAGGAAAAACAGCATATTTAACTGGTTTTGGAATTATAAATGGTATGTATACAGACGCAGAGTTAATTTTGCAACATATTTGTTTTGATTTCATCACGTGAATTACCCAGTTACCCACAATTAGGATTTCTAAAATCGGTCTACTACGAAAAACGATGTTTAAAAAGAGAAATTTAATATATTGTGTTCTTATACCATATAGGTACCTACGCACAATAGGTACCTATAGGTAACTACGCACAATAAAAACTATCATTTTTACAATAAATTTTTTATTTATTTGCTTTTATCATGATTAGAGAATATTATTTAGGTATTATGCAAATCACAACTTACACACTTTTTTATTTATTATGAAAATACCTACTTTCTATATATTGTTGCCCTAATCTAGGCACGCTAATATACTAGTTAGGTAAATATTTTAAACACTCATTATTGGAGAATCAATCAAAACAACTACACTTCTAGCTAATACTGACGGAGTATTGAATTACATGATAGGATTCTTAGCATTTTAAAGCAAAAAAGATTGAAAATACTTATCATTTATTCAAATTTAGTCATTCACACTTTTTTATTTAATATGAAATTATCTACTTTTGTATATTGGTACCTTAACCAGGTCACGCTAATATACTACTTAGGAAAACACTTTAAAACACTCATTATTGGAAAACCTGGTGACCCGGTTAAGGTACCAATATACAGAAAGAAAGTAGATAATTTCATATTAAATAAAAAAGTGTGAATAACTAAATTTGAATAAATGATTTAAGTATTTTCAATATATGTTTTGCTTTAGAATGCTAAGAATCCTATCATGTAATTCAATACTTCATCAGTATTAGCTAGAAGAGTAGTTGTTTTGATTGATTCTCCAATAATTAGTGTTTTAAAGTATTTACCTAACTAGTATATTAGCGTGTCCAGATTAGGGCAACAATATACAGAAAGTAGGTATTTTTATAATAAATAAAAAAGTGTGTAAGTTGTGATTTGCATAATACCTAAATAATATTCTCTAATCATGATAAAAGCAAATAAATAAAAAATAATTAATTGTAAAAATAAATCAAGAATAGGCTTGTAAATAATGAATGAATGTTTCTATACTCTACTGATGAGAACTAACGAGTTCGAAATAACTTGTACAACTTTTCTAGAGTTGAAATAGAATGTACGGTTCAATAATTGTTGTGAATGACTGAATTTCAATGAATAATTTAAATATTTTCAATATATTCTTTTGCCTTAAAATGCCAGGAATCCTATCATGTAATTCGATACTTCATCAATATTAGCTAGAAGAGTAGTTGTTTTGATTGGTTTTCCAATAATGAGTGCTTTAAAGTATTTTCCTAAGTAGTATATTAGCGTGACCCGGTTAAGGTACCAATATACAGAAAGTAAATAATTTCATATTAAATAAAAAAGTGTGAATGACTAAATTTGAATAAATGATTTAAGTATTTTCAATATATTTTTTGCTTTAAAATGCTAAGAATTCTGTCATATAATTCAATACTTCGTCAGTATTAGCTAGAAGAGTAGTTGTTTTGATTGATTCTCCAATAAGGAGTGTTTTAAAGTATTTACCTAACTAGTATATTAGTGTACACCCCTCCTTTAGTTGAGGTAGAGTAACAATATACAGAAAGTAGGTATTTTCATAATAAATAAAAAAGTGTGTAAGTTGTGATTTGCATAATACCTAAATAATATTCTCTAAAAACTATCATTATTTTTCAATTAAAACAATTTTGGATACCAGTTCAAAATGTTCCTTGTCGAATTTTAATTATTTCAATTTTTTCGAATTTAAAGTTGTCACATTCTATTTCATGTGTTTTTAGAAAAAATCAACTATGCGTTTCTTGTCATTAATAATCTCATATTCCAAAATTAGAACTCTTCCCCAATTAATTTAATTACTTGTTCATATCGCTCTCTAGTCGATAAAAATTATATCTCGTTTCCAACGATTTTTTTTTAAATAGCAAATCATATTTTCTTTTAGATATGTATCAACAACCAACTAGACTAAGAAAAGCTATCTTACATATAAACACTCCTGACAAATGTTTAATGGATCCTACAAGTGATAGCGCTGAGATTTGTTGTACCTCAACAATTTCCGAGGGAAAAGCATGCAAAGTAATAATTACTTATAATTCTTTATCTAATACTCAGTTAAAATAGTTTCCTTTGAACGTTATAAAAAATTTACATAACAGAGAAGCATTTTCTTAGTTTATTCATTTGCGAAAAGAGACGGTCTTTTTAGAGGTTTTCCTATTCTGAAAACCTATAAATATCTAACAAAATTTTAGTTTATATACAGAGAGTCCTTGATGGCTAAAGTTCGAAATTGAAAGAAAAAAATGTTTTAAAATGTTCCGATAGTCATTTTTTGTAACACCTTCTGCTTTTACGAAAACACGTTAAAACACGTTAATAATATAATATACAGGGTGTTTAGTACATCGATAGAAAGCTTAAAGAGGGTAACAGAAAGGGTCATTTAGAACATATATGACCATATATCGGGTGTAACAGGATCATGGTACACCCCCCCCCCCCCCTTTAGTTTTGAAGATAATTGATTGTGGGATATCCTATATACATAATAAACCGCACTTTTTGACATATAAGTAATTTTTTTTTCACTTCCGGTTTCACCGGAAATGGCACTAACTTTCAATTTTTAAATAGAACACCCTATATATTATTGCATTTTTGAATTATCATAATTTTCTGAATCCAACGATAAAGAAGTGACATTTCAAATGTCAATATTTTTTATAATATCATTTTAGTTTTCCATTTAACTGTGCCATGACGGTTCCCATTTATTCTAAATGACCCGTGTAATGCTGGAAAAATCGAAATCTCATCAAAAGTACTAAATTACGTGATTTATGAGCAAATAAAATTAATCAAAATGGTTTTTGGGGCAAAACTCAATTTTTTCAAATGGAACCATATTGGTACCGTGGTACCATTTATTAGTACTATTAATAAGGAATTTATTCCTATCTGGTATTAAAATGTACGATAGATACAAATAAAATTACAGCTAAAAGAAAATAAGAAAATATAATTTTGTTCTAATTAACTTGTTATACATAAGGTGGCTTTGGAATTGTTCAAAATGCTGCCCATTAACGTCAATGGACTTCTGAACTCACATAACTGTTCCTCGAAGAACGTTCGCCAATTGCTGAGCCATTATGCTATTAATTGCACGTCTTATCGAGGCTCCACGTCTTCAAGGGTAGTAACGGCGGTTGCGTAGACAATATTTTTTAAATGATCCCAAACAAAGAAATCAAGGGGTGTAAATCAGGTGACCTTGGAGGTCACCTCACAGGGCCATTCGTCAAAATCTCCGTTGAAGTTAGTCAATTACTATCCTTGAATTATGAGGAGGGGCGCCATCTTGTTGGAAATATATTCCCTGTCATAAATCCAAAGGTAACTCATCTAAAATCTCCTCAATCTCATTTTGCAGGAATCTCAAGTATCTGGCACCAGTCAGATATTATTGAACCAATGATTCTATTACCGATTATTCCAAGCCAAACATTGAAACCGAACCGCACTTGAAACTTACCCTTCCGTAATAAATGTTGATTTTCTTGCGACCAATATTTTGTATTTTGTCCGTTAAATAATCCCAAATTTGTAAACCTAGACCCGTCCGAAAATAAAATCATTCCCAAAAAATCATTGTTTGGCTACACGTTATTCTGCAAAATTCAGTTGCAATATTCCATCCTACGTTTGCAATCATTTTCGTACAAGTGCTGGTGGAATTGGTATTTAAAAGATTTACAGTAGTATTTGTGCAAAATTCGGCTTACTTTTTTTGACTGATTTCCAATTCAAACCCAATTTGTTTTAAAGAAACAGTCTTATCAACTTCTATTCGAGCCAAAACATTAATTTCCGTTCCTTCATCATGAATGAAATTTTCTTCGGGATCATTTTTGGGCTCTCTTCGGGATTGATTTTCAAAACGTTTAAAATAATTTCTCTCTGGACATTGTCTATCAGGATATCGTTCGGCATAAAGGTGTCTAGCCGCTACGGAATTGTTTCTACATTCCCCATAAATCATTAACATGTCCACTTTTTCATCTTTTGTATAAATTAGCGGCATTTTGAACATAATTAACAAGAATTTTAAACAATTTTTAAAGACACAATAAAAACACCAGTGAACCAACAAATGTTTGACAAGCTAAATATTTCATTGTTTTCAACCTTGGTTACTTCTTAACATTTAATTAGAACAAAATTGTATTTTCTTATTTTCTTTTAGCTGTAATTTTGTTTCTATTTATCGCATATTTTAATACTACATATGAATAAATTCCTTATTAATAGTACTAATAAATGGTACCACGGTACCAATGTGGTTCCATTTGAAAAAATTGAGTTTTGCTACAAAAACCGTTTTGATGAAATGTATTTGCTCATAAATCACGTAATTTAGTCTTTTTGACGGAATTTCGATTTTTCTAGCATTACACGGGTCATTTAGAATAAATCGGCATACTTAAATGGAAAACTAAAAATTAAATTATAAAAAATTTTGACGTTTGAAATGTCACTTATTTGGTATCGTTGGATTCAGAAAATTATGCAGAATTCAAAAATGCAATAATATACAGGGTATTCCATTTGAAAATCGAAAGTTATTGTCATTTCCGGCGAAACCTAAATATCCTAAATTTAAATCAATTATCTTCAAAACTAAATGAGAAAAGGGGGGGGGGGGGGTACCATGATCCTGTTACACCCGGTATATCATTATACGAAGTATCATCAGATATCGGCTTCTTAAATATTTTTGGACAGCGAAGTCCCCAGATTTAATATTTCTCGACTTTGATATCTGGGGACAAAGAAAAGAACTTATTTACGAGTTGAAATAATTGACCGCGACCACCTCATCAGCAGAATCATTGAAACAGGTGCAAGAATTAAGGAAAAAATGAGATTGGCCAAAGTGAGAAGAAGAGACGTAGATGTGTTAGAAACCGTAATTCGCATTTTGAACATCAAAAGTATCAAATTGTTTTTAATTGTATCTTTTCTTCATTAATTTTAAATACCATAATAGACATAGATTCAAACCCTGTACTTAATGTCCTACCTAATACCATTTTACTGGCTACAGGAAATGTTTTTTTTATTGAATGTACTATCACTCCATTATAATTTATACTCCATTGGAAAGATGTTAAAACAAAGAAATCTTTAAAATTCTTTGAACATAAATATGTTCAAAGAATTTTAAAGATTTCTTTGTTTGATTTCTTTATCATGTGAGCTATTTTTGGGAAAATGTCGTTTATATGTATATTTTTGTACTATTTTTTAGCTATGCTAATAATAAAGGATTATTATTATTATTATTAAATTTCAAATTCAATTCTACAGAAACACACTCAAGCATTTTAATTTATATGCATAATTTTTTTTATCGCATTTTGACATCTTTGTATTATTTTGAAAAAATACCCGCTGAGGAATAAAAAAAATATTTTACGTAGATAAACCCTTTCAATTAATGGTGTTGTTTACTAACAGAAATACCAATAAGAAACAAATATATCTAAAAGTCCTATATCGGAGAGACTGTGATGCTTTGTATAATAGTACCTATATATGGTCATAGAGGTTCGAAACTTTCTATTGAAGTACGAAACGTCCTGTATAATAATAAAATTTTGGAATTTCAATTTAAAAAATTAAAATAAATATTATATTAAAACCATTGCTGTAAATCGGAAAGTAGGCATATAAAAACTTTTCAATGTTATAGTCAAGCTGAATTAATTTATTTTAGTTGTCAAATTTGTTATCATTTAAGGAGGAGGGCCTATAAGGTCGATTCGGCCCTTTTTATTTTCGGTCAAAAAATTTCGAAACAATTTTTTTTATCATATATGTTCAATATCTAATCTATTCCACCCCAAACGGAGCTTCCATCAACCCATCCCCTCCATGTAACCCCATTCAATTATTATAGAACCAGTTTACATTAGCACACATGCTTAGATGTTTTTGAGCTTGAAAATCATATTTTCTTTGAATACTGCACCCTAAGCTCCCCCTACTACTATACAATACCCCAACACCCCGAACACCTCCAACCTCAATGACAAGCACCCCCTCCTCCCACAACATAAACCTTTATGCTGCTACTAGATATAAAATAGTTTTAGAAGGATTTTTTATTTCCATTTTTAATAAAATGCCAATTCCTCTTATACCCCTTCCCCCAACACCCTCTCTCCCGAACCATTCTGTTGTGTAGAGAGGTTTAGGTTAGAATTTTTTTTGTTTTTTTATCTGTTGATTTAGAGCTTATAGTATATGTACTTTTGTCTGATTTTTTCAGAACTTAGAGCTTAACTATCTTTGTTCGTATTTTTGTTGCTTTGGACGTAAGGAGAAGGAGAGGAAGTAAAACGGGCGCAGAAATCTATTCTGCCGATAAAAAAGAGTATAAGAAAAGGCTTCGTTATACCATTTTCAGGCAACTCGTAGCAGTATGATGATGGCGGGAATGGTTCGGGAGAGTGGGTGTGGAGGGGCAGGGTTATAAGAGGAACTGACATTTTATTAATAATGTAAATAATAAATCCTTTTAAAACTATTTTATACCTGGTAGGAGCATACCGGTTTATGTTAGGTGCTTGTCGTTGGGGGTGGGGGGTCTTGGGGTGTTGTATAGTAGTAGGGGGAGCTTAGGATTCAGTTTGTTCAAAGGAAATATGATTTTTGATTTTCGACGTCAAAAACATCTAAGCATGTGTACTAATGTAAACTGGTTTTAATAATTTAAGGGATACATGGAGGAGGGTAGGTTGGGGGAAGTTCCGTTTGGAGTGGAATAGATTAGATACTGAATATATAGGATAAAAAAAATTTTTTCGAAATTTTTTGACCAAAAATAAAAAGGCCCGAAAACCGGCCTTATAGGCCCTCCTCTTTTAGTTATCAAATAAATCATTTCCACACAAAAAGTGCTTACGTTACGTTACGAGGGTGCATAACCTTGTAAAATGTTGCAGTATTGATCAAGTTTCTTATCGCCATGCAATAGATTTATTTAACAAAAAATTTTTGTTTATTTATCAGAAAATTCTCTAATGAAACTATTGAATAAATTTGAAAAAACTGGTTTTATTTTGGGTATTGAGAAACAAAGTAAAATGTACCGATGCTGATGCACTAAATTCCGTAGAAATATCGTCAAAATTATCTGTGAGGATATGGTCAGCCGAATTAAGTATTAGCAAAAGTATATTAAAAAAATATGAGACATACACACTATATGTTGTGTGTGAAACAATGATGGACACAGATTTTTGTAAATGTATTAATAGTCGGGAATCTGAGTTCCAATTTAAGGCTTAGTTTTTGAAGCCTAAGTACCTGTCAGACATAAACTTTAAAGTGTTGTACTCGATGTCAAATTGTCTGCTCAATCCGAATCCGGAAGGTACATAAAAAACGGGGATTGCCTCCAACCCTTAATCCGCGAATTTACCCTTATTTCGGAAATTGTGAAAACTGAATTTTTAAAATACAACTTGCAATTTCTTCCACAAAACATAAGCTAAAAATCTATTCTTTTTTTAAATTGTAGCTCACAGTACATGTAATATAACAATGTAGTCAAAACAAACCTAATATTATAGAAATTTTAGAAAAATACATCGCGTGAACCTCTACGTAGTTGACGCGTTGAAAAATGTAACCTGGCAGATTTTTTTTTATTTTGGGAAATTGACAAAAACTAGATCATAGCAAGAAAAACCCAAAATTCTTTTTAGTGATTGATACATATGATTTATTTTTTAAATTGCGTGCTACGAATCAAAATCGACGCATGCGGGCACTCGTTTGCATTATAGTTAGTTATTTGTTACTGTAATAATGGTACAATATTCCTGTGTTAGATTTCATTGGCGCAACTAAGAGGGTGGCACTGGGGCACGTGCTTGGACTTTGTCTTGTGACGTGAGTATATAAGCAACAGTAACAATATTCCGTTTTATTTTACTTCCACATCCAGTGGAAGTATAGCAACGACAAAAAAATTTTTAAAAATTTTTATTGTCCAAATAGCCTTAAAATGTTATGAAACGTCGAGATTTTAAGTTTGAGCGAAAAAAAAATTTCTGTCTGTCGGTCTGTCGGTCTGTCTGTAACTTTTTTTGTGCGCACGTTTCCTCTGGAACCGTTCAAGATATTGACTTGAAATTTGGTACATGTATGTACTTTAACGAGATCTGGAACTAGATTATATTTTCATCTTGTTCCGTCAAAGGGTTGGGGGGTAAATTGGGGTAAATGGGGGTAAATAGGTAAATCAAGCCGGTAAGAGTCCATAAAATTGGTATTTAGTATATATAAAAGAACTTAAAGTCTTAAAAAATTTTTTGGCATTAGCCACCCCCATTACTACCCCCACCTCATTATTAAAGGGGGTGAAAAAAAATAAAATTGTAATTTAGCGTGTATACAAGAACCTAAGCCTCAAAATTTTTTTTTACTTAATCCACCGCCACCCTCACCCCCCCACCCCACTCTGCCACCACCCCCAACCCCCACTACCGATGTGGCATATCGTTTTATAGGTTTTTGGGGTAGGCGATTTCAAATATCATGTTATTAAAGTTTCTTCGAGTAGTATGGATGCGCAGTGGCTTTCCTCGAGTATCATCGATGCGCAGTAGGTTACCTCTAGTAATATGGATGCGCAGTAAGTTTCCTCGAGTATTTTGGATGCGCAGTGGCTTTTCTAGAGTACTATAGTTATTAAAGTTCCTTCGAGTAGCATGGATGCGCAGTGGCTTTCCTCGAGTACCACCGATGCGCAGTAGGTTACCTCTAGTAGTATGGATGCGCAGTAGCTTGCCTCTAGTAGTTTGGATGCGCAGTAGGTTTCCTCGAGTATTTTGGATGCGCAGTGGCTTTTCTAGAGTACCAAAGATGCGCAGTAGGTTACTTTAAGTAGTATGTAAGCGAAGTGGGTTTCCTCGAGTCAAATGGATGCGCAGTGGGTTATATCAAGTAGTATGGATGCGCAGTAGGTTTCCCCGAGTATTATGGATGCGCAGTGGCTTTTCTTGAGTACCATTGATGCGCAGTAGGTTACCACGAGTAGGATAGATGCGCAGTAGATTACCTCAAGGGATATGGATGCGCAGTGGGTTTCCTCGAGTAAAATGGATGCACAGTGGGTTATTTCAAGTACTATGGATGCGCAGTAGGTTTCCCCGAATGTTATGGATGCGCAGTGGCTTTTCTTGAGTACCACTGATGCGCAGTAGGTTACCACGAGTAGTATAGATGCGCAGTGGGTTTCCTCAAGTAAAATGGATGCGCACTGGATTTCTTCAAGAAGTATGAATGCGTAGTGGCTTTCCTCTAGTAAATTAGGTACACAGTGAGTTACCTCGAGTAATATGGATGCATGGTAGGTTTCATTGAAAAAAATGCTTGAAGTAGAGGCTTTACTTCTCTCGTGTAGTTCACGGCACATAATGATGTTTTATACCTTTGTCATGCTATTTTCTGCGTATTACTTGCACATCCAGTTGAAGATACTAACGCAAGAAAAATTTTTGAAAATTTTCATTGTACAAATAGACTTAGAATGTCATGAAACGTCAATATGTTAAGTTTGAATAAAATAAATTTGTCTGTCGCGTCGGTCTGTCTGTTAGTCTGGTATCTGTTTGGTGCTCACGATTACTCTGGAACCGTTTAAAATATTGACTTAAATATGGCACACGTATGTATTTTAACGAGATCTGGAACTAGATTATATATTGATCTTATTCCGTTGCAGAGTTGAAGGGTAAATTGAGATAAATAAGTAAATCAAGCAATTAAGAGTGCATGAAATTGGTATTTAGTAAATATAAGAGGACCTAAGTTTTCAAAAACATTTTTGGCAATAGCCACCTCTATTACCACCCCATTATTAAATGGGGTGAAAAAATATTGTGATTTAGTGTGTGTACAAGAACCAGTCATCAAGAATTTTTTTCACTTCATTCACTCCCACCACCACCACCACCACCCCTACTACTGACGGGGCATATCATTTTATGGATTTTTCTGGTACACGATTTCAAATACTATACCATTAAAGTTCCATAAACAATTATCTCCACTTAGTGGAGTGCATTTTAGTATTTTCGTTGTAAGATATTTAGATAGGAAGTCTGGATGTGGAAGTGGTGATTCCTTAGGCAGCGGTTTTTTGATTTGTATAATAAGAAAATAAAAATAATTTTTCAATTTTCCGATAGCTTGGTTATTTCTACATATGTACTTACAAAGAATTATTTCAATGTGTTAGTACTCTGAACCTTTTTGCAATTACATAAAAAAGGAAACTTGTTTTGACGAAACCTATTTTTCGAAAAAAATGTTTTTGCAACTCGAATTTCTAACTTTCCATTTTAGAGCGTTTGACCTTGAAAAATACCAAATTTACGCCTGCGGCGCATTTTTCATAGTTGCCCCTCTTAATGTGTCCCGATATCATTTTCAATACTTATGGCAACCCTAGTGTAGTAGTTGTACCCCTCCCAGGAATAATCCTGTTTGTGCCACTGTTAGATTTTTTCGGCTTTATTTTGTTTAAAAGATATAGTTACTAATACAGTTGTTTAAAATTCCTTTTAGATTTAATTTTAATTACTTCTACATCGTGGAAGTATAGTAGCAATTAAAAAAATGTGATTTTTTTGTTCTTCAAATTGAATTAGGATACCATGAAACGTCGAGATTTTATGTTGGAACAACATTTGAAAAATTCTGTCAGTCCGTCTGTAACTTTTTTTTGTGCGCACGATTGCTCTGGAATGGTTTATGATATTGAACTGAAAAGAGGAGGGTCGATTTGGGCGGTTTTTGCCTCAAATTATTTTTGGATGAAACCACAGAATGGAACTTAATGTAAATGGTTCGCCGATAGAAACTGTAAATACAGTTTCATTTTTGGGAATCAAAATAGATCAAAAACTTGACTGGAAAGCACACATTGATACTCTCGTACTAGACATATCAAAGTATTGCTATGCCTTAAAAATTTTGAATGATAGGGTAGGTGTCATAGCAACTCTAAACTTGTACCATGCATATATCGTATCCAAGATTCGATTCGGGATTTTATTTTGGGGAAACTCAGTTGACGCACGGAGAGTGCTGATTTTACAAAAGAGATGTATAATAACTATTTTTAGGATGGAAAAAACAGAAAGTTGCCGACCAATTTTCAAAGCAAATCGCTTACTCACAACAACTGCCTTATATGTGTACGAGGCAATGAAATTTATAGTCCAGAACAAGGGTTCATTTATAGGTAACATAATTATAACACAAAAACAAAAGAGAACCTTTTACCTGACAAAACTAAATTCAGCTTCATGGGCGCAGCCAGGGGGGGAGCCATGGGGCCCGCCCCCCCCCCAAGCTGTCTTCCATGAGCCAAAAATAAAGAAGCAGTACAAAGCAGTATCTAAATTATCCCTTGAAATACATATTTTGTAATTAATGCCAATATTATCTAATAGAGAAATCTACATACACATCCGTTTTCAACCATTTTCTGAAAAATTTTTTTCATCCTCAGGGTAAGCCGGTTCTATTGCCCCCCCCCCCCAGATGAATTTTCTGGCTGCGCCACTGTTCAGCTTCATTCAAAAAAATGTGCATAACAACCTAATTAAAATTTGCAATAAAATACCCTTACAAAAAAGAAGTTTGCCGGGAGGAATTTTATTGAAAAACGTGAAAGAATATCTATTGGACAATCCATTTTATAATATGAACGAATATTTTAGTAGCGAAATGATATAATGACTGTAAAACAATCTATTGTATAGTTGTTATATCGTGTTTACTTATATGGTCAACACTAAGAGTGGATATTTTATATGTTTTTGTTTTTTCTTGTACTATATACACTTTACATGTTTTATATGTTTTTATGTTTTTATATTATGTACTCCTTATAGACAATAAGTTACTTTGTTTTGTAAACTTAATGACATGTTCTATACCCACTGAGGGTTGTTAAAAACGGAACAAATAAACTATTCTATTCTATTCTAAATCAGAAAACATTTTTTTAAATATCTACTAACAATAATAAGTCGATTTTACCCAAAACGGACGATCCCCCACTCCCCTAGCCTCCCTCTCTCAATCCTGAATATGCCATCACTTGCCAACAGCGTTCTTGGGGAGATATATTGCTTCCAAACTTATATTTGCTTGATAAAATACCACACTACCACACTAACTCCTTCAAATAACCTTAAACTTGATGTGATACAGGTTAACGGAATCAGTGACCCCAAAAACCCCAGGATATCCTGGTCAAGTCTGGTGAGCAATCTTGGATATTTTGCATTTACATTTCCCGCAAACCAATAAATAGTAAAAGCACCCTTTCCACCCCCCCCCCTAATGGGGACGGGGGTAACAAGGGAAAAAATGATAAATGAGAGCGGATACACTTAAAAGGGAGTTGGGGTTGTAGTGTGGTATTTTATCAAGCAAATATAAGTTTGAAAATGATATATCTTCCCAAGAACGCTGTTAGCAAGTAACGGCATATTCAGGGACAATCCATGATTGAGGGGGTGGGGGATCGTCCGTTTAGGATAAAATCGACTTATTATTGTTAGTAGACATTAAAAAAAATGTTTTCTGATTTTTCCATCCAAAAATAATTTAGGGCAAAAACCGCCCAAATCGACCCTCCTCCTTTGGTAAACCTACAGTACACCCACATTGGTATTGATCTTATTGCTTTGAAGGATTGGGGGTAAATGTGGGTAAATGGGGGGTAAAGAAGTAAAGCAATCAAGAGTTCATAAAATTGAGATAATTAGTGTATATACAAGAAGCCAAAATCTCAACATTTCTTTAGCTACAGCCACCCTCATTACCACAACCACGCCATTATTAAAGGGGGTAAAGAAAATGTAATTTAGTTGGTGTACACCCAGCAAACATCGTTATATATTTAAAATATTTTTGTTTATATAACCCTACCAACTTTAAATGTAACGAGTTATGGAACACTTACAAAATAATGGTATAACGCTAATGTTACTATTTCCCACTCAACTGAGACATTATATAACATTAATATAACTGGTTATAATAACAGTTATATAAATATATATAACAGTTATGTTATGGCAGTATAATATTTAAGATTTTGTTATATTATTATTATTATACAACGAAAACAATGATTTTATCAAAATGTTATATACAGTGTGCTGCACTTAAGAGTGTAACACCCTTATAACTTCTTTCCTTCCGATATGAACCAAGTTTTACTCAAATAGAGGGCAAATTAAGATCTACTTATGGCAAAAAAAAAACATTTGCTCTTGTCTTTGCATTTATTTGTAGGGGACGAATGTTTTTTTAGTCCCAAGTAGATCCTAATTTATTCTGTGAGCAAAATTTGTTTCAAATCGGAAAAAAGTTATAAGGGTGTTTGTTACATTCTTAAGTGCGACACTCTATATACCATTTTAAATACGCAAATCGTTAATTTGAAATACTACAAACACATTTGTACTTACGTGATTTTTGGCATATTTGAATATTACTTCAACTCCATAAACACACACATATAATTTTTCATGTTATTTTAAATTAACTATTTAAATTTATTTACATAGTGAATAAAACATTCCAGGTGACACGTGGTATAGTAGCATGCTTCTATATTTGATTTTAACTTTGCAAAACTAGATTACCGCTAAAAAAATGTATTTTTGAACATGTCAAACATCCCATTTACCTGGAAATGGATTCAAAAGTAATAATTATTAAAAAAGCAGCGAGAGTTATATATGTATGCTAGTATGCTTTATTAATTATCTACATTTTCAATTAAATTTCTACACACTGATGATTCATGACAGGATAAATGACTAAGTGACTTTACCTTTTTTAATTTTTCAACAATTATTTTGTTAAATATCTTTTCTTTCCATATTTTGATTTGAGGTTAGAATTGAAAAAGTCATATTTGTATTTGATAGACAAAAATTATAATATATTTTATATAAGTACCTGCTTATCTTCAATGCACACTTGATCACCAATATTAACTAAATTTAAGTCAAAGAGCATGAGACAACTGTAGTTTCTACACAACGATGCTGGGATGTTGAGCTTCTTTAGGCTTAGCTTTAGCTTAATGAAAACATTGAAAATACGAACAAAGAACAAAATGGCCTCTGCCGAATGCCCGAGTTTGCCGCCCTACCACAAACGCTTTTAAATATAAATTTACCAAACTTCAACATAATAGTTATACAATTTTTACTATTTAAGTTATATACTCATTATGAGAGTTTTTATGTAATAAAAATATTATTAAACCATACATTGTTATATAACTTTGTTATATTGGCTGAACTTTAAATGTTACAAAATTATTATATTACTAAAACATAACAACATATTGTAACATGATTATGTTATTATTTTATAACAAATGTCATAATATTAACATACCATTAATAAAAACTGTTAATGTAGCCCATTACTACCAGGTTATATAATATCAATAAGTTTTGTTTGCTGGGCAAGAACCAAAGCCCTCATTTTTTTTAATTTCAGCCAACCCCGCTACCACGTCCTTTAATAATTGCGTAAGAAGGGAGAACTTGGATAGATAATCTGGATGTGGAAGTAGTGATTCTTTAGGCAGTGGATTTTTACTTTAACATATCTTTAGAAACACTTAAATAGATACCTGTATAAATGAAATTGTCTTTAAATATAATAGATATGAATGCATCTATATCAACTAAGTGAAATACATTACAATTAATAATTAGAAATTATTATAATATCTATAAGTTTTCATCAGTACATTTACTTAAATACTTAGACCCAATAACGCAAGATACTTCAGTTTTCTTGCAGTAACACACCTCAGTATCAGTACACCTTCTGTCAACGCCTAACCATACTGAAGAGCATCTGGTAGTTTTAGAAACTGCATGGAGACACGTTATCTGTTTTGTTCCAAATAAGAAGTATATAAGCACATCTCTTGGCATGTTCATAAAATGCGCCTTCCGTATGTGGGAAAACTATAATATCCCTCTTGCAGCTTAAATACATAATAAATGTGCCCTTAGTTCGTTAAGGCTTCCGTGGAAATGTATACATGTAATACATTTAAAAAAGGAGGCGGTGTTTATAAATGTGTTTATAAATTCTAGGGCGTTGCAATCGTCCACATCATTCATGTATTATGCCAGAGGAAGTTTAATAAAAATATTAAAAGACTGATTTTCTATTTTAGTCATTTTTTTATGGCGAACAAAATGCTGTTCGACTTTTTGTACCAAATGTCCGGCCAAATTTATAAATAAAGTAAGGCTTTTCCGATTTTAGACCTGGCAACTCTAGTTACAGCGTCTTCAATTATCTTATTGCAGAACAAATACGAATCGAACTTTTGAAACCACAACTTTACTTTCATTTTGGTGCACAAAAACAGTGATAATAAAAATATATCTGTGTCACTTGCCACTATTACTGCTCTTTCAATACATAAAATTCTAGTATGGGGAATATGACTGATCGGCTTCTAATTCGGATCGGATTCTAATTATACGAATTTCTAATTATTAATTCTAATGTATTTCGCTTAGCTGAGATAAATGCATTCATATCTATCGTATTTAGAGACAATAATTTCATTTATACAGGTTAGATACCTACATGTATAATAATTTAAGTGTTTTAAGTTATGATGAAAATTAGGCATAATGCATTTTAAACAACTATATTAATAACCCTATCTTTTAGACAAGATAAAGCCGGTAAAACCTAACACAGGAATATTGTAATGCAACATACTACTAATACAGTACCAAATAACTAAAATATAATGCAAACGAGTGCCCGCATCCATCGGTTTCGATTCGTAGCTCGCTCGTCCATAGGCACAGGACAGCCAAATTTAAAAAAACATTATCTTCCGTTTCACTCAAGATATCAGTATGAATCAATCTCTAAAAATCTCGCGGGCTACATTTTTCAACGCGCCGACTGCGTAGAGGTTCACGCGATACTTTTTCTAAAACTTCTGTAAATATTAGATGTTTATTATTGTTAATATTGCCCGTTGAAAACGTCGGGCCTACGCCACTGTCTTACCTAGAAAGTAAGCCGGAAACAGTTAGCATTGTTAGTTACTAATGGACTCGGACAGAGAACACCAGTCAAATCATTTTGTGAAACCAAAAATCAAGGAAATAAACACAACGAGAAGATTCGAGTTGTTTTTATTACCAAACATATGGTCCTTCGAGCCGGATACTGTAATCAAGCAATTGAAAAATCAAATCCTAAGTGTCCTAGCAGAGGCTATTTATTGTGCACACTCCAAGCGGTTTTTAGGCCGTTAGTGGTTGAAATACAACGTTCATTCCAGTTGACCAGTGAAAGAGGCAAACGTTCTGATTGGTGGAGACGGGTCAGGTGACAAGAACAAGGCATTTATTGTGATGGGCGGCTGGATTAACACGCGAGTTTGTCGAATTTCCTATTCATTATTATTCCTTTATTTCCCATTGCTTTCTCGATTTGAGTAAATTATTACATTGAAATCATACATATTACGTTTGGGAAACTTACCTTAAAACTTTAAATTGAAATTAAAACAAAGAACAAAAAATGCCTGTTGATGAATTAGCTACTTTAATACGAAAAAGAGGGTCGGTGGAAGCACGCTTCACTCTCTTTAAAACTTACTTGTCTAATTTTAAAACGGCAATTGAAACAGAAAATGCAGAAATTCACAAAAATGCTTTCATTGAACTTGAAATGAGGTTGGAGCGAGCTAACAATTTCTTGGGTGAATTTGAAGAGGTGGAGGAGATGGGAGGCCTAGAGAAGTTGGAAGAACAGATGAATGAAAGGCGTGCGTTTGAAAGTAAATTTTATGAAACAATTGCTGAAGCCAGAGGAATTCTTGCTGATGGCATTGCCGTTATGGAGCAAAATGGTAACCCTCCGCAAAATACTACCATGTCGGTCGGCCAAAAATAAATTTACCCACATTCACCGGAAACTACGATGCATGGTTAGAATTCAGGGATACGTTTGGATACGTTTGAGTCCCTAAATCAGTCTAATACTGGGATTGGGAATATCCAAAAATTTCATTATCTGCGTGCCTCACTTGACAGTAGTGCCAAACAAGTAACTCATTCATTAGAATTTTCAGAAAAAAACTATAAGGTGGCATGTGACCTCTTAAAACAGAGATATGACAACTTAAGACTTTTAGTTCAGAATCATATACGAGCTATTTATAAAATTCAATCCTTAGTTCGTGAGTCATCGGGGCAGCTAAGGAAAATGGTAGATTCAGTTAAAAAACATTTAAGATCATTGGAAAACTTAATGTATCCCACGGAAAAGTGGGATACTTTTCTGTTATATACGTTTTTAGGCAAATTAGATAAAATCACATTACGGGAGTGGGAGGAAGAGAAAACCCAAAATGAGTTACCAACATTAGGCGATTTTTATACTTTTTTAAAAAGGAAGGTCGGACCTTCTCGAAACCCTTGAAATGAGCGCTTCAGGCTCAGCGGTGAAGTCAGAAACGAAGAAGTTTCAGCGAGAAACTTTTGGTCAAAAATCACTACCACTGGGTATGTTATTTCATGTCAGTTATGCAAAGAAAATCATAGACTATCGTATTGTCCTAAGCTCCAAGAAAAATCTGTAAATGAAAGAATAACCTTTGCAAAAAAAATTGCAGGTTGTGTATGAATTGTCTAAAACTCAATCACACAAGTATAGACTGCACGAACGGAGTATGTCGGAAGTGTAATTTAAGCCATCGTACTACTTTACATATTAATAAACAAAATAATCCAAAGGAAGAACCAAAAGTGGATCGAAGTGTTGCTCAAACTTCCACACAAAAAACACATGAAAATTCACTGACTCAGACTTTCAGTTGTCAACATAACACTGAAGTTCTATTATCGGCAGTCCTAGTACTAGTGCGTGACAAAAAAGGGGGGTTCCAAAAATGCAGGATTTTGCTAGACAGTTGCTTCTCAATCCAATTTTATCACTTCGTCATTGCTTTCACGTTTTGAGGTTTACCTAGCGGTATTAGGCATTGGGCAAACCACATCACAAATAAAAAGTCGTTGCAATCTTAATATCAAATCGATGAAAAATGCATTCAGCACTGAAATTTCTTGTTTTGTAATATCTCATATCAGTGATAAGAAAAAAGCTAAACTTAATATACCTTTGAAATCTTCCCCTAGCGAATCCTACATATTTCCAACCTAGTGGCATTGACATGCTTATTGGGCCAAATCTTTTTATAGACTTTTATGTATTGGTCAGATCAATTTAGGTCATCAGTTGCCTACGTTACAGAAAACTAGATTCGGGTGGGTAATTTCAGGTTCAGTAAATACAACCTCTCCACCTCAAGGTACTACGGTGTGCCATTTGTAAAGAGAGTCGGAACCTCTGATGGTGACTTGCAAGCTCAATTAACAAAGTTTTGGGAGCTCGAAGAAGCTTTCACAAATCCTCCTATATGGTCTGATGATGACAAGGCTTGCGAAAGATTATTTTTAGAAACGGTTTCTTGGGATGGGAATGGAAAATTTAAAGTAACAATTCCTTTTAAACAATCTATCTCTTTACTTGGCTAATCCAAGGAAAACGCATTGAGAAGGTGGAAAATGGGCTTTTAAAAGATCCTTTATTAAAACATGCTTATGGTGAATTTATGGAAAACTGTAAAAAATCTGGACACATGTCACTAATTGAAAACGAAGATGATCAGTTGGCGTATTATCTTCCCCACCATGCTGTAATCAACGAAAGTAGCTCTACCACAAAGGTCAGAGTAGTTTTTGATGGTTCCTTGCCAACAGACACCGGTGTATCGTTAAATGATCTCCAGTTCATAGGCCCTTCTCTTCAAGAAGATTTATTCGCCATTTTGCAAGATTCCGCTTATATAATGTCGTTTTTTGTGCTGACATCGCGCAGATGTACCGGCAAGTTTGGGTTGTAGAACATCAACGGCCATTACAAAGAATTTTTTGGAGGCCAAATACTTCTAAGTGAGTACAGAATTACAATCTCACAGTCACATTTGGGTTAACTTCAAGTCTATTTCTCGCAATAAGATGCTTAAAAGAACTAGCCAATGAATGTGCTCTTTCTAATCCAATAGCTTCCAATATAATCTCACATAGTTTTTATGTTGATGATCTAGTCTCAGGTGCTGATTCTGTAGAAGACGCAATTAAAATCTGCAGGGATGTGAAAAATATTTTGTAATCTGGGGAATTCTAATTGAGGAAATGGAATTCAAATAGTGACGAGGTATTAAAAGAATTACCTTCTCTACCTGATTCTCCTCAGGTAATATAGTTTGGGGAAAAAACACGAACTAAAACTCTCGGGCTTTATTGGTCAAGCGACAATGATGTTTTAATGTATAGGCAATCACCAAAAATCAAATTCAATCACAAAACGTACTATCTTGTCTCACATCGCACAAATCTTCGACCTATTGGGAATATTGAGTGCAAGTATTATTATTCCAAAAATTATTCTACAACAATGATGGTCTTTAAAATTTACATGGGACGAGCCAATACCACACGAGCTCTTTACAGAGTGGATGCAGTTCAAACAAAAACTCCAACTTTTAAATTCTCTAAAGATTCCTAGACAAGTTGTTTGTGAAAAACCTCTTATTATTGACCTTCATGGATTTGCTTCCACTAAATCTTACGGTCCTTGCGTTTACGTACGAAGTACGGATGCAACCGGTGAAATTCATGTAAGTCTTTTGTGTGCGAAAGGAAAAACTCTCATTGTTCCAGAACTCGAATTATGTGGGGCTTTCCTTTTGTCACAACTAATTCATAAGGTCAAACTTTCTTTGCAAATCAATATAACGTCGACTCATTTGTGGTCCAGTTCTACTGAAGCCTTAGATTGAATAAAATCACAGATATTCGTTGCTAATCGAGTGTCACTGAGGGTGATCAGTGGAATCATGTAAGTACAGACGATAATCCTGCCGATCTTGTCAGCAGGGGAATCTATCCGTCCCAATTGCAAAATAACACTTTCTGGTTTAAAGGCCCCTCTTGGCTATCCCAAGATAAGGAATCATGGCCTTGTAGCCAAATAACTCTTTTCCTTTTGAGAAATTTTCAAATTTTAAAAAGATAATCAGAATTATGGCGCATGGCAGTCTTCTGAGAGATGTACCGGTTTTCTAACCCCATCCGAATTAAATAACGCAGAAACCCGGTTGGTTTATCTTTCACAGAAAGAGACCTTTCAAAAGTAGTTACTCACTTTAGAACAGGGAAAACATATCACAAAGGGAAGACTCCATCCTTTTCTAGATTCCAGTGGCATCTTTAGAGTTGGTGGTCGTCTTCAACTCTCGGATTTTTGGTATGAAAAAATGCCATTGTCATATCTGGAAAACATCCTTTTTCAAAATTATTGTTCCAATATGAGCACAACAATCTTTTACACACAGGTCCGCAATAATTACTTTTGTCTATCAAGGAGAAATGTTGGCCTATAAGTGTAAGAAATTTAGCACGAAAAACGGTACATAACTGTGTAAAATGTTTTCGAGCAAACCCTTTGATTCTACCTCCAACAATGGGAGTATTACCCAAAGAGAGAATAGATCCTAAACCCGCATTCTACACCACTGGTCCAGTTCAAATTAAAAATAAAATTGGACGGGGAAGTAGTTTAATTAAGGCTTATATTGCACTTTTCGTGTGCTTCAGCACTCGCGCAATTCATCTCGAATTTGCGACTAGTCTTAGTACCAAGGCATTTGTCGCTGCCTTTCGTAGATTTCTTCCACGGAGAGGCAAACCGCAGACTATTTATTTCAACAATGGTAGGAATTTTGTTAGCACTCCCACGGAATTCGAACAGTTAGGTAAATTCTTAAAAGAAGAAGAAAATACGTTAAAGAATTTATTTTCAAACGAAGGCGTAAATTGGTGTTTTATTCCACCTTATTCCCCCCATTTTGGAGGGCTCTGGAGGCTGGAGTTAAAGCGGCTAAATACCATTTAAAGACAGTGACAGCACCCTCTAGTTTAACATATGAAGAATCTTCCACTTTTCTTATTCAAATCGAGGCAATCTTCAATTCTCGCCCACTTACTCTTATTTCCTCACATCCTTTTGACCTCGAAGCACTCACACCAGCACACTTTCTAATTGGACGTCGATTAACCGCATTACCAGACCCTAGTGTTCTTGAACTCCCTCAAAATCGATTATCCAAATTTCAACAAGTTCAACAGATACAGAAAAACTTTTGGGCTCGCTGGTCACTGGAATACATAAATAATCTACAGCAAAGAGTCAAATGGAAATCTAGCCAGAATAAACTAAAACTAGACACCATGTTAGTTATCAAGGAGGATAATTTTCCACCACTTCAGTGGCGGCTTGGTCGAGTGATCCAGTTGCATCCAGGACCTGATGGCATCAGCCGGGTGGCTACCATCCAAACTCAGAGAGGCCCTATCAAGAGGTCTTTTGCAAAAATTTGTCCTCTTCCTGTGGACCAATCCAAGGATGAAGGCGGCAGCGATTGTGCAGTGTCTTCAGCGAAAAGTGAACCACCACCACAGTGAAAGTGTTTATGATTTTTTTTATGTTTATCACCTAAACTTTCTTCCATGGGGACGATGTTAGTTATGTTTCTTTTAAATGTTATGCTTCCCCAATGTATTTGTCATTCCCTAATAGCACAGAACATCCATTGGATGTCCGATTAAGATCCAGTTACTGTACAAATGTCCATGGACATTGGATGAACGTCCTATGGATGCTCATTTTATGTACGCACAAGGACGTCCTCTATGAGGTATTGAATGGACACCCTAGGGACGTTCGTTTACTGTACATGAATGTACAAATACTTTATGTTCCTACTTGGACAACTAATGGATGTCCCGCTAAAGTCCATTTATTGTACAAACGTTCATGGTGAATAAATTAACGTCCCATAATTGTCCCTTTTATGTACATAAAGGATATCTTCTATGGACCTCTATTTATTGTACATAGAAGAAAGCACATTTTATGTTCTTATTTAAACAACCAGTGAATGTCTCGTTAATGTCCACTTATTGTACAAATATGCACAGAAGATAATATAAATGGATGTCGCCTAATTGTCAATTTTATGGTCGTAAAACGATATATCATCTGTGTACGTTTTATTTGTTCCTACGTGGACGTACATCATTATAGACTTTATATTTTTTCATTTGGAAGATGCTGGCAAATATAAATATTCTTTTAAATATCTTCTCATCTTTTGTCGAAAAGTTATTAATCATTTATTAATTTATATGCCTCTAACTAGAAATAATGTAATTGTAGTTTCTGTGTTCCTTTAGATGTCGGATATCGGACAGAGGTGATGAGATAATGCTGAAAAAGGGAGTAAGACTAGACAGAGGAGAAATTCCACACTAAACCATTTAATATATTATCTTATTCTCAATCCATTTTTTGGTGAAAATAATTAACTTGTAAAAGTTATATTAATTGATATGAATCTAGAAAGTATGTTAAAACAAATCAATTCGACCCAACTCTATTTTTCAAGTGCAGCTATCGTAATAGTCTAAAAAAAATTGTTTTCCAAAATGCCTGTTATAATGCTGTGAACTGCAAATCAAATTCGCTTTTTAAGTTCATTTCATTTTATAAATTTTATATATTATATATCCTCAAGCGAAGAAATCTAAAGATGTTAAATAAATTTGAAAATATTGTCGAAATGTTAATTGTGGCGGCATACTTTCAATTTTTCTTTCTTCCTTTGGGTATTCTACCACATTCTCTTCTAACAGATCTACAAAATAATGGAAATAACCAGTTTATTCTGTAGATCTGTTAGAAGAGAATGTGGTAGAATGCCAAAAGAAGGAAAAATAAGAAAATCAAAGTTGTCTTGTAGATCTTAAAAATCGAATTGATAGTATTATGTTAGCTTACATTGTAAATTGATTTGTATTAAAATGCTTTATAGATTTCGTGTTTATTCACTAATATATTTTTTTCCAAAATGGCTTGAGATTATAGAGACACCCGTTATTGGTCCAAATAAGGACAATTTTTATTGGTCCAAATAATGTTCATCATGGACCACCATTTAAGGTCCAACACTGGAGGGCGTTTGTACAGAAAATGTATGTTAGTTTAATTGGTCCAAATAAAGTCCATCATGGACCACCGTTTAAGGTCCAACACTGGACTTCCATAAATTATCAAAAGTTGTGACGTTTGGGCGTCCCTGGGACGTCCATAGGACGTCCAACTCAAAAAAATGGATGTCCATAGGACGTCCCGATTGTCCTGTAGGGACGTCCATTGGACATCCATAGGATATCCATGTGCTATTAGGGTTATTTATATTAGCTTATGTTTTCTTTTGTAAGGGAACCTTCCAAGGGGGGCGGTATGTTTATTATTGTTAATATTGCCAGTTGAAAACGTCGAGCCTACGCCACTGTCTTACCGAGAAAGTAAGGTTTTTGTTTTAAGCATTTTGCAGATTATAAATCTAACCTATAATTAGCAGTGTATTTTTATTAATCAACAATACTGAAAAATTATTTGCATGAATTTTTAAATAAGGCTCCAAGCTAAAAATGCGAATATAAACAATAAAAATGAGAATAACCTTAAAAAACTTAAAATTTGAGGTTGCGTTAGTTACACGATGTACATGCCCTGTTTGGTTCACTTCTTTAAAAGTCGAGCAAAGAAGGTTTCAGCGTTTTGCTTTTGGGATTACATTACATTAATCAATTCATCAATTAATAAATTCTTTGATCACTAGTGATTAGCTTTAAGGTTCTTTTTACTGATTATATCATTCACATGAACGGAGATCAACTCTATATGGGTTAATTTTGCTTTCCTGCCTCCTTTACGATGGCGTACTGGCCCCACATAGGTTCAATAGAGGGCATATTACATGACCTCGCTTTCTAGCGACTTTTTTGCAAATGACCTTTATATCTTATTTATGCACTAGGCGGTTTTCTCTATAACTTTGAAATCTCTAAAGACCTGCACTTGGTTTTGCTACCATAGCTTTCTACCCATTTCTCCAACGCACTCGTCCAACTGACCAGTCGCTGGATGAATCCAAATTTGTTTTATTCGAGAAACCGGCCTTGTCCATTTTTGCTAATTTTATCCTAATAATTTCATATAGACGCTACGCGCCTTTGCCACATTTTTTTTGGTCTCGCCGTTTCAGTACGTCACCTCGTTAAAATTTCATAGTTGTTATTCTTTAAAACTATATCCACAGTGACTGTGTCGCCACTTTCATCATGTTTCGTGAAGCGATAAAAAAGTTAAAATATTCAAGTACACTTTTGACATACTTCCTAAAAAGTATAATATATTTTTGTCCTTGACCAAAATTATACTTTTATTTTTGTACACTTTTCCATGACCATAATATACTTTTACTCTTACGGCCTGGGCATAAACATATTTTCCTAAATGAAAATTCGGTGCTTCTTAGAATTTTCACCTTACATCTTTACAAACGTGTACGAGTCCTTTTATGTCAGTCTTTGGCCTGATGCCTTAAATATGGTTAATTAGGCTCTAAATTGTCTTTTAATAAATTTTTCCTAAGTCGAAGTTCTATAACAAAAACACAACCTCAATTATACATCGAATACATCAATCAAACAAGCTAAAAACGTACTCTTCCCCAATTTACTGAGCTTTTTATATAATTGTTACACATTCTATAGGATACTCTTCGCAATATTCTTGTAAATAATGTTAGTTTTTGGGCATCCTAAATTTTGTGATACCAACTTTGTTGTGAAAAAAATATATGAAAAAAAAATTGAAAAAAAAAAACATCCAACGTGTGGGATTCGAACACACGATCTTTGGATTGCAACAACAACAACAAAAAGAATTTATTTAAAATTGGGTGTGCATGTAATGTACCTCGCCGGAACCTTGTCCGGAGCCAGCCAGACAACCACGGTGCTCAGCGCCGTGGTGGATGTAAGGCTGGGCAGGGCGGGTCCGGTTTGGCTTAACAGCAATGGATTGCAAGGCACAACTTTAGCCACTGGACCAACATATATTGCTACGCAAATTGAATGTCTGCGATATATATCTTTCGAGAATCATATTTCAACTCATTAGATATATTACTATGAAATATATATTCGTAAAATGCATAAACAAAAAAATATATTATAGAGATAGCATTTCGCAAGATTTCTATTTAAGTAGAAGCGACAAAAATTAAGAAAATATATTTTTTTAATTAAATGACTAATAACTATCTTATTTACTGATTGATTTTCTTCAAAAACAATAGGGTTCTTTCTCTAGCTAACACTAACTAATTTTCCAAATTTCAATACAATCGGACTTTTCTTTCTTAAGTTATCGTGCTTACAAGGAACGTGACGGACGGACAGAGAAACGGACGGACGGACGGACATTTTGAAAGTTGTTCAGAATTCGTTCACGAATACAATGATATAAAAAATTTTCTCTACGAGCGATATTTACGGTTTCAGAAATGTGCCGATCAAATGCAATATTCTCTTCGTTTTTACGAAGAGTATAATAGGGAGGAGGTATGATAAGACAAGAGACGTTAAAAAACTATATACAGGACGTACAAGAATCACGGAGCCCATACACGATCATTTTCTTCGGACTACGATAAACTACCCAGACAGCACAAGTATATCCTATGTACGTCCTATGGATATCCGCATTGGACATGAAGGACCTAAAGCGGATATCCTTAAGGATCACATATGGACTACGTAGGATATCCTATGGATATTCTTTTGTCACAACTTTGGACGTCCATAAGATATCCATCGTAAATCCTTAGGTATATCCACTGGACATACATAGGACGTATTTGTTATACAGTAAATGGACATAAAGCGGATATCCTTATGGATTTCATATGGACACATGGGACATCCACTGGATATTCTTTTGTCACAACTTTGGACGTCCATAAGATATCCATCGTAAATCCTTAGGGATATCCACTGGACATACATAGGATGTATTTGTACTTCAATAAATGGACATAAAGCGGATATCCTTATGGATCACATATGGACCACATGGGATATCCAGTGGATATTCTTTTGTCACAACTTTGGACGTCCATAAGATATCCATCGTAAATCCTTAGGGATATCCACTGTATGTCCATAGACCATACGTTTGTCACAAATTAGGACGTCCATAGGTAACACATTTTGTGTCCGCTTGTGGACATCCACTGGCCATCCCGTGGACGTCCATTAACTGCAGGTCACTCAAAATAGTTTTGTTGATCAGAATTTACTTATTTAGTCAACATCAGCCTTAACAATTAATTTATAGGTTTAGGATTGACTATATAATTTTTGCCTTTTGCACCAAGTATATAGTCAATTATTCTTTGCTAAACAAATTAATCGTTAAAGCCAATTCTGACTAAATAAACAGGATACTCATCAGCAAAGCCCTTTTGGTTGACCTCTACATTTAATGGATATGTCTCACAATATGTGCACTAATTTCATTATTTAAACATCAAATAGCAAAAGCAATATTTCGTATATGGTGCTAAAGGAGAACTTATGCTTACCATATGCATCATACCTATGACAACGTTGTTTATAACTTATTTCAAATTGGCTTTCAAATCAAATAAAAATAAATAGGTGGATAAAATAGATTTAATACATTTTATGTATTTATAACAACAATCAATTCAAATAACTGCAACACTTTTGACTGTTGATTAGATGTTGTTATTATATATTGATATATGTATGTTAAAATGTAAAAAAAAAACGTTTTATTCTAAAATTAAATTATTTATACATCAGTTCCATTATGTTATCATATATATTTTATCCCATTCTATCTTTCCTCATGTTTTGTCTCTTCTTGGCTCACCTTAATCAATTTTTTATTGCATCCACAGTGCCAGCGTTATGATGTATTTCTGCCGCACCTAAAAATTGTAAATTATGTAGGAAAATCTGCTTAATTTCTGCATGATTATACTCATAGACAAAACTAGATGTTTTTCAAATATCGATTTTCTATTTTTAAGTTAAATTTATATTTGTATACATATACAGGGTGAACCAAATTAGAAGGGATTTGGGGTTTTCTTTAAAACTATGGCAGATAGACAAAAACCAAGATAGCTCGATTTTCGAGAAACAAACAATGGCGTAAACGGCGATCGTCTATCTTTTTCGACTATCAAGCCACAGAGTGTTTTTGAAAAATTGGCATTTTTGGATGACCTCTATCTCAATTACCAAGTGTCGAATCGAAAATCGAGTAATGGAACAAAATTATTAAAAAAACACAAATTATGTCTATACCTCGAAAACTGAGGCATGCATAATTTTCTTCTTATCAGCAACGAATTCTACTCAAAAAAATCGATTTTTGATTCGACACTTGGTAATTGAGATATAGAAATCATCCAAAAATGACAATTTTTCAAAAACGCTCTGTAGCTCGGTAGTCGAAATCATAGCAATTCAAGAGCACTCATGCCAAATGTATCACCAGATTCAATCATGGTAGGGCAACTCATTACCTGCCGAAACGTGCGGGGATGGCAGTTTCAAAATTATATAAACAAGTACGATTTCTAAAATCTATCTATTTTCTGCAACAAACATTAAGTGTGTCATACGAACTTTTTTGGAGATTTTTAATCTGCTTAATTTTTATTTCAGACATTTTTTGAGGGGGGCGGGGGAGTGGGTTTCATCTAATTGACAGTGATTTTTCAGGGGTTCATATAGTTCATACTCATAACTGAAAGAAACAATTCATGAAAGATGACTCCTAATACTTACATAATAAAATTGAATTTGAATTATTGTTTGCTGCAAGCATCGATGTATCGAATCGTATGTTGTTCTTCCGCCTGGTTGTATTAAGTCCTTAATCTAAAAAAAATTAAAAACAATAAAAAAAATAGAGTAAACAAATTAAACTGGCAACTAATTAGGTACTTTTTGGAAGAAAGCGAGCCAATTCGCATTATTAGTTAACTGTATGTATTTGCTGTTAAAGAGTCTGATAAAGTTTATGTATATCGGATTTTTCAAATTTTCTAAAAAGTAATAAATAGTATAAATATGATACTTAGAGTACATTTACGAAAAAAAATTTTATGCAATTAAGCGAAAAAAAAAAGAGAACGTTACGGGACCGGGTGGGTGGAGTAACAGTAACCTTGCCAACGGTGCATAAATATGATTTTGCTTAAAAAGTGGAGTTAGCTGGTAAACTTTTAAGCCGGCGATATATGTGAAATATAATTTTATATAAACAGGTTGGAAGGTTACATAGGTAAATATAAACACATTTTCATAGATAAATGGAGATAAATTCAACTTACCACCAGTAGATTCAGGTTTTAAACTAGATACATTGAAATCAGAGCTGCTTCTATTTGTTGAAGCTAAATTTTCTGCCTGCAGATGGAATCTGGGTATTTCACCATCAGCAGTTTGCACTTTTAATGTAGAGATAAAAACCCTGTAGGTACGTGTTCCTTGTACATCACTATTATTATCAGTGGCGGCTCGTGATATTTTCTGCAGAGGAGGCTTGATATTTTGAAAGACAATTAACTTGCAATATGATTACAATTTGTACATTTCCCCACCACCCTAGAGGTAGTACAACGGCGCGTTACATTTTTTTGTCGTGGGTTGTTCGCCAGGATACCGATTCACGACTTGAGAGAATAAAAGAATAAAAAGAAAAGGAAATAGAAAATATAATGAGACGAAAAAATCATTCTCATGAAATTTCCGTTCCTACGCCTCGAGTATCGGTATCCAAAGGAGCCCTACTATCCCACTTATAATTAAGTTATAACTTTTAATAAAAATCAAAATAGTTTTGGAAAAAAATTAAAGTATTTTCCTACAAACAAAAATTGTATTCATTATCACTGCCAGAGTGTAAAATTATAACTTTTAATAAAAATTAAAATAGCTTTGAGAAAGAAGTTATATAAAAAAATATAACCGCGGAAGAATTAAAAAATATTTCCTAAAAAATAAATAACGCAAATAAATATTTTTTCTAAAATAACAACTATATTAATCTTTGGTGTAAAGCCTAAATATTTTTATAAATGAGTGGTAACCTGCGATTTTCGGAACTAGCAAAATGGTTGATTACTTCATCATAAAATGAATCGTGTTTCTTCAATTCTGACAAAAAATGTTTTTCTATTGAAATAAGCGATACATTTGAGAGGCGGTCTTGACTTATTTTGTTTCTAGTAAATGTTTTTATGCGTTTAAGTGCTGAAAATGATCGTTCTACAGAAGCTGAGGTTACTGGAATTGTTGACACTAATGATAAAAGTTTGTACAGTTCGGGTAGACAGCTTTTTAAATTATTATTATATATATACGTAAGCATTTCTTGAGATGATTTTGGATTTGCTAAAATTTGCTGGTCAGAATACAACACGCATAGTTCATTTTTTAACGAAATACGGTCAAAAAAAGGATAATGGTCCATTAATTTCTCCATTAGACTGGTAGGGAATGATTTAGAAAACGCTGTAAAATTATTAGGATTTACTAAATCGTAACATTGCAAAGTATTTAAATCAGAAAATCTAATTTCAATTTGGACTATAATGGTGTCTAAAATTTCTATAAAAATTTGTTTGTAATGTATATCTGCCCTGTCAAAGTTATATGTTGTCTTTCTTTTTTTAAATTGTGGCCCTGGCTCATCATCTACGTTTTCAGTATTTTCTAAAAAAATATTGTATAAAGTATTGAAATGTATTTCGTTATTGCGAAATTCTTTTAATTTAGATATAAGTGACTTAAGTCTATTTTTAGAATATGTTATATCAGTTAGTTTATTCTGTAAAATTTGGAAAACAACATCAGTTTGCTCAAAAATCATGTTAAAAGCTTTTAGAAAAAATATGAAATTTTTATCCAACAATAACGATTTTAATCCGTAAGCTGCTCTTAAAGTCTGAGCGTCATTTAAAAAATCTTCACTTTCCGAAATAAAATTAAAAACGTCAATAAGTTCTTTCCTGTATTTGTCAACAGTGAAAACAACTCTAGATGAAAAATTCCAACGAGTGGGAGCGTTTGTCGGAATTCTATGTTTCATATTAATTGTATTTAAAACATCAGTTCTTTTGGTAGATTTTGAAAAAAATGACGAAAAACCAGTAATATTTGAAAAAAATATTCTAACTTCTTTAATTCCGTTACATGCTTTACTCAGAACTAAATTTAATTGATGTGCATAACAGTGAATGAAGTAAGCTTGAGGAGCAATATCTTTTATTTTTGTTTGGAGTCCATTAAGATGCCCTGACATAACTGCAGCGCCGTCATAGGTTTGTGCTATTAATTTATTTTTCAAATCAAATTTACCAAATTCGTCGATTAATAATTTAAATAAACTCTCCGCGTTTCTTCCACTACTCACATCAAGAAAACCAACAAACCTTTCAATAACTTCGCCGTGCATTACATATCTAAAAATTACGGAAAGTTGAGATTTACAGGTAATGTCCGTCGTTTCGTCAATTTGCCACGAGAAAAATTCGCAATTATATAGTTCTTCATAAATTTTGCCTTTAATAATCGAGCTAACACTCTCAATTAGATCATTTTGAATTGATTTAGATGTTCCGGAAAAAATAGTGGCGTTATTCAAAAAGTTCTCTAATTTTGGATCATACATTTTTAAAAAATCTATTAGCTCTTTGAAATTTCCTTTATTGCACGAATCGCGTTTTTCGTCATGCCCTCGGAAAGAATTTTCTTGCGAAAATAAATATATAACGGCATCAATTAATCTCTTTAATATTTCCCTATTTTCATTAAAATTTTCTATTTCTCTCTTATGTGCAGATTCCAAATAATTTACAATATTTTGTTTACCAAATATTTCGAATTTAACGCAAGATGAAATGTGCTCCTGGGATTTTTCGTGCTTTTGTAAACCTCGCGACAAATTTTTCAAATTATTAAACCCGGTCCTGCCCCAAATTGAGGATTGATCATTAGTGAATAATAAACATCTCCAACAATATAATTTGTTTCTAACCGTTGATGCCGTTAACCACTCGATTTTTTTATAATTGTTATCACAAAACCCTCTGTTTTGTTTTCCACTTTTAAAAACTAACGAAGGCATTGCTGGTGTAGGCCTAGCAATTCTTTTAATTCTTACCTTTTCGTCGTAAGTAAGAGTAGAAAATCCATTTAATAACAAATAATCCACCACGTCTGGACAACAAGAGATGTTGTTGGGAATATTTTCACCTAGAGCACTCATTTCTAGCCCGCCTATCAAATGTTTTATGTATTTTAATGTCAAGTTGATCTTAACCGGCTAAACGACAAATTACCACTGACAGTTCGTTTTCCTGTGAATCACCTGAACCAAATAAAATCGAGTACAACAAATATCAAAGGGACCGCTGCGAGTGAAAGTACTTGTCTTCTCTATACTGTGCCTGAACTCCTGAACTGCACATGCGCTATAAAGAACTGAGGACTGAGGCTAGCGGCCTAGCTTGTCTTATTTGAAGTGTTGCTAGACAACGCAAAAGTAATGCAAGGTCATTTATGTTAAAACTAAATGCCTTGAAGTTGGAAGCTATTTCGTATAAGCCTCAAGCGAAGCGCTCTGTTCATTCAATGAAAGACCGGGTCGCCCGGGAAATATGCATAAAAAGACAATCCGGACTGTGACGTTATAGGTATGTTTGTGGAAAGGAAATGCAGAACTTTTTTATACACTGAAAATTAATTAATGAACTATAAACAATAAACAATATTGAAAATTGAGATATACCTAAGTAGAAATTTCTACAAGTAAAAGATATTAATTTGGAAGATTGCAAGATATGTTGCTTCTTCCAAAGGGAGGCTCAGCCTCCCCTGCCTCCCCTGACGAGCCGCCACTGATTATTATTGTCGTTTAAGCCACCATCAGATATTCATATATTATGTAGAACAGAGCTAAACAAACACTTAGAACTGGAAGCATTGACATACAATGGGTCGATGACTGGAAGCCATTTGTAAACGTGACTAACGGGAGAGAAGTCGCTGGTCGCTGTTCATTGGTTCAGTTGACCAACTTGAGTCAATCAAATTATAGTTTCCATTTACAAAGCGCGCGGTTTTTAAACATACGTGAGTTATACAAATACATAAATATGGTAAGAAGCTAATGGCTTTGATTGAAATATTCCAATCAACGGTAAACAGTTCGGCCATTTTGGCCCGTGAAGAATAGTTAGCAATAGTTAGCATATAGCATTGTTAGCATGTGGTAATACTTAAATTCATACCAATTCTTGCAATCCAGATAGACAATGAAACAAATTAATAAAATTGAAATTTGACTATATCTTAAAAAAATTAATAAAACATAATGTTTCTTCAAATATAAGGTCCAAGTTGCTATATAACTTGTTTAAGTAGGTAGGTATGGCTTTTTGGTGGATATCCACTGTATGTCCAGTGGATGTCCAAAGAAAAATATCAAAGTTAATCCACAAGTGGACATCCAGTGGATATCCGTTTGTGGTACACGGACTTCCAGGACTTCATATGGACTTAATATGGACATCCAGTGGGTGTTATGTGCTGTCTGGAATCGACAATTTACGGATATATGTTGATGGATAAAAACGGATATCCAGTGGATATCTCTCGATGGACAAAGTACGGATGTTTGTTGATGGATCACCAACGAGCATCCAATGTATATCCCTTAATGGACAATGTACGGATATTCGTTGATGGATAAAAACGGATATCCAGTGGATATCTTTCGATGGACAATGTACAGATATTTGTAGATGGATCAGAAACGAGCATCCGATGTATATCCCTTAATGGACAATGTATGGATATTCGTTGATGGATAAGAACGGATATCCACTGGATGTCTCTCCATGGACAATATACAGATAGTAGTAACAGGATCAGAAACGGGCATCCAATATATATCCCTTAATGGACAATGAATAGGAATATTAGTAAATGGATAATAAATGGACATCTAGTGGATATCCCCCCATGGATAATGTGTGGATATCCATGTACAGACATAAAACAGACGTCCATAGGATATCCATACTATGTCCTTGGACATGCGGACATGATATGGACAAGAAATGGATGCCGTATGGATATCCTGTGCTGCCTGGGATTACAGCACCTTATTGGTAATGAAGCTGCAGGGTAGGTACTCATAATAGTGAGTATCTAGTCAAGCCATCAAAAATAGACTAGGAACATGAGCTTATTTTCAACACTCGTAGATCCCTCCGTATCTCCCATTTATTAACGAGAGGCGACCACGCCATCATATTGGACAAGAATATCAAAACTGGAGGTTACAAAAATGGGATACTATGCTGTTCATAGCAGACGATTCTAGAGTTGGTTTTTATTCGGATTAGAAAAGTCAAGTCTGGAAGCGTCCTGGTAATCAAAAACGTCTTATACTATTTCAGGAAGTTCACAGTTACCACGGTGGCACATCAATCAATGGTCTGGGGCGGCAACAGTATTGGAGAACAAACGGATATCGTTGTTTTCAAATGCCATCGCTTACTGGGACACTATTCTACAACCAGTTGTACTTCCGTATGCTACAAGGATTAGTCTGAATTTCCGTTCACATATTGCTAAAGTTGTACGGGAGTTTTTGTAAGAGCATGAAATTAATGTTTTTCCGTGGCCCCCGCAATCTCCAGACCTCAGTTCTATAGAGAGATTACAGAAGTGATACAGTTTTGTAACGGATGTGAGAATGTATAACATTTGAAGCATTTTGTGCAGAATATTGATTTCTATATTGAATTCTATAGGCTTGTATTCAGGCTTTATAGATATAGGATTTTATTAAAGGTGACACTAATATCATTGTCGATGGTACATTCATGAAACACCCACTTACTGAATATTCAAACCTCCGATATGGAACCTCCCCTACCTTACTAACCCTTTTAATTTTTCCCTTTATCTCATAAAATACTCAATGGATGTCTCGGAGAGAATGTGTATTTTAGTTTGATTTATTTACTGAAGTCAGGGGCGTAGCCAGCCAACATTTTTGGGGGGTTATTTTTCGCCAACTTCATAAGACTTAAGAATCCAACTCTAAATAATTAAATAATAATCGGGAGAAAATGTTAAAAAAAACTTTTTCAAAATAAAAATTGCCAATTTGCATCTCGAATTTCCAACTTTTACTTAAGTTTTGCCAAGTTCCACCGAAACAAACATTGATAAGCGTAGGGGAGAAAATCTTTGGTTTTGAAATTATGGTCTGTGCAGTTTTAGCTGAATTTTTTTTTTTTTTTTTTTTCGTCATTGATTAAATGCTTGGAAAATATGCCTCTTTTCATTTATGTATAGTTTTTGTCAAAGTCAAAAACAGAAACGCACTTTTTTTGTTATGTATCCTAGATTATTTTAATGCGTGTATATTAAAAGAGTTGTTACTCGCAAAGCCAGTATATTAAAATTTTAAATTATTTTCAGGGTGACAGCGGAGGACCACTGACCATCCTTAAAAATGGCAGATATATTCAGGTCGGGATTACAAGCCATTTGGCAATTTTGCCATTCTGCAAAATATCCTTTAATAATTCAGTTTATACCCGAGTTTCCGCTTATATTGCATGGATTTCTAAGATTACCAGAATCGATTTTACGAAGTATAATCCAAGTTAATAAATGTTCTATCTAGTATATAACCAATTTTAATCTTATCTATTTTTATACATGCTTCAGTTCAGAATTGCCTAAGAATTGGAATTCTATAAATTAATATTTATAAACATATATTTAATTAAAATTATTGAACAAACTTGACTTGTTTATATTTTTTATAATATGCATCAGGAGTTACTACTGCTACATAATGCTATTAACTTCATATACAAAATGAACAACTCTGAACATATTCACTCAAGAGAATGCCTTATTTGTCTCTGGCTTTATTAAATAACTCTTATCGAATAGCTAGGGAGCTGGTGGCAGAAACTTATATATGATCTTATTGTGTGACTGAAAAATGTAAAGACGACATAATAAAAAGCCGGAAAAACCATCTCAATCATTACGGCGTTGCTGATTTTTTAATTAAGAATGCAATAAAAACGCTCCTATATGATTTTATTGTGTCAGTCACTTGTTTTAAACGTTGCTTTTCAATATGACGTTGATATAAATGCAGTCGGCTGAAATCTATGTGTCTGTGTTTTTCTGCAATTTAATTTTTTTTATTAGTTTATGATATACTAAAAATTAAGTGATTTTATTATCGGTGTACCTTATATCAAAAGTTTCACAAAGTGATAAGAAACAATAAAAACAAACTTCAGCCACCTGTGTACTGCTGCGTTTAAAGGGGGTAAAAAACGCTTCTATTAGATTATTTTACCATATCAGCCACTTTGCAGGAAGCTTTGTTTGTTTGTAAAAAGCATAAAAAAATAATGGCTGAAATCTTCTACTATGCTGACTTTCCATTGGCTAACGTTTCATAATAATCACAGAGGCGTCAAAAAAAAAAGGGGGGGGGGGGGGGGGGGGGGGTGTTCTTTTGATCAAAACCGTCTTACCCCATGTTTCTTGACATGCTGAAACAGATTCTGATAAAAGAATTTGCCGCATCAGTTTTTGTCCCCTAAAAAGGACAAAAAGAAGGTCTTGTTCTAAGGTTCTGACTTAACTTTTCTGAAGTATTTTGACACGCTGAAGCCAATTTTGGACAAAAAAAAAATTTCTATCGTGTCAATTACCTTCTACAACCTCCTTTTATCTCCTAGGGGTGGCAGAGGGAAACTGTCACGATATAATTTTTTTTGCCCGAAATTAGCTTCAACACAACAAAATACTTCAGAAAAGTTAGATGAGAACCTTAGGACAAGATTTCTTTTTGCCCTTTTTTGGGAATGAAAACTGATGCGGTAGATTTTTTTTTTTTAATATCAGAATCAGAATCGGTTTCGGCATGTCAAAAAACAGGATAAGACGGTTCTGATTAAAATAACAGCACCTTTTTTTTGTCGGCCTTTGTTATTTTCACAAAGCTTTTATCGCTATCTAGGTAGTCCCAAAAAATACTCTAATGTGTTTTACAACTATTTTCTTTTTCCTTTGCTTGTATGTGTATACAGGGTGTCCCGTAATATGTTGTGTCGTAAACGTACGTTATTTGATAAAAAAAAATTCTTCTTAAATCCATCTTTCTGATGCTGTATCTCTTTAAACAGTAGACTTATATAATAAAAATGTATATACAAAAAATGTAGGAAATTTTGTCCTCTTCAACTTCGGCTTGAATATTTTTCTCGTAGGATCGAGCGTTGCCGAATTATTTTGAAAAATACAATGTATTGCACCTTTACTTCAAGATGGCGGCTCACGCCTACCCCCCCCCCCCCCCCCCCCCCAAAGGTCGAAAACTTGTATATTTTGTCCAGGACTTAAACAACTTATATCAAAATCAACCACCTTTTGCAGGGCAAAATCCCCCACTGTGGACTATTTTCTTACTTTGACGTTTTTTTTTTTAGCAAATTGGGAATATTTCTGAAAATCAGCAACGTACACATCAGCCAATGTTTTTCACTACTTATGGATATAAAAACTAACAAATTAAAACCAATGCGAAGTACAATGAAATGACTTAATAGCGCTTTTTTTGCAAATGAACAATTAGTCATGGATTTCAGCCAATGATTTTTTTATTTATATTTTTGATGCATGAACAATTTTATAGCAATGGCTGAAACAATAAAATAATATAGGAGCGTTTTTTTTGCAAATTTGAAATTCATTTATTTAAAAAATCTGCAGCAACCAAGCTCAGTATCTGCTTTAATCGATCTGTTTTATCAATACCTTTATTCCATATTATTGTAATTACAATGAAATCATACATCCGTATTGCCACCAGCTCCCTAGCTATAAAGAGAGTGTACAAGGCCTATAAAAACTACACATAAATATAATACACCGGGAGCTAGCGATAGTTTTGGTCATTTTATTAACTCTCTAAAGCTGTTTTTCGTAGAATATGTGTCCTGATTGGTGAAGAAGAGTCTCAGTACGAGTTGTACCAACACGCGGTTAGTCCTCAAGATCGCTAAAAGGACAGGTTGCCCGGAAACTTAGGTGCGACAGACGCAAGGGGACCCTGTCAAAAAAATCTCATCAATCCGTATTGAAAATTATCAAAAATTAATAAGTATCTATGAGAACCTATATGGTCAATAAGTTTCTATAAGAGTTAGGTAAAGTTGCTGTTGAAATTGTTATCAGTTTATATCAGAATTGACCAGCAAAACGAGTCAAGCCATATCCATTTGTAAATCCAAACATTTACTTATACCACATCAATGGGAATTTATGAGCACAGTATCTAATGTAATTCGTGCGGTTTTCCATGATTAAAAGACAAGTGTTTCTTTAAGAAACGAGCTGCATTAGGTTAGAACAGCTTTGATTTGCAATTGAAGATTACAAATTACAATGTTTGAATAGGGATTTATGAGATCAGTTTCTATGAGTATTAATGTTTTTTTTTTCAGTAATATATTAAATGTGTTTTCATTTGTTTGAATGGGTAAAAAGAAAGGTCAGTTTTCAACTGCAATTACAAATACAAGTTTAATCGCTTCGAATGGGGTTATATGCGATCAATTTCTAAAAGTATTTATGATGTTTTCCGAACATAATTGTGATGAGGTTTAATCAGTAACAAATTGTTCACTATTTGGTATGATATGGTCGGAAATTCCAAGTACACATTTAGTATTCCTTCAAGAGGATTGATGAGGGCAGTTTCTACGAGTATCTATTTGTTGTTCCTATAGTAAATTATATAAGTCTTTATCAGTACAGATTCGGATCTAATTTAAATATGAAAATTATATCAGAATAAAGCAACCAAATATTTTAAACAGTATCTATTTGTAAATCCAAACATTTACTTATACTGTCTCAATGAGAATTTATGAGAACAGTATCTAATGTAAAATGTGCGGCTTTCCGTGGTTAAATGGCAAGAGCTTCTATAAGAAACGAGTTGCATTAGGTTAGAACAGTTTTGATTTGTAATTGAAGATTCAAAATTATAATGTTTGAATAGGGATTTATGAGATCAGTTTCTATGAGTATTAATGTGTTTTCTTCAGTAATATATTAAATGTGTTTTCATTTGTTTGAATGGGTAAAAAGAAAGGTCAGTTTTCAACTGCAATTACAAATACAAGTTTAATCACTTCGAATGGGGTTATATGCAATCAATTTCTAAAAGTATTTATGCTGTTTTCCGGATATAATTGTGATGAGGTTTAATCAGTAACAAATTGTTCACTACATGTTATGATATGGTCGGAAATTCCAAGTACACATTTGGTATTCCTTCAAGAGGATTGATGAGAACAGTTTCTACGAGTATCTATTTGTTGTTCCTCTAGTAAATTATATAAGTCTTTATCAGTAAAGATTCGGATCTAATTTAAATATGAAAATTATATCAGAATAAAGCAACCAAATATTTTAAACAGTATCTATTTGTAAATCCAGACATTTACTTATACTATCTCAATGAGAATTTATGAGAACAGTATCTAATGTAAAACGTGCGGCTTTTCGTGGTTAAATGGCAAGTGTTTCTATAAGAAACGAGCTGCATTAGGTTAGAACAGTTTTGATTTGCAATTGAAGATTACAAATTATAATGTTTAAATAGGGATTTATGAGATCAGTTTCTATGAGTATTAATGTTTTTTTTTTTCAGTAATATATTAAATGTGTTTTCATTTGTTTGGATGGGTAAAAAGGAAGGTCAGTTTTCAACTGCAATTACAAATACAAGTTTAATCACTTCGAATGGGGTTATATGCGATCAATTTCTAACAGTATTTATGCTGTTTTCCGAATATAATTGTGATGAGGTTTGATCCGTAACAAATTGTTCACTACATGTTACGATGTGGTCGGAAATTCCAGGTACATATTTAGATTCCTTCAAGAGGATTGATGAGAGCAGTTTCAACGAGTATTTATTTGTTGTTCCTACAGTAAATTATATAAGTCTTTATCAGTATGCATTCGGATCTAATTTAAATGCAAAAATCATATCAGAATGAAACCTCAAATATTTTAAACAGTGTCCACCTGTAAATCCAAACATTTAAAGATAATATTATAATAGAACAGTATCTAATGTAACGTGTGCGGTTTTCCGTGGCTAAATTTTAAAATTATTTGCAATAAATAAGCTTTAAGGGATTCGAACAGTTTTCATTTGCATTTCCAGATAAATAGTTTTAATTGTTAGGGATCTATGAGGTCAGTGTAATGTTTTTTTTTTTTCAATAAAATGTGTTTTTATTAAAAAGAAACATTACACAAAGACACTGATCTCATAGATCCCTATTTAACAATTAAAACTATTCATCTGGAATTGCAAATTAAAACTGTTCAAATCTGTTAAAGCTATTTATTAAAAATACTTTTAAAATTTAGCCACGGAAAGCCGCACGCGTTACGTTAGATACTGTTCTGATTGGTTCTCATTAAAATATATCTTTAAATGTTTGGATTTACAAGTGGATACTGTTTAAAATATTTGGTTGTTTCATTCTGATATAATTTTTGTATTTAAAGTAGATCCGAATGCATACTGATAAAGACAAATTTTCTATTGGAACAACAAATACATACTCATAGAAACTGCTATCATCAATCCTTTCGAAGGAATACTAAATATGTACCTGGAATTTCCGACCATATCGTAACATGTGGTAAACAATTTGTTACTGATCAAACCTCATCACAATTATATTCGAAATACTGATCGCATATAACCTCATTCGAAGTGATTAAACTTGTACCTATTTGTAATTGCAGTTGAAAACTGACCTTTCTTTTTACCCATTCAAACAAATGAAAACACATTTGATATACTTATTACTGAAAAAAATAACATTAATACTCATAGAAACTCATCTCATAAATCCCTATTCAAACATCATAATTTGTAATCTTCAATTGCAAATCAAAACCCGGTCTTCGAAGCGTGTCGCCCGGGTTGGCTCCGGCGGGTTATATCGCCTGTAGTCCCCCCTCAAGAAACATGTAATTAGGTTTGTAACCTGTTTGTTTCTTCTTCTAAATAAATAAATAAATAAATAAATAAAAACTGTTCTAACCTAATGCAGCTCGTTTCTTATAGAAACTCTTGCCATTTAACCACGGAAAGCCGCACGTTTTACATTAGATACTGTCCTCATAAATTCTCATTGAGATAGTATAAGTAAATGTCTGGATTTACAAATAGATACTGTTTAAAATATTTGGTTGCTTTATTCTGATATAATTTTCATATTTAAATTAGATCCGAATCTTTACTGATAAAGACTTATATAATTCACTAGAGGAACAACAAATAGATACTCGTAGAAACTGCTCTCATCAATCCTCTTGAAGGAATACCAAATGTGTACTTGGAATTTCCGACCATATCATAACATGTAGTGAACAATTTGTTACTGATTAAACCTCATCACAATTATATCCGGAAAACAGCATAAATACTTTTAGAAATTGATCGCATATAACCCCATTCGAAGTGATTAAACTTGTATTTGTAATTGCAGTTGAAAACTGACCTTTCTTTTTATACCCATTCAAACAAATGAAAACACATTTAATATATTACTGAAAAAAAACATTATTACTCATAGAAACTGATCTCATAAATCCCCATTCAAACATTATAATCTGTAATCTTCAATGGCAAATCAAAACTGTTCTAACCTAATGCAGCTCGTTTCTTATAGAAACTCTTGTCATTTAACCACGCAAAGCCGCACGTTTTACATTAGATACTGACCTCATAAATTCTCATTGAGATAGTATAAGTAAATGTCTGGATTTACAAATAGATACTGTTTAAAATATTTGGTTGCTTTATTCTGATATAATTTTCATATTTAAATTAGATCCGAATGCATACTGATAAAGACATATAATTTACTATTGGCACAACAAATACATACTCGTAGAAACTGCTATCATCAATCCTTTCGAAGTAATACTAAATATGTACCTGGAATTTCTGACCATATCGTAATATGTAGTGAACAATTTGTTACTGATCAAACCTCATCACAATTATATTCGGAAAACAGCATAAATACTGTTAGAAATTGATCGCGTATAACCCCATTCGAAGTGATTAAATTTGTATTTGTAATTTCAGTCGAAAACTGACCTTTCTTTTTACCCATTCAAACATATGAAATCACATTTAATATATTACTGAAAAAAAAACATTAATACTCATAGAAACTGATCTCATAAATCCCTATTCAAACATTATAATTTGTAATCTTCAATTGCAAATCAAAACTGTTCTAACCTAATGCAGCTCGTTTCTTATAGAAACACTTGCCATTTAACCACGGAAAGCCGTACGTTTTACATTAGATACTGTTCTCATAAATTCTCATTGAGATAGTATAAGTAAATGTAAATACTTATATAATTTACTAGAGGAACAACAAATAGATACTCGTAGAAACTGCTCTCATCAGTCCTTTTGAAGGAATACTTGAAGGTGTACTTGGAATTTCCGACCATATCATAACAAGTAGTGAACAATTTGTTACTGATTAAACCTCATCACAATTATATTCGGAAAACACCATAAATACTTTTAGAAATTAATCGCATATAACCCCATTCAAAGTGATTAAACTTGTATTTGTAATTGCAGTTGAAAACTGACCTTTCTTTTTACCCATTCAAACAAATGAAAACACATTTAATATATTACTGAAAAAAAACATTAATGCTCATAGAAACTGATCTCATAAATCCCTATTCAAACATTATAATTAGTAATCTTCAATTGCAAGTCAAAACTGTCCTAACCTAAAGCAGCTCGTTATAGAAACACTTGCCATTTAACCACGGAAAGCCGCACGTTTTACCTTAGATACCGCTGTCATAAATTCTCATTGATGTGGCATAAGTAAATGTTTGCTGCTCCATTCTGGTAGAAACTGATAGAAATTTCAGCAGCAGCTTTACTCCAGGCTCCAGTAGAGGGAGCTGTATACGTGTCGCTAATTCATATCTACTCTAATGTGACCTAAGGAACTGACGTGTGTTTGTTAAATTAAAAGTAAAGCAGTCTCTTTCACTGCCAACTCATTCATTGCTTCTAGGCTAGAACAAGAACACCCGAGGAAATAAGGACTTTGCAATATTTTGTGTTTACCACAATATTAGTATTTCTATTTGAAATATGCAATTTAAACTGTTCATTTGTCGGCATGCATATCCAAATTAATACTAATAAAAAAGCAAAATGGAAGTTTACGATAAAAATACATCTGTAAAATATACAATTGAAACTGTACATTTGTTGACATGTATATCCACATTAATACTAATAAAAAGACAATGTTGAAATTTACAATAAAAACATGTTGATAAATGGTGTGTTACATACGATAGATACTGGAGAAAGGACGGACTGGAACTCTTATGATATTACTTATAGAAAAGTTTAGAATCTCTTTAAAGTTGTATCTGTAATTCCATATGTTTACAGATATAAGGGCAAGGGTGCATTTGCAGACACTAAACTGTAGATTTGTTGATGTATATTTCATATAAGTACTCATGAAAGGGCAACATGATAATTCCAAATAGCTCATTCGGAATTACTGTTTCATAACCGATGTAAAACTTAATAAAACAGATAAAATCCTGACTGTATAATACTAATATAACTTATAGGAACGATAAAACCGCATCACTTTTTTTTTATAAGTTTCTATGTGGAATTTTTGGCAGGGAAGTTATTAAATTCATTTTTACTTACCTTTACCAATTGCGGTTGGTAGAGATCGAACCTACATGTCTCCGTTGTCCGTATTACAGTACTGACTCTTCTACCAACTGAGCTATCTTAGTGACCGTTATTTCGGATGCTAAAAGCAGTATTTATGGTGATGAAGTCTTTATTATGTGAAATTGAATTTCTAGCCTTATTTAAAATATATGAAAGTCTTTCAGGTTCTCTTTTTTTTCTATTTTTTTACGTGTTCCCAAACCTAAATTGTTCGAGTTACTAGTATTTTTATTTATTTATAATTATTAAGAAGAACTTATTTAATTTAATTAAACTGTCACCAGTGTCACCTGAGAAGTACGAGTAGTTGTTGAACAACGTAATTATTACATTAATTCAGTGGCGGTTCGTTAAAAAAAAAATGTTTTCCCCAGATCTCGAAATTGAAGAGCAGAGAGGGAGAAATCCGAAAAAGAAAAATTTCCTCATCTCAAATTTGATGAGCGGTGGGAGGAGAGGAGTCAGGAGTCAACTATTTTAAGAATTTAAGTTTTAAGTTGAGGTACCTATACAAACCTGGGAAACGTGTTGGAGAAAAAACGGTCAAATGTATAATATCGACAACATAAATAGAATATTTAATGGTCTAAAACAGACCTAAAATTGAAAAAAAGCATGCGTACATCGATTTTATAAGCAATTATTACCTTAAAAAAAACAACTAAAATTTTTTTCACATTTATTTAAAAAATAATTGAATGAGCAGGGATCGAACCACCGACCTCGTGACTTATAAGACAAACAACAACAACAAAACAAATTTATTTGACATTTCTTGTTACAAGAATGCACCTCATCGGATCCCGGCCCGGAGCCAACCAGACAACCACGGCGCGTAGCGTCGTGGTAAATGTGTGGTTGGACGAGGCGGGTCCGATTTGGTTTGACGATAATGCTTGTTACAGCTAGGACACCTGTCCGCCTTAGGCAGACTTGTAAGACGACGCCTTAACTCACTCGACCACTAACCTTTCTAAACGTACTTGCTTAAAGACTTTATAGTGGAACACGCAACGGCTAAATTTTGCTTTTTAATGCATTTTAATCTAATTTTATTATTATAAAAACTCGATACCTGCACAAATAAACTGCCGAATCTTTGCAAACTCTTTCGAATATAAATTATTTTGGATATTGTTAAAAAACATTATCCTCGAATAAAAACGCCAATACTTATCCCTCACGACACGGTTTTTTTTTAAACTTTACACTCTGCTTACGATAACAAAATGCCATTGCGAGTTTTAAAGTTTGTAATCCGATAAAATATAAATAAATTTAACACCGAAAAAAGATGACAATATGACGTGATGTGTAGCACGTCATTTTAATGTCATTTATAAGACGTCATTATGTCGTCGATTTTTAGTGCACTGACGTTTTTTTGACCAGAATCACCAGATTTTGACGTCATTATAACGTACCCTTGCTACCTGGGTATTGACATTAAACAATGGGAAACTCTTTTACGTCGTAATTAAAAATAGTTATGCCAAAATTAAACCACATTTTTACTTAATGGTTCGCAAAATATCGATTTTTTAATGTCTACATTTTTTTAAGACAAAGCAATAAAGTTTTTTCATCCTTCAAATATAAGGTTTTTAAAATTTTTAGGTCTGTGTATTCAAACTTTATGTTTATTCAGGAACATATAATTTTATGACAAATGAATAATGAGAAAAAAAGCTCTATATTTTATAACGTCTACTCGTCATAACTGGTTTACTTAATCATGGTAAACGCAATATATATTCAAATAATTAGAAGATATTGTCTAGTTTTATGTATTGCCGTGTATATGCTTTCAACACGTGACGTCACAAGGTCGAAGGGACATTATCCGTTCAACCTGTTCTTTTAGCGATCTTGGTTAGTCCTAACCCCGTGTTAAAAGAGAGTTAAGGGCATTGTCGCGTTGTACCAATATGCTACCTAACCTTGAATTTTTAGGTTATCGGGCGTACTAAACCTTTTAAAACTTAAACTAGGTCGTGGGGTGGTTTAAGGCGGGGTTAGTAAAAATGTCTTTTCAAATGCTGTCTTGAGTAGGTATCAGAGCTGGAATAGCCATTAGGCACAGTTAGGTACGCGCCAAAGGGCGCCGTTGATGTTCTTTCTATTTTTCTTTGCCTCTCAAGCTACCGAAGTAAAAGGCAGGGACGTCTTAAGCAATCTTGAGACCCTGGCCCCATATGCAAATGTAGCCCTCCTCCTTCTTTTATAATTTTGTTTGCAATCAAAAAATGAGCTTATATAGTATCACTAATATGTTATTAACTATAAACTACATTGTGTATAATTTTATTCTAGAGTAATCTAGAGAGGTCGTTTCCTACATTTCAAAGTGGCGAAATCATGAATTATGTCGTCAAAGTTTAATAGTCTGTAAAATGTCATTTTCAATACTCATCAAACTTAAACTATTTAAGCGTGATTGAGTCATGCGATTTCTTATTTCACTTTTCACTACTTTTAATTTTGAAAATGAACGATCTCCGCTCGTATTGGTTGACCATCATAGACAAAAAAATTCTCCATTATAATTTCAATGTTTGGAAACACTGTAAAACATTTTTCGTTGAACATATGAGGATAAAGTACATTGATTCCAATCCAGTCATTTTCTTCTATAAGTTCATCTTCATCTGCAACAGTGGATTTCTCTTTTTTCTCGTTTTTCTTTTTTTTTCCTCATTTCTTTTTTCCTTTTCCCTTAGTTTTTCAATATCCAATCCAACGTAGGTATGCCTTGAAGTGTTGACATTCCACAATTAGTTCTTCCTCATTAATGTCTTTTTGGTAAAAATTTGTCAGTTTTTTGCATTCTCTTGCAGTTTCCTCACGCTTATCACAAATATTTTCTAAAAACCCGAACATTTCGAATACTTCTTCATATTTTTTGCTACGTAATTCTATATTGCAAATTATTGGTATGTATGTTTCAACTTTAAATTTCTCGCTACTCTGAAGAGTTACTTCGGTGTCTCTATTTCCTTCAAAAGAGAAGATTCTACTACTGCGTTGCTTTACTCGTTTGTGAGCATCTCCTTTCCTTTCGCTTTTAACTCGTAATATTCAAAGTGGTCTCTTTTTTGCTTTATCTACTTCATTAATGATTTGAACAATTTTACAGTTGTAGACAAATTCAGAATAAATTTACTTTGTCAATACGAGATTGTGTGTGTAATTAAATTAAAATAGAAATAGGCATGTACGACGAGGTCCCTCGGAAGCCGAGGCCCCCGGCCATGGCCCACTTTGGCCATGCCTTAAGACGTCCCTGGTAAAAGGGGCGCTAGTTGAGTATTGTGCTATTGTGCCTAACGGCGCCAACAATGGTTAATCCGGCCCTGGTAGGTATACAGTGTATATTGTAATTACTTAATAGTAGTTTTATCAGCCCCTATTTCTTCCTCCAACTCAAAATTGTGCATTTTCATTATAGGAATAACCTACGACCTGTGTGATAACAATATTTTTCTACTCCCATATTTATTCGTTTATTAGACATTCCCTACCTGTACTTTAATGAGATTCATTAAGATACAAATTTTCCATTATAAGATACAATAAGTTATAACCGATAGAAACGCGACACACAGCAATATTCTGTCAATATCAACTATTGCCTTGAACATCTGACAGATCTAAAATTTATCAATTTTGACAAGTCATACTTATTGTTTACCTAGCAAATTTTCAAACTTTGTGTTTCTTGCGATTAAAATCAGTGAACATGTGTGATAGTGAAAGTGAAATTGAAATAATAATCCATAATATTTCCTAAGTTTAGTTTTCATATTTCCTAAATTGTAATCTATAATTTATAAATTTCAGAAACAAAGGGTTAATTTTCTATTTTATTATGACTGGTCGTAGAAAAAAATAGTGTATGCAACTCACATTTAATGGCTATTAAGACACTCGCATTCATTATAACATTCCCCTACGGCTCATGTCATAATTCTCATGATCGTGTCTTAATAGTCATCATTAAATTATCGTTGCATAATATACTATTATAATGCATTTGACACAACTTGACAATTTGTTTATATTTTATGTAAGTCCACTCCCTGCCCAAAATTCCACATAGAAACTTATAAAAAAAAAGTGATGCGGTTTTATCGTTCCTATAAGTTATATTAGTATTATTAACACACCATTTATCAACATGTTTTTATTGTAAATTTCAACATTGTCTTTTTATTAGTATTAATGTGGATATACATGTCAACAAATGTACAGTTTCAATTGTATATTTTACAGATGTATTTTTATTGTAAACTTCCATTATGCTTTTTTATTAGTATTAATTTGGATATGCATGCCGACAAACGTACAGTTTAAATTGCATATTTCAAATAGAAATACCAATATAGTGGTAAACACAAAATACTGCAAAGTCCTTATTTCCTCGGGTGTTCTTGTTCTAGCCTAGAAGCAATGAATGAGTTAGCAGTGAAAGAGACTGCTTTACTTTTAATTTAACGTACTTCAGTATGCGCTCAGCGCCGGCGTGCCACCCTGTGGGTGCTTGCCATGGATTGCTTGCATGAAAGGCTGACGGTGCTCTGTGGCTGACTAGTGCTGATTATAGAGTTAATGGGTTAATAGTGTTGTTTTATTTGTTAGTATGTCTTATTTTTTCAAATTGCTGTAATGTTATGATTTATTGCATGTTGCAGTATTGTGCAGTGCTGTTTGCTAGCTGTTATCACGGTCAGTAAACTATACGGTTGCATCATCCAGCAGCTTTTAGACGAAGGAGCGCGCGGGAGGGGTAACCGAAAATGACGTAGCCTCTAGACCCAGCCAGGGCCGGCACTAGACATTTTGCTACTCACTCAATTATAAACGTTTATGATATAAACGAATAGTATACACTGGGACGACAGCAAACTAGTTTATTACACCAGACAGTTACAGTGCGATGTGAGATAAACAATATAAAAATAAACACACTGTCGTTGTAGTATGCCAGACAAATTGAAAACACGACACGCGGCAACTAGTGCCGGCTCTGGATTTACCTAGACTTTGACCTTGATCTGAATAATTAATCAAATAAAGCGTGCAAGAGAGACATATATCCGATTCCCATGCAAAAGATAGAGACAAAGAGATCGGTGGCTACATGACGTAGGCGCTAGACCGAAGTTCCCCCCCTGCGCGCTCCTTCGTCCAGAAGCTACTGGATGAGGTAACCGTTATAGTTTAATAACCGTGAGCTGTTATGGCTCTTTTGTTGTTTGCTTGTTGCTTTTTGTTTAGCTTTTGTTTTTTTTTTTATTTTTTTTTATTTTCTGGTGTGGAATGCCTCTTTTTATCTGATGTTTGTAATGTTTTTTTTTTTTTCCCAGCAGTGTACATAGAATTCTGTGTTTGTGAGTCTATACAATGCAATAGGTTAGTATTCGTCTGGATTGGTGTAGATATAGTTGAGAGACGGATGCTTAGGGGCTGTTTGAAATTTGACTACCAGGGGGATAGTATAAGTAAATGTCTGGATTTACAAATAGATACTGTTTAAAATATCTGGTTGCTTTATTCTGATATAATTTTTATAATTAAATTAGATCCGAATCTGTACTGATAAAGACTTATATAATTTACTAGAGGAACAACAAATACATACTCGTAGAAACTGCTATCATCAATCCTTTCGAAGGAATACTAAATATGTACCTGGAATTTCCGACCATATCGTAACATGTAGTGAACAGTTTGTTACTGATCAAACCTCATCACAGTTATATTTGGAAAACAGCATAAATACCAGTGGCGGCTCGTCAGGGGAGGCAGGGGAGGCTGAGCCTCCCTTTGGAAGAAGCAACATATCTTGCAATCTTCCAAATTAATATCTTTTACTTGTAGAAATTTCTACTTAGGTATATCTCAATTTTCAATATTGTTTATTGTTTATAGTTCATTAATTAATTTTCAGTGTATAAAAAAGTTCTGCATTTCCTTTCCACAAACATACCTATAACGTCACAGTCCGGATTGTCTTTTTATGCATATTTCCCGGGCGACCCGGTCTTTCATTGAATGAACAGAGCGCTTCGCTTGAGGCTTATTACGAAATAGCTTCCAACTTCAAGGCATTTAGTTTTAACATAAATGACCTTGCATTACTTCTGCGTTGTCTAGCAACACTTCAAATAAGACAAGCTAGGCCGCTAGCCTCAGTCCTCAGTTCTTTATAGCGCATGTGCAGTTCAGGAGTTCAGGCACAGTATAGAGAAGACAAGTACTTTCACTCGCAGCGGTCCCTTTGATATTTGTTGTACTCGATTTTATTTGGTTCAGGTGATTCACAGGAAAACGAACTGTCAGTGGTAATTTGTCGTTTAGCCGGTTAAGATCAACTTGACATTAAAATACATAAAACATTTGATAGGCGGGCTAGAAATGAGTGCTCTAGGTGAAAATATTCCCAACAACATCTCTTGTCCAGACGTGGTGGATTATTTGTTATTAAATGGATTTTCTACTCTTACTTACGACGAAAACGTAAGAATTAAAAGAATTGCTAGGCCTACACCAGCAATGCCTTCGTTAGTTTTTAAAAGTGGAAAACAAAACAGAGGGTTTTGTGCTAACAATTATAAAAAAATCGAGTGGTTAACGGCATCAACAGTTAGAAACAAATTATATTGTTGGAGATGTTTATTATTCACTAATGATCAATCCTCAATTTGGGGCAGGACCGGGTTTAATAATTTGAAAAATTTGTCGCGAGGTTTACAAAAGCACGAAAAATCCCAGGAGCACATTTCATCTTGCGTTAAATTCGAAATATTTGGTAAACAAAATATTGTAAATTATTTGGAATCTGCACATAAGAGAGAAATAGAAAATTTTAATGAAAAGGTCCGTGAAAATAGGGAAATATTAAAGAGATTAATTGATGCCGTTATATATTTATCTTCGCAAGAAAATTCTTTCCGAGGGCATGACGAAAAACGCGATTCGTGCAATAAAGGAAATTTCAAAGAGCTAATAGATTTTTTAAAAATGTATGATCCAAAATTAGAGAACTTTTTGAACAACGCCACTATTTTTTCCGGAACATCTAAATCAATTCAAAATGATCTAATTGAGAGTGTTAGCTCGATTATTAAAGGCAAAATTTATGAAGAACTATATAATTGCGAATTTTTCTCGTGGCAAATTGACGAAACGACGGACATTACCTGTAAATCTCAACTTTCCGTAATTTTTAGATATGTAATGCACGGCGAAGTTATTGAAAGGTTTGTTGGTTTTCTTGATGTGAGTAGTGGAAGAAACGCGGAGAGTTTATTTAAATTATTAATCGACGAATTTGGTAAATTTGATTTGAAAAATAAATTAATAGCACAAACCTATGACGGCGCTGCAGTTATGTCAGGGCATCTTAATGGACTCCAAACAAAAATAAAAGATATTGCTCCTCAAGCTTACTTCATTCACTGTTATGCACACCAATTAAATTTAGTTCTGAGTAAAGCATGTAACGGAATTAAAGAAGTTAGAATATTTTTTTCAAATATTACTGGTTTTTCGTCATTTTTTTCAAAATCTACCAAAAGAACTGATGTTTTAAATACAATTAATATGAAACATAGAATTCCGACAAACGCTCCCACTCGTTGGAATTTTTCATCTAGAGTTGTTTTCACTGTTGACAAATACAGGAAAGAACTTATTGACGTTTTTAATTTTATTTTGGAAAGTGAAGATTTTTTAAATGACGCTCAGACTTTAAGAGCAGCTTACGGATTAAAATCGTTATTGTTGGATAAAAATTTCATATTTTTTCTAAAAGCTTTTAACATGATTTTTGAGCAAACTGATGTTGTTTTCCAAATTTTACAGAATAAACTAACTGATATAACATATTCTAAAAATAGACTTAAGTCACTTATATCCAAATTAAAAGAATTTCGCAATAACGAAATACATTTCAATACTTTATACAATATTTTTTTAGAAAATACTGAAAACGTAGATGATGAGCCAGGGCCACAATTTAAAAAAAGAAAGACAACATATAACTTTGACAGGGCAGATATACATTACAAACAAATTTTTATAGAAATTTTAGACACCATTATAATCCAAATTGAAATTAGATTTTCTGATTTAAATACTTTGCAATGTTACGATTTAGTAAATCCTAATAATTTTACAGCGTTTTCTAAATCATTCCCTACCAGTCTAATGGAGAAATTAATGGACCATTATCCTTTTTTACCGTATTTCGTTAAAAAATGAACTATGCGTGTTGTATTCTGACCAGCAACTTTTAGCAAATCCAAAATCATCTCAAGAAATGCTTACTTATATATATAATAATAATTTAAAAAGCTGTCTACCCGAACTGTACAAACTTTTATCATTAGTGTCAACAATTCCAGTAACCTCAGCTTCTGTAGAACGATCATTTTCAGCACTTAAACGCATAAAAACATTTACTAGAAACAAAATAAGTCAAGACCGCCTCTCAAATGTATCGCTTATTTCAATAGAAAAACATTTTTTGTCAGAATTGAAGAAACACGATTCATTTTATGATGAAGTAATCAACCATTTTGCTAGTTCCGAAAATCGCAGGTTACCACTCATTTATAAAAATATTTAGGCTTTACACCAAAGATTAATATAGTTGTTATTTTAGAAAAAATATTTATTTGCGTTATTTATTTTTTAGGAAATATTTTTTAATTCTTCCGCGGTTATATTTTTTTATGTAACTTCTTTCTCAAAGCTATTTTAATTTTTATTAAAAGTTATAATTTTACACTCTGGCAGTGATAATGAATACAATTTTTGTTTGTCGGAAAATACTTTAATTTTTTTTCCAAAACTATTTTGATTTTTATTAAAAGTTATAACTTAATTATAAGTGGGATAGTAGGGCTCCTTTGGATACCGATACTCGAGGCGTAGGAACGGAAATTTCATGAGAATGATTTTTTCGTCTCATTATATTTTCTATTTCCTTTTCTTTTTATTCTTTTATTCTCTCAAGTCGTGAATCGGTATCCTGGCGAACAACCCACGACAAAAAAATGTAACGCGCCGTTGTACTACCTCGAGGGTGGTGGGGAAATGTACAAATTGTAATCATATTGCAAGTTAATTGTCTTTCAAAATATCAAGCCTCCTCTGCAGAAAATATCACGAGCCGCCACTGATAAATACTGTTAGAAATTGATCGCATATAACCCCATTCGAAGTGATTAAACTTGTATTTGTATTTGCAGTTGAAAACTGACCTTTCTTTTTACTCATTCAAACAAATGAAAACACATTTGATATATTACTGAAAAAAAACATTAATACTCATAGAAACTGATCTCATAAATCCCTATTCAAACATTGTAATTTGTAATCTTCAATTGCAAATCAAAACTGTTCTAACCTAATGCAGCTCGTTTCTTAAAGAAACACTTGTCTTTTAATCATGGAAAGCCGCATGAATTACATTAGATACTGTGCTCACATTGATGTGGTATAAGTAAATGTTTGGATTTACAAATGGATATGGCTTGACTCGTTTTGCTGGTCAATTCTGATATAAACTGATAACTATATCAACAGCAACTTTATCTAACTCTTATAGAAACTTATTGACCATATAGGTTCTCATAGATACTTATTAATTTTTGATAATTTTCAATACGGATTGATGAGATTTTTTTGACAGGGCTGTCCACACCCTCGCATCGTTAGGAACTTGCATTTTTGCACTTATACCACAGAAAAGAGGACTACCAGAAACGACAATTAAGCTTCCCGCCCAAATTCCATTGGAACATCTTCTTGTAGGTATTTCCGTCAGTTCAATTGAAAAATATAATTGAATAGGTGACGTGCACCACCCTGGAGGTAAAACTTGTTTCCATGGAAACGAGCGGTATTTTAAGGTTAACTGTTTAAAGCTCAAACTGTATAAAACATTTCTATTTTAAAACTAGTGAACAGTTTATATTGTGGGTCAAATATAATCAATAAATGATAATAATAGGTCTTCTTTTTGTGTTCTTATCAACAATCTGCTAGTATTTTATCACACAAGAAGTGTGACACTAATTTTGAGTGACAGAGATTGGCATCAATGCGGATATCATAAGTTAAAGAGAGACAATCTTACACCAGTGCAGCTTAGTGCTACACTTTCAGTGCAAAGGAATAGACCTATAGGTGTGGTGCACGTGACGTCACCCTGGAGGTAAAATACTAGCAGATTGTTGATAAGAACACAAAAAGAAGACCTATAATTATCATTTATTGATTATATTTGACCCACAATATAAACTGTTCACTAGTTTTAAAATAGAAATGTTTTATACAGTTTGAACTTTAAACAGTTAACTTTAAAATACCGCTCGTTTCCATGGAAACAAGTTTTACCTCCAGGGTGGTGCACGTCACCTATTATGTCACGGAATGTTAGGTTCAAACAAAATGAGCTGACGGAAATACCTACAAAAATATGGTGAAAGTCACAAAAATTGATCAAGAAACATCAAAAAGCGGTGAGATGCGGAGAGTTCTTTATTCTGTGCTTAAACTTAGTTATTTGTATTTCTGTGGTTGTTAACTAGCAGTGTTGCCAATTGCCGGAGAATTCTCCGCTTTTCGGAAAATTTGACTGCCTGCGGAGAATCTGACGGAGAATGCCTTTTTGACGGAGAATATCGGGTGACAGAATTTATAATTATTTCTTTATTAAAACAAATAACAAAATAATGTACCTCTCTCTGTTTTCTTGCAGTTTATGTAAATGATAACAGATGGCGATATGTGCGTATTCAGTTTCATGAAGGGTCAACAGAGGCCGGTTGTCGACATACAATGATCTCAAGTAGTGAGCTCTGAGCTCGATACTATATTGGAGTGAGGACCGATAGGCTGGAGCTGGAAGAAGCTTTAGAGAGAGAAAGCCATATTTGAAGGTTGCTTGTCTCAGTTTCCTGAATAATTAGTTTACAAGTGAGAGGGAGGCAGAGTGCCTCCAAATTTAGCTTATCTCTAAAGTTTCTTTGAAAGGGAACAATAGGTTCCTAATTGTTCATATTCATTCCAGTATGTACATAGAGTTCACTAATCTCAAGCGTGCTCCAAACCTGGTTGTGGTGATTCATCACAACCAGGTTTTATTAATTCATCAATTTGTGCAAATTAGTAATGGACTAATGGATTACATACTGAGAAGCAAATCAAGATCAATATATTTTTTGTTGTATAGAAAATTTTGATATTTTATTTTTGGCGGAGAATTTCTTCGATTTGAGGAGAATTTTAAGGCAGTACCCTGTCAAAAAAATCTCATCAATCCGTATTGAAAATTATCAAAAATTAATAAGTATCTATGAGAACCTATATGGTCAATAAGTTTCTATAAGAGTTAGGTAAAGTTGCTGTTGAAATTGTTATCAGTTTATATCCGAATTGACCAGCAAAATGAGTCAAGCCATATCCATTTGTAAATCCAAACATTTACTTATACCACATCAATGAGAATTTATGAGCACAGTATCTAATGTAATTCGTGCGGCTTTCCGTGATTAAAAGACAAGTGTTTCTTTAAGAAACGAGCTGCATTAGGTTAGAACAGTTTTGATTTACAATTGAAGATTACAAATTATAATGTTTGAATAGGGATTTATGAGATCAGTTTCTATGAGTATTAATGTTTTTTTTTCAGTAATATATTAAATGTGTTTTCATTTGTTTGAATGGGTAAAAAGAAAGGTCAGTTTTCAACTGCAATTACAAATACAAGTTTAATCGCTTCGAAGAGGTTATATGCGATCGATTTCTAAAAGTATTTATGCTGTTTTCCGAATATAGTTATGATAAGGTTTAATCAGTAACAAATTGTTAACTACTTGTTATGATATGGTCGGAAATTCCAAGTACACATTTAGTATTCCTTCAAGAGGATTGATGAGAGCAGTTTCTACGAGTATCTATTTGTTGTTCCTATAGTAAATTATGTAAGTCTTTATCAGTACAGATTCGGATCTAATTTAAATATGAAAATTATATCAGAATAAAGCAACCAAATATTTTAAACAGTATCTATTTGTAAATCCACACATTTACTTATACTATCTCAATGAGAATTTATGAGAACAGTATCTAATGTAAAACGTGCTCCTTTCCGTGGTTAAATGGCAAGAGTTTCTATAAGAAACGAGCTGCATTAGGTTAGAACAGTTTTGATTTGCAATTGAAGATTCAAAATTATAATGTTTGAATAGGGATTTATGAGATCAGTTTCTATGAGTATTAATGTTTTTTTTTCAGTAATATATTAAATGTGTTTTCATTTGTTTGAATGGGTAAAAAGAGTTTTCAACTGCAATTACAAATACAAGTTTAATCACTTCGAATGGGGTTATATGCGATCAATTTCTAAAAGTATTTATGCTGTTTTCCGGATATAATTGTGATGAGGTTTAATCAGTAACAAATTGTTCACTACATGTTATGATATGGTCGGAAATTCCAAGTACACATTTGGTATTCCTTCAAGAGGATTGATGAAAGCAGTTTCTACGAGTATCTATTTGTTGTTCCTCTAGTAAATTATATAAGTCTTTATCAGTAAAGATTCGGATCTAATTTAAATATGAAAATTATATCAGAATAAAGCAACCAAATATTTTAAACAGTATCTATTTGTAAATCCAGACATTTACTTATACTATCTCAATGAGAATTTATGAGAACAGTATCTAATGTAAAACGTGCAGCTTTTCGTGGTTAAACCCTGTCAAAAAAATCTCATCAATCCGTATTGAAAATTATCAAAAATTAATAAGTATCTATGAGAACCTATATGGTCAATAAGTTTCTATAAGAGTTAGGTAAAGTTGCTGTTGAAATTGTTATCAGTTTATATCAGAATTGACCAGCAAAACGAGTCAAGCCATATCCATCTGTAAATCCAAACATTTACTTATACCACATCAATGGGAATTTATGAGCACAGTATCTAATGTAATTCGTGCGGTTTTCCATGATTAAAAGACAAGTGTTTCTTTAAGAAACGAGCTGCATTAGGTTAGAACAGTTTTGATTTGCAATTGAAGATTACAAATTACAATGTTTGAATAGGGATTTATGAGATCAGTTTCTATGAGTATTAATGTTTTTTTTTCAGTAATATATTAAATGTGTTTTCATTTGTTTGAATGGGTAAAAAGAAAGGTCAGTTTTCAACTGCAATTACAAATACAAGTTTAATCGCTTCGAATGGGGTTATATGCGATCAATTTCTAAAAGTATTTATGCTGTTTTCCGAATATAATTGTGATGAGGTTTAATCAGTAATAAATTGTTCACTATTTGTTATGATATGGTCGGAAATTCCAAGTACACATTTAGTATTCCTTCAAGAGGATTGATGAGAGCAGTTTCTACGAGTATCTATTTGTTGTTCCTATTGTAAATTATATAAGTCTTTATCAGTACAGATTCGGATCTAATTTAAATATGAAAATTATATCAGAATAAAGCAACCAAATATTTTAAACAGTATCTATTTGTAAATCCAAACATTTACTTATACTATCTCAATGAGAATTTATGAGAACAGTATCTAATGTAAAACGTGCGGCTTTCCGTGGTTAAATGGCAAGAGTTTCTATAAGAAACGAGTTGCATTAGGTTAGAACAGTTTTGATTTGTAATTGAAGATTCAAAATTATAATGTTTGAATAGGGATTTATGAGATCAGTTTCTATGAGTATTAATGTGTTTTCTTCAGTAATATATTAAATGTGTTTTCATTTGTTTGAATGGGTAAAAAGAAAGGTCAGTTTTCAACTGCAATTACAAATACAAGTTTAATCACTTCGAATGGGGTTATATGCGATCAATTTTTAAAAGTATTTATGCTGTTTTCCGGATATAATTGTGATGAGGTTTAATCAGTAACAAATTGTTCACTACATGTTATGATATGGTCGGAAATTCCAAGTACACATTTGGTATTCCTTCAAGAGGATTGATGAGAGCAGTTTCTACGAGTATCTATTTGTTGTTCCTCTAGTAAATTATATAAGTCTTTATCAGTAAAGATTCGGATCTAATTTAAATATGAAAATTATATCAAAATAAAGCAACCAAATATTTTAAACAGTATCTATTTGTAAATCCAGACATTTACTTATACTATCTCAATAAGAATTTATGAGAACAGTATCTAATGTAAAACGTGCGGCTTTTCGTGGTTAAATGGCAAGTGTTTCTATAAGAAACGAGCTGCATTAGGTTAGAACAGTTTTGATTTGCAATTGAAGATTACAAATTATAATGTTTGAATAGGGATTTATGAGATCAGTTTCTATGAGTATTAATGTTTTTTTTCAGTAATATATTAAATGTGTTTTCATTTGTTTGAATGGGTAAAAAGAAAGGTCAGTTTTCAACTGCAATTACAAATACAAGTTTAATCGCTTCGAATGGGATTATATGCGATCAATTTCTAAAAGTATTTATGCTGTTTTCCGAATATAGTTATGATGAGGTTTAATCAGTAACAAATTGTTAACTAGTTGTTATGATATGGTCGGAAATTCCAAGTACACATTTAGTATTCCTTCAAGAGGATTGATGAGAGCAGTTTCTACGAGTATCTATTTGTTGTTCCTATAGTAAATTATATAAGTCTTTATCAGTACAGATTCGGATCTAATTTAAATATGAAAATTATATCAGAATAAAGCAACCAAATATTTTAAACAGTATCTATTTGTAAATCCAAACATTTACTTATACTATCTCAATGAAAATTTATGAGAACAGTATCTAATGTAAAACGTGCGGCTTTCCGTGGTTAAATGGCAAGAGTTTCTATAAGAAACGAGCTGCATTAGGTTAGAACAGTTTTGATTTGCAATTGAAGATTCAAAATTATAATGTTTGAATAGGGATTTATGAGATCAGTTTCTATGAGTATTAATGTTTTTTTTCAGTAATATATTAAATGTGTTTTCATTTGTTTGAATGGGTAAAAAGAAAGGTCAGTTTTCAACTGCAATTACAAATACAAGTTTAATCACTTCGAATGGGGTTATATGCGATCAATTTCTAAAAGTATTTATGCTGTTTTCCGGATATAATTGTGAAGAGGTTTAATCAGTAACAAATTGTTCACTACATGTTATGATATGGTCGGAAATTCCAAGTACACATTTGGTATTCCTTCAAGAGGATTGATGAGAGCAGTTTCTACGAGTATCTATTTGTTGTTCCTCTAGTAAATTATATAAGTCTTTATCAGTAAAGATTCGGATCTAATTTAAATATGAAAATTTATATCAGAATAAAGCAACCAAATATTTTAAACAGTATCTATTTGTAAATCCAGACATTTACTTATACTATCTCAATGAGAATTTATGAGAACAGTATCTAATGTAAAACGTGCGGCTTTTCGTGGTTAAATGGCAAGTGTTTCTATAAGAAACGAGCTGCATTAGGTTAGAACAGTTTTGATTTGCAATTGAAGATTACAAATTATAATGTTTAAATAGGGATTTATGAGATCAGTTTCTATGAGTATTAATGTTTTTTTTTCAGTAATATATTAAATGTGTTTTCATTTGTTTGAATGGGTAAAAAGAAAGGTCAGTTTTGAACTGCAATTACAAATATAAGTTTAATCACTTCGAATGGGGTTATATGCGATCAATTTCTAACAGTATTTATGTTGTTTTCCGAATATAATTGTGATGAGGTTTGATCCGTAACAAATTGTTCACTACATGTTACGATATGGTCGGAAATTCCAGGTACATATTTAGTATTCCTTCAAGAGGATTAATGAGAGCAGTTTCTACGAGTATTTATTTGTTGTTCCTACAGTAAATTATATAAGTCTTTATCAGTATGCATTCGGATCTAATTTAAATACAAAAATCATATCAGAATGAAACCCCAAATATTTTAAACAGTGTCCACCTGTAAATCCAAGATAATATTATAATGAAAATCCATCACAACAGTATCTAATGTAACGTGTGCGGTTTTCCGTGGCTAAATTTTAAAATTATTTGCAATAAATAAGCTTTAACGGATTCGAACAGTTTTGCATTTCCAGATGAATAGTTTTAATTGTTAGGGATCTATGAGGTCAGTGTAATGTTTTTTTTTTCAATAAAATGTGTTTTTATTGGAAAATAAACATTACACAAAGACACTGATCTCATAGATCCCTATTTAACAATTAAAACTATTCATCTGGAATTGCAAATTAAAACTGTTCAAATCCGTTAAAGCTATTTATTAAAAATACTTTTAAAATTTAGCCACGGAAAGCCGCACGCGTTACATTAGATACTGTTCTGATTGGTTCTCATTAAAATATATCTTTAAATGTTTGGATTTACAAGTGGATACTGTTTAAAATATTTGGTTGTGTCATTCTGATATAATTTTTGTATTTAAAGTAGATCCGAATGCATACTGATAAAGACAAATTTTCTATTGGAACAACAAATACATACTCATAGAAACTGCTATCATCAATCCTTTCGAAGGAATACTAAATATGTACCTGGAATTTCCGACCATATCGTAACATGTGGTGAACAATTTGTTACTGATCAAACCTCATCACAATTATATTCGGAAAACAGCATAAATACTGTTAGAAATTGATCGCATATAATCCCATTCGAAGTGGTTAAACTTGTATTTGTAATTGCAGTTGAAAACTAACCCTTCTTTTTACCCATTCAAACAAATGAAAACCCATTTAATATATTACTGAAAAAAAAAACATTAATACTCATAGAAACTGATCTCATAAATCCCTATTCAAACATTATAATTTGTAATCTTCAATTGCAAATCAAAACTGTTCTAACCAAATGCAGCTCGTTTCATATAGAAACTCTTGCCATTTAACCACAGAAAGCCGCACGTTTTACATTAGATACTGTCCTCATAAATTCTCATTGAGATAGTATAAGTAAATGTCTGGATTTACAAATAGATACTGTTTAAAATATTTGGTTGCTTTATTCTGATATAATTTTCATATTTAAATTAGATCCGAATGCATACTGATAAAGACTTATATAATTTACTATTGGTACAACAAATACATACTCGTAGAAGCTGCTATCATCAATCCTTTCGAAGTAATACTAAATATGTACCTGGAATTTCCGACCATATCGTAACATGTAGTGAACAATTTGTTACTGATCAAACCTCATCACAATTATATTCGGAAAACAGTATAAATACTGTTAGAAATTGATCGCATATAACCCCATTCGACGTGATTAAATTTGTATTTGTAATTTCAGCTGAAAACTGACCTTTCTTTTTACCCATTCAAACATATGAAAACACATTTAATATATTACTGAAAAAAAAACATTAATACTCATAGAAACTGATCTCATAAATCCCTATTCAAACATTATAATTTGTAATCTTCAATTGCAAATCAAAACTGTTCTAACCTAATGCAGCTCTTTCTTATAGAAACACTTGCCATTTAACCACGGAAAGCCGCACGTTTTACATTAGATACTGTTCTCATAAATTCTCATTGAGATAGTATAAGTAAATGTAAAGACTTATATAATTTACTAGAGGAATAACAAATAGATACTCGTAGAAACTGCTCTCATCAATCCTTTTGAAGGAATACTAAATGTGTACTTGGAATTTCCGACCATTTCATAACAAGTAGTGAACAATTTGTTACTGATTAAACCTCATCACAATTATATTCGGAAAACATCATAAATACTTTTAGAAATTAATCGCATATAACCCCATTCAAAGTGATTAAACTTGTATTTGTAATTGCAGTTGAAAACTGACCTTTCTTTTTACCCATTCAAACAAATGAAAACACATTTAATATATTACTGAAAAAAAACATTAATACTCATAGAAACTGATCTCATAAATCCCTATTCAAACATTATAATTAGTAATCTTCAATTGCATGTCAACCTAATGCAGCTCGTTTCTTATAGAAACACTTGCCATTTAACCACGGAAAGCCGCACGTTTTACCTTAGATACTGTTCTCATAAATTCTCATTGATGTGGTATAAGTAAATGTTTGCAGCTCCATTCTGGTAGAAACTGATAGAAATTTCAGCAGCAACTTTACTCCAGGCTCCAGTAGAGGGAGCTGTATACGTGTAGCTAATTCATATCTAATCTAATGTGACCTAAGGAACTGAAGCGTGTTTGTTAAATTAAAAACAAAGCAGTCTCTTTCACTGCTAACTCATTCATTGCTTCTAGGCTAGAACAAGAACACTTTGGAGAATTTTGTGTTTACCACAATATTAGTATTTCTATTTGAAATATGCAATTTAAACTGTACATTTGTCGGCATGCATATCCAAATTAATACTAATAAAAAAGCAAAATGGAAGTTTACAATAAAAATACATCTGTAAAATATACAATTGAAACTGTACATTTGTTGACATGTATATCCACATTAATACTAATAAAAAACAATGTTGAAATTTACAATAAAAACATGCTGATAAATGGTGTGTTACATACGATAGATACTGGAGAAAGGACGGACTGGAACTCTTATGATATTACTTATAGAAAAGTTTAGAATCTCTTTAAAGTTGTATCTGTAATTCCATATGTTTACAGATATAAGGGCAAGGGTGCATTTGCAGACACTAAACTGTAGATTTGTTGATGTATATTTCATATAAGTACTCATGAAAGGGCAACATGATAATTCCAAATAGCTCATTCGGAATTACTGTTTCATAACCGATTTAAAACTTAATAAAACAGATAAAATCCTGTCTGGATAATACTAATATAACTTATAGGAACGATAAAACCGCATCACTTTTTTTTTATAAGTTTCTATGTGGAATTTTTGGCAGGGAAGGGAAAGTGTTTCTATAAGTAACGAGATGCATTAGGTTAGAACAGTTTTGATTTGCAATTGCAGATTACAAATTATAATGTTTAAATAGGGATTTATGAGATCAGTTTCTATGAGTATTAATGTTTTTTTTCAGTAATATATTAAATGTGTTTGCATTTGTTTGAATGGGTAAAAAGGAAGGTCAGTTTTCAACTGCAATTACAAATACAAGTTTAATCACTTCGAATGGGGTTATATGCGATCAATTTCTAACAGTATTTATGCTGTTTTCCGAATATAATTGTGATGAGGTTTAATCCGTAACAAATTGTTCACTACATGTTACGATACGGTCGGAAATTCCAGGTACATATTTAGTATTCCTTAAAGAGGATTGATGAGAGCAGTTTCTACGAGTATTTATTTGTTGTTCCTACAGTAAATTATATAAGTCTTTATCAGTATGCATTCGGATCTAATTTAAATACAAAAATCATATCAGAATGAAACCCTAAATATTTTAAACAGTGTCCACCTGTAAATCCAAACATTCAAATATAATATTATAATGAGAATCCATCAGAACAGTATCAAATGTAACGTGTGCGGTTTTCCGTGGCTAAATTTTAAAATTATTTGCAATAAATAAGCTTTAACGGATTCGAACAGTTTTCATTTGCATTTCCAGATGAATAGTTTTAATTGTTAGGGATCTATGAGGTCAGTGTAACGTTTTTTTTTTTCAATAAAATGTGTTTTTATTGGAAAAAAAAACATTACACAAAGACACTGATCTCATAGATCCCTAATTTTAAAAGTATTTTTAATAAATAGCTTTAACGGATTTGAACAGTTTTAATTTGCAATTCCAGATGAATAATTTTATTTTGTTAAATACAATTAAAATTATTCATCTGGAATTGCAAATTAAAACTGTTCAAATCCGTTAAAGCTATTTATTAAAAATACTTTTAAAATTTAGCCACGGAAAGCCGCACGCGTTACATTAGATACTGTTCTGATTGGTTCTCATTAAAATCCCATACAGCATGAAATATTTTATAAATATTCAAAAAACAGTGCTTATATGTAAAAAATATTTTCAATATTTTATTAACATTTCATACACCTTACGGAAAAATATTATTTTAGTAATATTTAGTAATCAGTTATTAAACAGTTTTTAAATGTTTTGAAAATTATTTTTTAGAACATTTTATAAACACTGTTTTCATATTATTAACATCGTTTTTGAATGTTCTTATTAACTTTTTTATCATAATTTAAGAAAATGTGTGGTACTATTTTAAATTTCCCGCGTCAAACCTAGCTAGCAGTGGGCCGCCAGTAGCGCCACTTTTACCATGACGCATGTTGAATGTCGGTCGATTTGGTGATTTTTATAAAGTTTCAGTTCAATCTTTGCATAATTTATTATCTGGGTAAGTAGAATTTTAATAATTAATAATGTTCTAAATCTTAGAATTATTATTGTACTTCTGTATTGAAACACAACATGACTATGGTGTGTTTTTTACAATACTGAGGATTTGATACCTACCTATATTAAACTAAAACATTGCACTAAAATTAATTCATATAAGTATGATACTATATGAGCTTCTTAACCTTATTTTTTAATGAGTACCTACATCGTAGTTTTTTGTTAGTTTTGATGATAAAATGATATTTACCTTGTTTAATAGGCAATGTAAAATGTGCTCTATTTAACCTCAATTTAATTTCACCGTAAAATAAACAACGTTTTGCTCATATTTCCATTTTGTGTAGATACTAATTTAGTAGTGGAGTAAAACTAAGAGTCCAAATCATCTAAAAAGGAATCGTCTTACAATAGCAATTTTTTTATTGGAACTTGTCAGAAACATTATAAGGTGTAGCAAAACGTTTTTTAATAAATCCTATTCCCGCAAGGCATTTGTTTCAACAAAAGAATGTTCAAAATTGTGTTTTTTTTACTGTTTTTCTTAAATATTTCTAGCTGAATAGCTCGTATCTCAATGAACAAATAATGAATTGTTCGTAATGAAATTGCGAAAAAAACTGGATTTGTCTGAACCTGCTTGAACATTTTTTTAAGTTGTAACAAATCAAAACAGTTGAAATTAAATAATTAATGATAACTTAAACAATAATCGATTATTTAACTAAACTTTAGGAGGTAAATCGTCATACCAAATTTCAAGTTGGTATGTTGAGAACAACGCCTAAAAAATAAAAGCAAAGTCGAAAATTGAATCGTCGATTGTTTAAGTGGATCAAGTCTTACAATAAATTCTTTTCAGATTGTAGTTTTTTTTGTTCTTTTTAGTGATATTAACAAAAAAAATTAAGAAATTTTTAAACCAAATTTTTTAAATTTGTTTATTTTTTTATAAACAAATGCATTTTACTCATCAATATTTTGCCCATAAATAAAAATTGTTAGCATGTATTAAAAGTATATAAAAGAAGAAATAATGTGGAAAAAAAAATGTTTTGTGTTCGCCAATTATTGGGAGCTGAGATCAATTTTTATTTCTTTCCAGGAGCAGTTCGTAATTGTTTTAAAGAAGCCACAGAGGCAGACACTGTTGGCTGTGTTAAGGAGTGGCTGGTTAGAGCAAAATTCAGGGATATCATATCACATATAAAAAAACTGAAACATAATTACATATTACCAATTTTTATAATTTTACTTATTTTTTCCTATAGATACAGCTGTTTTTATAGTTTTAAAATTGTACGTTTGTTTAACAAATAACTATATATCGAGTGCGTCTCAAATTGACGCTACATGTATATTGCCATTTTATTAAAATGTAGAAAGTTTGTTAAATGAAGGTTTTAGATAATTTTTTGTACATTTAGTGTTGTTTAACAATTAAAAAAACTATGAAAAAACTAACGAATTTCTTTTCAGTATGAATGTTTTGCTTGAATAGTAGGGGTGGACCTCGGGGTGGACCATAGGCCATAGTTCAAGGGTAGATTCTCTGGACCAAAATATGAGGATATAACTAAACATGCTTTAGTAAATTGTTGCTGTAGAGAAAGATACAGGGTGTCAAAATTGTAATTTTTTTTCTTTTTTTTTTGCAATATCTCATCCACGTCTTGACCAATCTTCTCCCGATTTGGTAAGGAAACATTTTTTAAGCTAAGAAACAATAATGTATGTATTACATCACGCTATCCTGTGGAGGGCGCCTCATGAGCTATACCTAATGATGAAATATATTTTCTCTCTTTTTTTTTTACGAAACGTAGTGGCACTTTTGACTAAAAAATCTCATGTAGGAGTCATTTCTACGTAAAAAAGATAAGTACACTTGATAGAACTTGATAAATCCAATCATTTTCCAGAAAACTGCTGCATAGGTCTCAAGAATTTTTTGAAAAGGACAAATTGTGTTTTTTGAAAAGTGTGGTGAATTATCAAGTTCTATTAAGTGTACCTTTTTTTTACGTAGGAATTACTCCTGCATGAGATTTCCTAGTCAAAAGTGTCACTTTTCGTGACTGGATGGGCGCAGCTCAAAGCCAACTAATTGAAAAAGAAAGTGTCAACGTTTCGTAAAAAAAAGAGAAAAAATATTCATCATCAGGTATAACTCATGGAGCAGACATTTCCTTACCAAATTGGGAGAAGATCGGTCAAGAGGTAGTTGAGATATTGCAGAAAAAAAAAATACAATTTTGACACCCTGCATCTTTTCCCACAGAAACAATTTACTAAAGCATGTTTGGTTATATTCTCATATTTTGATCCAAAGAATCTACCCTTGAACTGTGGTCTATTATTAATGGTCCACCCTGTATAAAATAAATATTTCAAAAATATTTTTAAATCGTGTTAAATAAGTTTTAAAAAACGTTTTAATAACATTTTATAATATTTTACTAACATTAAATAAATGTTTGTAAAATGTGACTGAAATATTCAATTTTCATTAGGAAAATATTTTTAAAATATTTTGAAAAATATTTTTACCATATATATTTCACATGCAAGTAGGTGATTTTTGCTGATTTATAAAATATTTATTAAATATTAAAAGGTAATATACAAATATTTTTAAAATATTAGAATATTAGTACTCAAATATTTATTTAATATTTTAAAAACGTGAAAATGTTGTATGGGATATATCTTTAAATGTTTGGATTTACAAGTGGATACTGTTTAAAATATTTGGTTGTGTCATTCTGATATAATTTTTGTATTTAAAGTAGATCCGAATGCATACTGATAAAGACAAATTTTCTATTGGAACAACAAATACATACTTATAGAAACTGCTATCATCAATCCTTTCGAAGGAATACTAAATTTGTACCTGGAATTTCCAACCATATCGTAACATGTGGTGAACAATTTGTTACTGATCAAACCCAATCACAATTATGTTCGGAAAACAGCATAAATACTGTTAGAAACTGATCACATATAACCCCATTCGAAGTGATTAAACTTGTATTTGTAACTGTAGTTGAAAACTGACCTTTCTTTTTACCCATTCAAACAAATGAAAACACATTTAATATATTTATTACTGAAAAAAAAAACATTAATACTCATAGAAACTGATCTCATAAATCCCTATTCAAACATTATAATTTGTAATCTTTAATTGCAAATCAAAACTGTTCTAACCTAATGCAGCTCGTTTCTTATAGAAACTCTTGCCATTTAACTACGGAAAGCCGCACGTTTTACATTAGATACTGTCCTAATAAATTCTCATTGATGTGGTATAAGTAAATGTCTGGATTTACAAATAGATACTGTTTAAAATATTTAGTTGCTTTATTCTGATATAATTTTCATATTTAAATTAGATCCGAATGCATACTGATAAAGACATATAATTTACTATTGGCACAACAAATACATACTCGTAGAAACTGCTATTATCAATCCTTTCGAAGTAATACTAAATATGTACCTGGAATTTCCACGCGTAACATGTAGTGAACAATTTGCTACTGATCAAACCTCATCACAATTATACGGAAAACAGCATAAATACTGTTAGAAATTGATCGCATATAATCCCATTCGAAGTGGTTAAACTTGTATTTGTAATTGCAGTTGAAAACTGACCTTTCTTTTTACCCATTAAGACAAATGAAAACACATTTAATATATTACTAAAAAAAAACATTAATACTCATAGAAACTGATCTCATAAATCCCTATTCAAACATTATAATTTGTAATCTTCAATTGCAAATCAAAACTGTTCTAGATACTGTCCTCATAAATTCTCATTGAGATAGTATAAGTAAATGTCTGGATTTACACTGTTTAAAATATTTGGTTGCTTTATTCTGATATAATTTTCATATTTAAATTAGATCCGAATGCATACTGATAAAGACTTATATAATTTACTATTGGCACAACAAATACATACTCGTAGAAACTGCTATCATCAATCCTTTCGAAGTAATACTAAATATGTACCTGGAATTTCCGACCATATCGTAACATGTAGTGAACAATTTGTTACTGATCAAACCTCATCACAATTATATTCGGAAAACAGCATAAATACTGTTCGAAATTGATCGCATATAACCCCATTCGAACTGATTAAATTTGTATTTATAATTTCAGTTGAAAACTGACCTTTCTTTATACCCATTCAAACATATGAAAACACATTTAATATATTACTGAAAAAAAAAACATTAATACTCATAGAAACTGATCTCATAAATCCCTATTCAAACATTATAATTTGTAATCTTCAATTGCAAATCAAAACTGTTCTAACCTAATGCAGCTCGTTTCTTATAGAAACACTTGCCATTTAACCACGGAAAGCCGTACGTTTTACATTAGATACTGTTCTCATAAATTCTCATTGATGTGGTATAAGTAAATGTTTGCTGCTCCATTCTGGTAGAAACTGATAGAAATTTCAGCAGCAACTTTAACTCCAGGCTCCAGTAGAGGGAGCTGTATACGTGTCGCTAATTCATATCTTATCCAATGTGACCTAAGGAACTGACGTGTGTTTGTTAAATTAAAAGTAAAGCAGTCTATTTCATTGCTAACTCATTCATTGCTTCTAGGCTAGAACAAGAACACCCGAGGAAATAAGGACTTTTTTGCAGTATTTTGTGTTTACCACAATATCAGTATTTCTATTTGAAATATGCAATTTAAACTGTACATTTGTCGGCATGTATATCCAAATTAATACTAATAAAAAAGCAAAATGGAAGTTTACAATAAAAATACATCTGTAAAATATACAATTGAAACTGTACATTTGTTGACATGTATATCCACATTAATACTAATAAAAAGACAATGTTGAAATTTACAATAAAAACATGTTGATAAATGGTGTGTTATATACGATAGATACTGGAGAAAGGACGAACTGGACTCTTATGATATTACTTATAGAAAAGTATAGAATCTCTTTAAAGTTGTATCTGTAATTCCATATGTTTACAGATATAAGGGCAAGGGTGCATTTGCAGACACTAAACTGTAGATTTGTTGATGTATATTTCATATAAGTACTCATGAAAGGGCAACATGATAATTCCAAATAGCTCATTCGGAATTACTGTTTCATAACCGATTTAAAACCTAATAAAACAGATAAAATCCTGTCTGTATAATACTAATATAACTTATAGGAACGATAAAACCGCATCACTTTTTTTTTATAAGTTTCTATGTGGAATTTTTGGCAGGGTAGGCGGAGAATTTAGAAAGCTCTGTTGGCAACACTGTAACTAGATAGAGATGGGAAAAGCGGTTCCACTCATGTAGCGTTGCAAACGCGATCACTCCAGAGAAATACCGCGACAAAATAACGTTACTTTGGAGCGACGCAACAGAAATAAAATGATACGGCTCGCTCTGCCAAACGCGCTTATTGAGTTCAAGAGATCGCGTTTGTTGTGTAACGTGTGGTATTTTTGGAACTCAAAGTTTTGGAGGGTAGGATATGTAATGTAACGCGATCTATTATATGCAGTCGCTTATTCGCGCTTCGCCAACGCCAAAGTACAAAGAGCGCTTGTTAATTTCTATAATTATGTAGATCTATTAGATTTCTTACTAAACAGTAGAAGTAAACACCAATAAAGATATATAGGTTGTAAAAAATATAGTACATTTATTTGTTGTATGAGTTGTTATTTTATATAAACTAATAGACTATATTACACAGACGCACGTGTTTTAAACTTGGGTGGCCATTTATAAAATCGCAGTTTCTCTCTATATATATTGTTGGTATGTATTTTTATTTTATAAAAAATATAAAGAATTATTTTGTTATTTTTTTACCAGGTAGGCATAGGCAGGTATAGCATTTTGGGTTGATAATTGATTTCTGTTGATGTTTATGAAATATGGCCTCCCAAAAAAAAAAACAATAAAGTCGTCTACCATTTGGAATTGTTTTTCTAATAAACAAAAATCAGATAAGACAGCAATTTGCAACGATTTTACTTCCACGTCCAGTGGAAGTATAGTAACGACAAAAATTTTTTTTTTAATTTTATTGTTCAAATAGGCTTAGAATGTCATGAAACGTCGAGATTTTAAATCAGAGCGAAAAAAAATTTCTGTCTGTCTGTCTGTAACTTTTTTGTGCGCACGTTTACTCTGGAACCGTTTAAGATATTGACTTGAAATTTGGCACACATATGTACTTTAACGAGATCTAGAACTAGATTATATTTTCATCTTGTTCTGTCGAAGGGTTGGGGGGTAAATTGGTAAATTTGGGGTAAATAGGCAAATCAAGGAGGTAAGAGTCCATAACACTGGTATTTAGTATATACAAGAGAAGAGAAGAGAAGGTCTCAAAAAAATTTTGGCATTAGCCACCCCCACCCCATTATTAAAGGGGATGAAAAAAAATTGTGCTTTAATGTGTGTACAAGAACCAGAAACCTCAAAATATTTTTTACTTCATCCACCCCCCACTACCACCCCCACCCCACTACCGATGTGGGGTATCGTTTTATGAGTTTTTGGGGTAGAGGATTTCAAATATTATATTATTAAAGTTCCATAAACAATAATTATTTCCACATACAAAATTTTTTCGTTGTGAGCGACTTGGCTAGAAAATCTGGATATGGGCAGCGGTTTTTATTATTGTTAATATGTAATTATACATCCCTTGGCAACACTATAAATGTTAGTATAGGGCCAATAAAAGTAAAGAGCTTAACGTTAAGTTCTTTACTCTGGTATGGCATTGCATCTTTCCACTTTGTTGCTGGTCAAAGTCTACAAACCTTATGGTCGTCGGTAACGTTGACACAGTGTTCGCTCCGAGTAACCGCGGTTACTTTAGCATTTAATAGCGCGACTGTACGTTACCTAAAAATACCGCAACAAAATAGCGTTCCCATCTTTATTGTTCAAGATTGGTTAAGTCTACCAATCTTGTCTATTGTTAACACCAGGGTTAACCCTTTAACAAGGAGGTTGAATACATCCATCCTCCATGCCTTTTAAGGCGCATACGGATTTTTTAATTCGCGAAAATATAACAACGAATGAACTCAAAGGAATTCACGTGTAAGGAAAAGTTTATATAGTAAAGTAACAGCGGAAATTTGTCATGATATATAAATCGCTGTCACATATTGGTGAATTTGTGTGTATCGAAAGTAAATCCCTATTGGGTTCATTTGTTTTATTTTCGCGAATAATAATCGAAATTTAGCGATGGGAACTTATTAAGTTGGGTACAGAGAAGCTCGAAAAAAAAATAAAAAAATTCTTTTATGCACTATTTTCGAAAAAATGGGTGATTAATAAAATGACTTCGGTACCTTCCCATACATGGGAAATTTTGTAATTTACAACTTAACAAATTACAATATTTCAATTCGTTGTATCTCAGTTAGTAATGAAAATATTTTCATAAACTCCAAAACATATTGTATTTTTATGAAGTCAAATGCATATGACAAAAAAAATAATAAACAGGAGTCCCTAGACCCAGGGGAGGCTACCAAATTTTCAAAAATTTTTCGCAAACTGCTTTTTCAAAATTTTTTAGAGAAGTGCCTCTCTAGATGTCATTTCCCATATTTCGTATGGGTTCCACCCAGCAAACGTCAATATATAGCATATACGTAAATGCTACGTAAACTAAGTTTCGCAGAAGTAACGTACTATGTAAAATGTGACGCATAATCATATGTGCATACTCTGCGAAATGTCAGCAACATGTGCATATGATTTTTACATAGTGAAGACGTAACACTGTAACCTCACGGTATGGAACAAATGACGTAGCGTATATGTATATTCAACCACTTGATAGTGACCTTACGCTACGTAACTTATATACTTTTTATCTCTTTGTGATGTAGCATGTATATATTTTATCTACCTACCGTATGTTCAAATTAGCATATCCCAGCACTTTTTAAATATTGATACTACACTACTGGATTATTAAAGTTAGATATATGAATAAAGTTCTTTATAAGTTATACAGAAAAATCTAGAAATATTTCTTTAGAAAATTACCGAATTTGACACCAAGTTTTATTTTTAAGTCGGATACCTTATTTAGAGAGCCGAGTAGTTTTATATTTTGAATGAAAATTTTTTTGTAAAAAATGGTTATATTTAAAATATAAAACTATCTAACTTTCTAAAAATGTTCAGAAGTATTCTACTTAAAAATAAAAGTTGATGTCTCCTCCAGTTATTTCCTAAAGAATATCAATTTTTCTAGACAATTCATGAGGAATTTATATTCATATATTTAACTCCAAGAATCCAGTTCTCTAGTATTAATATTTAAAAAGTACTATAGGGTGCTATTTTGAACATTATGGTAGGTATATAAAACAAATACATGCTACATCAAAAAGAGATAAAAAGTATATAATGCAAGATATGGTTGTCTGATTTGTCAACATATATTAGCTTAGGAAAGATTCTCGAATTGAATGAAAGTTTAAACTAGGTTAATTAGTAACAACAAAGTTTCAATTCTATCTTAATCTCTGCATATCCCAATAGGTAAACCAGGCATTAGGCGTAGTAAAGCTCAAATTTCATTTAATTTATTTTATTAACTGTTGATTTAGGAGAGATTAATACTAGTGTCTTTTGTGTAACTAATCTATATTCAAGTTAACTAAGTATCTACAATAAGTGTTAAGCATTTCTCGGGTCGTTTCTGATTGTACTTGTTCTTTGGTCAGCCTTCGTCACTCTGACATTTGCTACTTGAACATCAGTTACACAACCTGTGAAAATAATTGAAATATCAGTCTATTTCATATACGGGGTGCACCATTTAAAACTCCCCAGGCTTGTAATTTTCTTATTTTTTAAGGCACATCAAATTGTAGATATTTTTAAAGCATTAAAAAAAAATTTTTTTGAAAAAATTGTTAAGAAAGAAATCTTAATTTCCTTGAATATTTTTTTACGTCACCCTGTACATGAACTGCGTTAATATTTTCTTATAAAGGTTTTAATTAGCTTCAATTTATATTATTACGTCATATTCGAAATTCTTTTTGGTTTCAGAGAAAGGAATTAAAAACACTCCAAACTGATTTTTTTTTTTTTTAATTACTTTGAAAGGAATGTAAATAAAAATTTTATGCTTTATCTGTAAAAGACATATCACAAACAATATTCAGCGTAATAAAACAGTAACAAAAAATTTAAAAAAATATTTTTAAAAACTAACATTAATGTACTAAGTAGGAAATTGCAAATTTTTTATTTTTTAAGTTTTTTTTATTTTAATAACATAAATTGAAGCTAATTAAAACCTTTATAAGAAAACAATAACACAGTCCATGTACAGGGTGAGGTAAAAAAATATTCAAAGAAATTAAGTTTCCTTTCTTAACCATTAAAAAAAAAATTAATCACTCTGTATGGACATTTAAAGGCTTTAAAAATGTCTACAAGTTGATGTGCCCAACATGGTCATCACTTCGAAAATAAAAAAGTTACAAGTCTGGGGAGTTTTAAGTGGCGCACCCTGTAGTAAATCTGGTTATATAGCTTGTATCCCTTTACTAAATTGTGAAGAAAACTAGATGCAAACTATTTTGATCAATTTGTTAAGTTATTAAACAATTTATGATAGCTTAAATAATAATGTATATATTTTAACAAAACTTTATGAGAACACGTTTCCAATGGAATGGAAAATTTGAGGTCGATCCGATAAGTTTCAGAAGTATACTGCTTTAAACATGAACCGATCAAAGTGCTGTCATTCAATCCGAAAGTCTGCCTCAAAGTTGAGTTTACACTGTTAAAACCCAGCTATTTAAAATCAGATTTGTCTAATCTGCCAGAGATGGTATTTGGGGACTATTGGAGTATTTCAGCATAAGAGTATGCAGCATATAACTGCCGAAAAAAAGGGGAATGAAAATGCAACTAGGAGTGAATGACTTCATGCAGCGTCTATATTTTTTATTAATTTTAAAGCCTCTAGAGATCTTAGAATATCCTGGTTTTTTGGATTTCGCTCTAAAATTAAGAGATTTTTTTGCAAAATGTAATAAAAAAATATGCTAAATAAGCCCATTAAATCATCACACCAAATTTCAAGTGGAAATGTTTATAACAACTCCAAAAAAACAATAACAAAGTCGAAAATCGAACCATTGACTGTTTAAGTGCATCAAGTCATAGAACAATTTGTTTTAGAATGTAGATTTTTCTCCTGCTCTTCAGCGGTATTAAGACAATTTTTTTAAACTATTTAAAATCATTTTAAATTTTTTATAAAGATTTTTTTTTCAGAATTAAACAATTAAAAATTATTAGAATGCTTCAAAAGATCACAAAAAAAGAAACAATTTTAGAAAACGGGGTTTTCTACGCCAATTGGGAGCCGTGAAGCGTGAAAAAAATGCATTTGTTAAATAATTGCCAAAAAATTGTTTTAAATAATTTTAAAATACCTACTTATTTATGCAACGAGTGTGTAAAGCAGTACTTTTTTCATGCATAAGTTGTAGACGAGTGCATCAATCTTGTGAGAATTCCATGATAAAAGTAGTTTCTTTAACAGTCATATAAACAAATTGTTAATTAACGCCATTGAAAAGTAAACAATCAACGATTCAATTTTCGAACTTGTTACTGTTTCTTAAGCTTTTTTTGTATAAATATTAAATTATATTATACTATTACATTCACCGAGAGCCATTTGATATAAGAAAATGTGCGGGGTCCTTTACCAAGATGATTTAATTCTACCAGAAGCATATTTTTAATAATGACAAATCTTAATTGTCTTAATTTATTGCAACAAAATTAACCATAAAGGTTCAGACAATTCTAGTTTTCTTCGTAGTTTTATAATGATCAAATTAATTTTTTTAATGGCGATACAAGCAATATCATTAATCACAAGACAACAAAAAAAAGGGCTGCGCTTTTGATCAGAACCATCTAATCCTGTTTTTTAACATGCTGAAACCGATTCTGATATTAAAAAAAAATGTATCAGTTTTTGGTTACCTAAAAAGGGGCAATGGTTTTGTCCGAAGGTTCTGATCTAATTTTTCTGAAGTATTTTGACGTGCTGAAGCCAATTTTGGACAAAAGAAAAATTGCAGGAAAATATTAGCCTACTTTACAGATACAAAACCTTGAAATATATGTACAATACAATAACGAACACAAAGTAGGTGCTATAAGATGTCGGTAAACAATAACCATACCTATGCATAGTAGGTACTTCGCAAAAGCTTTTGGTCACTATTAAGATCTGGGTTTCCTTGAATTACAACTTCTTACGCTGGATTCAGTTGAACTTAATAATGTGGGAACAGCACCAACATACAGCTTTTGTGTAACAAAATCCATGTAATGATATAATTGTCTGTCGAGAATAACGATTGCCCGTGAAATAATTCTAACCTATAAAAAGATTACGTTTCATTTAAATAAATATCTTTATAAAAACGGTACAACACAAACTTACTTTTGGGTCATTCACTGGAAAATTGTGCACCTCCAACATACCTAAGTATGTACACCAAATTCGCAAACAAGAGGGCATGTTTATGTTTGAACATAACCTCTACACTAGTAAAACGTCCAAATAAAATAATATTTAAAAAAGTCACAACGCTTTATGGTTCACAGTTCTGCATCAAAGTTATTAAAAGACATCACCCACAATTTTTCACAAAAATGATCAAAAAACACAAACGTTAGATTTTATATCATTTTACACTGGCGTGCTGCGTGAGCGTGACACTGACGCGTTCCATGACTTTGATGTCGTAAAATGAAGTAGGTAAACATTTTTAAGTCAAATTATGTAGCAAATATGTAAACTTGTGTATAAGTAATTAAGTTAATATGTTGACTTAAATATATTATTTAACATATATGCTATGTAAAATTATGTAAAATATTTTATACAAAAATATTGAAATTTCACCAGCCGCCACTGATGTAAATTGAAAAAATAAAACAAAATAAGTAAATCATTTTTTTAAACTGTATGCAGTGTATTCTCATGTTTTTATTAGGCAGCAAGCAGGGCCGGTTTTGTGACTAGGCCTCATAGGACCAGTGGGGAGCGCCTATAAACAGGAAAAAAATTTTCGGACTAAAAAATTTTCTTGAATTTCTCCCAGCTTTGCAAAAATTTTTTTGGACTAAAAAGTTTTTCTTAGATTTCCCCACCCTGCTCTTCAAAAAATTTTTCGGACTAAAAGTTTTTCTGGATTTCTCCCCTCCGCTCTTCAAAAATTTTTCCGGACTAAAAAAAGTTTTTGTCCCTTGCCCATAAACTAATATCAAGCGGGAGGGGAGCGCAAAATTGACCTGGGCCTAGGGGCAATTTATATCTGGCAGCAAGGCTTTTCTAGGTACAAACAAAACAGTGATTAAAACTTTATATAGTCTTGCCTTATAACATTGAATAGAGGTATAGGAAAAAATATTTCTAAACAATAAGTTTTATTACAAGTATAAATTTATTAATGTATAATGTATAACTAGTAAAAAATTAATAATTCTTAAACAGTTGCTCCACATACGTTCCTAAATTAGTGACATGAACTTGTTCCTAAAAAAAAATTGTATTAAAATTTCCATTTATGAAAAAAAGTGAAAGAAACTACCTTCAATGTTGTATCCCTACTTCGTAACAGAGCTATTCCATTTTTAAGTGTATTTTCATTAAGGATAACATTATATGGAATTCCTAGTTGATCATATTGTTTATATTGTGCTTCAAGAGTATGTTTCCAGGAACTTGGTAAGAGTAGTGTAGAAACATGGTGTGTCCTTAGCTGTTTACATAAATATAAAGCTAAATCACTTAGTTCTGAAATTGTTGCAGCATCTAAAAAACATATTAAATTTTGGTTACTACCTACTAAACACGAAACATTTATGAAACGTTTCGAAAAAATTGTAATCTGCAAGAAATGAAACATTTCCTAGAAACATATCTGTTTATATTTTTGACACATTTCAGAAATTCATAATATTTGTTATTTTGCAGAAACATTTCATATATGTACAACGTGATCTACCAAGAAATGCGGAAAATAAAATAGTGTGCTAGTCTTCAATGTGGGAAAGCCCCTGCAAAATTTTAGAGGATTCTGAGGTAATTTAGTATATTAAATTATTAGTCAATTTGCGAAGATACACTACTGATGTTGTGCAAGTCCTGACCTAATTCTGAAGAGGTCGACGAACTTACTGGTGAAAGAACGTATTCGAGTTGTTTACATTTCCTTAATTGGCATAAAAAGTGAGCCGGCCGGTGAGATCAGAAAAAGAGGTCTACACACGATCCAGCGGCAGGTAGTCAACATTGTTGGTACGCTTTGAAGATAATTGGAATTCCAGCGGACCAATTCACTTTTACGAATGAGTTCAAAGCATGCCGACAAGGCTGGCTCCGTGCCACTGGATCGTGTGTAGACCCCTAGAGAGCCGCGTGTTTTGCTTCCGGTCAAACAATAGTTACACGGCCGTGTCATTGACCGGTTTAACTAAATATCTCAAAGATCTGCTTGTCATTTCAGCATGAGATCAACGTCTTCGATTTATTTCGGTATTTTTGTAGTGTGATTTGATTAAAACCAAAAGTCACTTCTATCTTATTATCCAGCTTTGCTGTCAGTAGTGTCAATCCCAAGTCTGATAAAGTGATATGGTTGTATCGCGTTACGTTAGATTAGTTGAAGTCATTGGCGGCGCATTCCTACAAAAAAAAATAAGGTAATTTTTTTGGTAATTTTTTTAAAAATTTTTCATTTTTTTACTCCTTTCGGTGGGGACAACCTACTGTTAAATTTTCCGCATGTCCTGGTAGATCACGTTGTATATCCCACTAAACACGAAACATTTATGAAACGTTTGGAAAAAATTGTAATCTGAAAGAAATGAAACATTTCCTAGAAACATATGTTATATTTCTGACACATTTCAGAAATTCATAATATTTGTTATTTTGCAGAAATATTTCATATATCATGTTCTGTCGGTAAAATATATATGAAATCATGAATTCAAATGACATCGGTAACAATATGTCCATTCCCCGCGATTTTTAAAATGCCTTGTTTGTAAAATCACAACTATTCTCGACTTAGATTCCGTCTGGAATACTGAATGCTTGGTTATTAATAAGTAATTACTCGAAAACTAGACGTCAACGAATAATGTGAAGAATATAAAGATCTGAAATAGTGATATTTGTAAACTCTGTAAACCATAAAAACTAGATGATCATCTCCATGCGGCAAGTTGTGGAATTACATTTATCGAAAAACACGAAGGGATAGTATACAATCGTTTACGATCGATATGATTCTGTCTATTTGTTTTATAGCAACTAATTAGTAATTATAATTACTGGAAATTTCAACTCCAAATCGAGATGTCAACATACCAGTATTTGTAGATTATTGCACAGAATACATCAATTAAAACGTCAAATTGTAGAAATGCATTTATTACAATGAGAAACAAAAACATACGACCGATGATGATTCTAACATGGACAAATGTACAGAGCATCAGCTGAGAAGCTAGCCGCCACCAATATCAACGCCATTGGCATTTTGCTATTGTTGCAGTTAAGTAAGTTTTATCTTTATGCCTGGAAGGACACTGTGTGCATCAAAAATAAAAATAAAATAGTGCGGGTGTCGGATAATACTTAAAGTGCTGTGGTTTTTTAAAGATACCAGTAATGGACGAGAAGAAGGTTAAAAAATATTCATTTGTGTTCTGTACATTCAATTTGTGATTGTTTTTATGACTTTTTCAGCCCCTGGCGAAGGCTTAGTACCAGCATGAATAAAACATTCGAAACTTAGTATCGGCGTGGTTCATATCAGGCCCAGTAGCGGTTCATCAAATAGAAGACAAGATAATATACCTAACGGTTAACCACTTTTGAGGACAACTGCCAACTTGATTTTATGAAGCTGATATTTTATTTTATGCAGGAATAAGATACTTTTGTTATATATTTTTATATTTGTATACTATGTTTTTTTTTTTTAGATATTTACAGTTTACAAATATTTAAAAGTGTTTCTAATACATGTTTTTTTTTTATATTTACTGGGTAATTTTATTTATTTGTAGACATCTAAATGCCAAGGAAAGATTGATGGGACCGACAGCCCAGTGAAGATAAGTAGAGATGAAGACACTAGAAAGTTAAAAAGAAAATTGAACCCCCTTCCAAAAAGGTCGCTAAAAATTATGAAATAAAATTTTACGGTCGCCCAGTTAACTGAACCTTAATATTGTTATTGAAGTCGCCTAAAAATATATTTCAATTCATTATTTGTTTATTTTTACACCGGCTTCAATTTCGACATTAGGTAATAAAGTTCAGTAAAGTAGGTGATATTGAAATTTTATGTCTCATAATGTTTATAGCAGAAGGAAAACTTCCTCGAAACTTTCCATTTTGAAAACTCCGAAAGTTTCAGGAAGTTTTCCTTCTAACTTTCCATGGGGTATATTGATAGCCTATTTTATGGTGAAATCTGATTCATGATGATGCAAGCTTCATTTTGATACTAAATGAGTGCATACAATTATATTATTTACATGACTTTTACAGACTTTTATTAAATATGGAAAGTTTTCTCGGCACATCTCTGGTTTATAGCGACCTTTTCTGAAGGAAATGTTTCTTTGAAACGTTTCTTGGGTAGGACATCTCTAGTATCTACAATATATCTGAAACGTTTCTGTAACAGTTCCAGGAACGTTTCATATTTTTCATCATATGCATTTTTTGAGATGTCTGAAACATTTTTGTAAATATTCATAAATGTGTCAGGCACACGTGTCTTTTGAAATGTTTCATTGAAACGTTTCTTAGGTAGGACATCTTGAGTTTCTGCAATGAGTCTAGAACGTTTCTGTCGTACTTCTAGAAACGTTTCAAGTTTCATTACATGCATTTCAGAAACATTTCCGGAACAGAAATATGTTTAGTGGGTATAGACCTTCTCAAATAAGAATGCAGGGTAGATAAAGATAGGGACCATGTGTCCCTGTTTCTGATTGGTAAAGGACTTGTAGATAAGGGCCTTTTTTCACTCATTGGCCATGCCATATGCAGTGGCGGATTTATACTTCTGCCGCCCAGGGGCTATCGGAAACTTGCCGCCCTTCTAATCTCTGCACCTTGCCTCAGCATTAAAAATGATAAGTATTCCCTCTACACCTCCCCTTTTAAAGAGTCAATTCCCTCCTCGCTCACTGGCTCACTCCCTTTTATGCTTTCTCCCCATAGGTTTGTCAATAGCACAAAGCACAAAATCATTAGTACTAGCAACAGTGGTTTTGGATAAATTAAAAAACTAGATCGATATAATATTGTTTATTTTATCATATGAAAACGAGAACTAAATTTAAAATAAACTTTGGTATTAATTTAAAATGTTATTCATTTAGACATAGGCCAAATAGGCCTAGACCAAATAGGCCTAGGCCAGATAGGCTCATCAGCAATAAGCAAAACAACTCCTACTAATTTAAGTTCTATAACAGATATTGAGAAAATTCTATGTACAGGGTGGTCACGCAAACGTTAGAACCTCATTTAATTTCGTTATTTTTGGAGTTAAGTAAAAAAAGTACAAAAATAAGTTATAGAAAATCACATGTATTTTCCAAAAATTAGAATTATTCAGAATAGCAATTGAAAGTCGCATTTTGGAGATATGAACTTTACGTTGGTTTTTTTAAATGAAACACTCCATATATATTTACACCATTTGAATGGCCATAAAAAAAGCTTTTTAATTATATATAATACATGGTATTTATCTTAAAAAAATTTTGTCTAATTTAGTATAAGTTTACAATTTATTAAATTAGCCATGGAAAACAAAAGTATGTAAATTAAAATAAACAATATGTTACTTCTGTCAAAATACCTGTTAGTATATAATTTCACTTTATTTTAAATAAAATGGAGAATTTCAATAATTGATATATATTTTTCGGACTACCATGACTTAATGTAAGAAAATTACATTAAATAAAACTTAATATCTACTATTATAGTTTTTAAGAAAAATACTATGTGTCATACATCAACATCATTGAAAAGGTTTTTCTATGATATATTTCAAATAGTGTAAAAAAAAACAAAGTAAAGCTCATATCTCCGAAATTCGACTTTTAATTATTTTTCTGAAATGATTTTTGGAAAATACATGTGATTTCTCATAACTTTTATTTTTGAACTTTTTTACGTAACTCCAAACAAATAAGGTAGAACCTTATTTAACGTTCGCGCAACCCTTTACAGTTGACTATAATAAGGAACTCTAGTCTAGTTAAAATAAAAAACACGTTCCCAAATAAATTAAAAATGTTCTGATAGTACTGTCATGAGCAAAAAAATAGGACAACTATTTTTTTCTAATGTAAATCTGTCTCTATTTGAATATGTAATGATAGTAGAGAGCTCAGAAGCTGAAAATGTTCATCCTGTAGGGCTTTAAATACTAAAAGCTGACAACTGGATAAATCGATAGCATATATATAGATAAACTTCCAAAAAAAGTTATCCAAAAATTGTCCTGTGCAAAAGGGCGTTATTCAAAATTTTCGAGTTATGTAGTGCATCACCTAGCCGAAGTACATATTTCTCTTTGGTAAAAATTGTATAATATTCTCTATAGCTGTAAAAAAATAAACTATTTTCAAAAAAGCATTGTGCTTTATGGGAAATGAAAACTTTAAACGCCTGTATCTCTGTTCAACCTTCGCTACAAATTAATTCATTTGCCGTTTTTTTTACATTGCACACTCAATTACTCGAAAACTAAGTCTCAAATAAAGAAAAAATATTCTTTATAAAATGAAGGCCTATGCTTTCTGACCACGACGGTACTTTTTAAAATATTTTTAGTGAAATAGTAATTGAGTTTCGAATTTAAATCTAACGCGGTTACAAAATCTCCAAGCGGTTAGAACTGCAAACCTCGATAGCCCGCATTACTCCCCGCGGTCGAGCGGTGCCTACGATCTGTGATGTGATGTGTATGTATCAGTTATTTTACAACAGTAATTAATATCATCGTAATAATCAAACGATGGTTGGAGTAACGTCTAAACTTATAGAAAATACTACTCTAATTACTACTATAATTTCACAAAAGTTTTATTCTAAATCTTCACACATATTTTCGTCAGTTATATTTTTTTTAGAGGAGACATTTGAACAAGATTTTTGACCCATGCAATTACAAGATTCTATGCATTTTATTTTTTTACAGCTGCACCATTTATATCTATAATCTGAAAATAAAAATTATTTTTTTCTCTGAAGAAATGATAACTTTATCTATAGGTACTTTTTTACATCCACAGCTGCGTAAGATGGTGAGATCTTGTGAAAAAGGTGGAGCAGTTTGAAATGGCGGTAGCAGTTTACCACTGACAGGTTGCTAACCATATTCGAGCACATTAAGGGGGTTTATGATAGGACTAATAGCATTGAGCCAAATAATGATTTGGTAATGAGCTCGTAAACAATGCTGTTTTAAACTATCCTCAGTAGGTGGTAGTTTATCCCAGCATTGTCGAAGCTGCTAGGATACCACATAAATTATTCACCGACATTACTAGTATATAATTTTAGAACAAAGGTATGAACTTCTCTAAACAAAATATTTTCAAACTTAGCTATTCCAATACGACCAAGTAATTTGTAATACCTATGTAAGATATACTTTCCAGCAGCTTTTTTTACCCATAACAGAAAATTGACTAGTAGTGTCACACCTTATGATTGCGTAAAACGCTGGTAAGTTATTTAAAAACGCCTGATCTGTTACCAAATCATCCACTGGTATAAATTGTTCATCTCCCTTCTTCCCAGCATTTAGTACCCAAATTTCGGATGTTAGGTGCTCTCTGAAGTCGACAAGTACTTTCACTGTCTTCAATCACTGCTTTAACCCCTGTAAATCATACATTTTTGTGTTAATTGCAAAGATTTACAGAAACAACTATATAGCTAACAATTAATATTGAATTTTAATTACACGTTATACTATAATTTACATTTAGGAAAAATTTTAAATTCCATGGAATTGTCTTGTAAAACGTCTAATCACTTTGTTTGTGAATATCTCTTTAGTTATAAAACTTGATTCAAACTATTATTAGGCATAGTAAGGCAGCTTATCATGAAGATGTGGGTACAGCGGACAAAGGCACCAAATTTTTTCCAGGTACTAGTTAGGTACGTAACTTTCAATTTTTGATAGGAACCAACTCCTCCGTTGGCCATCTTGGATTTTATAGAGGCCATTTTGAAATGTATGTATATTATCAATCAATATCTCGGCTTTTAAATCACTTAGGACCACAAACTTGGTGTTTAAGTATATATGTATTGGGGTCAAGGAATACAACTACACAATTTTTAAATGTATCAATCACTCTGTATATTTATTCACTAATATATGTACCAATTAAAAACTCTTCACCGATGTACTGTTTGGTCCGGTGTGTCCACATTTTCTAATGTTTTTTTATTTTGCTTCAGATTGAATTGTAATACAAGATGGATTGGAACAAGTGCATGATCTGTCAGAAAACAACTTAAGAAAATCTAAAATGTTCACTCAATGCATATGGAATCGAAGACAAGACAATTCCATACCGGTCTTTCTTGAACAATATCAATGAGTTTAGAAGCTTGGAGTCATTGCCAGTGAAATTAAATTTTGGAAGCGATATGAGTGCGGCTGAACTGGTCCAAAACCACGGAGCATAGCACAAATCTTGTTATGTCAAGTTCAGCAATTTGAAGTTGGATAGAACTAAAAAGCGGGAAATACTTCAAGAGGCAGCACAACTGTGGAGAAACGATCCCGGCGTGAAGCGAGTAACAAAATGGCGTTTGTTATATCGTGGAAGCGATGGACTCTTTCATGAATTTCGAACATTGACAGCTGATACGAGCATACGAAAAATGGCAACAGAACTGCAGGAAACCCAGTTGTTGGCAGCACTAAAAGGTGGTGATCTCATTGCCCTTGGCGCCAAATATCACCTGCAATATTATGCAGCACTGAGAAATCACTGCCGGTCTCACCTAAAGAAACTAGAGCAGGATTTGGTGCGAGTATCTGCAGAGGAAAGACAGACAGAGGCTACAGCATTTGTGGAGCTTTATACTTATATAGAGAACTGTGTGGAAGATGAGACATTCTACTTTAAATTTTCAAAATTGCATGAATTGTATGAGAACCGATTAAAAACCTTGGTGTTGAGAAGTAGAGTAATAGAACCAGATTGAAGGAGAAAGTGCTAGCTTACTTTCCACAAGCGCAAGAACAAAGTGGTGGAAAGTATAAAGTTTTTTGTGTTTAAGGCAGGCATGCGGAAAATGCTGCAGCAGGTCATGTCATGTGATTACGAACATGATGTCCTTTTGTTAGCTAAGATTGCCAAGTTAGTGCGCAAAGAAATTGCAATCGTAGTGCTGTATAACGTTGCAGATGATATTTGGCGCTAAGGATAATGAGATCACCACCTTCTAATGCTGCCAACAACTGGGTTTCTTGCAGTTCTGTTGCCATTTTTCGTATGCTCGTATCAGCTGTTAATGTTCGAAATTCATGAAGGAGTCCATCGCTTCCACGACATAACAAACACGCCATTTTGTTACTCGCTTCACGTCGGTATCGTTTCTCCACAGTTGTGCTGCCTCCTGAAGTATTTTCCGCTTTTTAGCTCTATCCAACTTCAAATTATTGAACTTGACGTAACAAGATCTGTGCTATGCACCATGGTTTTGGACCAGTTCATCCGCACTCATGTCGCTTCCAAAATTTAGTTTCACTGGCAATGACTCCAAGCTTCTAAACTCATTGATATTGTTCAAGAAAGACCGCTATGGAGTTGTCTTGTCTTCGATTCTATATGCATTGAGTGGACATTTTAGATTTTCTGAAGTTGTTTTCTGACAGATCATGCACTTGTTCCAATACATCTTGTATTACAATTCAATCTGAAGCAAAATAAAAAAACATATTAGAAAATGTGGACACACCGGACAAGACAGTTCATCAGTGAAGAGTTTTTAATTGGTACATGTATTATTAGTGAATAAATATATAGTGTGGATACATTTAAAAATTGTGTTCCTTGACCCCAAATATGTATACTTAGACACCAAGTTTGTGGTCCTAAGTGATTTAGAAGCCGAGATATTGATAATATATCTATATTTCAAAATGGCCGCTATAAAATCCAAGATGGCCGACGGAGGAGTTGGTTCCTATCAAAAATTGAAAGCTACGTACCTAACTAGTACCTGTAAAAAATGTTCTGCTTTTGTCCCCTGTGTCCACATTAACGCGAAATTCGACGTTAAGCTGCCCCGCTATCAGGATTCTGGAGACGTTTATCTTTCAGTCCTAAGTACCTGAGACATAAGGCTGAAAAGTGTCGTACTCGATGTAAAATTGTCCGCTGAATTCGAATCCGGAGGGCGCATAAAAATCGAGGATTGCCTTCAACCCTCAATCCGCGAATTTACCTTTGTTTCGGAAATTCTGAAAAATTGAATTTTTAAAATATAACTTCCATTTTCTCCCACAAAACATAAGCTAAAAATCTATTCTTTTTTTTAATTGTAGCCTACAGTGCACTTAATGTAACAGTGTAGTCAAAACACACCTAATATTTATAAAAATTTTAGAAAAAAATATCACGTGAACCTCTACACAGTTGGCGCATTGAAAGATGTAGCCTGGGAGATTTTTTTTTATTTTAAGAAATTAACAAAAACTAGATCGTATGAAATTACAAGAAAAACCCAAAATTATTTTTAGTGATTAATTCATACATACCTTGAGTGAAACGGAAGATATGATTTTTTTTAATTTGGCCGTCCTGTGATCGAGCACGCTACAAATCGAATCCGACGGATGCGGGCACTCAGTTGCGGTATATTGAGTTATTTGGTACTGTATTAGTAGGTACAATATTCCTGTGTTAGGTTTTACCAGATTTTTTGTTCAAAATATGTAGTTATTAATATAGTTGTTTAACCCTTTCAGTCCTGGCGTACACTGTAGTGTACGACAATTCAAATTTATCTTAAAACATAATTTGATACGATTTTAACCCTTGCATCCCACGGTACACTTCACACCTTATTAAAGTTTCAATATGCCTGCTGCCATCTATGGGTTCAAAAATTAAAACTGCATCTGTTATTGTTATGGCGAGTGCGTTTCGAGCAGAACTGACGGCAACTGATTTGTTTACTGTTTGTTTTTTTTGTGTAAAGTTGAAGTGCAGCGGTATATATTTTTTTAGTTATAAACAAGAGTTATAATTAACCCTCTATTATATTATTTAGTGCATTGGTGAAAACATTTTTGATTTTTGGTCAATTAAATACACGTACACTATAGTGTACATTGGGTCTTCAATTCAATTCAATTCAATTCTTTATTCGTGTTAATACAATAAACTGTTTACACATGTCAAATTAGTAAGTAAAGTAATAAAAGTGATAAACTACAATAACGATGATGTGAACAAACTAACAATAAACAATTAATGTAAAATATAAAATGGAAATAGTTGTATCTTTTAAGTTCCTATTACAAAATCTGAAAAATTGTTATTACAAAATTCATTTAGTGAATAAAAACATTTATTGAGCAAATACTCCTTGATTTTATTTTTAAATAATCTTGGTTGCAGGTTTTTGACATTACTTGGGAGGAGTTTGAAAAATTTAGGTCCAAAATAGGAAATGCTTGTACGTGATTTATATACTCTATGATAATCTAAGTAAATACTGGAATTATTTCTAGTTTCATAATTATGTACATCGTTATGCATTAGATACCGCTCGCTGTTATTTTTTACGTACATAAGGCATTCAAGTATAAATAAAAATGGAAAGGACAGAATCTTTAACTCAATGAAACTCTTTTTACAGTCTTCCCTATATCCTAGTCCATCAATTAAACGTACAGCTCTGCGTTGAAGACTGAATAATCTTGAGGCCGAAGGTGCATGGCCCCAGGCTAAAATTGCGTAACTTAGCTTAGTTTGGATTAGTGCATGGTAGACAGTTTTAAGTACTGGCTGGGCTACAATTCCTATCAAGTTTCTTATGACAAAGATATGGTGGAGTCTTGGTGGAGTAACCAATTTTTTTTTAAATATATATAAAAGCGGGATTCTTTTAGCAATTTTTGTTCAAAATGAGCAAAAAGTCACTGGTATACAAAGATTTTATTTAATATTTAGAAAAAGATGACTCAAATCTAGATATTTTGAGCGAGGATGGTGATGGACGGGAAGATTCCCATCAACAAGAAGGTTTCTTTGAAAATGATGTTATTCAAATTGCATGTAGGCCGATAGGATATATTTAAATTTTTAGGCAGGCAGGTCGTAATGGAAGAGCCAGATGTTACTGTGTTAGAACCTGATGAGGATCAGGTTTATGCAGAGGAAGTTCCTAAGTCTGCTATGCAGGGGCAATCTGACGGTGATGTCGAAATTATTATATCATATTATATCATACTAAGAAATAAATACTCAATAAATACACATTTTTATTGTCAATATTTTAAGAGACTGAAAATTATACTTTTTTAATAATTTTTCCTTCAATGGTTATCGTGCCATTAAGTCCCAATGTACACTACAGTGCACACATCAAATGTCAAAACTGGGTAAAGATAAGGCTTTTTAACGAAAACTAAAAATCATTAAAAAAATAAAAGAAATCGTGCAAAATTTCAAAATTTTACTTCAAATTAAAAAAAAAAAAATCGGGACCGAAAGGGTTCAAATGCCTTAGGTTTAATTTTCATCATAACTTTAGAAACACGTAAATTATTATGTATTCATCTAACCTGTATAAATGAAATTGTCTCTAAATATTATAGATATGAATGTATTTATATCAGCTTAGTAAAATACATTACAATTAGAAATTACTATAATTAGAATAAGCTTATATCTTGAAAAATGCGAAGATTCATAGCCATGAGGAAGCCGATATAGTTATATTCTCCATACTAAAATTTTGTGTTTTGGAAGAGCAGCAATAGTGGCACGTAACAAATATTTTTTTGTTGTCATTGTTTTTGTGCAGCAAAATGAAAGTTGTGGGTTCAAAAGTTCGATTCCTATTTTTTCTACAATAAAATAATTGAAGACGCAGCAACAGGCACTCATACCTCTCCTTATAGCGATCCTTTTTATGTCTACCTATGTACTTAGTGGGTGGGTTAGACATTTAGGGAGGGAAAAAAACAGAATTTAAGACGGCAACTGAAAATTGGGAAACACTTAATCCTCTGACAAAATATATAAATGACATGGAGAATTGCAACGTCACGGAATTTATAAACACTGGCTACATATTCTTCAAATGCCTGTATGGTCACTCATATTTCCACGTAAGCCTTAAAGAACTAAGGGTACATTTATTTTTAAACTGCAAGAGCGATATAGAGTTTTACCACCTACCTAACACTTCTTATTTGGAAGAAAACAGGTAACATGTCTACAAAACTTCCAGATGTTCTTCAGTATGATTAGACATTGACAAAAGGCGTACTGGTACCTACCATGTGCAAGAAACAATCGAAGCCAGTCACCTCTAAACAGTCGTTTGCAAGTGTAAGAATAATATTTGCAACAAGAGGTCTGTTTGCAAGAGAACTGGAGAACTGGTGTTGCATTATTATTGTGTTAGCTAAATGTACTGACGAAAACTTATAATTATAATCATTTCTAATTATTAATTGTAATGTATTTCGCTTAGCTGACATAAATACAAACCACTGCCTATGGAATCACTACTTCCACATCCAGATTTTCTATCCAAGACTCTTCCAGGTCTCCCATTACCACCTCATCCCCACCGTAGTGGGGTTGGCTGAAGTTAAAAAAAAAATGATGTGTTTTGTACACAATCTAAATCACATTTTTTACCCCATTTAATAATATTGTGGCGGTGGTAATGAGGGTGGTAGTGGGGTAGCTGATGCCAAAAAATGTTTGAGATCTTGGCTTCTTGTACAAACACCAAATCCCAATTTTATACTCTCTTGTTTGCTTTACTTGTTTTCGCCCATTTATCCACATTTACCCCTCAACCCTTTAACGGAATAATATCAATATATAATAATCTAATTATATAACGTGTAGGTGTACCAAATTTCAAGTCAATATCATGAACTATTCCAGAGTAATCGTGCGCCCAAAGACAGTTACAGAGAAGACGGACTGACTGGTTTTTTAAATTCTGTTCCAACTTAAAATTTCAACGTTTGATGATATCCTAATCCTATTTGAACAAAATAAATCCCATTTTTTTTAATGTTACTCTACTTCCATGATGTAGAAGTAATTGAAGCTAAAGAAATTCTAAACAACTATATTAATAACTACATCTTTTAAACAAAATTAAGCCGATAAAATCAAACACAGGAATATTGTTCCTATTAATACAGTATCAAATAACTAAATCTAATGCAAAAGGGTGCCCGCATACATCGGTTTCAACTTGTAGCGCGCTTGCTCGCAGGACAGCCAAATTTTAAAAAATCATATCTTCCGTTTCACTCAAAATATCAGTATGAATCAATCACTAAAAATAATTTTGGTCTTTTCTTGTAATTTCGTACGATCTAGTTTTTGTCAATTTCCCAAAATAAAAAAAAAACCTCGCAGACACTACATTTTTCAATGCGCCGGCTGCGTAGAAGTTCACTACATGTTTTTTTCTAAAATTTCTATAAGTATTAGATGTGTTATGACTACACTGTTGCATTAAATGCAGTGTGTGCTACAATTTGAAAAAAAAAAAATAATAGATTTTTTGCTTATTTTTTGTTGGAGAAACAGCAAGTTATATTTTAAAAATTAAATTTTTCACAATTTCCGAAATAAGGGTAAATTCGCGGATTAAGGGTTGAAGGCAATCCTCTGAATTCGTATTTTGCAGACAATTTTATATCGAGTATGATACTTTTCAGCCGTATGTCTGATAGGTACTTAGGCATCAAAAAATAAGCCTTAAATTGGAGCTGAGATTCCCAACTATATATTATGGATACCTGTATGGCATACATTTGTATAATTGCACGTGTCGTCACGAAAGGATTGCCAATTTTTTGTTGGAAAGTAGAAAAAAACCAATAAAACAAAATTGAATTTGAATGCCTATATTCGCGAATTAGTTTTGCATGAATGATTATTTGGATATTATTCACAAGTATGCAAAATAAATATAAAATACCTACTTACCCTTTAAAAATGTATGCAGGTAACAGGCAACAAATTAATTCACACTGACTAACATTTATAACAATGTTAATAAACAAGCACTCACTATAGTCGAGAAGAATTAATAATAGTTAGTCGACAGATCTTGGGCACCGCGAGGAGTGGTGCGGTGTGAAAGGGCGATCGAGGTTTGCAGTTCTAACCGCTTGGAGATTTTGTAACCGCGTTAGTTTTAAATTCATAACTCAGTTATTATTTCACTAAAAATATTTTAAAAAATACCGTTGTGGTCAGAAAGCATAGGCCTTCATTTTATAAAGAATATTTTTTCTTTATTTGAGACTTAGTTTTCGAGTAATTGAGTGTGTAATGTAAAAAAACCGTCAAATGAATTAATTTTTAGCAAAGGTCGAACAGAGATACAGGCATTTAAAGTTTGCGTGTCCCATAAAGCACAATGCTTTTTTGAAAATAGTTTATTTTTTACAGCCTTACAGAGAATATTATACAATTATACAATTTTTACCAAAGAGAGATATGTATTTCGGCAAGGTGATGCCCTATATAACTCGAAAATTTTAAATAACGCCCTTTTGCACGGGACAATTTTTGGACAACTTTTTTTGGAAGTTTACCTATATATATGCTATCGATTTATCCAGTTGTCAGCTTTTAGTATTTAAAGCCCTACAGATTCATTTTTTTAAGGCACTTTCGGATGCATGAGCTCTCTACTATGACAAATAACTGACAATGTCACAAAAATTAAAGTTAGATGTACACAACTAGATTTTAGCAAAAATACATTATAAGACTCGTCCCATTTTTTTTTTGCGCACGACAGTACATACTAATAATAATTTTTTGTTTTTGTGCCTTTGGTATTTATCAAAAAATTTGCCTCCCCTGGATTTTGCCGCCCTGGGCTATAGCCCCTATAGCACCCCCCCTAAATCCGCCACTGACCATATGTCATTATAATTTCTGAGTAGTATAGATGTTGCCAAGTAATAAAAAACAGTTCCTTGAAATATTACATTGTGCATCTAGTAGTAAAAGCAATACATTCCCGGATGACGATGTAAATTGTTGACTAAGGCCAACAAGCCTTGAAGTCTGGTAATGTGCTTTTACATGAGGTACACATACTATTTTTTCTGAAATCACAACCAAGTTACCCATTCTGCCGTAAGGAAGCTGTTTAAAATATGGAACGAAAGAATACCCAACATACTTTCTAAGGATCCTACAACTTTTCTTAATACTCCCAAGATAATAAACATAATAACACTGGATAATGGTCTTTATTGGCACAACGGGTTAAAAAAAAATTTAATAAGCTCACTGGAGAATAATTCTGACCTCAACATTCAGTCATTTCCCTTAATAGCAATATAGACGGTCTTCATATTTACAAAAGTTCCAAATGCGAATTATGGCCTATTTTACCCTTTGTACGAACTTAAATATTTACTATACTAAAATTGGTCCAAAATCGAAAATTGAGATAACATCAAATCGTTACGTTTTGAGGTCCCAGGAACCCAAAATAGTGGTTTTTGACAAATGTCTGTATGTCTGTGTGTGTGTATGTGTGTTAGCACGATAGCGGTGAAACTACTAAACGGATTTGGATGAAACTTTGCGCTTTTAGTGCCCCAGAAAATCTGGTTGAGATTGGATTACGTTTACTACCGTTTTGGCACAAGTTGTTTATTTTATACTAACTTAAAATTTGTAATCGAACCATTGAAAAGTAGATAAAATTCTGATTTCAACGATATATCACACTTACACCTTTTCAATTTGGTTTATTAGATTTGGCAACGCTTCAAAAAAGGTAAAGATGTTATGTATGAAAGTTACTTTTTGCGCGTACTTAGACAAGGGTATACAACTAATACCTCGTGTAATGACTTGAAAAAGAACAAAAAACATTGTATTAAAATGCGCCATATTTTTATCAGCATTTTTGCTTCTTGACTGATGCCATTGTGCACAGTTTACTTTGTAACCCAAAAAACAACCATTAAATAATATATTTTTTGGAAAAAGGTCATGATTATATTGTTATTCTACCATTTACTTATTAAATCTTGCCTTAAAATACTAAATATTAAAATATCTCACTGAATTTATGCCAAAGAGGAGGCGCTTACATTTTTCATGGCAAAAGTCTATATATTTTGTCAGAAAAATTTACCGTGCACATAAAATCATGCGTTGGGATGTCTTTTATCAAAGTTTTTGTGATTGCATAATAACCACATTTTATATTATAGTCTTTAGATCGCCATTTTTAATATTACAAAATGTTATTCACATCGTAGTCATAGAACGTAGTTATATATTACTCTTGTGATATTTTGATGTAGTTTTGTAACATTATGCAATTTAAAAGTTGTTTACCGAATTTCAATGGATCTCTGTGCATTTTTTATAACTTGTTATATGATGTTTATACGATGCATTTGTAACACTTTTTTAAATGTTGTATAAATATTCTTAAATGCATTATGTACTGTGTTATAGGATACTTATACAATATGCTTATAATGCAATTTTTATATGCCTGTTGTATCAAATGCGTTGTATAATGCAGCTGAAAAGAGTATTTATATAACAGTTGTATAATTGTTATTTAACTGTGCTTATATATATTGTATAATAACTGTATAGTGCCACAATACAGACACTATACAATTAAAATCTAATATATAAAAATCTCGTGTCACAGTGTTTGTTATCGAACTCCTCCGAAACGGCTTCACCGATTTTTATGAAATTTTTGGTGTATATTTGGTAGGTCTGAGAATAGGTCGTACGCTATTTTTTATACCCCTAGGTGATAAGGGTGGCCCTATCCAGAAATTTTCTTTTTATTTTTTGGATAAAAATTTATAATTTATATGGCAAAACGTTTGCTGGGTCAGCTAGTATTTTATAAAAATGGGCCTTTTTTAGTTCTGTAGCTATCGTGTAGTGCTTTAAGAAACGCTTTTAAAACAATTTGATTTTATCAAAATGTGTTGTGTAGTTATTTATACAACTATTATAAATATTATTTTGCTAGTTGGGCAGTGCTTATAGTAGGAGCCGTTGATTGCGTGAAACCCTCCCTGATACGAGAAAACCCTCAGCTTGGCTGGCTGAACTTTTTGCAACAGTTTTTTTCCGCTTTATGATAGAAAAATGAAACTGATGCCATTTGATAAAGCTCAATTTCTGCTACGGAAAAACATTAGATTGGCATCCCCCACCCTCTCGACTGTCCATGTCAACCCTTTGGGAACGTATTTTCTTAAAACGGTTGACCTTCGTCAGTGACTAGAAAGTTGAACTAAATATCAAACAAAAGTTTGCAAAAGGTTGATGAAGGTTTGGGTACCTACAATTGAATTGAAAGAAGTTTTTGTGCGATCGACTGTAGCGTTTTCACGCCGCATGAAATCTGAATTTACGTTAAAAAATAAACATTTTCAACGCATAAATACCTTCTTTGGCTTATGAATCAAATCATTTAACTTACAAATACCAAATATAAAAGTGCACAGCATACAATTTCTCATAATCATTCACAAAAACTTACATTTACTGACATTACTTCTTTTGAATATGTCCTTACTTAAACGAAAATTCTGATTTCATGTGGGGCAAAAATGCTGCAGCCTACCATATAAAACGTCTTTTAATTCAATTATAGATCGTCAAACTTGTTTCAACTTTCTAGTCATCGATGGAAAACACATTCCCAAAGGGTTGGTGTGGATGGTCGAGAGGATGTTTCTTGATAGCAGAAATCGAGCACTATCAAATGACCATTTTCATTTCTCTATCACTAGGTAAAAAAAAAAAATTTTAATGGACCGAAAGTTGCCTTTTTTTAAACAAACTTGGGCAAAAATGTCAGCCAACCATGGACGTTTCATGAATGGTCATGAACAAGCTTCGGTGTAAAATGAAACTCATGACTCTATCTTATCACGGACGGTTTCACGAAATCAACAGCTCTGCTTGAAATGCATAAAATTTTAGTGAGCAATTATTATTACTTAAACTTCTACATCTGCTGAATCTCCTTTGTCATCCTCATCTGAGATTTTCTTATTTAAATAGCCCTTACAGGCTGCACACACAGGAGACCAGTGCAGTCCAACTCTTCTGTGCCCACAAGCTTGTCCATACCTTTTCTGCAGCCACAAAACAATGTTTTCAACAGACTTTGGAGTTAAATAATCTACTTTTAACTAGCCCCAATGTTTTGCCATGAGATTATTGCCCAGTTTGGACTTGGCGGTAAATTCACAAAATGCTCTATTTCCCTATCAGTTGTAGTCGGCAGAACATTCTGTTTTTCCTTACAAACTTTAAATGATTTATGCCTGTATGCTTATGGATGGGTTGAGGAAACTTTCCATGTTTGATAAAAGTCTGTAAAAGTCATGTAAATATTATAATTGTATGCACTTATTTGGTATCAAAATGAAGCTTGCATCATCACGAATCAGATTTCACCTTAAAATAGGCTATCAATATACTCAATGGAAAGTTAGAAGGAAAACTTCCTGGAAACTTTCGGAGTTTTCAAAACGGAAAGTTTCCAGGAAGTTTTCCTTCTAACTTTCCATTGGGTATATAGATAGGCTATTTTATGGTGAAATCTGATTCGTGATGATGCAAGCTTAATTGTGATACCAAATAAGTGCATACAATTATATTATTTACATAACTTTTACAGACTTTTATCAAATGTGGAAAGTTTCCTCGACCCATCTATGCCTGTACCTATGTATTAAATTATTTGGGAGCATGCCAAAATTAATTTCCCACCAACCTCAAAAATCTTAACAATGTTTTGATATCTTGATATGAATATTTCAGCAGCATCCTGCAAATCTTTCAGTTAAAAAAAGTTTCCAACATGATTTTCATGAAGAAATAAACGGGCGAAACAAAAGAATTTCGACAAAGATAAATTGAAATTTTTCTACAAAGCCTGATATAAGTACTATAGTCCAGGGATTCCCAACAGGTGGTCCGCGGACCCCTAGGGGTCCGCGGACCACCGATGTCTTAAAGGTCCGCGAAATGTCATTGAGATATCCAATTGTTTTGTATTTTACTTGACTTGCAGTGGTAGATTCTACATAATCTTCATTTTAAGAATTTAAGCTTTTAAGTGGTCCTTGTCAGTATAGCGACCGATGAGGGGGTCCTTGAAAAAATCTTGTTGGGAATCCCTGCTATAGTCTATGTAATGAAGCATTATTTGACGAGTTTTTTGTAAATATTTCGTGCAAAGACGAGATTACATTTCCCCCCTGTTTTCGAGGGTGCTGAACACGATGGAAGTGGTGGGAGAAGTTTTTGACCGCCGCAATCCCCTGAAACGGCCAAAAATCACCCTTTTTATGGGGATCAAATGGGTCTGGGGAGTGATTTATCGACGAGTTACACTTTAAATAACACGGAAGGGGGTTATAGAGTAAGTAGAATCCAAAGATCAGGCCTAAGGGGTTGATTAAACCCTACCGAGGAGTGGAAAATCTTTTTTTCAAATGATTCGGTTCAAACTCTTATCCCCCGTTTTCGGTGTCGCTGATCGAGGGAAAAAATTCATTTTTAGCTCCAACCCCTCCTCATCCCTCAAATGGGCAGAAATTTCCCCTCACTCACCAGAGAGCATGCTATTCAGGATTTACAGGTTTTTCGGCACATGATCGTTATTCCTGTGCATAACCCTTAATTTTTCACGGAAGAGAAGGGGGTAGCGACCTCGGGGGTTGCTTCCACCCTTCCAAGAGGTGTAAAAATTCATTAATTACATTTTGGATTGTCAATACGTCCTTCCCCATTTTCGCAGGCGCTGATCACAATGAAAATATAATTAACGAATTTTACACCCCTTGGAAGGGTTGAAACAACCCCCGAGGTCGCTACCACCTTCTCTTCCATGAAAAATTAAGTGATATGCACAGGAATAACTGTAAATCCTGGATAGCATGCTTTCTGGTGAGTGAGTGATTTCTGCCCGTTTGAGAGATGAGGAGGGGTTGGAGCTAAAAATGAATATGTTTCCCGTGATCAGCTTTGAACCGAATCATTTGAAAAAAAAAAAAAAATTCCACCTCTCGGGAGGGTTTAATCAACCCCCTAGGCCTGCTATCTGGATTCCACTTACTCTATAACCCCGTTCCATGTTATTTCAAATATATATAACCCGTAGATAAATCATTCCCCAGACCCGTTCATATATGAAAACATAAAGGGATCCCCATAAAAGGGGTGGTTTTTGGCCGTTTCAGGGGGTTGCGGCGGTCAAAAACTTCTCCCATCGCTTCCATCGTGGTCAGCACCCTCGAAAACGGGGGGGAAAGGTAATCTCGTCTTTGCACGAAATATTTATACTATTTTTGCCTTCATTACATAGACTACTATGTCAAATATACCTTTTAAGCTTTGAAACATGTAGAACGTTAATATCTTATTTATTAAAAAAGTTTTCTCTATCTGGGATTCAAGATGAAAATAATGACCTTTAAGGCCTGCAATTTTGTACATTTTTTCACCCTATACATCTTATAAATTATTATTTTGCCCATTCTATCCTATAGGCCAGTTGTCAGGTAGATTACCATCGTTTTAAATTGGCCAGAGAGTTGAAGTAGCAAACATTTCAAACAAATATTTTTACCACTTTTAAGAATATTTTTCCGAAAATTCAACATTAAAAAACATAAAAAGTAAGAATCTAATTGTATTTCACTAATAAAAAAAATATATTAAAATTATATTAGTATTTTTTGGGAACACCGAATAATGCAGTGCCTAATTTAATTATTACGAGAATTATTATTATCATTACATTACTTACTAGATCCGGTAACACCAAAACTTATTTTGTAAGGGGCTAATTTTCTGTGGAACCTTAGTAATTCTCTAGGTTTTTCTTGAAAAATTGGTTCATCAAATGCATCACATATGGAATTTAGAAACATCGTTGACAAATCTACTTCACTTCTAATGCTATGAGATTGTATTGTTTTCTTTCCCTCCTTAAACTAAAAGAAATGTATTATTCAATGCTCTGCTCATAATCTTTTTCATTTAAGAAATACCTGAAGTTGTTGAACATTAAAATCTCTATCCGCAGAAGTAAAAATTAATTTTTCAACAAGCTGTGAACCCCATGGATATTCTGCTAAAATTTCAACACTCTGTGTATTAGAGTCATCATTTTTTATATCTGTTAACGAATACCTTCCAGGTGAAGCTGAAAACTGTAATAAATCAAACATCATCTTGTAAACTTTAATGTGGAATAAAATATATTGAAATATAAAACATATATATAAATAATAAAAATAGGATTGGATAAAAGGTGTAAGGGAATTAAGAGATGATGTGAAACAATTAGAATTAAATGTTAATAATACCAAATTAGAAGTAACTATACAGGTATACACAGGTATTTACAGTCCCTTCTTATAATGTTTTTCTTTTTTTAGAGAAAGTACGATCTGGGCTGTTCTACTACTTCTTCTCTGCGCATATTTACTATTCAAACTCAGTTTAATCAATTCCTGGTGTAGGTGATTGATCCCTTAAATTCCTACTGTATAGTAATTTTGTGGGAGAAATTTTGCATTGGAGATTTAAATTGTGGTATGATAATAAAGGTAAATAATAATCATCAGGCCCGGTACTTTCATCTATAGATAGTGATATTTAATCTGCAGAATAAGGTTTATCCCAGACATTTAAAAACCTACAAATAGAGATATCCACCAGATAAATATGCCTGATCCCTAGGATAACCTATCCAGCATCTAAACCTTTGGATAACAGTTTTATCTAACAGATAAAAATAGTCACGCTCATGCGGTTCCGCTGTGATTGACAGAATTGCTGTTTGATCTTCTACCTAACTTTTTAAAAATTTGGTTTTGTATTGTTTTAACTTTAAATTTATAATTGCATACAAATAATCATATTTAATAGAAAAACATTATTTATAAAATGATATCAAGACTACTAATATTGTAATATATTTGTATATATTTTAAATACTTTGTCACAACAAAATAAGACTATTTTTGTAGGTTGGAAATTTAACCTATAATTAGCAGTCTATTTTCTATTCTATGAAAATAATGGCTTTATAAGTGCATGCTTTCTATTTAATTTAGTAGATGGCGCGACCTTTAAGGTACTACAAAATCCTGTATATAGATAGATGAATTTGCATTGCTGCATATAGTGCTGCATATATTCTTTCAATATTTTTAATTTAGCTACTTAATGTCAGATGTCACTGGACTCTTGTTTCACTAAACAGAAATGAAAGGCTGGGAATGTATGGAACACTGTATGCAGCAAAGCAAATTCATCTGTCTATATACAAGATTCTGTAGTACCTTAAACGTCGCGCAATCTACTAAATTAAATAGAAAACATGCACTTATGAAGCCACTCAACAGGTCCTTGTCGCATCACCTATTTAATACACCCTGGCTTGGAGTCAGTGAAAATAAACTTAAAAAACTTAGAATTTCAGGTTATGTTAGTTATATGATGCACAACTATTTCAAACAATATATCTCAAGTTGGCAACACTTACTTTGGGAAGTATCTAAAGTCATATCAATTGAGACACCGCAGTTGAGCTTATACTGTTGGGGTGAAGATATATTTTGAATTAAAGTACGCATGCAAGTTATCCTGCAGATAGCAAGCTCGCATTATCTTATCTGTCAGATAGTTACTCGATGGATAAAGTCTATTTATACTTAAGTGAAAGTACCGGCCCTAAGAGTTTTTCTTCAAAACACGTTTTAATGATTGTCAGCTAATTCAACTTAACTATCAGATTGTTGATATTCTGAACTTGAATTTAACTGCCTAAATCCATATTGATTTCCAAACTGTTTGAATTTGTAACTGAAAAATTGTCGTACATTGTCCTATCTAACTACATTTGATATACCATGGTAAGAAAGAATGTCCTTCATGGCTTTGATAACAGCTTCACTGGATATCCTCTTGAGTTTCTAGTTTCTTAATTTCAGGATATTTAGAATAATAATCTTGGATTAAAAGAGATAAGTTTTGTGTTGGTATTCAGCCAAGTTAGCACTGATGTTTGATTTCTGGTATTTCATTGGTACTACCACCACCTGGAGATTTTGCCCTCGCTAGACATCTAGTTAAACCAAAATGACCATACTGGTGTGCTTCAAACATGATTTTCCAATTAAATCAAGAATAGCAATACGATTGTTAAATCATAGTAAGTTAGCACTTAGATTAAATTCATTTTAAAATTTAAAACATTCCTCATTTCCGCATATTTCCGGTGGGCGCAATGATTTTCGAGCAATGAGCAAATAAACGATCGGTACGCGCTTGTGTGATTCTCGTCAAAAAAACAAAACAAAAAAATGAGAATAATTTTTTTTCCCTAAAATGTTTCCCAAGTGCTCTATAATGCCGTAAAAGTATAATTTAAAAGAGAATTTTTAATAATTACTCAGTGACGGATGAAAGTACCGACTTCAAACTTGGCAGGGAAAAGTGTTTTCAGTAGCTAAAGTCCCCTTCATGAAAAGTTTCATTAAGAACTAACCAGTGGCGTCGGAGTTGGGGTGGGTTGGGGTGATAGAATCTTACAGAAAAAAGTTACTTGCAATCGAATGGATTTTTATTTTGTTGATTTGGATGTACCATCTATAACTAAAACTTTTTATTTTACTTACTTTACTTATTTTATTTAAATTTTATCTCTTAAGAATAAAAATTTTAAAAAAATTATCGAATGTCATGAGCATCGTAGAAGAAGCATTTTAGGAAAAAATGTTCGTTTTTTTTTACTTCAAAGTTTATTGTGATACCAACGAATTACCATGTATATTGAGAATAAGCACAGAGCGAGCCAATCGGCGCCCAACCTCCCAGTAAACACTCACAGTTGGCATATAAGTGGTCATGCGCACTATAGCCAGCATTATCATAATTGGTACTTCTATGGCAAGCCATAAGCAGACCTGAAGCGAAATGTCCCACCAGGCAGCACCTGGCCGTTCTTCAGTTTGAAAACAATGTTCAATAATGGGCCATCAAAGGACCACTGATGATGCCACCCTTTAACCAGCATATTTTTGGGTGTAATTTCACATATTTTTCAATATACTGGATTATAGGCACACTTTCAAGCAGCCATATATATAAGGAAGTTAAAACAATAAAATTTATATGACAACAGAAACAAAAATCATTCCTTAATATTAGGCTTGATGTCGAGGTGCAGGATTTTGTACAAGCTTTTATATAAAACACTTATTTGGAAGCAACTGGCTGATGCACACACTATAATTATAATCAACCATATAAGATCACAACACACTTTGTTACACAAAATATAGGTACCTACTTAAAAGACTTAACAAACTGTCCAAAGCACAAAGTTAACTTACATAACTCATTTAAGGGCCGCAATTTTTGTGTTTGCTGAGTTATTGCTCGAAAACTATTATACCTATCAGAAATATGCATGGTATGGTATTTGTAGTAAATTTTATATAGAATATAACAATGGGTATAAAATTTTCTGGGGGACCAACTATTTCACGAAAAAATGCGAAAAACCTCGGCACGTTATGGGTGAAGCACCCACTTGCGCCTTGAGAACTCTTTTGCTTCTAAAAACTAGCCACCTTGCGCATATAATTTTCAAATGGCAAAAATTGTATTTCTCCTATTTTTCTTAATATCAATAGGACTATCAGGTGACCACACCTAGTCAGCAATTTTGGCAGACCCTACTCATTATCGTCAAAATCTTTACCAACATTTGATATTCCTTCTAGAGACATGCTGCAGATGTGATTTATAAAACAAAAAATATATAAAAATAAAAAATTACCTTCCTCCACCACATTCTCCTCTGCCTCTGCCACTGATGGAAAAAAGGAGTAGAATTATTTGGAGATACAAGAACTGAGCATTTCAGTGTTGTAGAATCATTCATAAAAAAATTACCAAAAACAATGTCTTCATCTTTCATTCTATCATTATAATAATCTATTAATTTATTTGAGGATGTGTTTAACTTATTTTCAATTATCTCAGCAATACCAAAGGGTAATTTTTCCAAGCACACTGCTTTAGCATAATCATAGGTTTCCGAAATATTATCTTTATTTAAAAACACAGTTATATCTTTATTGATAACAATATTATAAAACCACTCTGCTTTTAGATTCTCTTTTAGTAACAGACCAGTAGGGCCAAGCTTATATTGTTCGAAATTAAGTCTTGGCAAAACAATTTTTTTAATAAATCCATGCTTTTCTGCTAATACTAGTATTTTACTAAACATTATAATTATTTTGTCTTTTCGTCATACAAAAGATTCTCCCTAGTTTCTAGTGGTATGTTGCCTGGTGGTGCAACAAAATAATCTTCTTCTGTGATTGCAGCGTTTTTTAAGATATTTTCTTTACAATTACCTTCTGTAACTTGGTCTGCTCTAACTTGTAAAGGCCTAAAAAGCACAATGTGTCATTAGCAGAGTGTAAACCATATTAATAGAAACTCACTTGTCTTCTAATACAGTTGTTAAAGGTTGAATACCAGTAGTATCAACTTGTAATATCTGATTCGCAAATTCTATGGCCGCTTCTAACGTTTCTATACCTTTTTTATTCGCACAGTCTACCAAAGAAAGTTTTTCTAACAAAGCTATCGAACTAGCATCTATTTTAGTTTGAGGTGGTAATTTTTGAATATCTATTTTTGATTGCACAGACCTCTGCGGCACTAATGTTTTCTTATTACTGTTTAACTTTTCTACAGGTTCTTTTAGTGAGGTACAAAATGTTCTTCTGTAACGCAAACTGCTTATGTTTTTTAATTGATTCATTATCTTCTTATTTATAAACGATTTATAAGTTTTTGTTACTCATCTCATAACCCAATTTCTAATATTTTTTTGAAACTTGTGAGTTGTGATGGGTTCATTCGAATGAAAATAATCGATGTATTCGATTATTAAAATATCTCGAGACATTCGAAAACTTTGCACGAATCATTCGAATGACTGACATTCGAGCATGAATCACTGAACTCTACTATTATAAATGGAAGGCCAATATAATAGGTACATGCGCGTGAACAAAATACGGCAATTACGCCACAGATTAAAACTCATAAAGCCACGCGTCGACGCAGTAGAGAAATTGATGTCTGCGCTTGGACCAAACGGCTGTCTACGCAAGTTATGCGCTGACGCGTGTCTGTGTTTTATTCGTTTCCCATAGATTCCGTAGCGTAAGTCTTGGATTAGATGAAATTTCCAGAGTCGGTGTCACTCATTTTATTCTTTGTTTATTTCTGTCATTTATGTAAAGTTGTTATAAATTGATTATTTTGTGAAATATATTTTGTGACTGTTATAAACAGTTAATAGAGACAATATGGTGCAATCTTGTATGGTACTGTGTTGCAAGAATCGTTGCAGTCCCGGGTATTAAACAGTTGCAGTAACAATAAGACCGGCTCTGGCGTATTTTGTAGTGCGATTGCGCTCCGCTTTACGGTCGCCATACTTGCGCGAGGTTCAATTTCACGTAAAAATTGGTATGGATATTGACCTTCCATTTATATAGTAGAGTTCAGTGGCATGAATGTTCATTCCATCGCTCGGCCTGTAGCTCGGCGCTCGCTGCTCGAATGCCTCCTATCATTCGAATGACGAATGATTCATTCACTGCTCGAGTGCTCGGGACTGTCTCAGTGTCTCAGATTCAGTGAGAGCGACAGCTGTTGCATTTCGAATACCTACCAGTTATTTCGATTCCGCAGAGCGCGGACACATCTTCTGTGGCGCGGAGATAATATAGTATTGCTTTTGTTTGAACTTTATGTATAAGTACAGGTATTTTACTTCTTTATTCCTATTTGTCGTACACATAGCACATGCCAACAGGGCCGGTAAAAATGAAATAAAATAAAATGATAACGAAATGATTCAATTAAAAGAGAATAATAAGACGTAAATATAATTCTGATCTATAATAATAAATAAGAAAACAAAACAACAAATATATAAATATATGGTAGGTACCTATAGAATATAAAATAATGGACAGATTTCTACAAAATATGAAACAAGAATAAATAAATAAATTTAAAAATAAAAAAACAACAAATATTCTAACAAAATAAAATAGATCTTTGACATTCTTATAATAACAATAATTAAAAAAAACAAATCCCCAATCATCCGAATGAAATCATTCGAATGATATTTCGATTATTAAAATTATTCGAGTACCAAGTATTCGATTTTTGAAATCATTCGATTATTCCCATCACTAACTTCCATGCAAAAATTTGACAGTTGACAATTATAATTTTTGACAGACAACAGTAGATAGTAATTTATAATGTAAACATTAAAATGATTATAGTAATTTCGTTACAGAGGTGTACGTGTACTTGAAAATGTAAGGTGAAGAAAGTAGATGCATCTTTTCAATACATTACATTAATGATTAAATTTCACATTTGAGCAACTGAATAAAAACAGAAGATATGGAGAATATATTGCCCGAGATATTGCCGCAAATAAAATCTGAAATATTAGATGAACAAGAACCAATTAATTCTCTTCTAGAAGTGTCTTCGCCTGTTTTTGAAGCCTCTTTTATAGAAACTGAAAATAAAACTCTAAAATATAAGTGCCCCATGTGTAATAAGAAGTTTAAAAGTAAGGAGAAAGTCCAAAGTCATGTTAATTCACATATTACCGTTCATAGTATTTATGCGAATGGTGATTTCAAGTGCTCAGAATGCAATAGCTATTTCGACACGAGTGAAAATTTTCAGTTGCATATGGACACACATAAAAAAAGCAGAGGGAGACCTAGAAAAGGAAGTATCAGTAGTGATGATGATATAAAACCTTATATTTGTGATAAATGTGCTAAGGGTTTCAAAAGAAAACAACAACTCTTAATCCACAGCCTGATACATAACGATATAAAACCATTTCGATGTGACCAGTGTGAAAAATGTTTTAAATTGAAACAACAGCTACAAAACCATACAAAAGTTCATGAAGATGTAAGACCTTTTACATGTGATAATTGTGAAAAATCTTTTAAATTCAAACAACAACTTGAAAACCATACCAAAACTCATACAGACATAAGACCATTTCAGTGTCTCTTCTGCGAAAAGGCCTTTAAATTTAAACAACAACTTCAAAATCATTACAGAGTACATGATGATTTGCGACTATTTAAATGTGATTTTTGTGACAAGGCCTTTAAACTCAAACAGCAGTTACAGTTCCACAACAAAGTGCATAGCGATGAAAGACCGTTTCAGTGCTTTTCTTGTGAAAAATCTTTTAAGTTTAAACAACAATTAAATAACCATTATAAAGTACATAGCAAAATGTTCCTTGAAAGTAGCATTTTTGAACCAAACATAAATTTAGAAACAATGGATGCAAGTAGTTACGGCTTGAATAATGAGGAAGGAGAAAAATCCGATGTGGAAACAAATAATTTAGATGACAGTTTAAAAACAAATAGTGATTCAAAAGTAGAAAAGTCTTTGCAAAATGATAACCTTTTAAATTTTAAAGAACAAATAAATAATGATAATTTAACACTACGTGTCAAGACAACAAAAAAACAAAAGTTACCAAAAAAACGTTTAAAAAATGTTTCAAATGTTGAGAAAGAGACGAATAATGATTTAATACCATGTGGCGAGTCAACTGAAGAGAATGTTGTTGAAAATGGTAAGGTAACAATGGAAACCAATTTAGAAAAAGAAAGTATGTCAAACTTTAAGGAACAAATAAATATTGATACGCCAAGTGATGAGTTGATAGATCATAAGATTGTCGATCGTGAAAAACTTGCAATGGATGTTGAGGAGCAAAATGAAGACCAGAGGGAAGACCTTTTAAACAGATGTTCAGAAAAAAATTGAAAATCAAAATTTAAGGAATAGATAAGTACTGGATAGTCTAATACTAAATCAACAGTCAAAAGAATAATGCTGCTCAAGATTAGTTTTGAAAATGGAAGATTGCTTACCCACGGAAATATTTTTTTGAAAAAGAAAATGGTGATCATTTAAAAATTACTGAAGAGAAGATAGTAAATTGAGCAAATATTATGGTAAATAGTAAAATTAAGCTCTGAGGAAGGAAAATAATGGAGATAATGACTCGTAGCATTTGACATATGCAGTTAATTCAGAATGAAAATACCTCACTTTAGCATTCGGTAATATATTTACCTACTCATTTTCATCGTAAATAGGCCGTGAATATTTTCTCGTAACTTTCAGGGGCATTTGCTGCATATATGTATTTGTTACCAAAATATGTAAGATACAATAACTATATATGAATGGTGAACCACTAGTAACAAGTAAACCGTTCAAATTAGTTTAAAATTTGTGAACTCATGTCTGTGTGAAACTTAGTAATGAACTTTAAAGTATTAAATTTTATAATTAATTTACTTATGTACATATATAGCTAACTGGATGTTAGTAAGATATAGATTAATTATTTCTGATTCTAATTACATCCAATTTTTTAGAATATTAAATGAATGTTCATTAATTTTTGTTATAGGTAGTTGTCAAATCATAGAAATACATTTTATAGAATTTAATGGGAGTAATTTTGATGTATATTGTTATAAGCAAACAGGTACTGATGTATTGATTTAAACAAGACAAAGTTTTATAAATTTATAAATTATATAATAGATTTTTTTTTTTTCTATACGAATCCACCAAATTATTGTATAGGTCTGCCTAAAATCCCATATCACAACATGGGTAATTCTTTATTTTTCAAGCATTGCAGTACAGTTCATACAAAACCTAGACATGCCTTGACGTCTTACATATATTTTTCGAATAATTCCAGTCAATTTAAATTGAGTCATCATATTTGTAATATGATTTATCAGAGTTAAGAGGAGACAACGCCAATCACAAAGTTTCATCGGTAAAGCTAAAGCTGAAGTGGGGCGAAGGATAGGCAGTGTGGCTATTATACGAGTAGGTCATCTGCACGTGATGTCACAGCTAACCTCAAAAATATGTGTTTCTTAAGATTTAACAGTATTACATAGCTGTTATTAACATTTCTGCCTGGTTCCCGTATTTTCAACTAAAATCTAGTCCAGTGTAATGTTTATAAAGTTCTAAATACTTTGTCCTAATAAAATAGGACTCTTTTCGTAGTTTGGAAATATAACCTGTAATTAGCAGTCTATGTTTATTAATCAACAATATTGAAAAATTATTTACGTGAATTTTTAAATATTTGCTTGAAGCCAGTACGGCTCCAAGCTGGAAATGCATATTCAAACATTAAAAATGAGAATAAACTTGAAAAACTTAAAATTTAAGGTTATGTTGGTTACATGATGCAGATGCCCTATAGACCATTTTAGGTCACGTGATTTTGACAAGTCGGCCATTTTGCTTTGAGGGACAACCAAACGCAGTTTGCGTGGTTTTATATATTTTTGTCTAGTTTTTCTTGAGAAACTGTGTGTGTTTCCGTAATAATGTCATGTAGTGAATATTATTCAACCCTTATGGGTGATGTAAAGTGTCGCTATGATGAGGAAATCAAAATAATAGACAATATTGACCCATACACCCTTGGAGTGGTATGGTAAATTACTTAGTGTTGACTCACAGCTTCTACACAGCCCAGCAATTAAAGGCATACAAGCATATAAATATTATGAGGCTGGATTTGTGCAAGAAGTTTGTGCAAGAAAGTAAACTCAAATGTATTCGTTGTTATGGGCAAGTCAACATTTAAATAACTAAGTGCTAGATTTCAGTGATAAGCATGTTATATTATGCGTATGTAGTATTCAATAGACTCTGCCAGAAAGTGATTTCTTTACCTTTCTCCTAAGCTTTTTTTTTACATTCAAAATAAACCTTATCGCACAAAAGGATGGCTTTTTATTTTTATTTCACGTTTAAAACTGAGATTACTTCTTTGTTTACAATGGAATAAAAAGTTTGGTTGTCCCTCAGGCAATATGGTTGACTTATCGTGACATTCTAAAATGGTCTAATAGTGCTGTAGGTGGCACTATCTATTAAAAAGCACTGTGCTAAAAATCTTGACTGAGAAAAAGCAGTTTTTAGCCAATCGGCTGGCGTTATTAAACTGAAAAAAAGATATTCTTGTAAGTAAATGAATACTACACTTCTATTGAAGAACATTTTTAGCTAAAACTTGTTTATTAGGAAGATCTCTCTTCACATAATAAACAAGTTTTAGCTAAAAAAATGTTCTTCAATAAAAGTGTAGCATTCATTTACTTACAAGAATATCTTTTGATCATTTTAATAACATGAGCCAGTTCGCTAAAAAATGCTTTTTGCTGGAATTTTCTTTAGTACAATGCTGTTTTAGTAGATGGAGTCACTTCGCTATAATTAAAAATGATTGTAAAAATAATTACATTTATAACCGATGCGCACTCATTTCGTCTATTTGAAGTTTGGTCTTGATGAGTTTATGACCTTTCAGGCAGTAGGTAGAGCAATAGTAACAAAAGTACGAACGCCAAAACTAGACAACCAACACAACAGCTCTCTGTACTTTATTGGCTCATTTCAGCCCACTCCCCTCTGATTTGATCGCGTTGCTCCCTCTTAAATGAGGGCATCCCACCACATATAGTTGCATAGTAGATGAATGGCCTGATCTAGCTAGGTCTCAGCTAGGTAATGTGCTAAAAACTTGCTCAAGTTATCTCTGCATTTTACTGCACAAACGTTATTTGTATTCTGATAACACCAAGACAATACTGAACTACAAGTAAGTGTTAACTAATTATTCTAATAGTAAGTAATATATCTTTATCAATTTCTTTTAAAAACAGTTTTAATATATGTTTAATATTTATTTAATACTCAAAACCCATTTATGTGTTCAAACTAATTTGTGAACTTAAACTTTTATGGTTTTAGTTTAGTTTTATTTTCTGGGTATTGTTCTTCAAGAACTGCTTCATGTTATGTCACATGGTTTCAAAACGATGTGGCACAAAAGTAATTTGATGTGTGGAAAATTACAAAAAGAGCTATGAGACAAAACAGAACCGTTTCATAAAGATTGTCTCAAGCAAACAGTTAAATTTACTAAGGGCATTATGGTTTGGCAATGTATATCTGCAAAAACAGTAGAATATTATAATTTTATCGACGGTACTGTTTGCGCTAAAAATATTGAGGGATTCTTAAAAAAAAATTACTACGAACTGTAGGAGAATTGTGTCCTGAGAAAAATTTTGTTTCAATAATATAGTGTATCATGCCATATGGTTAATAGAACAAAAAAATAGTTCTGAGACAATGTTATTAAGGTTAAGCCACAATCAACTAGCAGCCCCAACCTCAATATTATAGAAACCATGTGGCACAAAAATGGAAGTTCTTGAAGAACAAACTTCGAAGAACATTATGCAAATTGCGAGCAAAATCGCAGGAAATTTGGGATTCTTACACATCTGAATTTTGTGAATCTCTGGTTGGTACCCCACACCAGCTGGAATTCGAGTTAGTTAAAGGTGACATCACGAGCTATTAAAAATAAAGTATTACGCTAATGCTAGATTTATCCGAATATTAGTATAATTAGTTGTCAACTAAATTCATAATATTATTTTCCATTTTGTTATTAACCAAAGCACAACAAATTCAAATCCACATAATAGTTTAAACACGGCATTAATTGATTTTTGAGAATTATATCAATATTTGAAAATATATTCCCAAATTTATGTCTGTAACTTTAGTTAATAATAGTTTTTGCAGATATATGAAAAAAAATGTCTATAGACATGTGGCCAAAAATGCTTCCTAAGGAAGAACCCTTTGAAGGTGGTGCCCTAGAGTAGGTTTCTATTTAATATTTTGAGAAAGCCTTTGTGCTATGGCAATAAGATTCGATATATTACTTAGTATCGATAAGGGTTATTATTTTATGGCAATGTCCAGAATAAAATTTAACCAGGGGCATACACTGAACTCTACTATTATAAATGGAAGGCCAATATAGATACATGCGCGTGAACAAAATACGGTGCGAGGTTCAATTTCACGTAAAAATTGGTATGGATATTGACCTTCCACTTATATAGTAGAGTTCAGTGGCAGCAATGGGAGGGGGGCGGATGCCCTACTTTTAATCCGATTTTTTTTAATTTTCATGTCATATTACATAAAAAAGGTCCTCTGTTAAATACCATAGGACCGACCGACCGTTTTTTATAAAAACCGGTACAAAGTGTACTTTCGAAATATGAATTAAAAAAAAAAATGCTAAATGAGCCCATTTGAACTCAAAAGTCATAATTTGACAATTACTTCAGTAAAATAGAATTAAATTTGGACCAAACTCGGAACAAACTTGTAACAAAAAAAGTAAAGAGGCAAAATTTTGAGAGAAAGAGCTAAGTTTCAATATGGTATAAATCGGTTAAATATGAACAAAGTTATGATTGTCAAAACGATTCTTATAAAAAAGTGTATTTTTTATATTTTAACACCATAAGAACGTAACAATAGTCAACAAAAAGTTTTGTTGGTAATACTAACTAAACATGGTTTATTTTAGATAAATTTGTCAATGTCAAGTTGATATATGAAATATTGTAATAAATTGACGGTGCATGCAACTACAAAACTGATTGATCGCGTTCTTTACAACCAGTTTACCAAATGTCCCCAGGAAAAAGAAACCAATGTTATTAAATAAAACTTCATTTGGGAACTTAAAATTAAAAAGGAACGATAGAGTAAAATCAATCGCATTTACAAATGGGACAATTATTATATAAAAAAAAACATCAGCAGTCGTTAATCCTACACAACTTTTCAATAGGGTTACTTGTGTTGCTCGAGATCAAAATGATTTTAAGAAGTGTTTTAAATATGAATTAAGTACCGGTTAGTTTATTTGACTATATTTCGTTTCAAAAAACAACAAAATCACCTCTTTTTCTTATTTTGGCAAAAAACTTGCCTCAAATCCAACTTTGCCTGAAGGTGCTAAACAATTTGTAATAGACAGGGGGTTTCTCCTTAGAAAAGTTGTGTGTTAACGCCTGGCTCAGAATAAAAATATTGTTGATCGGTATGTTTCATTTCTTCGTTATCATTATGATTTAAATTGTAGTATTATTCTCGATGGCTGTTCTAATGAAAGCACTTCCGTCAAATTTACAGAACATCTAAGAAGATACATTTCAGAAATAAATTAATATTGACCTACAAAAAACTAGTACAGATATCTCAAAACGAATTTTTAGCATTAGCATTAAATAAGATCCGTTAATTAAACTTCTAACATCACATTTTTCCCTAAATAACATCACAGTCAAATGTGCGGGAGCAGATGCTGGTAAAAGCTGCTATTGATTGCTTAGCTGATATGTGTAACCCCGTTATAGCTGTTTGTCAAGATACAGACTTAATAACGTTACTGATTGAGCATTGCAAAACAAAAAAATGTATAACATGAGGTAAATCTGATAAAATAACGAATATCTGTAAGTTACGTTCAGAACTAAGTGAAAATGTAGTAAAAAATATTCTATTTGCACGTCATCTGATGCAATACCACCTCTGCATTCCATAAAAAGGACAAAAAAACAGTATTTTCAATTTTAGAAAATAATACTGAACTAAGTAACAGTATATTAATTTTAAAAAGTAAATTTGCTGAAGCAAATCAGCTTGCAGTAATTGGGGAAGAATTTATTTTAAGATGGTACGGCAGTAAAAAAAACTAATAGTTTAAATGATTACAGGTTCGTTAGGTATAATCAGATTTCTGCCTAAGCAAAATATTTTCCAACACTTCGATCTAGCAGTTCTTCCGCCAACATCTGATGCCACTAAATATCATATTTATACAGTGTATTGGCAAATTCAAGTTTGGTTATGCGACAATCTTAAACCAGAGAACTGGGTTGGAAAAACAGCGGTTATCTAGAACCAATAAAAACAGTACAAAAGTGTGCCCCTGATTTAATTTTAAATATTTTATTCTATGGTTGCAAGAAAAATTGAAACAGTTCTGTACATATAAAAAATGTAACTTTAGGTGCAGTACCAGCTGTGTAAATTGCATTGGACAGGACTGTGACAATGCGACAGAGGTGTGAGAATGAGGCTAGTTTTTAGTTAAAGCTCATATTTGAGGATTTTTTATGCCTATTTATTCATGCGTTTTGTTATTGTTTGTTGTTACGTTTCTTTGTTTTTAGAATGGATTTTAGTTTACGAATGTATTACTTTAATTTATTAATAACAATGGCATTTCTTATACAACATATCGATGTGACAAATGACTTTCTTCGATTATTTCGTAAACTGATTGTACCACGCTATAAATCAGTTTTGTGTATGTATGTCTTATTTATTAAAAAAGTCAATATTTTATACAACCTACCAACTTGACATTCAAAAGTGCAATTTCTAAAATAAACCATATTTAATTAGTATGGCCAATAATAATTGTTGTTGCCTTTTGTTGTATTTTATGGTATTAAAATACAAAAAGTAATCTTTTTTTATACAAATCTGTAAAGAAATTAATGAAAAATTATTACTAAATATTTAGTTGTTAGGACTAGTAAAATAACCATAAATTTCTATACGATGTAAATATGTTGCCTTATTGTTGGAGTTCCCAAAATTGTAATTTAATTTGTTACTGTATAATTTATTTTTATCGCTGATTTTCTCAATAATTGCTCATAAAATTGGTGTTATGAAAGTCATGAAAATTTGTCCCAAAGATGTTTAATATTAGCTACCGATAACAATACCAATGTAGATTTTTGTGTAGCAAGTACATCTTGAAGGACCTATATAAAATCGATAGAAAAGGAAAAATAATTAGTATTTATATAGCTACATAGACATACACAACAACATAAATTACAGATAAACGCTATTTATTTTTCTTCCTATTTTTTTGTTTTGATATATTTCCTATGGTTTTAGTATCACAGAGTTTTTGTATATCAAGAGCAATTTTTCTCCGATTTACTGCTTCCTTTTTATATTATGTAGTAAGTACTTAATATTAACAACTATACATATACAGTGTGATGCAAAAGAAGGTTTAAGAACCTCCTCCCACAGGTTTTATCTTTATTCTGTTGTTTGAGCATTTCAAATTAGATTAAATTTATTTCACTTATAATATTGATGGGGTTTTGTAGAATACAACCCATATAAAAAATTGACAAGAAATTATTCAAATTATTATTAAAAATCATTTGTATAAAATAAACAAAAAAAAAATAATTGCCCTGAAAAATTTATGAAGAAAAATATGAAAAAGATTTCACAGCAAATGTTCAAAAGTGACGCCAAAGAAATCTCTGAAGCTTCTCAAAGAGTTGAAAATCACCTCAGGCAGAATTAGAATGTTTTGGTTATAGTGCAGGTAAACAAGGAATAGTGAGAGTAGACCATCTATTTTGTTTGGAAATGAAATTACTTACCTTTGAAGAAACCGATGAATCTCTAAGGTACTTAAAAAAGGTTATTTTGGGCGGCATGGCGATTTTTTTACTCTTACTTGAAAAATATACATTAAATAATAAAAAATGTATCAAAAGATCTTTTTCTAAAGTAGACAAAACATCCCTTAATTTGTTTTTTGTTGCTATTCAATGAGAGTTGACCGAGGTAGACTTGCTTTCAAAACTTTCGCGTATACCTATTTTTCGCTGTATTAAATCAGGGTTGTAATTAATCAACTCTGACATTTGAACTTTTGAAAAGTCAAAATGCCTCGACTGACAGAGCAAGACAAAGTTTTGACGCTTTCTAAATTAGATTAATTAGTTTTTTTGTAAAACACAAACTATTTAACGTAATTCAGAAAGGAACGTTCTACTACTTCTGCAATTACTAAATTCTTAACAAAGGGCATAGCCGGATAAGCATGGTGTGACTGCCCCCAAGCGTCTGGCGCTTATATTTGTGCAGTAGGAAGCAATCTTGGAAAGTAGCAATTTCACAAAATATTAGCCCGAAAAAGGGACCGGTTTGGGGTGAGTAAGGGAGGGTTGATTTTAGCAAAACTATTTTTTTTCTAAGAAACGGCGCATTCAATCGTTTTGTAAAAAATATATGTTAAAGACCTACTGAGAAAGTACTAAATAAAAAATCATGCTCAAATTCCGAAAACAGATACAGTAAAAAAAACATATATATTATTTTCAAATTTTTTTTAGGGTAACTTATCCCTGGGGTACCAGCCTGAATTTTTTTCTGTAGCATGTCTATGGACTCACTTATGTTATATTTTTTTCCCAGTCTTGTCCGAAGATTACGCCATACTTAAAAAAAATGCCGAAGTGTGCAGTGCCGTATGCATATTTTGTGGACAATTAACTCCTTGCAAGTAAAAAAGGCCAAACTGCAAAGTAAATATGGATATCTGAGTAGTGTATACATATTAGTGACTAGTGATTATGCAGATGGTGAACGTTGTAAGAGAAACCAACATAAAGCTGCAACGCTGACAGTTAATTAGGTGCTCAATAGAGTTGACTCTTGCGCCGCAAAAATCAGTTTATAGCCGTAATGTTAAATATCGTTAAGGGTAAAACCTAAAGTCAGCGGTACTATGGAGTACCTTGTCAAAGACTGTCATTATTCACATATTACCGTCGGCGGGGATAAGAGCTTGGTTGTTAACAATTTGCAGCACTAAATCGTAGCATTACTAACCTGAGAAGGATATAGATGTTAATCTTCCTCACTGTCATCTGCAATCACTGTACTCATGCTATCCTTCTGGAACAATAGGGAGAGAACTTCTGCCGGTTTAGGTATGCTTGCTTGCTTGACAGCAGCTACATGGGAACAACATCCAACAGTTTGATACCCATTGGCACATTCACAGAAATGTCTTCTAACGCCGACACTGTGGGGAATATAGTCGAGGAAACATCGGTAAACCTTCGTTTTGATATGACGTGAACAAACTTGTATTTTGAGTACATTGGACTGGTCCTTAGCGTACTGAAGATTAAGTGTTCCGTCTTCATTTATGACTTCGAGGTACGAAATAGTTTGTTTATATTGATACGATCCGGTAAAAAACAGTTTTAAATCCGTCATTTCTAGGAAGTCCAGTACATCTTTGCTGGAAATATCTACAAAAAGCAGTTTTGCAATTTCTTTGAATGTGCCAGTGGGAATCGAACTGTTGGGTGTTGTTCCCATGTAGCTGCTGTCGTGCATTATCTTTCGCACGATATCTATCAAGCATACCTAAACCGGCGGAAGTTCTTTCTCTATTGTTTCAGAAGGATAGCATGAGTGCAGTGATTGCAGATGACAGTGAGGAAGATTAACATCCATATCCATCACAGGTTAGTAATGCTACGATTTAGTGCTGCAAATTACCTATTAACAACACATGACTGTTAAGACCAAGCTCTTATCCCCGCCGACGGTAATATCGATAGTACCGCTGACTTTAGTTTTTACCCTTAATGATATTTAACATTCCGGCCATAAACTGATTTTTGCGGCGCAAGAGAGTTAAACTCTATTGATCACCTAATTAACTGTCAGCGTTGCAGCGTTATATTGGTTTCTCTTACAACGTTCACCATTTCCATAATCACTAATCACTAGTATGTATACACTACTCAGGTATCCATATTTACTTTGCATTTTGGCCTTCTTTACGTGCAAGGGGTTAATTGTTGACAAAAAAATATGCACACTTCGGCATTTTTTTTAAGTATGGCGTAATATTCGCACAAGACTGGGAAAAAAACATAACATAAGTGAGTCCCCAGACATGCTACAGAAAAAAATTCAGGCTGGTACCCCAGGGATAAGTTACCCTAAAAAAAATTTGAAAATAATATATAAGTTTTTTTTACTGTTTCTGTTTTCGGAATTTGAGCATGAGTTTTTATTTAGTACTTTCTCAGTAGGTCTTTAACATATATTTTTTACAAAACGATTGAATGCGCCGTTTCTTAGAAAAAAAATAGTTTTGCTAAAATCAACCCTCCCTTACTCACCCCAAACCGGTCCCTTTTTCGGGCTAATATTTTGTGAAATTGCTACTTTCCAAGATTGCTTCCTACTGCACAAATATAAGCGCCAGACGCTTGGGGGCAGTCACACCATGCTTACCCGGCTATGCCCTTTGTATGATAATATAGATAATAAAAACAAATGCATTGGCATTTTCCTTGACTTGAGTAAAGTGTTTGACCTGGTTTGCCATGCGTCTCTAATATTCAAACTGGAGAGGTACGGCGTGCGTGGTCAGACGTTGAATTGGTTTAGGAGTTATCTAAGTGGGAGAAAACACTACACAGAAATTGAACAATGCAAATCAAATCTATTAGAATTGTCAGTGGGAGTTCCGCAAGGATCCGTCTTAGGCCCATTACTTTACATCATTTATGTAAATAGTTTTAATATCAATAGCTCGGTTCTGTTTGCAGATGACACATCTATCCTTGTTAGTGCAACTGATACAAAAATGGTAGTTAACATGGCTAATCAGCAATTACGTGAAGCACACACCTGGTTCACTGAAAATAAGCTAGCCTTAAACAACAATAAATCTATCTTCATGCGTTTCAATACTGGTAATGTGGACTTTGATCACAGCTTTCTAATTAAATCAAATATAAGTACAATCAGACTAGTTAGGTCAACCAAATTCTTGGGTCTACATTTTACTGACAACTTCTCTCATGGACTGTTCATATTAATGAAATTTGTAAAAAAGTTGCTCCGGTCTGCTATTGCTTAAATCAGTTGAGAGATGTAACAAACCAACAAATTTTGCTAACATATTACTATGCTCACTTCAATTCAATAATTTCCTATGCAATTATTGCCTGGGGTTCATCACCAGAGGCCGTACGAGTGTTTAAACTACAGAAAAAAGCTGTGCGTTCTATAGTAGGTATAAATAAGAGAACTAGCTGTAGGAACATTTTCAAACAATTGGGAATTCTACCACTCCCTAGCATATTTCTAATGAATTTATTACTCTATGCAAAGTCCGAATTAAGTAATCTGAACACCCTTAACTATAATCATAATTACAACACCAGAAACTCAACTACCCTAGTAATTCCTAGCCATCATTTAACATTATATGAAAAGAGCCCCAAGTACATGGCTATAAAGGCGTTTAATAAATTGCCAAACCTTTACAAAGGACTTAGTTTTAAAAATAAGATCAAGTCCAGACTGAGGGAAAAATCTTATTATTCTTTGAACGAATATTTTACTGATGACTTTTAACTTAATTTATTATTTAATATTTAAATAGTTACATTTTAATGTTTTTAGACTTATCCTATATCATGTAAAATGATCTATTGGACAAATAAATATTGTTATTATTATTATTAGAAGAGGGGTGGTCCATAAGAAGGGTTGCTACTCATTATGGACTAGATAAAAGCACTGTTCTATGAGTAAAGAAGATGTGGGAACAAGAAGGGACCATGACTAGGCCATGTTCGGGAAGACCCAAAATTTCAAACGCGGAGCAGGACGGAGCCCTTTTGGATAATTTAAGGGAAAACCCTTTCAATACTGCCAGACAAGTGATTTTTGAGACCAACTTTCCAGGATCGTGGGTGACAGCGTGCCGTCGTGTGAAAAAATCAGAAATTATAAATTTCGCAAGTGCAAAGAAAAATGTATTAACAGAAGAAAATAAGCTGTCCCGGATAATATTTTGCCTGAATTATATATACCGACCTATAAATTTTTGGAATACTGTAATATTTTCTGATGAAAAAGTATTTAAATCTTGCAATGATGGTCATTTACGGCTGTATCGACCGGTAAATTCAAGATTTTCTGAACGATATGTTTCACCACGGAACAAGTCTGAACGATTCTCTGTCAACATTTGGGCTTGGACAAGTATTCTCGGTTCAGGCGCATGGATAGTCGGTTTAATGCAGTAGCTTACCTTGACATCTTGCAAAATGTTATGCTTCCTTCTATCGAACAATTATATCCTAATGATTTCCTATTTCAACAGGATAATTGCCCTATCCACACCGCTCGAATAATAACACAGTGGTATCAAAATAACAATATTGAAATAATACCATGGCCGACCTGTAGTCCTGATATGAACCCCATAGAAAATGTTTGGAGTTTAATTGTCAAGAAACTTTATAAAAGGAACTTAGACCTGCAAATGCTGAAGAATTGTGGGAAGTTATTCAAAATGCGTGGGCAGAGTTGAGCGAAGACCAAAATTATTGGCGAAACCTTATAGAATCTATGCCCAGGAGATTGGATGCGGTGCTAGAGGCTAATGGGGCCATGACAAAATCTTAAAACCTTTTTTAATATATTTGTATTTATTTTTATGTTCGTTTTAATTGAATTTTAAATAAATGTCAATGTATCTTTAACCTAACCTCAAAATTATCCGTTCACACAGCTAAAATTTTGCAAGATCGTTGTTACTTAATTCTGAACGTGTACACGAAAGTTTTGAAAGCAAAGTGTACGCCAATTTAAAATTTTTCTATTATAGTCAAATAAAACTGTGGTTTTTCAGCTACTGTTTGGGGGTGGACAACTTTTTTGTGGAAATGCAATCTGTATATTATCAGGCAGTTACAGTAAAGTTTCGTCCAATTTGGGAGTAAAAAATAACCACGAAAATTTCTACTTTTTACAAAACCGAAATTACTAAAAAAAATAATGTTATAGCTTTGTTCCATGTATAAGTAACGGATAACTAAGTTAGTTAATTTGAGATGGCGCGCGCGGTGGAATAATCTAGAAACGTCGAGAAAAGCACCAAGATCTTCTGGAACCTTGTAGAAAGGTCTAGTGTCATTTACCCGGGAGTATAGAGTGAGTGACCGCACAGGGCAGTACAGTTCAGATAGTAAGTTCAGAAAGATAATAGAAATTGGCAAAGTGATCAAGTGACTGAATTTTTTAATTATAGTATTCAAGTGTAATATTATTGAAGTAATTATTTGTTGTTGTAATTAGTAGGTAAGTTAATAAATTAGTGTTTAGTGTTACCCTGCTGTTATAATTTCCGGATTCACGTACAGGGTGTTTATAAAATTGTGTAAACATGTAACAATAATAAATCTTTTAATGAAACTTGGTGAAATTATAGGTCTTGTTGATGTTAACTACTATGGAAAATCACAAATAAAATAGGCTAATAGGAAACATGAGCTGGGTTTAGACCGCCGTGAGACACAGTTTTACCCTACTGATGACTCGTCATTGTGGTAGTAATCCTGCTCAGTACGAGAGGAACCGCAGGTTCGGACATTTGGTACATGCACTCTCGAGCAGGTGGTGATGCGAAGCTACCATCTGTGGGATTATGCCTGAACGCCTCTAAGGCCGTATCCTTTCTAGTCATGAATTTTCCCTAAAAAATGAGATTTTTTTGGAGCTTCATAAAAAAAACTGCTATTTGGTCACACCAAATGGCATTTTTCTTAAGTTGAAGCTTTTTGAATGTGCTTTACAACGGTGATAAAAATCATTTTTTATGTCATTTTAAAGTTGCATTTCGTGCATTTTTATAAAATGCATTTTTTTTATTCGAAAAAAATGTATCCAATCAGATATTGAAAGCAATCAAGAAAAAATGAACATTATCCGTGCTGGAGCCCATTGGCCACTTTTATCCTGCCACACTCTTTGAGTTTTAACGTCTTCGAAATGCAAATTACCATTAATTAAATTATTTCATGAAGATTACTATCTAACAAAAATAGATTAAAACTAAAAGATCTTGCAAATCCATCTACAATTTTTTGTGTGGTATTTAAATAATCATAACTGTAAAATAAATTTTGGAGGATAGAAGATATACTTTTTTAGATTTAATATAGCTGCAGAAGATTTCACGTAATTTTAAATACATTACTGTGCTGTATGTCTCGTTTAAATTACATTCGTACTCTTACGAATTGTGTTCTAATTAAATTTTCTGACATGTAATTCTTCAAATTTATTTGGATATATTTTACTGTAATGCTAAGGTAAATAAAACTTGTTTTTCATTTGAAACAATTTTTATTACAATAAATTATGATACTGATATGATATCACAGGAAATATGTAAAATACATATAAGGGCACCTACAGAAGACTCATGCATTTAGCTAATATTTGTAATTTGTATAGAATCAAAAAATCACGCTGCTTGAAATGTTTGTATTTCTCCTCCATATAACCCAAGAAGAAAACAAGGACGATTTGTGTATTCATCAGTTATATTGGTTCCTTGAATTCAGAATAGGTATTTTAATCCGCTCACTAATAATATGCATCATGGGTATGACAAAGCATCGATTCACTTGGTTACCCCCACACAAATATTTACTCTTGTATACCACCACTGAGAATATTTGTTAAATGCATGAGTCAATTATCGGCTTCAGGTGATAAATTTTGTTAAACAATAATAAGTTAACTTAGTGACTAATACAATAATTATTTGCTAACAAATAATGTTACTGGTCACAACATGCAATTCTCTGCCTTTGACCATTCCCTGATGGACCGGAATGGTATCGGTACGACACAGTCAATAATTGTGTAGCTCGAGAGATGAATGTCGGCAACTAGCAACTATGAAGATGTTTATCCTCGGCAAATACAGCCAGTCGACTTAGAAATTTGCCAATTGCCTACATTCTGAAAACGTGGAATCTGTACCTCGTGCATAACGCATTGTGCGAGCCTGTGTGGTGTGAGCATTCTGATGTAAGGTGTCAACATCAGCACTGCATACAGCACTTACCATATTAATATCGTACTAATAGCATTCTGTTCCATCAGGGAGCGGCCTTTGAGTGATACATTTTGTTAAACAGCAATAAGATAACTTAGTGACTAATACAATAAATATTATAGGCTAACAAATAATATAACTGGTTTGAACATGCAATTATAGTTACATGGAAAAGTTAAAAAAGTTGTGACTTACATATTTTTAGACAGTATTTCAGATGTCTAGATCGTTAGTGATATATCAAAGTAGTTTAAATGAACTCAAGACATAAAAATTTAGTTTGCAGAATTCGTATTTATATAGTGCAATATACTGGGTTACTCAGTATATGCCCTCAATTTTTTGGTCGTTTTGCTATTATTACTAACATACTTCAGAGCATCTTATATTCCCTAAGAGAGGGCCAATACATTCATATTATTTTTCGATGGAAATTAAGCAAGAATAGTATGAATTACAGTAGGTACAATATTATTATATTTTATTACCTGTGTGGAACATGGTAGGCTCTTTTTTACTATCGCGGAAGGTTAGTTAAATGCTGAGACCCAACTTGAGTTATCCGTTTATTTTTTTTATTGCATTATTGCAAATGAATGAAATAATTCAGTTGTAATTTGAGACCGTGCAAACTTAGCGTTAACACAAACAACCAAATTCATGTTATTTAAATTTATTAATTTATAAATAGGGGACACAAAAGGTGCATTCATAGGTGGTGATGATTTGTGCAGTTTCTTCTTTTAACACATCGACTGCTGTTTGATATTTGGTCACCTACTATGCTGACATACTTTTTGATAAGCTTGGCAAAATCCCGGCTAAGCTCAGACTATTTATTGAAATGCTACAGCGGTATGTTGATCAGAGCCAACATGCGCACTCAACGTGTTAAGTCAGTGGCGCATATAGAATGCCTTTTCGTTAGTGAAAATTTGTACAGTTTTCTCTCTTAAATTAGTAGCTCAAATAAAACACATTGTTTTTATTTACTGATGATTTATATAATTTAGTGTGTAATGTAGGCAAAAATATTTGTAAAGGGATTATGGTGATGAATAAAAATAGTCTTGTGTGCAATGCCACTTGCAAATTACCCATCAAATTACAGAAACCAATCAAGGAAATTGTGGATAATACAAGAATCAACAAACAAGACCTTAAGGTGAGATATATTAGAAGTATGCTTGTCGATTAGGGTTTCTGTCCCGGAAATCCTGGGAATTATGTCAGTTTTTATAGGTTCCGTTCCCGGGAAATAACAGTTGGGATTTCCCGGACACACGAGAGTAAAAAGACGTTCTAAGAATATTAAATACATAATAATTTTAATTTCTATATTTTTTTTAAAAAGAAGAAAGTATTTTTATTTTTGTTCGTAAGACATTTTATGTTCTTCCCTGTTGTGTTATTTATTTTTAACTATAAATAAAACATAAAACAGTCTGAGATTTTTTTTGGTGAAAAAAAGGAAAACAAGCACATTAAAAATAAACTATATTTGGATGACAGAATTAACAAACATTTTGAAACAAAAAAATTGTGTTTTTTTTTTGTCAAATTTATTATTTCTCGTGATTTCCGAGAATGTCAATTTTTATTTCTCAATTCACAGGAATGAAAAAAAAATCGGGAAGTCAGAAACCCTATTGTTGATATTCTTTACGCATAAAATACAGAAATAAGCCTGCCTTTTTTCGGGAATACCAAATGTTTTGAATTATAATTACTGAGAAGAAAACCATTAAGAAATGATTAATGGTAAAAAATAAAATAAAATTTGTCATAATTTCTGATAGTGCAGGGGGCCACATTGGTGACGACTGCTGCACGGAGGTGTATAGAGAATTTCTTTTCTAAACTTAGTTTCTATATGCCTAAGGATATGTTTTAGATGAACAGGTACACGTTTCTGGTACGGGGAGGTTTCTCCCAAGATGGCTGCCTGACCCATATGTAGATTTATCAGAAAATGGCCATATCTCGGAAACTATTGCTCGTAGCTCAAAATCGAAAAGGACTAGAATTGATCAGTAGATTATTTTACATTAGATGCGTTAAGGTGGTGCGCTTTTAAAATAAAACAAATCAGAATTGCTAAACAAACTTGAAAGCCAAATAAAAAGTTCCTCCCATTGTCACCCCAATACATCCTGCCTAATTTTTGATTTTATGCTTCATGCTCGCATCATAGCTGCGGCTACTGCAAGTTCAATTAAAAATTTTGGTGATTTTGCTTAAATTATATTGAACAGAATAATAAAAACTGCAGAAAGATTGAGACGTATGAATAAAGATCCAATCAACATGACAATCTCAAGCAGTGGGACACCTTTGCCGAAAGACATGGATGCTTTTTGGGCTTCAATTAAAAACAAGACAGTTTCAACATTTTTGTCGAAACTATATTATTCAACATAGGGACAGACTATCAGGTTCAATAGTTTATTTGAGTGGTATGGCTGGAGAAGAAGCACACAAAGTAGAAGCAGATATTGTTACAGAAGAACCTCAGTTATGTTGTACACTTGAAGAAGCCGATGAAAGGATTTTTTCACATAAATCATGCCGTTAAGATACAGATGTATTTGTGTGTGCCGTTTACTAGTTTAAAGCTAATGGTTTGAACGAAATTTGGACTTATTCTGGGGTAGGATAGACTTTAAGATTTATTCCAGTACATGATGTATGTCAGGCTGTTTCAAACCATGTCACTGAAGTACTTCCTGCTATTCACTCACTGAGTGAATGTGACACTACAAGCAAATTTGGCACAAAGCACGCAGCTTTAAAAGTGGCCACAGACTGCACATACTTGTTAAAAGATGGAAAAGGAGAACTGTCAAATACAATTATTGAAAATGCTGAAGAGTTTTTGACAAGGATGTTATCTAAAGACTTTAGGAAAATTAATGACTTAAGAATTTTTAAGTACCGCCGAATGAAAACTTTAGACTTCACCAAGCTTCCACCGACTTTATCTAGTAAGGCGCTACACATCAAGAGGGCATATTTACAGGCTAACCACTGGTATGGTCTATTAGAAAAGATCTAGGTATACCTTATCCGACTATGGATACGAGCAAATGGAAACAGGATGGATTCTTAAATTATCACCAGAGCCCGTATTTTGGATGACATTGACGTAAAATGCAGAGTCGGCATGGGAGGGTAGTACAAAGTTCTAACAATTCTTATCTCTTTTTGTAGTTAACTGCTCATCCAATTGGAAACATTAAATCAAACTGTTACATTGCAGATTAATACCATGTAATTAACAATAGATAATTAAATATGAGTCTCGAAAAGAATGCCACGTGCTGTTTCTCTAAGAATATCACTTGTAAATCCCTATTTTCCTGTTGATGGGAGTTAGACGACACATGCCATGTAATTAAAAACTTGCGCGATCATAACGGGGTAATATTGCACCTTTGATAGATACTTGAGCTTTGCATCATTTAATGTTAACCCGGCGTCTTCACAAATCCACGATTGTACCGTTTGTATTATGGTAATGGACGCGCCATTATTATACTAAACTGCCGAAATAGTCATTGGAAAGTTTCCCTTACCCATGTCTGGAAATAGTATATCAGCGGGTAATCGACACATAGTGAAGCACTGAATTTAATTATTATCGTTTCATGTTAAATTAATAAAGAAATACCAGCATATAAACACGCCAAACACACCGTATGCAATGACAATATTAGAGATGCAGGTAAATGAAAATATACAGTTGGAGAAGAAAATATAAAAGCTCTGAACATATTATGATTTAAAAAACAGCTAAAAGTCAGTACATAAAGTGGATGACTCGAGATTTCTACAAAAGTATTCAACTCTGGCAGCCCTTCATTTTTAAACTCGGTGTGTGTTAATCGAAAATATACACACGGAGAAGAAAATCAAAAAGATTTGGATATATTATGATTAAAATAACAACTAAAAAGTGTATACATAAAGCCGATGACTCAAGATACCCACAATAATATTCAACTTCAATAATATATTCAACTACATTAGCGGTTGCGTTGCTATTTCATTACCTACTACTGCTGTTTTCTCAATAACAGTTTAACAGCAGTTAGCAAAAACATTTTTACTACGTCGTGTTTCTTATCTGTTGTTTTCTCACCTGTTATTTTCGAACAGAAATAACAGTCTGTTAATGCTATTTACAAATAACAGTTATAAAATAACAGGTTGTTAAATAGCAACTCATGGCTTTGGCAGTGTGCGTTGGATTTCAGCCCCAACACTTCTACTCATACCTTACTAGTCCAATCAATGAATGCCCAAAAGGGGATTGTAGAGAACATTTTGGAGGGGAGAATTTTTCTCTTCAGGGATGTGTTAGGGGTAGTCAGGAAGTAAACATACTAAAAGTCCCCACCCCTAGCCCCGCCGCTTCAGGGGGGAGGGGGGTGGAAAGGTTCCTTTTTTTCGATTCTTCGCTTTAACTCGGAAACGATGCGTCGTATGGGAAAAGGTAATCTATGCAAAATTAAACATAATTAAATTTCCCATAAGAAAGTTTATATTCATTTTCGTCCTATGTGTTACAGTTTACGAGATATTCGTCAGCGAAAATCGATAATTAATAAAAAAAAATCAATTATGTACCTTGTATATTTCTATCAAAGCGGTTTACCGTGGTCTGCTAATAAATCACAGTCACAAAACAATCTTTATTTTACAAAACTGGACGTATTTACTAACGTAATATTTTGTCGAAATCTATACATTTCCTTAAATATACAGTGTGACTCACTTAAAATGAAGATACCCTTATAACTTTTTCATTTTGTTTCCGATTTTAATCAAATTTTACTCAAGTATAGAATAAATTAGATTCTACTTATGACCAGAAAATCATTCACCTGCTATAAAGGCAAAGCCACCTGCGGTACCAAAATATGCTGAAAAAAAAATAAAACATTTTGAATGTTAGAAATTCTAAAAATGCATCCGATCGGCGGCACAAACGTATATACACCAAAATTTGATTTGCTGGCAAAGGGGGTCCTCAGTTTCCGCAATTTGTGGTGGCTACGTAAAATTCGTCGTTCGTAAGATTAAAAATCGATATGATTTTTAATCTCTTTCCTAATATTTTGGTACCGCAGGTAGCTTTGCCTTTATAGCAAGTGAATGATTTTCTAGTCATAAGTAGATCCTAATTTGTTCTATACTTGAGTAAAATTTGATTCAAATCGGAAACAAAATGAAAAAGTTATAAGAGTCTTCATTTTAAGTGAGTCACACTGTATATTTAAGGAAATGTCTAGATTTCTACAAAATATTACGTTAGTAAATACGTCCAGTGTTGTAAAATAAAGATTGTTTTGTGACTGTGATTTATTAGCACACCACGGTAAACCGCTTTGATAGAAATATTCAAGATACACAATTAATTTTTTTTTATTAATTATCAGTTTTCGCTGGCGAATATCTTGTAAAATATAACACATAGGAAGAAAATGAATATAAACATTCTTGTGAGAAATTTAATTACGTATAATTTTGCATAGATTACCTTTTTTCGTACGACGCATCGTTTCCGAGTTATAAGCGAAGAATCGAAAAAAGGAACCTTTCCACCCCCCTCTCCCCCTGAAGCGGCGGGGCTAGGGGTGGGGACTTTTAGTATCGTTACCTACCGACTACCCCCAACACATTCCTGAAGAGAAAAATTATCCCCTCCAAAATGTTCTCTACAACTCTTTCATTGACTGGACTATACTGTCAGTGCTTAATAACCGATGAGTTAATGTTTATGCATGTAAAATGAATTTGACAAATTTATTTTAAATACTTTCGAGTCTGTTAACATAATTATTATACTTCGGGCTCCATATCATTGAACAATATTCAATACAACTATAACTACTAATATAATAATGTTAAAATCCAATTTATATCTTTAAAATCTAGATATTGTCTAGGTCGACCAAAAAATAATATTTAGAACTTGCAATATTTAAGAATAATTACTTTACTGTGTAATGACACCATATAATACGACTAATAATTTTTTACCTGTCTGGAGGGTCAGGGACTCTTTTTATCTGCAGAGAAATGTAAACATCTCAATAAGCGTTCGCCTGGACTTTCACTAAGGTTTATAAAATAAAAATTTTGTATTTAAAGATTTTTTTGTTTGTGTGGCAATAATACTTATTGTTAGCGACCGATGTTTCTGATTGTAACTTTACAAAAGTATTAGATAGTATCGTGTAATTCAGAGTCCGTCTCTGGAATGTCATCCGAAGTACAGGCTATGATTATCACCGAGCAACTTCCTCCTGATTTCCCTCACATTTGTTCATGTAAGACTTGTGCACGGCCAAACATCTGTATATGTAGGAAGACTGAAGTTGGCTGCTCCAGGTTCTGTGCTTGTGAACTTCCAAAGTGCGATAATAATTGGAAATAACTTTTATTAGTCACATTAAAATACTATTTGTTACTAATAATCGCTTAATCTTCTTATCATTCTTAGTAATGTTGCAAATATAGTAGTGATTTTATTAATAAATTTTTTTTTTTAATTACTATTTTTTCATGGTTTAATAACATGTAAAATAATGCTCTTATCAATTTTGATACCTTGTAATTTTCCGCTACGAGCACTAGTTTTCGAGATATAGATCATTTTCTGGTAAAAGTACATATGGACAAGGCGACCATATTGGGAGAAATCTCCCTCTATACACCTCCGTGCAACAGTTGTCATTAGTGTGGCCCCTAGACTATGATTAACAAAAAAAATAGTACTGTCCCATTAAAAAACTTTCCATAAAACCTCTAAGGAAATGAATGTTTTTGAAAATACTTATCAGAAATTCAAATACCTATTTTCTTTCTTACAGAAAGGCCTACAACCTTACTGAGTTTCATATAAACTACTCACTAATAATCTTATATCATATTCATATGACAACAAAAAAAAATTGATATGTCCGTCATTTTTTTTTGATATTTTTAAATTGGAAAATTTCAATGAAAATCTTATACTTTATAAGAAACTATTTAAGAAAAAAATGGTGATGTCACAGTGATATTTTCGTTTCGGTTAATCTATAAAAGTAGCCCAGAACAAAACCTATGAAAATGTTGATTCGGTGGAATCGGCTGAAATTTTGGTATTTTGTAGTTCAAGTCATGCTGATCAAAAGTTCTTATCACATCAAGTCAATCCTATGGATAGTTTTTGAGATACAGCTTGTCAAAGTTAGGTAATTTGCGTCATTTTAGACATTCAAGAACTTTTTACTCCTAAACTATTAACTTTAGCAAAAAATTGCAAGGGTCGAAATATTTTTGTTCTAGTCCAATAAAGCTCAAGAATTTTTTACAGAATTTTTTTATCAATTTTTAGGTTAGGTGAAATATATATATGACATATTTCAGCATGCTTCGGTGGGATTGGCTGAAACTTTGCTATTTTGTAGTTAAAGTCATGCTGATCAAAAATTCCTATTGCACTGAATCTATCCTATGAGTGGTTTTCGCTCCAGGAGTGCCTGAAAGTCTAACAACGAGGTAACGGGTAATCTATATGTACGTGTTTATGAATGGCTTCCAGCGTGTTTGTGTACGTGCTTGCATGTGTGTGTGATTATTTTTATCAAAGAACCTGCTCTTACCGGCACTATGATTCTTATGAGAGCGTTCTCATTGCCAACCAGGGTGATCCCATTTTTTTGGTTTCACTTTCTAGCTGTTTATTTTTACTTTTTGTTGTTTTTTAATATTTTCTTTTTAGTTTTTAAATATTGAGAACATCCATAGGTTTTTCAGGAACAAGTGCTCTGTTTCCAGCATCATGTATTATGCGAAGAAGAATAATTGATTATTTTATGTGATTTTCATGCCGTGCGTACCCCAAAAACCATAATACGCTTGTGTTTTCAGCGGTTCCGCATCAAACTTATTAGAACGATTTTTCTCACACTAGTCCTACGACTGAAATGAGAGAGGACATTTTTTGTGTATTTTTAATTAGTGAATGAAATTCTTGTACCAAAGTGAAAAAAAAAATAAAAGACAAGAAAGTAATGCAAAATATCGACAGCCCCCCTCAATATCACCCACTTACGGTAAAAAATATTTTTTTAAAATACTATAAAAATAAGCTTGTATTATTGTTCAATATGCGTATAAAGTCCCGTCCTTGTAAATCAAAAGGTTTCTGAAATATAATAATAATAATAAATATAATAATCAATTTTTGGGTACCATTTTCAAAGGGCCGTAGCTCAAGGTATTTGCGAACATATTTCTGCACCAGAAGTTTGTCATCGATATTTTCGGAGAACTCTGTATACACTGGCACATACATACACACAAACGCATACACACAGTACACAAACACGCTGGAAGCCATTCATAAACACGTACATATAGATTACCCGTTACCTCGTTGTTAAGACCTTCAGACACTCCTGGAGCGAAAACCACTCATAGGATAGACTCAGTGCAATGGGAATTTTTGATCAGAATGACTTTAACTACAAAATAGCAAAGCTTCAGCCAATCCCACCGAAGCATGCCGGAATATGACATATATATTTTACCTAACCTAAAAATTGATTAAAAAATTCTGAAAAAAATTCTTGAGCTCCATTGGAGTTGAACAAAAATATTTCGACCCTTGCAACTTTTTGCTAAAGTTAATAGTTTAAGAGTAAAAAGTTCTTGAATGTACAGAGTGACCCATTTAAAAGCGGGGCACCTCTCTAAAATTTTTGTTTATTGTGTGATTTGAATCAAATTTTACTCAAGTATAGAACAAATTAGGGTATAATTATGGCCAAAAAAACATTCGCCTCCTACAAATGCAAAGCCACCTGCGGTACCAAAATATGTGGAAAAAAATCAAAAAATCATATTAGGCATTTTTTTATCGGAAAATTTTGTGAATGAAACTTGTTCGGAATTGTCCAAAAACCTTAAGTCCGAAACTTATTCAAAATAAAAAAATATTGAAATTTTGATTAAAATAAAGTCCAAATCTGAAAATATCGTTTTAATGGGTTTTTTTGTTTAGAGAACTGTACTATGACAATTTTGTTTGATATTAAACCCAAGCCGCCATCAGGTAGTTGTCAAGTAATTTGCAGTTTTTTAAAAATAATTATTTTTAAAATTTGTCAAATTTCAATTTTTAAATTTTTTAATATTGATTAAATTTTGAACTTACGGTTTTTGGACAATTCTGAACAAGTTTCATTAACAAAATTTTCCGATAATAAAATGCCTAATATGATTTTTTGATTTTTTCCGCATATTTTGGTACCGCAGATGACTTTGCATTTGTAAGAGGCGAATGTTTTTCTGGTCATAATTCGTTCTATATTTTGGTAAAATTTGATTCAAATCGCACAATAAACAAAAATTTTAGAGAAGTGCCCCGCTTTTAAATGAGTCACTCTGTATGAAATGACGCAAATTACCTAACTTTGACAAGCTGTATCTCAAAAACTGTCCATAGGATTGGCTCGATGTGATAAGAACTTTTGATCAGCATGACTTGAACTACAAAATATCAAAATTTCAGCCGATTCCACCGAATCAACATTTTCATGGGTTTTGTTCCGGGGTCCTTTGTCCAATTTGTCCAAAGCGACATTATAAAATTAAAAAACAACCGAAAAATTGAAGGCGTACACTAGTCACCCGCCAGATTAACATTAAATGGCTCAAAATTCGAGAAACATAAACAAAAGTTTAATTGTACTAATTTCCAGAATGACTAATTACAAAGACACCTTACATCGTTCAAAGGGCTAATTCTATTGTGTGTCAATGCTTGTCCAATAAAAATCAAGAAAATAAGTTTAAAATAATAAGAATTTTTCATATTTCCATTTAATAGTATAACCATTTTTATGATATTTGTAATAATTAATAGAAGTTTTTCTGGGCCTTAGTTCCGAGGAGTCAACCACTCAAGAAAATCGGTGTACATTTTACTTTTACAATATTAACAGTTAGAGAAGAAATAGACAGAATTATCGCATAAAAATTGGGAATGTTTAGTAATAAATAAACATAAACACACCACATACAGGACAGGGTGCTTCATAATTCCTTCCTTTAAGAGGGTGATAGAACACAAAAAAATAAGTTTAATGTTATATATTTTGATAAGTTTAAATTAATATTTCGGTTTGTAGAAGTAGTTATGAGGAAGGTGGGGGCTAAATTATTACCTTATATTTTTTTTGTCATAATTTGTTTAGACATTTGAAATAGCCAAAAATTATCCCTGTTAAAAAGATTTTTTTTTTCAAAATTATTTTAAAAACTAATACTATTATATATATTTAACACATTTTAATATTTTGAGAACGACCTTCCTTCCAAACGGCCCCTAAAATAGAATCCTATGATCTAGCCACAAAATGGTGTAAACAAAGAAAAATTCATTTCCGAGGAAACCAGAAATGTTATTGTAACTGAATTTATCTTAACATATGTGGATTTGTCTATAATGCCTCCAAACAAGTTTATATTTTGATTTAAAAAAATAAACAATGTGGATAAAAGAAGTTTTGTTATCAAAAGGTATTTCAATTTTTTTTTTACTCTAGAAGTGATATGGATCCAAGATCCAGCGATATTATATGGAGGGCCCAGTAGTACAACATATTAAAATATATAAATTTCATAGGTCTCTAGAACACACTTACAATTTGTGTTTGTCATGTTTTAATAACTCATCGTTTTAAAAATAATAAAGAAAAAAGTTTTCATTGCTTGTTTTTTGGGATGCCAGAGCCAGTAATAATTCTAGATAGAGCCTGTGGCATTTTAGGGCAAACATTTATAGACAAAATTTGACTTTTTTTTGGTGATCACCCTTTTGAATGAAAGCACTTAATTAAGGAACACCCTCTATATTAACAACCTCCCAAATCCAAAGTCGCAACTGTTCAGAACATTTGAAAAAACACAGACACCTAGGCATTACTCAGGAACATTGCCAGTGTCTGTGCTGAGGATTGATCCAGTACATGATAGACCACTCAGCATGCGCCCATGTCAGTTAAATACTTAGTAATACTTGGTAATACCATCTAGTAATACATCGAAATACTTAAAAATACTTGGAAATATATATAAATAAGTGGAGAATTACGAAAAATACTGAGGAATTTCATTAAAATGGAAATCAGTATATAAATTTGCCGCTACGCATCACCCACTCAAGGAAATGTGTCCATCTTTTTCACAGCATTGCTAGTAATAGAAAAAACATCCAGAATTACCTAGTAATAAGTGGTAATACTTAATAAATATCTTGTAATATTTATAGTCTAAGATCCGACCGCATGATTACTGCGTTCACGTGTTATTTAATCAAAATATAATTTTTATAGATAACTATTAATAGAGAAATACAGTTCTGCCAGGTTGCCTATCAAAATATTGCTGCAAGTACTTTTAATTAAAATTTAATCGATTAATATTTTTTAAACAATTTCATTCATTTGTTTTGAAGATATAATATAATTAATTTCAAAGAGAGGTATGAAGAACTTAAGAAGTTTTGGTTGCCGCTTCTCACTTGGCCGCAACCTCTTACCAACCAGGTGTAAACAGGTATAACTTCGTTAAATTTATACTTTCATAACGTATCTTAATAAATTTTATATCAAATGAAAGCTAATTTTTATCTCTACACGATGGTATATGGTTGCTTGTGTAAAAGTGCCCGCAAATAGAGTTTGCTACTGTTAAATATACATAAAAGCGAGATAGAGTTAGCGCACCACACCGTCCGTCAGCCAGGGGCACAGTGTGACAGCTGTCAGTTGTTTTAAAACTATTGCGCATGCGTTGATAGATAAAGAGCTAGTATCATTTTTGTTGTAACCACGCATTTTGGAGCTCTTAATGCGCCACGTTGTTTTGTTTACAATCGAAATTGTAAAGGTAACAGCTGACTGTTACAGACGACTTCATCCTTAGGTCTACTCATGATTTTACTTGTGGGACGTGTATATTGCTATTTAACTCATATGTTCGGTCGAAACTTGAATATGCTTACATTATATGGAATCCGAAAACTTTCGTATACTCGGAAATGTTGGAAAAAGTCCAAAAAAGATTTTTAAAATCTTTATACCTAAAAAACCATGGAGTGTGGCCACACTTAATATCAATTATAATAATACTTATATTTTTATATTTTATCTTTATATTTTAATGTACCTACCTGTACTTTTACTTAATTGTCACTTTTACTTAGCTACCTAAATTTTATACTTTTCATATCTCTGTACCCATTTGAGAAAACCTGACCTGTGTATGTACTTACAGTATTTTAGCACTAATAAATCATTATTATTATTATTATTATTATCATATAATAGACAACTAATTGAATTTAATATAAGCCTTCTTTCTGAACGACGTGAGATAGCTCAAATCCTGTTTATCTATATCTTGCATGATAATTTTAATGCACCTGAAATATTATACGCTATTAACTTTAATGTGCCTGATATAAGATTAAGAGTAAGAAATTGTATGTTTAAAATCTTAAACCTAAATTCACCAACAGAACAATGTCTACTTGCAGTAAATAACTTCGTAAGGAACAATGATATAGATATCTGTAATTTTAATAGAAATGTGTTAATGTCTTATTTATGAGTGATTTTATATGCTGTGCTTCTGTTTTAGTTTTAATTCTTGTTTTTATTGCATATTTTTATTTCTACAGTCTTTTAATCTATGTTACACATGTTTATTCCTGTATTACCACATACACTGTGCATCATGTAAGTGGATTTATCTGTTTGCTGTACAGTATAATAAACAAATAAATAATAATAAATAAACAATTAACGGTTATCACTTACAACAAAAATTGTTGCGGATGATCTTTGTTAATTCGATGTGGCAAAATGCCACTGAGCCGGATTGTATAAATTTAGCTCTGAAAATATCGGTTGGTTTTTAGATGGTTCTCTAAAACCAACATGGTTCGTTTTGAAGACTCATCGGCACTGCAAGTCGAAGATGTGATTTGCGATTCTGCCAAAGAATCTTCTGAGAATGTGTTGTGATGATTTTGATATTTGTAGCTATGAGAGACTAACAGCTTCGATAAATCAAACGATGATGACTAAATGGCACGAAAATGTAATATAACTCTTATTATTTATTGAATCATTTTTTCAATGTTTTATTTAATTTCTTTTGTAATATATCACAAATAAAATATCATTAAAAAATTCATATAAAAATATCACACATGAAGTTTCAGGAATGGTCTGCAGGTCAGATTTTTTTAAAGTTTTACTAAAAACTATTTTTTTTTTGTTATTTACGATACTTGACTTGAAAATACAATTTTTTGTTATTCTTATATTATTTCGAATAAAACTGAAAATAAATTTATTGGTTAAGATTTTTTTTTTTTTGAGTATTTTTAAGTCGATCTTACTGCGTGCGCCTTAAGTTGAGCACCTTACCTATCGACGCATGCGCAATAGTTTTAAAACGACAGACAGCTGGCACACTGTATCCTCGTTTGATGGACGCGCTAACTTAGTTAGCGCTGTGGTGCGCTAACTCTATCTCGCTCTTATGTACCTTTAACAGTTAGCAACCTCTATTTGTGGGCACTTTTACACAAGCAACCATATACCATCGTATAGAGATAAAAATTAGCTTTCATTTGATATAAAATTTATTAAGATACGTTATGAACGTATAAATTTAACGAAGTTATACCTGTTTACACCTGGTTGGCAAGAGGTTGCAGCTAAGTGAGAAACGGCAACCAAAACTTTTAAGTTCTTTACATACCTCTCTTTGAAATGAATTATATTATATATTCAAAACAAATGAATGAAATTGTTAAAAAAAAAATTGATTAAATTTTAATTAAAAGTACTTGTGGCAATATTTTGATAGGCAACCCGGCAGAACCGTATTTCTCTATTAATAATCATCTATAAAAATTGTATTTTGATTAAATAACAGATGGACATAGTAATCAAATGGTGGGATCTCGTACTATTAGTAATACAAGTAATATCATAGCCATCTAGGGAAATACAAGATATACTAGAAAAATTCTTAAGAATCAGTGAACATATTTTTCAAAGTATTGTCAGAAATAAATAAGAAATATTCAGAATTACCCAGTAGTAAGTGGTAATACTTAGAAATATTTGTATTTCTTAGAAATACAAGTAATATCACATGTAATTCTGAGGAAGCATGAAGAATACTTGAGAATTTCATTAAAATGGAAATTAGTATAAATTTTCGGCTAGTGGTTGACCTCTCGTTTAGCTCATAACAATATTTATGCCTAGAATATTCATGGAACGAAACAATAAAGGTGTGCAATTTTAAACCTGTTGTAAAAAAATTATCACGTATATCATAGTCATATAAGTCATCATAAGTGTTAACTTTTCCATGTTTATACAACCGTACAATGATTGATATGTTACAATATGGCAATTCTAAATTGAATAGAATTTTGTTTATATGTTAAACAATTTTTCAAGATATATTTCGTTTTTCTTTGTGAAAGTCAAAATTAGATCACAGATAAGATCATTCACCCATAATATTAACCTTCAAAAATAACAAATAAATTTATGATAGAGGAATACAAATAACTGAAATACACCTTTCACAATTGATTTACTATAAAATTTTACATATGCAGAATAGTTCAGGTAACTTAACTACATATTTTTTGTGACATTAAATTAATGAAAAGATATGCTCTGTTTAGACAAAAGTAATTGTTTCTTGGATATTTAGCTTCGAAACTGAAATGTTGCAATTCATAAACTTTTTATTATAACAATGAATTATTAAATTCCAACCCTGTGAAAATTTCGTATAAATATATGTCTACTGCCATATGGAAGGAGCCCAGATCTTCGATTGTAGTTTCCGAGATATAAACGATTATGTTGGAAGCTCGAATTTTTTTTAAAAATGAATTATTTATACAATCTCAAGTTTGTTTTATTTTGAAGTCCTTTTTCTACTTATTATGAACATACATTTTCTACTTATTATGGACATATGCCTGTTTAGGAGGAGGGGCTTTGTGCCAATTGCCACCACGCCACCATGGTCAGTCCGCCACTGCCCGGAGGACAGGCAGATATTAGCGGTTTTCAATGTCAAAAATTGATGACCAAGAAATTAATTTATTTTGACATTTGAATTACAAAAACAATGTAAGTAATTAATAAAACTATTTATTTTGCGGATTTATAGAACATGAAAACAAGTTACACAATAATATATATTGCAAGTAGAACACACATATACCTGGTTTTTGAGCATTTTCTTTGGGTGGTTTTCCTACCATTAACGTCTTTCATGTGTCTGTAGCATTGCATATAAGCACTGGATGTAAGATAGGACTGAATTTGTGAGGCACACATGAATACCTCCACTCCAGCCCATGAGTACTTACATGTACCTCAGATTCAAATGTCAATAAAATATAGAAAAAAACAAGATATTTAAAAAAAAATGCCGCCAAATGTATCTCTCGGAATGTATTTAAAGGTATTTGTAAGAAAAAAATGCCAGTCCTAAAAATAATAAAATCGTTTTACACTGGGGCTCAACGTATTAATATCGATTTAACGTGTATTTTTTTTAACATGAGGAAACAAGTTATTATCAGCATCTATTAGTGGGTGTCACTTCGTATTAAGCCACCCCCATAACTATATTTGTAATTGGATTTTAATTTCTCTTTACCACACACACCACCCATACTACCTTTGGAAAGTAGAACTGTTACTCATCTTAAAATCAGGACCAACTATGACTTTTTTAAAATGGAAATCTTGCAAAAGTAACATTATCTATTTCAATCACTAATGTTACTTTTGCAAAATTTCCATTGTAAAAGAATTATAATTGGTCCTCCTTTAAAGTTTGAGTAATAGTTCTACCTTCCAAGGGTAGTCCCTTACGGGTAGTATGAGCTGTAAAAAAAAAAATTAAAATCCATTTACAAATAGCCAAGTTATGGGGGTGGATTAATACGAAGTGGGACACACTGTATTTTGCAATTTTATAGTAAAAAAAAATTAAAAGATGTACTTCATTGCTTTTTTGAGTTCATTTCTGGTAGGTACTGTCGTGAGCAAAAAAAAATATGACAACTATTTTTTTCTAATGTAAATCTGTCTTTATTTGAATATGTAATATGAATTTTGACAAATAACTGACAATGTCACAAAAATTAATGTTAGATGTACACAACCGGATTTTAGCAAAAATACGTTATAAGACTTGTCCCATGTTTTTTTGAGCACGACAGTACCTCATTTTCAGACACGTACTCTGAATTACTATTCATGAAATATCACTAGATGAAGTTTTCCAGAAATATCACCAGGTGAAGTCGAATATTTGAGAAAACTTTGTTTACAAATTGGAGTATATTTAAAGGGAATGAGGAAGCAATTTTCCATTTTTCCTATTTTGTACAATAAAAATAACAGTGATAAAAATTTAGAATCATTCAAAACTAATTTTTTGACAATGTCAGGCGTCAGGGCAAAAAAACACGGTGAAAATCTAAAAAAATATCCTACAAACATTTTATGATGGAACTGTCAAAAATATAACACGATAAATAGTTGTAACTTGTAACAAGTTCACTGCGCTATCAAATTATACTCCCATGCATATATATTTATCAAATATTAATACATACACAGAAAAACATCAATAACTATAAGAGACTGCGTGATAACCACTATTATGACACAAGGAATGTAAATATACTTGAAACTCCAGGACACAGAACATCTAAATTTGAGAAGTGCCCAAAATATAAAGGGATCATATACAATAAATTATCTGATGAATATAAAAATCTGTCCGTCAATAAATTCAAACAAAAAATAAAGAAACTGCTATTAACTCACTGCTTCTATAGTGAGGAAGAGTTTTTACTGCATGATTTTGCATGAAAACATCCATATGTATACATCTTTTAAATACTTTTAATTTATACATTTTAATGCGTTGACGTATATTGTGATTATGAATGTATTACCATGATTTGTTGGGAACTTTTTTAAATATTTTTTTTAGTAATGTATTGTTTTTAAAATTGTTTTTTATAATTCTGAGATGCACCTTCAGTGCATCATATACTGTGACATATCCTATAACTGTATAAGTTCCTTGGATGAATAAATTATTATTATTATTATTATTTATAATAACCTCCAGTGCTACGGGAGATTTGCTATAGCAGACACTTTAGATTTTTAGCCACCATTTTGCAGGATGGCAAATATTTGCCCAAGGTGGATTTTGAGCATATTTCCCGTTTTTATTAACCTTTTAGTGAAAAAAATATTTGTGGCAATTTTTTTTACACAACCACACAACTATAATATTGAAAGACAATCGAGCACACCGCATGCATTGGTAGCATAGATGAAGTAGTGGCAAAAGTGCACTGTATGTCGGTAGCACTAAAATATTGATTTTATGAGAAAAAAGTATAAAACCAACTTTGTAAAGAATTTCATTGCCTTTAGTTTCTAAAATAACTATTTTCGCTTTGGGACTGATGGGAAGCAAGATATTTACAACTAAAAGCTATTTTGAAGACATTTTTCCAAAATTAAACCACTTTCAACAGTCAGGAGAAGGAGAAAACTTCATGTTATTAACTCCCTTAAACCTTAGCAATATCGATCATAAAATCTTTTGTAGATTTTTTTTAGATTCAATATGCCCCGACGCCTGGCTTAACCATGTTAACTAAAAAACAGTTATAACGTGCAGCACTCATATGTGTGCATAAAAAAAAGTTTTCAACTCCATTGGGAAATTCTACATAATAAAATCAAATGAACTGTTATTTAGTTTTTAGTAAGTACTATGTAACTATACACAGACCTATTTTATGTTACTCACTAAAAACGCCTAATAATGTAATAATATCACTTGTGAAAAATGACATCTTTGTCTAGACAAATTGTCAATTCAACATACATTTCTTTAACCTTTGATATTACAGAGATATTTTGAGTGAGCCACTTCAAACAGACACCCTTATACATGTATGTATGTGTTGCAAAAGTAAAGAGGAACATAAAAAAACACTAACCGTACTATACTGGAATGAGTACAACAAAGTTAAGTATCATAGAAACATTAAAATGAGAAAGACAAGAACGAGCAATCTGTTTCTGCCACACTCATCCCTTTAAGATATTTAAGGAAGTACGGGAGATAAAATTGTTGACAAAAGTCGATAAACACTGAGATCTCAAGATAGATGTTAAAGGCACTTGTGGTCCTAAAACGAAGCTGCCATTAATTAACAATGATTCGTAAAGGTTTTGTTGTAATTATTTATGAATTCGCTGTTATTATAACAAAACGTTGTCAATTTTACAGCCTTTTGGCACTGAGTGTACCAAAACTGCAACTGACAAAAGCAAAATTTTGCAAGAATTATTTGGCTGTTTTTGAAGAAATTATCCACATGAATATTCGGTATTTATTGGTGATTTCGAATCAAATAATTGGAGTATAATATCTTTTTTGTCAAGTTAGTTCTTTAAATATAACAATAATAATATTGTGTTTATTATTTAACCAAAACAAAAATATATATATAACATTAAATAGTATACAACAAGGGGTAAACAAAAGGCCATATGTTAGGTAAAGTACCAATTCTGCCACATATAAAACAAGATGGCATAATATTACGATTTCCCATTAGAACGAATGTTAAAATGATCGAAAATTCCAAGTTACTTTTCTCTTCAATTATGTAGACGGAAAATCTGATATTATGCAGGGTGTCTTAGAAACATATAAACTTTAACCAAATTTCATTCAATTCTCAGTTAAAAAATATTTCTCTCGTACATCCTTAAAGTAATTCCAATAGATCAAGCGGTGCACGTCATCCCTAGTGATGTTCTGACGTCATCCAATGCAATATACATGTCATCACTAAAAGTATGCAACTAAACTTAAATCAAAATGCTAATTCCATATGCAGAACACTTAAGTTGGTATTGCACCACGTGCTCCTACAACTTTGTTTTCATGGTATATTGCCACACATGCTGCTTCGAATAACTCGGCTTAGCTTGCATTGTGTTGTAATTTTCTTGTAGGATTAATTGATTTTGTTTTAGTTTGTTGATATAACTAGTCAAAGTTTTATAATTAAATAAAGTTTAGTTAGACCTGGTACTTTCATTCGTAGATAGTAATATTTATTCTGTAGAATAAATTTTATCTCGGAGATTAACAAAAAAATTGATATTTGTAGCGGTTTAAAAAAGACTGTATATTAGGAAGAGTATAAGTCTTAATTTTTCAAGCGTGACTTGTATACAACCCACACTGGATTGTATATCTGGTTGCATACGTAAGTAATTCATTTTTGTTTTGAAGTTTTTTTTAAAAAAGAATAAATTTTAAAGTGCTATAAATGTTACGATAAATAAATGTAATAACAGCCTTGTCGATTTGCATAAAGACCTTTTTAACAAAAATTAGTTTAGAAAAATAAAGCGTAAAATAAAAAAAAAGAATGGCAAAAAGTAATGGTATAAACAGTTGAGTGAGCCGTCCAGGATATCGAGGTATCCACGGTTTAGAGAGAAATACATCGAAGTAATGAGTACATGGTGCGCTTATTTGTAAATTACTCAAATTAAAATCTTAACGATTTGCGAGTACCTCATAAAAGTGAGTATTTTAAAAAATATATTACTTCATTGATTATGTTTAAAACCACATCAAATTTGCTTAGACGTTTTGAATTTTTAGGCTTTTATTATCTACTCGCACCTCGTGGTAATTTTGTGAGAGGTACACATTTTCGAGAGGCCCCATGAAACCTAGAGTGAGTGTCTAATTATTATTAATACCTCATCTACTGCAATTTGAAACTGCAAATGCCAGATGTCTTAGATGTTATAATTTTTTAGGCCTCTTCTTAGCCTCTACAGAAACTCTTTTTTTTTCTTATCTATTTATTTAACGTTGGTCTATTTCCGCTACCAGAGCCTATCCACCTACCCCCAACCTGGAAATTTTGTCGGATCTCTTCTCGTAAGAAGAGTAGGAATCTTTCACTTGTCTAACATTTAATGGACAAGGGATCGCCTGCTTTACATCCCCTCCGAAGGATGGTATATCCACTACGTAATCCTCGTCTTGAAATTACATAGCTTCCACGTATACACTGATATACAAGCCGCTAGAAGGTGGGACGAGATCGCTGTGTTTTCCAAGATGGATTTCATCCATTCAAATACTAACCGCGCTGCACGTTGCTTCACTGGAGTATTGAGATACATACACAATCAAGATGCATCTACATTCGCCTCACATAAATTCTTCATAAGCTATTACCAGGCTCGTCCTAGATATTGGCACCTCTAGCTCTGTGCAGTTTTATTTATCATATTCTACTAAGTATCCGAGCTTACCTTTATTTTCTACAGGAGCAAATCTGATTTTTCCTTTGGTCAAAAAGGGAATCTTAGGACAACGAGCTTCTCAATACCTTTTTAAATTAATCCATTAAATTTTTAAACTCAAATTATTGCTTACAATATTTTGTTCACTAACAGCTGTTAATTAGGTATTATTAAAATCCTATTTTGTTATACCTTTAACATAGTTTTTACTAGAACATAGTAAAATATATTTGTATGAAAGCAAAATCAGATATAACAACTTTCCACAGGCATAATTTTTTATACCGTTTTTTTTATCTACTGTTGCTATTATACACCTAAAGTTATTGTTGTTGACCTAGAAATTATAGTTTGGCTTTTCAAATATCCATATACATTGTTTCTTAACTAAAATTTTTATTTATTAAATTTATTTATACTACTTATGTAATTGTTTTTCTAATCATTGTTTTTGAATGTCTTGATTCCCCTCTACCCTCGTCGAAGTGTTCGGCTGGCGCCCAGGCAAAACCTGCTATTATATTAGTGCTAAATAACATCTAAACGCTAAATTGAGCACTTAGGTAAATAAATAAAAGTTAACATAATCATTCTTGCCCACGACCCAGCCTCCGAAATTTGATGACTACCGTGAGCTGATGTTTCCGGAATCACTGAAACATCAAGTAATGTAAAGTTACAAAATTGGCGCCCAACGTGGGGCACCAATTTATTGAATTTTACTTATTTACTTAGGTGCTCAATTTAGCGTTTAGATATTATTTAGCACTAATATAATGGCAAGTTTTGCCTGGGCGATGAGGGGAATCAAGACATTCCAAAACAATGATTAGAAAAACAATTATGTAAGTAGTATAAATAAATTTAATAAATATTTTACGGTTAAGTAACAGGGTGTATATACAATCCAGTGATTTCGCAATATACAGTGGGTTGTATATGAGCCACACTTGAAAAATTTACTCTTCCTAATATACAGAGTCTTTTTTAAACTGCTACATATTTTCACGTACGATATCCACCAGATAAATATGCTCTATTCCTAGGATAACCTATCCGACATCTAAACCTTCCAATAACGCTTTTAAAACGCCGGATAAAAGAGGCCATGCAATTGCGCTGTGAATGACAGAAGTGATTTATCTTCTAACCCAACTTTTTGAAAGTTTGATTTGTTTTATATTGTGATTTAACTGTAAATCTATAACTAGATGTAAATAATCATATTTACTAAAAAGACATTAGTAAAATGATTTTTTGTAGATTGGAAATCCAACCTCTAATTAGCGTCTATTTTATTAATCGTCAATATTGAAAAATTATTTGAGTGGATTTTTAAATGTTCGTTTGGAGTCAGTATATAGCTACAAGCTAAAAATGTGATACAAACATTAAAAATGAAAATAAACTTAAAAAACTTATAATTTCAGATTAAGTTAGTTATATGATGCACAACTATTTCAAACTTCAAACAATATAATAAACAATCATGAAAATGAGGCTAATGTCATAAACCGGCAACAAACCGCAGTAGGAGGATCTTTTCCATCTATTCGAAGCATAAAACTTCCTTACAGTGTCTTAAGTTGGCAACACTTTCTTTGGGAAGTCTCTAAAGTCATATCTATCGGATAGTTAACCGAGGGTATATTTTGAAGGAAAGTAAGCTCTTATCCATTAGATAGTTAATCGCTGGATAAAGTCTATACTAAAATGAAAGTACCGGGCCTTAGTGAGTTTCTCAATATTAATATTATTGTGAATAATTTCATTAAAGATTTCATCTACCAACTTTGAAATCATGTAAACATAGTAAAACTGTGACGTGCAAAGTTAGATATACTGGAATCACTATACAATAAATATTACAATCCAACTGCATCATTCGCCTTCTTCATTCTAAAGTGTCCATAAAAACCAACAGTAATTGCTCATTGTTGGCGCTGATTCCAATATGTACAGAATACACTGATTAGAAAGGTATTCCAATCACTAAAATGGACCAAATATCCTGTCAAACATACGATAGTACATTCTTCAAATTTAAGAGTAATTGTGTTATTATATTGGTTCTGTTACGTAATTGTATTAACCCAACACTAATCTTACAGGAATTGTCCCTCCATAAAGGACCCCGGAACAAAACCCATGAAAATGTTGATTTGGTGGAATCGGCTGAAATTTTGATATTTTGTAGTTCAGGTCATGCTGATCAAAAGATCTTATCACATCGAGCCAATCCTATGGACAGTTTTTGAGATACAGCTTGTCAAAGTTAGGTAATTTGCGTCATTTTTGACATTCAAGAACTTTTTACTCCTAAACTATTAACTTTAGCAAAAAATTGCAAGGATTGAAATATTTTTGTTCTAATCCAATAAAGCTCATGAATTTATTTCAGAATTTTTTATCAATTTTTAGGTTAGGTAAAATATATATATGTCATATTCCGGCATGCTTCGGTGGGATTGGCTGAAACTTTGCTATTTTGTAGTTAAAGTCATGCTGATCAAAACTTCCTATTGCACTGAATCTATCCTATGAGTGGTTTTCGCTCCAGGAGTGCCTGAAGGTCTTAACAACGAGGTAACGGGTAATCTATATGTACGTGTTTATGAATGGCTTCCAGCGTGTCTGTGTATGTGCGTACGTACGTGTGTGTGTGTGATTATTTTTGTCAAAGAACCTGCTCTTACCGGCACTATGTTTCTTATAAGAGCATTCTCATTGCCAACCAGGGTGATTCCATTTTTTTTGTTTCACTTTCTATCTGTTTATTTTTACTTTTTCTTGTTTTTTAATATTTTTTTAGTTTTTAAATATTGAGAAGATCCATAGGATTTTCAGGAACAAGTGCTCTGTTTCCAACATCATGTATCGTTGGAAGAAGAATCATTGATGGATATTTTGTGATTTTCATGCCGTGCGTACCCCAAAAATCATAATACGCTTGTGTTTTCAGCGGTTCCGCATCAAACTCATTAGAACGATTTTTCTCACAAAGTCCGTCCTACGACTAAAATGAAAGAGGACATTTTTTGAGTATTTTTAATCAGTGAATGACATTCTTGTACCAAAGTGAAAAAAAGAAAATAAAAGACATAAGAAATTAATGTAAAATATCGACAGCCTACCCACTTACGGTAAAAAATATTTTTAAAAAATAACGTAAAAATAATCTTGTAATTATTGTTCAATATACGTATAAAGCCGCGTCCCTGTAAATCAAATGGTTTCTAAAATATAAAATTACAATCAATTTTTGGGTGCCATTTTCAAGGTATTTGCGAACATATTTTTGCATGTAGAATCTGCACCAGAAGTTTGTCATCGATATTTCCGGAGAATCCTCTATACACTGGCACATATATATACACAAACGCATGCACGCAGTACATAAACACGCTGGAAGCCATTCATAAACACGTATATATAGATTACCCGTTACCTCGTTGTTAAGACCTTCAGGCACGCCTAGAGCGAAAACCACTCATAGGATAGACTCAGTGCAATGGGAAGCATGCCGGAATATGACATATATATATTTTACCTAACCTAAAAATTGATAAAAAAATTCTGAAATAAATTCTTGAGCTTTATTGGACTAGAACAAAAATATTTCAACCCTTGCAATTTTTTGCTAAAGTTAATAGTTTAGTATTAAAAAGTTCTTGAATGTCAAAAATGACACAAATTACCTAACTTTGACAAGTTGTATCTCAAAAACTGTTCATAGGATTGGCTCGATGTGTTAATATCTTTTGATCAGCATGACTTGAACTACAAAATACCAAAATTTCAGCCGATTCCACCGAATCAACATTTTCATGGGTTTTGTTCCGGGGTTCTTTAACTGACTTCCACCTATGTTGTAGCTTATGACATGCTAAATTAATCCAATCAGATCAAAAACTGACTCTAAATACGTAAACTCCAGTACAACGCCTGCGTCATACGAGTCTGCGGACTCAACGAACCACGGCTACTCTGGGGGCCATCCAAACCCACCATATCTTACATTGTTGCTATGCAAATATTACGATACTGCCTTAAATTGCTTAATGAAGAGTGGCTCTAAGGTTATTTGGTCCAGTCAATCTTCGTGTATATTCAGGTATACCCTTCTCATGAATCTTTTAGAAATTCTGTTTTAATATGTATATTTACTATTTGTCTCTACACATGCATGAATGGATTACTTAACAACTAAGAAAAATTGAGCTTGATATATTTCAGAGCAAATTGAGATATTATGTAAATTAATCCAGTTTTGCTTTAATGTTCTTATACTTATTACTAGTGCCTGTATCAGTATTGCTATTGTCTAAATCTTCGATAAAATCATCTTTTTCTGGAGCAAACAATTGATGTAATGTAATTATTACAATAGTTAAAGTCAATAAATAATTCAGTCTATATAAAGATATCGTTGCATATATTAAACTTAATACTGCTATAGTCATTACAAAAATTTCTAATTTATCAAACCATTTCCTGAAAAAAATATAAGTATTAACGATTGTATATAAAGAGCCAGTCTTCTGAACTAGGGCAAACGTTAATAGTAGACTATTGTTATGTAAGAGACTACTTACAAAATGTCAATCTAAACTCATTAATTCTTTATTTTGGCATCCTAACCACAGAAGACCTATACCAGAAGCGTCACTGTCGGAGGCACGTTCGATGTTTGGGTGCGTTTGCACGCATCCAGTAATTTAGTCGAGTAGAGAGACGGTCCAGTAATTTAGTAATTGCTTTCCACTAAATTACTTGACTAAAACACGCTGTCCGCATTGGTCGAGTACTAAATTACTAAGCGACTTGACTAAATTACTGAGTGCGTGCAAACGCACCCTTTCATTGGTAAATTGGGGTGACCTTCGGCCATCTTGTCGGTGGTATTGTCAACCTATAAATCCGCACCTTTCTAAATTCACCGCTGGACGCATTGGTAGATAAAATTCGAAGCTGATTTTGGCTTTGGTTTTCAAAATAGACAATCATATAATGTTATTGCTTACCGGTACGCTCCATCGGTGAATTTAGAAACCTGCGGATTTATAGGTTGACAATAATACCACCGACATATGGCATATGCGCATAAAATTCAATATTGGCGGGAAGGCCAGAGAGTCGTTTCTGGTGTAGGTCTTCTGTGTCCTAACTTCCAATGTGACACATATGGAGTAATTGCCTCAAAAATTAAATGCAACAGTGATCAATGAATACGTCTTTCACTTGAGAGCTATCCACTCAGTCCAGTGTTAAACACCGATGTGTGTGCAGTGTGCTGATAAAATTGTTGAGTTGCGGCAATGTGAAAATGGCGGCCTTTACTCCATAGTATGACTTATTTTGTGATGTAGTGCAGTGAATTTTTAAAGTAAAACATCTTTAACCTGCCAGCATTTGATGCCAATCTGAAGTCTGGACAAGGGCAGATCCAGGAGGGGCACCAGGGGCAATTGCCTCCCCAAGGGCCCCGAGAAGAATAGGATCTAATATTATTTACTATTAAATATTGAAAATGTCGATATAATTATTGATCGTTCGGGGGTTTTATCTTATCCTTATTGATTGATAGCCAAAATAAATAACTGAATTTAAAAACTGAAATACATCTGCCAATTCTGTACATTAAAAAAAATTGTTAGTTTTACATAAAAAGTACCCCCTACCCATAACCTTTCTGGATCCGCCCTTGAGTCTGGAGACTTGGCGGCCATATGTTAAAAACAACTGGTGCAAATGTTGTTTTTATCATTTAACACAAAAACTAAAAAAGATGGAGAAAAACTTTCTGCACAAAAAACAAAGTGCATAAAATGTTCTACAATTTTGTTCCTATACAATATTTGTATAGGAGTTAACATTTTCCAGATAAATGATTCAGGTCTTAAAATAAAACATAAAATTCAATATAAAAAGTAACAACTCATTCGCTTTCAGATTCACTATCCATATCTCCCAATACATTGAATATTTCTTCCAACTCTTCTTCCTTTACTGCTTCATTTATGATATCGTTATCATCCTCACTTTCGATTTGATTTGGAATCACCTCCTGAAGAATTTCAGTAAGCGATTGAGGCAGTATTTTATCTGCTGAACACCAAAGAGGTTCTCCATTTTCTTGCCATCCATAATCATTCCAAGGATTTGGAATATTGTGAATACCTTCTACCTTCGTCGGCTAATCGCCAAATACGCGTTTGGTAAACACTCCTTTTAATATGCTCGATAAGACAAACTTTTGATGGTAGAATCGAAGAAAAATCAACTTTAGTGTCAATTGATAAAGACAAATCTGTGTCACCGCATTTCTGTCTAATGGCAATTAGGTGAAGCTCGTCCTCGCTAGCGCATTTCTTTGATCCATATATGGCACATGTAAACTCCTCTAATGATGCGACTAATTTATCATCAATATTCCAGCTGCTCCCCAAATCTTGAAATGTTCGGATATATTTGGTATATTTGGGAGAAACTAACATTTTTAGGAGTTTATCTGTCCTTTTCCCTTAAAGGCGCTGACTGACTCCCATCCAGTAAATGAATGAATTATATATATATTTTTTTCCAGTTTATTTTATTTTTTATGTTAATATAAAGTTATATTATACACCTTACAATAATTGTCACAGTTATTTCCTCTAAATGATTTACCGATATATATGAATTTCCATGTTTTCTTAATTTTGGACTCATTTATTTGGACAATGGTAACTCCTGTCAAAATTGTATAGAAACAAAATTGTAGAAAATTTTTTGCACGTTATTTTTCGTGAAAAAAGTTTTTGTCCATCTTTTTTAGTTTTTGACAAAAACAACACTTAGTCCAATTAGGAAAAAAAACGCCGTTTTAGAGAAAAATTTTGAACAGCAGTTTCTCTGCATAGATAATAAGTACTCAACTTTTCGAACAATTTTTTGCTTATGCGCAGAACAAAAATATATATGATTTTTTAGATATATATACATACGTTTTTTCGTGTATTTTTTTTTTTATTTAGACTTTTATATCTCGAAAAGTACGCGCTTTTAAGGCTAAACGAACATAGGTAAACGTGTTCAGAGTGCGATTTCCTACAAAAAAGGTTCTATACATTTTTCCGATTATCCCATTGGCTTTTCCAGAAAAGTGACTTGAAAAATACATATATGTGTTTTTTCGTGTTTTTTTTTTTATTTTGAATGCAAATATCTCGAAAAGCACGCGATTTCAGGGCTAAATGAACATAAATACACTTGTTCAGATTCTACAAAAAAGCTCTTATACATTTTTCGATTATCCCACTGGTTTTTCCGGAAAAACTTCTTGAAGAATGTATATATTTGCTTTTTCATGTTTTTTTTTTCATTTGTATGTATATATCTCGGCATTTTTAAGGCTAAATGAATATTAGTAAACTTGTTCAGAATGTGATTTCTTACAAAAAAAAGGTTCTATATATTTGATATATACGTTAAAATGAAAAAAAAAACACGAAAAAGCAAATATATATATATATATTTTTCAAGAAGCTTTTCCGGAGAAACCAATGGGATAATCGGAAAAATGTATAGGAGCTTTTTTGTAGGAAATCTCATTTTGACCAAGTTGACTTATGTTCATTTAGCCCCAAAATCGCGCAATTTTCGAGATATTTGCTTCAAAATAAAAAAAACACGAAAAAACACACATATATATTTTTCAAGTCGCTTTTCCGGAAAAGCCAATGGGATAATCGGAAAAACGTATAGAACCTTTTTTGTGGGAAGTCATATTCTGAACACATTTACCAATGTTCGTTTAGCGTTAAAAACGCATACTTTTCGAAAAAAAAAAATTTAAATAACCTTTTTAATCACAATCTGAAGCAAAAGAAGTATACCAAATTTGATCTAAATCGATTAACAAATGGCCAAGATATTGGGGTGTAGTGGTGAAAAGTGAGACACACTGTATAAGTATATATCTCCAAAAATCATTTCTTTTTTTTCCTGCGCATAAGCAAAACCTTGTTCTAAAAGTTGAATACTTACTTCCTATGCAGAGAAACTGCTGTTCAGAATTTTTCCCCGCTTTTTTCCTAATTTGAGTGGACTAACTGGCAACAGTTTTTTTTTTAACATATGGCCGCCATTTTGAAAGTACAGCCATTTTTTTTTAGGACATATCTAGAATTGTTCCTTAGGCTTTAATCTTTATGACAAATATTGTCCCCAAGGATCGGGAGGGTGCACGTATAGATATTTTTTGTTTTATTGCTTCCCTTTTGCATATTTCAGCATCTCCTGGTAAGGACACCTCATCATTTTATTTTGGCCTAATCCAGATGAATCACCCTGTATAGAGTGCTTTCAGAACTCCTTACAAGATGTAACTGACTATACACCTGCAGACATTACTGTCGAGACAAAATCCTTAAATTAAATCATAAATATATCCTACTTAGAGCATGAATATATAAATTTTAACATTAGCGGAGTGCACTTGATGAAAAAGTAAGTTATTAGAAAATCAATTGGACTTAGTACAACTCGTCCTAAGTGATTATTTTTTCGATATCTAAATTAAAAATTATATACTGGGTGCTTCATTGAGGACAGATCCACCGGCGCAAGGTGATAGAGGACCTCAATATGCATCGATTTGACCCCCATGTATGCTATGTGAAATTTGTTGGTTTTTTTGAAATACGTTACTATCTACAAGGTGTGAAAGAAAGGTGTGTTTTTCTTCAGAGATAGGTGATGGGTAAAGGAAACTTTCCATATGAAAGTTTCTAGGAAGTTTTCATAAGTTTCTGGAACGAAGTTTTAACAAAAATGAAAGTTTCCTATAAAATATTTGAATATTCCCGAAAGTTTCCAAAATTCCGTAAGAGTTTCCAAACTTTTCACGAATATTTACATAACCTCAGACGTCAGAAATCCAGTGTTTATTTGTTTATTAGCGCTACCGTTTCTTGATGAATGTACTTTTTAGCATTGTGTTTTTGTTACATTAAAAATAAAATGTAAAAAAAGAAACATTTTTATTTAAATCAAATTATGATGAATGTCATGTTGTGTTCGATAGTTACTGTAATTTATTTTTGTTATACAGTTCAACGCAAAAGTTCTTCGATCATAGGAAAGTTGAGCGCAATTTACACTTACCTAATCCCAATCCCACTATCATAAATATCCAGTGAGGTATCCAATGTTGGCAGATCTAGTTTATTCATACATAATGACGACAAGTTTTGTAGAATGATAGAATCTAATTGATTAAAATAAAATAAAATTGATATTTTTATAATTTATATTAAACAATGAAATCCTCCGATTAAAGAACTTATATCTAGATACATAATGGCATTACTTTGTGTGATCCCGAAAGATTCACAATCTAAGGCACTTCTTCCCATAAGTTCTTGATTGGCTAGTCGATCTGTTCGCGACCGATTCGGGCACCATCGGTTCCGTTTGATTATCATAATCTCAGTTTGACACTTTTGACAGTATATCCGCCATTAATGTTAATAAGCGTTTTTCGTGTTTTTCGATCAAAATGTGGTGAAGAAGTCTTTTTATTTTAAGTTGTGATTTGCTCAATACCTAAATAATATTCTCTATTCATATTTACACAGTTTAGTTACAATATATTTAGTGCAAATAAATAGTGAAGTGCTGTGCCGTTTGCAGAAAGCAGTTTAGAAAAGAAGAAAATCGATCGTTCCATAGTCGTAACATGATGAAGTTCAGTTTACAGTTAGTTATAAAGTAAATAGCAATTAAATTTTAATATCCTTTCAATACATATTTATCTTACTGTAATATCGTATGCCTACATCACGTTATATAAAGAGCCGGTAATGCAGGAATTGCAATAATTCATTTTAATGAAAATATTTACCATTCTAAACATTTTCTACACACACAGCGCCACTGTTGCCTATGGGATGTGATGTTCATCTATTCTTTTTAATGGACATATTATGTGACTATGTTAGGAGCAAACAAGGTATATAGTGAAAAGATAGCCTGTTATGTATCTAGATATAAGTTCTTTAATCAGAGATGAAATCACTATGTTTAGCTCATTTGCATTTTTATCTTACCAAAATGTAACTAAGAGTTGGGTTTTAAAAAATATAAATTGTTTGCATGATAAATGAAATAATCTGGTAACCCTGATGCAGTAATACCTTGAAGGCTTGTTCTCTAACGAGCACGACAAGGACATCGAAACATCGACGGAGAGGGTTGTCACTCCGCTGTCCATCTAGGGGACAGGCGGCGTAGGAGTTTAGTAATGCAATAAAGGCATATAATATACCATTCGTTGGAAGTTGTAAATTCGCCTGGTAGATCCTATGATCGAAGTACTTTTGCGTTGTCTGTATATTATTTTCTTATTAGTTTTTTTGTAAGTGTTAAAATTACATAACCATTTATTTATTATTTTGTTTATTTAAGTTTTTGACTTTTCATTTAATAGGTATTACTATAATATGAGATTTAAATGTTATTATAGTAGGTATATATATGTCTTATAGCGGGTTTACACGTGCATGAATTTAGTGGCGCCAGTAGATATTGGCACGCCAGCAAAAAAATATTGCACATATAAACAGTTACTGGCAAGCATGCATCAATGCATGCAAGGTTAAGACTTGCTCGCCAGTTCTCGCCAGTAACTGTTTATACGTGCAATATTTTTTTAGTGGCGGGCCAATATCCACTGGCGCCACTAAATCCATGCACATGTAAACCCGCTATTATGTAATTATATATAATTGTATTGATATGTCTCTAATACACTATGGATGAAGTAAAAAAAAATATTTTGAGGTTTTTAGTTCTTGTACACACACTAAATCACATTTTTTTTTTCACCCCCTTTAATAATGGGGTGGGAGTGGTAATGGGGGTGGCTAAATGCAAAAAAAAATTTTGAGACCTTATAGTTTCTCTTGTAGAGACTAAATACCAATTTTATGGACTTTTACCTGCTTGATTTATCTATTTACCCACATTTACCCCAATTTACCACCCAACCCTTCAGATGAAAATATAATCTAGTTCCAGATCACGTTAAAATACATATGTGTACGAAATTTCAAGTCAATATCTTAAAACGATTCCAGAGTAATTGTGCGCACAATAAAAGTTAGACAGAAATTTTTTTTTCGCTCAAACTTAAAATCTTGACGTTTCATGACATCCTAAGCCTATTTGAACAATAACAATTTTCAAAATTTTTTTGTCGTTACTACCACTGGATGTGGAAGTAAAATGAGTACCTTCTTAATCTTAATCTTAAAAACTTCTCCACTTTACTGGCAATTAACCCGACTTTCATTCTGCTAGCCCCATGACTTCACATTGAAAACTTTGTGCAATGTGTAATCAAAACATTATTCGAAAGGTGAGATAAGTTGTTGTGGGTATCATTAGTACTCAGAGTGTAAGATTGGTTAGCATTGAAAAGAGGCAAAATGATCAATTATATCTGCATATGCTCAGCCCTAATTAGTCAAAGTGACAGTGCGTTATTTGATGTGATACTGTCATTCCCTTTATTCTGGTGTAATTTTTTTTTTGTTAGTTTATTGTTGCTTTAAGTATTCTATCGTATTTTTGTATAATCTTTGCTCGAGTTTTTTCTACTGTTACGGTTACGCACGAGAAAGTCTGGAGCACCATGCCATTACGCAATAGTTGTTAGACGCCATCTAAATCAACGTTTTCCAGGCAGGTAGATTGGGTCCAGAGGACCGATTACCTGGCCTCCAAGGTCCTCAGACTTAAATCAAGTTGACTTTGGGTACTAATTTTATTTTTTTTCTTTTTATTTTTGCTTGACTGGTTATAGAGTTAAGGAATAACTTTTATTTTAATGAAATTTTAAAAGGATAATTTTTTTGTAGAAATAATTTCAGTTTTAATAAAAAAATTATTTTTCAAGATGATAGGCCCATTAATGGACTACATTCTAAAAAAATGATGACACTGGTACTGCTAGTTAAACCAGAATGACGAAATTAGTGGTAGACAAGGATCCAGTAAACTAAATTCCGCCTATTTCTTCATTGCTATGCATCTTTTGGACATACTTTTAAAATTAGGTCTATGGTATGTAAAATTTTCTGCCGAGTCCATTTCCGGAGGGCGATTTGCGATACAAGCTGACGTTCATCCCCTATATTAATTTTTCACCCCTTTTCGGCGATACACGATATTTAAAATTTTTCAGATATATCTCGTGTTATCTCGGAAACTATAAAATCTACAAGGATCAAATTTTAGACGGAGATTAAATAATGTATGGAGATGATGATATTTTGATTATTGATCTTCTAAGAAAAAAATAAAAACTGCGGGGATGCTGAAATATTGTAGGGAAAATTGAAGCATCGAGGTACTTTTTCTATGTGTAGAAATATTATATCAGTTATGTGAGCAGTATTGTAGTAGAAACATCAAATTTAATTTTAGGTGAAAAAATTTTTACAATCGAATTATTCTAGTGAAAGATATAATTTATTTATTATCGGAGAACTTAGCGTGCGAAATGATCTTCACAATGAAATGGTTCCTTTAGCGCAATACACTCAGAAAGCGGATGTTTTTCAATTTACGGCAGCAGCTTCTTACTTTTTCAAATGCTTGTATGGTCGTCCCAATTTTGAAGATAGTTTAGATCATTTACGAGCACATTTATTTAAAAACTGCAAAATGAATTTGAGGACGTTACCACCTATTGAGGATGCCTTTATTCAGCATGCAAAACGAAGTGCCTATACAATATTTTTATGGAAAAATGCTAGTAATCCGTCCCCTGAATTACTGAATATTCATGAATATGGGGTGAAAAATTAATGTATTGCAAATCGCCCTCCGGAAATGGATTCGGCAGAAAATTTTACACAACGCATAGATCTAATTTTAAAAGTATGTCCAACAGATGCATAGGACTGAAAGTAAATGGTCTCTGGATCCCTGTCTATGGGCAAAACCGAAGTTTATCTAAAAATACATGAAAACCTAAATAACTCCTAAACTAACAAATTTCGCATAATATATATATTGATTTTCTTATTGTTATTTTAGTATTTATTACATTTAATATAGCAATAGCGTTGAAAGAATACATTACTCCCCAGGAATTCGAGACCTTCAGTCAAGTTTTTTCGAAAACTTAAGGAAGTCTTGGACACCTACTTTTAGTAACTATTATAGTCTGCCACTATTCTCAATATTTATTTACGCTGTTATCTAATTAATATATGCATATGTGCTATGTAAGTTAATGTAAATAAATATTATTATTAATATTATATAAGGGGGTCAAATCAATACGGTCCTCTATCAACCTGCGCCGGTTGGTTCGTCCCCAATGAAACACCCTGTACATTAGTGGTTAAAAATAGGCCCCATTTGGGACAGACATTTTTTTTTTTCATTAGTAACCACTAATATGGTCTGTGCTTTAATGATGGTTAGGGTAGACGGGTATAGACCAAAAAGATGTTAGGAAAACAGCTTTTTTAAATAGTCGACGTTTCGTCACAATTTATTGACATCCTTAGGACTACAATTGAACATATTGATCTAGTTATTTGTAGGACAATATCATATTGTTAATAAAAACCTTATGTTCATCATTCATCATCATCATCATTGTTCATCACTAAATAAATTATATAATAATCAAATAAACAAACCAAATGAATAAAGGTGTATCTTTTTTTTATTAATCCTTATTTTGCACTAAAAATGATACTTATAAAAAGGAAAGATACCAAAGAGGAGAGTTTCTAAGGCCGGTTTTCGGCCTAATTTATTTCTTGAGGAAAAAACTCGAAAAACATTTTTTTAGTATCTACTAACAATATTTAATCGATTCCACCCCAAATGAAACTCTCCCTCACCCTGTTTTTTTACCCCCCATCACCCCTCCTCCCACTTCTTCCGAAACAACGAAAATACACGTACAAAATCAAAAATATCCTTATTCAGTAACAGTCATGTTAAAATGTCTCAATGACCTGCAAAAGAATCAACTGAATGCTGATTATTTAATAGTTTAGGGGTGTATAAATAGGGGAGGTGAGTGCGGGAAAGTTTCGTTTGGGGTGGAATCGATTCGATATTGATAGTAGATAATAAAAAAATGTTTTTCAGTTTTTTTTGTTCAAAAATAAACTCGCTGTGACTAGCCTCCCGGCACCAGTAATCTGATGAATCCCGGCTGTGTTATGACGTCGATCTTATTATGTCAGCGTCAACCGGTATTAGTACGAATCCCGGTCCGGCCATGCGCAAATTGTTGACATTTGTGTACGTAATCAAGATTGATACGAGTCCCGGTCAAACAACGAACTAACAAAGTTTATGTTTGTTTATCGTTCAAGACCAAAAGAATTTCCTAGTGTTGTTTATAATTAAAAGGTAAAAATAACGTACTGAAGCACTATCCAAATTCTAATAATTATCAATATCTCAACAATACTGAAAAGGTAAGCACTACGATGACATTGTTACATAGATTTATTTTTAGGTTAGAAATAAATAATAAGATTACTATGAGTTTGGTAGTTGGAAAAAAGTTTGAAAATTATTCTGATGTGGAGACATCAATGAAATTATATGAAGAACAAACTTTAGCGAAATTTTGGAAACGTGATGCGCGTAAAATAACTTCTTCAAGAGTTCAGTATTCTGTTAAAGAGTGTCTAAAATACGCTGAATTGAACTTCTGTTGTATTTATGGCGGTCAGAGATTTAGACCTTCAGGTTCTGAAAAAAGAGAAGTAAGAACATTTAAAAAAGAAGAACCATGTAATGCCCATGTGTTTCTTAGAGCCACATGCGATGGAAGGGCTTTAGAAGTTAGGAGCATATCAGATAACCACAATCACGAAAGAACTGAACTTCAATTTCAGTATTTGCCACATCAAAGAAAATTAAATAGTGAAGATAAACAAAAGGTGGAAGAACTTTTGGCTTTAAAGCCAAACAAAAAATTGATAAAACAAAAATTAGAACATAAAACGGGAAAATTTGTGACACTCAAGGATTTACCTAACATCAGACAAAGATTGGGGGAAAATTCAGAGGACTTAGATCAATGTGTCAAAGTAATAAAGGACAAATATAAAGGCGAAATCAATGTGTTGAAAGATGAAGAAAATAATTTTAAGGGCATGTTCATACAAACACTCAACATGAAAAATACAATGAAAGCATATCTTGAATTTTTAAGTATTGATGGCACCTACAAATTGATAAACATCGGAATACCTGTGTTTTTAATTGTAGTAGAAGATGGAAACTGCCAAACCGAGATAGTATGTTTCTGTCTTTTAGCTAACGAAGATCGCAATAGCTTTACATGGTTCCTAGAAACATTTAGGAAGAACAACTTAGAAAGTGAGCGTACTAAGTGCATTGTGACTGACAAAGATTTATTGGAAAGATCGGTAATACGACAGGTTTTTCCAGAAGCTAATTTGATAACTTGTATATTCCATTCAATGTGAACATTTAGTCGAGAAATCACTTGTGAAAAGATGGGAATATCACAATCTAGTAAACAGCTCTCATTACAGATGTTACAACAAATGGTGTATGATGAAACTGACTGCATAAAATGTGTTTTGTGCCTTTTGTGGAGGCACGTTAAATGTGCCACCTTGAATAAAGTACCAAAATGTAGTAGTAAGTGGATATGCAACGGATGTAAAACCACTCCGATGTGAATGTCATAATAAATAAAAAATTTATTTGCTACACTTCAAAAATGAAATGTGTTTTTTATGTTACTACCTATTTCAATATAATAAAGTTCTTTTAATCGTAGACTTGTTACTTATTTTCTGAGAATTATATATTTTTTTATTAATTGGGTGGTAGAGATACAGTAAACGCTGTAATCCGACCATGATTTGTATTAATCCCAGTTATGTCAATTTGCACATGGCCGAACCGGGATTTATACTAATACCGGTTGACGCTGACGTAACAAGACGGACGTCATAACATAGCCGGGATTTAATAGATTACCGGTGCCGGGAGGCTAGTCACAGCGAAAAATAAATTAGGCCGAAAACCGACCTTATGGATCCCCCTTTAAAAAGTATTTTTGGAAAGTAAAAATGAAGTATAATTTTCGTGTAAAATTATCAGGTTTAAACACTTTAAATTATCTAATGAAATTAAACTTTGAAGACGTAAAAGAAACAACCGATGAAAATTTATTAACCTACATTTAGGTGGGTTTTCTCTTTGTCCAAAATGTTACTTATTAGTCCGTCAGAATTAGCATTTTTGGTCGTTTTTTTTTAGTGCAGCAATGTGACCTATACCAAATTGAAGGTTTTTACATTAGAAAAAAAACTGTCACAACCCACAGTCATAAAAAATATATATATATATATATATATAGGTATGTCTATTTCTTGGAAATCACCCTTTTTTATGACTGTGGGTTGTGACAGTTTTTTTTCTAATGTAAAAACCTTCAATTTGGTATAGGTCACATTGCTGCACTAAAAAAAAACGACCAAAAATGCTAATTCTGACGGACTAATAAGTAACATTTTGGACAAAGAGAAAACCCACCTAAATGTAGGTTAATAAATTTTCATCGGTTGTTTCTTTTACGTCTTCAAAGTTTAATTTCATTAGATAATTTAAAGTGTTTAAACCTGATAATTTTACACGAAAATAATACTTCATTTTTACTTTCCAAAAATACTTTTTAAAGGGGGATCCATAAGGTCGGTTTTCGGCCTAATTTATTTTTCGCTGTGACTAGCCTCCCGGCACCGGTAATCTATTAAATCCCGGCTATGTTATGACGTCCGTCTTGTTACGTCAGCGTCAACCGGTATTAGTATAAATCTCGGTTCGGCCATGTGCAAATTGACATAACTGGGATTAATACAAATCATGGTCGGATTACAGCGTTTACTGTATCTCTACCACCCAATTAATAAAAAAATATATAATTCTCAGAAAATAAGTAACAAGTCTACGATTAAAAGAACTTTATTATATTGAAATAGGTAGTAACATAAAAAACACATTTCATTTTTGAAGTGTAGCAAATAAATTTTTTATTTATTATGACATTCACATCGGAGTGGTTTTACATCCGTTGCATATCCACTTACTACTACATTTTGGTACTTTATTCAAGGTGGCACATTTAACGTGCCTCCACAAAAGGCACAAAACACATTTTATGCAGTCAGTTTCATCATACACCATTTGTTGTAACATCTGTAATGAGAGCTGTTTACTAGATTGTGATATTCCCATCTTTTCACAAGTGATTTCTCGACTAAATGTTCACATTGAATGGAATATACAAGTTATCAAATTAGTTTCTGGAAAAACCTGTCGTATTACCGATCTTTCCAATAAATCTTTGTCAGTCATAATGCACTTAGTACGCTCACTTTCTAAGTTGTTCTTCCTAAATGTTTCTAGGAACCATGTAAAGCTATTGCGATCTTCGTTAGCTAAAAGACAGAAACATACTATCTCGGTTTGGCAGTTTCCATCTTCTACTACAATTAAAAACACAGGTATTCCGATGTTTATCAATTTGTAGGTGCCATCAATACTTAAAAATTCAAGATATGCTTTCATTGTATTTTTCATGTTGAGTGTTTGTATGAACATGCCCTTAAAATTATTTTCTTCATCTTTCAACACATTGATTTCGCCTTTATATTTGTCCTTTATTACTTTAACACATTGATCTAAGTCCTCTGAATTTTCCCCCAATCTTCCGTCAGGGAGACCTACGAAGTAGCGTAGTGGCAGCTTACGTACCTAAGTTAGAATTAAATTTAAGGTAACTAAATTGAAAATTATAATAACGATTATTTCACTCATTAACGCTATAGCCAATGAGAGCCCGTTTTTTCACGACATTGCACCAATCAAACGTCATTATTAGTGGTAATTCAAGCTAGATCTGCTTTTGACAGGACCAACATGCAAAATTTATCGCTCTAATTTTTTAGGTCGCTACAGCGGCAAATATTGCGAAAATTTTTTGACGTTTTGTGCCGTGACATGTTTTCGGCAAATAGGACAAATCGTGCTTTTAAATGTTATCTATAAATATCTTCTCTAGCTTATTACTAATTGTTAACGTAAATTGTAAATTGTAGTACTGTATTAATAACCTAAAAAGCCAATGCTGTGTGGAACTTATATAGGTTCGGGACAAGTTATAGCTTTCAATGGCTTAATACCTAACATAATTACAAAATAATTTTCCCAACTAAAATTAAATATGAATATCTACGAAGCAGACAAATCAGTTATTTCATGATAAATACACAAATGTAGGTACTTACTTATGGTAATTCATCAATCATTACAAAGCAGCTAACACTTATTTGGAAATTCAAAACTATGCAGTATCACTATATACATTATAATTCGTTGTACTTAAAGTCTCTCTACTTAAACAAGTAAACCTTAACTCAACTATCAAACTTCTCAAATTAGAAACAAGGATTAAATACATAAATATATATTAACAAACACTTTAATATAATAATTCAATTCACTGTTTAGGCTAGTAACTAAGTTAAGCTAGCGTTACTAGATGGCGGTACCATACCATCTGAGCCGGCAGCCTTACTTAGAACGTAAAATTGGTAATATGCAATTTGTGTGATTTCACCCGTAATGTGATTGGTCGAAGCGTGCTTTGTTGTGATGACTAGTCTTATAAGTTACAGTACCTATGGTTTAACGTATATTGTTTTTCTTGATTGTCATAATTTAAACCTACTTTGTTTTTTATTAGATGAGTCGCTTTGGAAATGCATTTTTATGTGACGTAAATTATGAAATTGAAGATAAAGGTGAGTAATCTCTAAAAAGCAACAAGGAAACGTCTGAAGGCAATTAATTACTGAACATAATATTGAAGATATACTTAATGAATTATTTATTCGTGAAATATTCTACACAAATACCACTCGTGCTTTAAATTTTATCTAAAAATTTTTTCTCAAGCTAAGTTGCCCCTAGTTAATATAATTCGTGCAAATTGGCAGTTTATTATCAAAGATTAAATACCTCCCGCTAAAGCGGTTGGGATTTAATCAGATAATAAACTGTCAATTTGCACTCTTTATATTACCAGGCAACACGCTTTCGAAAAAATTTTCGATAAAATTTTAAGCACTAGTGATATTACATACGAATATTTGTTTGAAAATATTTTTCTAATAATAAAAAAATTGCACTTAGTACAATATATCATCCTCCAAATCAAAATATTAATAAATCCAATATAGTGCCGCTAGTTGAACATGTCATATTAGGAGATGTAAATATTAACTTTTTTAATTTAAATAAGCCATAATTACACAAAATGCACAGACACTTATTGATCCTATTTTTATTGATCGCCAGAATAAGTTTGTGCTCATGGCACTATCAATGCAGATTTAATTTCAGACCATAGACTATAATCCAGTAAATAAGCCGGAAAAAAGTGTAAAATGTGAAAAAGTGGTGGAATAGCACCAATTTGAAAAATTTCTTGTTTCACGTGTTCCCTAGACCCCCAAGAAAATTCATCTGCATTAACTCCGAAAATGAGAAAGTTGGTCATAAAAAAAATTATAAAATTAGTATTTCGCCACGGGAATGGGCTCTAGTAGGTTTTTTGGGTCGCTGATCACGAATCCGAGGAATACCATATTCCAGTATGGAATTCGTGCCATTTTTTGATGAAAATTCCACTTTTTGTGCTGCGGAATTGCGCTCTAGGAGATTTTTTGAGTTGCTGATAACGATTCCGAGCTCCAAATTGAGCAATGAGCAATTCCATATTCCAGACTTGGAATACGTGCCATGGAAAATTCCATTTTTTCAGAAAAAAATTAAATATTAACGTTTTTCCACGAAAATGTGCTCTAGGAGGTTTTTCTGGTCGATGATCATGATTTTAAGGTCCAAATTTAAGAATTCCATATTCTAGACTGGAATACGTGCCATGGAAAATTCCATTCCAGATTCATTTAAAGAGCACATTGAGGACATCAATCAAGTATTAGACGGTGGAATAGAATGCTTGTTAGAGTTACACAATTATAAAATAAATAAATCGGATTTGAATTTGACTGCGAAGCAAAAACTGCGCAGGGCCATATATACAGTGTCCCAGGATAGATGTAACAAGAGGTGTAATGGACCAAAAATTTTGGAATTTTGGAATGGTATTTGGGGATTGAGTCCTGCTTGTTGTAAAACTAAAGTATACCAAAAATGACTTGATTTGGTGTCCTAAATGCCACTAAGAAAAGTTATTTAGAATGCAATTTTATACCTCTATACCAAATTTCAGGAATATAAAATTATTTTTTTGAAACTTCCCATTTTTTCAATAAATTAGTATTTTATTTTGAACCATTCAATTAAAACTGCATAGAAATTATTTTTTGTGAATTAATATTTAAAGTTATGTAGAAGCTAAAAGTAGGCTATGAGAAAAGCAGTGGATACACATTTATCTTAATTCGCAAAAAATGGGAAGTTTCAAAAAAATAACACCAAATCAAGTTATTTTTGGTATACTTTAGTTTTGCAACAAGCAGGACTCAATCCCCAAATACCATTCCAAAATTCCAAAATTTTTGGTCCATTACACCTCTTGTTACATCTATCCTGGGACACACTGTATATCATTTTTCGCGTTTTTTCGCCTTTGTTCACATTTTACTCTAAAACTATGCATTTTTGAGAAAATATTTAAGAGACAAAAATTGTAGAGCGGAAAATTTCCGATCGACATGGATATTTGAAATTTTCCTTTAGTAGTTGGTTTTCCCGCGTGAGCACGCTGGCGCATGAATGTATATAAATATGCTCTTGCACTTCTCTTCTGTATTTTGAGCACAAACAATGCATTTTTAAGAAAAATAACAACAGGCAAAAGTTTATGAAAAAAAAAATAAATAAAAAAAAAATTGTCGCTAGAAAATTTTCTACTCATCAACTTTTGCCTGTTGTTATTTTTCATAAAAATGCATCGTTTGTGCTCAAAATACAGAAGAAAAGTGCAAAAGCATATTATATACATACATGCACCATGTTCCTTAAGTATTTTCTCTAAAATGCACAGTTTTAGACTAAAATTTGAAAAAAAGCGAAAAAACTCGAAAAATGATATATATATGTCTATTTCTCGGAAATCGCCCTTTTTTATGACTGTGGGTTGTGACAGTTTTTTTTACTAATGTAAAAACCTTCAATTTGATATAGGTCACATTGCTGCACTAAAAATATCGAGAACTACCCTTTTTTTGTATAATTCTGACGGACTATATAGTAACATTTTTAGTGCAAAATAAGGATTAATAAAAAAAGATAAACCTTTTCATTTGGTTTGTTTATTTGATTATTATTATTATATAATTTATTTTGTGATAAACAATCAATATTTTCATTAATAATAAGATATTGTCCTACAAATAACTACATCAATATGTGAGCCCCTTTTAGATGCAAAACGCGACAATTTGCAAAATGTGATTTGTTGGGGAATCGAAAAAAACCGGCGGTAATTTTGTTTTTTCCTACACTGTCAAATTGCTTATTTAACACTATTAGAAATTGCTAGTAGAATCGATCTCTATCAAAATTATATAAAAGCAAAATAAGCATGTGTGTGGAAATTAGGCGCACATATCTCGATACTGGCAAAAATGTCACGTCGCGTTTTGCATCTAGGGGGCTCATGTTCAATTGTAGAGTCCTGAGGATGTCAATAAATTGTGACGAAACTATTTAAAAAAGCTGTTTTCCTAACACCTTTTTGGTCTATACTCTTACCAGCACAAAAAAAAAATGCCGTTTTTTTGTCCAACTTTAAAAAGCTATAATTTTGTCTAGAGGCATCCGATCGAGATGAACCAAGAAGCAAAAATTAATTTATATAACTAGAATTAACATTGAAAATAATTACCTGTCGGTTTTTGGAAACTCAAATTGCCATAATGGTAAGGCACAAAGACTTAAGGCAAGTCCTGGAATAAATGAATCATCTGGAGTGAGCGTCTTACTGAACCTAAATAAAAAAATTAATTTGAAAAAAAATATATATCGAGTTTACTTATATTCTACTGAATTAAACATTGTACATTTTATGTAATATAACCATTGTCAGTTTAATGAGCTGCGCAATAGAAGTCTGAAAAATCAAGCAAACATATTACTAAAATAATAACTGGTTTGGTAGAGTCACACAAGGTGGAGCAAGCAAGTAGAGTATAGTGTTGGCAGCCATATGGATCTATCTAGTTTTGTTTTCGACCATATTTTGGGATAACCATGAAACCCAAAAGATTTGGACAAGGTGATATTAACCAACAGTACACAAATATACGAATTTGTCAAACGGCATAGCAGTGTGAACAAAATTTGTAATTGTATTTAATGTTTTAATGTCACTATTCTCCTCGTAAGTGCGAAAATATGTTTGTAAACCAAAAGAAGGTATGCAAATATAAATATAAGCAAAAATTCATATAGCAGAATATTAGTGTATCAATGTATGATACATTAGTATATATATGGTTGAAAAATGACCGCAAAATAAGCCCGATAATTGCCTCTTTTTGCGTAGTACATTGCGAGTGAAGGAAAAGTGCAAAATTGACCCCGGTCTCAAATTAATCTTTGGGAAATTCTGAGAGCATATTTTTCGTTTTGCAAAAAAACGCGAAAACCACCCATATTTAAAGGTTGAAAATATTTAACCCTAGAACGCTCGCGCTATGGTCCGTTTGACCGAACGCTAAGATTTTACTACATAGTTTACGAAGCGCGCATGTCCGCACCTTATGGCTTCGTGACAATTCCTAAAAACCTTCAACACGTTACATCCTGCAGTGCTGTATTGTTTGTGCTAGCGTGTAGGTGTGTATTTCATTTTTCGGTGGATTCGACCGAGGTGCGAGTGATAACGGTAGTGATTTTTTTCCGGTAAGTCTGTTGCCCATTAAGTTTTTCAGCATTACTTATTATTTTCTTTTAGAATGGGTGACTACGAAAGAGAGCTTTCTCGCTTACAAGCGCTGCTTGATGAAGTAGACCTTGAAGAAGATATAATTGGCGGGGAGGCTGAAGATGAAGAAGACAATTTATCCGAAAGTGAACATGATACAAATTCCGAGCAATCCGACGGCGATGATGGGATCGCCGGTGAAGATGAAGAGGGCGGAGAAGTGCTGGAAGACAATGATAGTTCTGAGCCAAGTGGTTACAATTCTGCCGATGATATTCCTTTGCTTCACAGATTGAATAGTTACGTTGGCAAGGACAAAATGACACGCTGGAGAAAAATTCCGTCAGTGGCTTGTGGGAGAGAAAAGGCAAAAAATATTTACAATTTTCATGAGGGTCCAACCCGACAGGCTAAATTCGCAAGAACTCCAATTTCTGCTTGGGAATTATTTTTTCCCCATGAAACTCTTCAAGAAATTGTATCGTGCACTAATATATTCATTCAATCTGTGCGCCAAAACTATGCACGAGAACGAGACGCTAGAGATACTGATATAACTGAAATAAGAGCTTTATTTGGTGTCCTGTATATGGCTGGTTTGTTGCGCTCATCTCACCTAAACATTGATAATCTATGGGAAAACGACGGTACGGGAGTAGAATTTTTTCGATGTGCAATATCAAAGAGCCGATTCCGTTTTCTACTTCTCTCTTTGAGATTTGACAATGTTCATGACAGAGTGCTTAGGAAGACCATCGACAAACTAGCACCCATACGGGAAATTTTTGATGGATTTGTTCAACGGTGCCAACAAAATTACGTCATTGGGGTGAACGCAACGATAGATGAAATGTTGGAGTCATTCAGGGGTAGATGTGGCTTTCGCCAATACATAAAAAGTAAGCCGGCAAGATATGGCATCAAGATTTTCTCCCTTGTTGATTCAGAGACTTGCTACACACTAAATATGGAAATATATGCCGGCAAGCAACCAGAAGGTCCATATCAAGTCGACAATAGGTCCGCAAGTGTCGTCAAGCGTATGGTCAAACCTATTTTGAACACAGGACGCAATATTACAATGGACAACTGGTTCACGTCGGTGCCACTTGTCAAAGATTTGGTAAAAGAAAAGTTGACTGTTGTAGGGACAATAAAAAAAAATAAGATAGAAATTCCACTAGAATTTCGAATTTCTGAAGGCAGAGAAAGATATTCAACTTTATTTGGATTTAAAAGTGATATGACCTTGCTATCGTATATCCCAAAAAAGAAAAAAAATGTGATGCTTTTGTCTTCAATGCATCACGATGGTGAGATAGACAAGAAAACAGGCGATGCAAAAAAACCCTCGATTATTACCTACTATAACTCTACCAAAGGCGGTGTCGATCAAGTAGATCAAATGAAAGGAACATATTCTGTGGCTCGAAAAAGTGCAAGATGGTCCCTAACCGTATTTTTCTCATTACTAAATATAGCAGGAATCAACAGTCAAATTATCTATGAACAAAACACAGAATCTAATACCATAAGAAGAAACTACCTAAAATCCTTGAGCAAAGAATTGTGTAATGATTATATGCAGCAAAGATTGCTCATCGACAGTTTACCAAGAGAACTGAAAACTAACATTCGAAAGATTTTGAAAATTGAGGAACCTATAATAACTAGACAAGGAACAGTTAGCGGAAGATGTGCGTACTGCTCCTCAGTCAAAAATAGAAAAACTAAAGCTACATGTCATAAGTGTTCGCATTATATTTGCAAGGAGCACACAACTCTTACTTGTGTGAGCTGCAAATCAGTAGATGAATAAACTTTTCTTTTCTGTTTTGTTATTTAGAGAATAATATTTTGTTCATGTTTTAAACTCCTAAATAATATATAAGTTATGTATTGCTATTATATTATCATAATAAACAATTAACAAACATAATATCTCTTTATATTTTTTAAACTGCTAAAAATGATCAGTCGGTCGAAAAGACCGTGGTGCGAGCGTTAACGTTGCCTTAGGGGGCGCGACCGCTCTAGGGTTAAACAAGGCCAATATATAATAAACATTTAAAAAAAAATAAAACAAATATTATATAACGCACGTTTCTCCATTTATATCATAATTAATGCCTTTCAATCCCCTTGTTTGGGGTGGGTTTTCACTTATTAATTGCCAGTTGGGTTCAATAACGATAAAGAAATCGGTATGTATTTTAATATTATAATAATAAGAACACATTACAGTTGCAATGCGATTCTTCCAAATTTTTCTTAATTAGGGGTGGTTTTCTATTGCGCATAGTGCAATGGGATTCATGTTCGTTACTCAAGCATTATTTTGTTGCGATTATTATTAAAATCAGAGTGATAATAATTTCATTAGTTCACTTGAATGCTATAAAGGATGTAAGGTTTTACAGAGTGGATTGTACCATAAGGTAAAATATCCAGTAAACCAAGAATATCACAAAAATTTACAGAAAACTTCCACAATCGTTTTATATTTTAAAATATGTATTATATATTGGCATTGCTTAAATATTTTCAACCCTTAAATAAAGATGGTTCAGGAAAGATTCATTTGAGACCAACGGGATAAATTTTGCACCTTTCCTTCACTTGCAATATACCAAGCAAAAACAGACGAATTTTCCTGTCACTCTTTGTTTTAATAATTTGCAAAATTAAAATTTTAAAAACTTCTTATAATTTTGAGAATAGCATAATTTAAATAAAAAAAATAGCTGGTATTCAGGTAACACTAGTTAAAAATTGTAATCTGTTTGTAATTTTCAAAATATGTAGCTTGATGATCAAACTTACTTGAAATTATGAGCCCATGTTAATACAGCTGGTATATTTATTATTGTAATTATACACCATATAAAAAACAGTGTTGAATGAAAGAAAATAGCATTGTAGGAGATGGATAATTTATTTTCATCTTTTTCTCCTTTTTCTTTTTTATTTCCATTTTGCTCCTCGTGCTGATCTGTGTCTTCTCCATTATCATGTTCAGAAGTTTCTCTAATAATATCATCTACTTCTTCCTTGTTTTGATGTTTATCTTCCGACTTAAAATGTTGCTTATTTTGTTGTTCACTTTCTATATCATTTTCTTTGCTTTGAAGTTTTACTGCATTAGAATTATCAGTCTTTTTTAATTCCATTGACTCTGCATTATCTTTATTCTTTGATTTATCAATTTCATTTTTCTCTAATGAATTTTGTTTTATTTGACCTCCATCTAAAATAGTCTCTTTAACATCTTTATCTATATTTTCTTTATTTATAATCGTTTCTAATTTTGTTATGTTTTTATCAATATATTTTGGGTCATCCCTATTTTTTTCTTTTGATTTCTTTTGGGATTCAGTTTTGTTTTTGCTGAGAGCTTGTTTACATCGTCGAGCAAATTTTTTCACAATAAACCATACGACTTCCTCTATGTAGTCTTGTGACATCTGCGTTAACTAGAATGATACATTTTCTTCAAAAGAAAATACATATACAATATGTTACTATAAAATTCTACCTTTAGGAAATAAAACACAGCTCCTACGCATAGGGCCAAACTTCCACAAGTAGATAAACATAAGAAAATCAGAATTCCTGCTACAATAAATGGAAGCTTATGCAACACAGACATCAGATGATCTGACCAATTTATTGTAAAACTAACCGTCTTAGCTAGCATCCTGAAAGGAAAAATGATTTATTATAATGGGTTAAAAATTTAAATCTCATTAGCAGATTTTTCCAGAAACAATTACTTTCACATTGTGGAATAGAAGTATATTAAAGATAAAAGAAATCATCCAATTACTATTCTAACTGTATTATGTGAAGTTATTGAAAGAGTAATTTATAATAAAAACGTACTCTTCACCAATTTACTGAACTTTTTATATAATTGTTACACATTCTATAGGATACTCTTCGCAGTTTTCTTGTAAATAATGTTAGTTTTTGGACATTCTAAATTTTGTGATATCAACTTTGTTGTGAAAAAAATATATGAAAAAAAATTGAAAAAAAAAAATCCAAATTGTCTGGGATTCGAACACACCATCTTTGGATTGCAAGGCAAAACTTAAGCCACTGGACCATCACACATGACTACAAAAATTAAATGTCTGTAGTACATATCTTTCAAGAATCATATTTCAACATTAGATACATTATTACGAAATATATATTAGTAAAATGTATAAACAAAAAAATATATATTATAGAGATAACATTTCGCAAAATTTCTTATTTAAGTACAAGCGACAAAAATTAAGAAAATATATTATTTTAAATTAAATGATTAATAACTTTCTTATTTACTGATTGATTTTCTTCAAAAACAGGGTTCTTCCTCTAGCTAACACTAACTCAGTTAACTACGCTAAAAATGAAATCAGTTGTGATTGTAAGTCCATAAGTAGCTTGTGTGATCTTTCAGTAGAAACTCATTTTGAATGCTCTGCAATTTCTTATAAAAATGATTTTTGTATCATCGGCGTTTATAGTTCCCCTAGTGGTAATCACGAAAATTTTATTCTACAACTATCTAAAGCACTCGAAATTGCAACTAAAAGATTTAAATATGTTATTTTATGCAGTGACTTTAACATAGACAGTTCAAAAAAATCACCGGAAAGCAGTAACTTAACACGTTCAGCACCAGTGTATCTTTTTCGATACACATTGTTAAAACATTGTGTATTTAAAAAGATACACCGACTAATATTCTGTTTTGGCCATGTGTATCGCTAATGCACACACTATATATGACACACTATATATTTTATATGAGGAATTATAAGCTTTGGCCTACTAAAATTTCCTCTGAAATTGGGGTGTAGGTTGGATGAATGTTTTCACATAAATTCTGTAAAAGTTCAGATTAAAACAACACGTGATTATTATAAATAATAATAATAATAATAAAGTACTTTATTGGTAAAACCAAATGGCTATCGACCGAAGTCCTTCTGCCAGTTGCATATTTAAACATATTTTACATATAATTTTATAGGAAGTTATAATAAGAAAGTATAATTATCTTGATTTACAAAAAAAAAAAGAAAAAGGGAAACTCTTCTTTGCAATTATTCTTCATTAAGTTCTTTAAGTAGTTCCAATATGGTTTTTTCGGGGTACTTGTGCTTCGAGCGTTGTTGTTCTCGTGTCTTACAAAATGGTTGCATCGTAGTCAGAGTGTGTTCGTTTTTTGCAAATTTAGTGGTGAGGTGCACAAGACGTTGGGCTATGGGTTGGGTATTTGTTGCTTCGTAGAGAAGATTATTTGGAGGGTTATGTAGGGCATTTCTTGGATGACGAATTTTAGTTATTGAGTGTATGGTGGATGTTTCTGCTACTTTAAGGTTATTTATTGCTGGTTTTCTGCAATTTATATATAATGGGTGTGCATATTCAAGAATTGGTCTGCATATGGATTTATATATGTGTGCCGCTGTTTTCTTGTTTATTCCCTTATCTTTGTATGTCAAGTTTCTGAAATGTTTTCCTCTGGTTATGCATTTTTTCTTTATGAGGTTTGTGTGGTGGTTGAAATTAAGCTTGTGGTCTAAGTGTATACCCAAGTAATTGGCAACAGGTTTATTTTTTAATGTTTGTCCATTTATTGAAATTGTTGGTGAATTGTCAGTTTGGGTGTGATTGAATATAATGAACTGTGACTTAATTGGATTTGCTTTTAATCTCCATACATTAAACCAGGTTGTTGTTCTGTCCATAAGTTGTTGTAATTTAGTTACCGTACAGGTAATCGAGCTGTTATGAGATACCAGCGCGGTATCATCAGCATATTGGAGGGTATAGAGGTCCTTGTCAAATGTGTTTTGGTTTGCCCTGTTATTGTTATATATATCGTAGCAGTATATATTGTATAGGAGGGGTGAAAGTGGCGAGCCCTGGGGAACTCCTTGTTGTGGTGAGAAATTATTAGAGTATTTGCCGTTAATTTTAACTTGTAGGCTGCGATTATTCAGATAGTCTTTTATTAAGTAAATTAGATGTTTTGGACAGTTTAACAAATGTAGTTTGTATAATATACCTTCATGCCACACACTGTCGAAGGCCTTGTTAATGTCTAAAAAGATTGCAGCACTTTGTTGTCCTGAGAGTTTCGCTGTTTGTACATTAGAAACTAAAATTGTGAGAGGATGCACTGTTGAACGTTTTTCTTGAAACCCGAATTGGTAGTTTGGTATTTTATTTTGTACATGTTTATAGAGAATGTTTTTTATTATTTTTTCGAAGTTTTTGGCCAACACCGACAGCAAGGTTATTGGCCTATAATTACTTGCTTTGCTATGGTCTGTGTTAGGTTTTGCAATGGCTATTATAGTTCCTCGTTTCCATTTGTCTGGGAAATAATGTGTGTTTAGGCAGTATTCGTAGCATTTTATTATAAACAGGTGAATTTCTTGATCTAGTTTTCTTACACAATTTTTCGTTATGTGGTCTTCTCCTGGAGTCGTGCTTTTTCCTTCGTTTATGATTTCATAATAGGTGTCTTCCTCTATTTTGTGGTTTTCAGTTCTCCTCTCATTTTCAAAAAAATTTGTGTACCAGTTTGTTACTTGTTCGTATTGGTTTTGATCGAAATGTATGTCGTTACCTTTTTGAAATGCTTTTTCAAAGTGTTTTGCGAAATGCTCAGCCTTTTCCGAATCAGTTGTAAAGATTTGCCCATTGTCTTCTAGTTGTGGCATAAGGGATTTTGATTTATATCTGCTGAGCTTTTTAACTTGGTGCCAATAATTCTTCCCCTGTTGTCTATTTATATCGTTGCACGTTTCTATCCATTTATTTTCTTTATACTGTTGGATCAATTTTTGTATGTTTTTATTGTACGAGTTTAAATTTCTTTTAAAGCTGGCATTTTGGTTTTGTTTGTACTCTCTGTACATTTTCCTTTTATTTTTTAAGAGCCTTATTATAAATGGTGGTAATTCATGTATATAGTGATTTATTTTGACTTTCGGGGAGTGTTGTGCCACACACTCTGTGAGCTTATCATTGAATTCATTAATTATTTCTTCATTGATGGGATCATGTTGGTTATTAATATAGTTTTTCATTTCAATATTTACTTTTTCCATATCGCATTTATTATAATTTATTTTGAACTCTGCGTCCAGTTGTATGTTTGGCAAATTCAAATCCAATGTTATCTGAATGGCTAGATGGTCAGAGCCTATATCGGGGTGGGTTTCGATTTGTTTTATGTTTTTTTCCAAATTGTGTGTATATAGGATTAAATCGGGAGTACTGTCTGGGTTGTTTTCCATAATGAATGTGGGTGGTGTTAGTGCCTTTTTGAATGTTGAGTTATCTGTGAAGGTTTTTATTTGCTTTTCTCTCCTTTTGTTGACGTTAAAATCCCCTATTATCAGTGCATATTTACATAATGCCGCTTTGTTGAATATTGTGTTCTCAATATTATTAGATGAGTGGTGTATGTACACCAAGAATACATGTATCTTGTCATCCTGAAATGGTATAGAGAAGTGTGTCACTTCATTTAAAGGATTATTGATTCTAGGTGCGTTTTCTTTCGTCATTCTTAGAGTAGGACATAACTGCACCAGACTTCCCCCACGGGCATTGTTTATTATGTTTCCATCTCTTTGAATTATATCCCAATTTCGATAACCTGTATTACTGTCCTTTTTGGTTTTTGTTTCGACAAATAGAGTACAGTTGATATTATTCTGTTCGACAAAGTTGTTAATTATATGTTTTTTTGGTATGTAGCTGTTAACGTTTGCATATAATATATTAAATAGGCCGGTGAATTTGAACTAAGGCAGTGTCGCCTTGTTTGGGTTCAGTGGGTGAAGTTGAATTTGGGTCGTCCAGGTCAAACATAAATATCAATGCACGGTTTCCTGTGAACACTATGCTTGTGTCGATGTTGAATTCGCTTATAAATCTTTTTTTGAGTTTCTGCACTAATTCCTCTCTGTTTGTATTTTTGGGTTTGTTTAATTTTCTCATGTAAGTATTAATAATGTGGTCGTGGATGGTAATTTTTGAGTGGATTTTGGTGTTTTTTTTTTGAATCGTCTTTAATTTCCTGTGTTTTTTTATTCAAAGATTTAATCGTGGCGTTGGGTATTCCTTCAATGGGCTTAGTTGGACGCTTTGGGCATTTAAAAGCCCATGCTTGGTGGTCCTCTACTCCACAAGCGTTACATTTAGGAGGCAAGTTTGTTGAGCATTTGTTGGTGGCATGGTTTTCACCACATTTATTACATTTAATAGGTGTGTTGCAGTCTTCTGTTTTGTGTGTGAATTGTAGGCACTTGTTACATGGTATGGGGGTTGGTTCTGGCGGTGCACTGGCATATATTGGGTAGTGTCTATTTTTAAAAAATAATCCTTCATTTAAGAGTTTTTCGTAGCTTTTAAAACAGCCCGTTATAATTCTGATGAATGAGGTTGGTTTTCCTGTAGCTCTAGAGATGATTCGTTTGCAAAAACGCTGTTCAATTCTGTGATTTCTTAGGTGTTCGCTAATATCGTTGTCTTGTATCACTGTTTCGACTTGAGAGATTATGGCCGAATATGATTCTTGCCGTTGTATTGTTTTTGTTTTCTGGGTATTTGAATTGGTTTCAGTATAATTAATGATGGTTTGGCGGGTTTTAAGTCTCTCAAGGTGATTTGTTATGATTACTTTTGGAGAATTTGATTTTAAAAGGAAGCCTTTTTTTGTCTGTATTATTATGTCTTTAGCATTGGGTTGCTCTTTCTCCCAGATGTCTGCCATTTGGATCCTATTGTTAATATTTTGGTTTGTGTTTATATAAAATAAATGGTTGTATTGTTTGTTTACAATTTCTAGCATTTTAGCTGAGAAGTTTTTATGTTTGTTTTTTGTTGGGTAGGTTTTTTGTGTTTCTTTATCAATGTTGATGTTTTGTTCAGGTGGTGTTTTTTTTGTAGGTTGGTTAATTTCATCTCCTTGCTGTGTTCCAATAATTCTGTGTATATCTTCTAATGATGGCTCTTTTCTCTTTCTTCCTGATCTTTTACTCATTTCCCATTCCATTAGGTCATCATTGGTTTCACTTTCACTCATTTTCAATTAGTTTACTTCACTTAATTCAAGACAACTCACTCACACACTGTTTACTCTGTGAGTGCTTTCTTTGAACTCTGATTATTATATTAAATTAAAAATAACGAAAATTCGCCCTGAGAGCTTGGCGCTGAACGTGTTAATTAATCTATTCGATCATTTTAAACTTACTTCCCTTATTAACACCCCGACAAGAATAGCCAGTATAGACAATAGAACAACCAGTATAATAGATAGTATAATAGATTACATAACCACTAACATCAGCAACCAATACAACCAATACGTATCTGCTGATAATTTTGATCTAGGTCTATCAGATCACCACGCGCAAATCCTTAGCTTTAAAATAGATCTTGAGAGCGACAATAAAGTAACTAGTCAAGAACCCAACCAAGTAAGGAGTTTTTCTGACTTAGCGAATTTCGGAAAATTCTTAGCGAGTTCACTTTTCGCATGCAATATGGCGATGTTAATGATATGTATACAGATTCCTGGTCTCATTTTGAATACTGTTTTAACGCTGCATTCCCTAAGGTGGAGAAAACCAAAAAACTAAAAAACCTAATAAAATAAAATTCAGCGAACCACTACTTAATAAACTCCAACGATTAAAACAACTGAATCAATTACGTAAATCTGTGAATGATGAGGATCTATGTAACACATCAATGTGAAATTTGGTTAATCACAAATCTAGCAAAAGTTCGATTCCTCCAACCACCATAAAACAGAAAACAGCACATTAACAAATACCAAGGAAATTGCCACAGAATTTGCACAGTTCAAAAGAAATTAAATTAAATGTCTTATCCGAAGACTGTGCTGCCAGTAAAGTAAATATAAACAACTCAATGTTTTTTACACCGGTCAATGAACAAGACATCGATAGAATTATTATGAACTTACCTAATAAAATGTTTACTGGATTTGATGAAGTTCCCATACGTTTAATTAAAAAATGCTTTGATTTTATTTTAACTCCGTTAGTTTTTTTTTTTTTTTTTTATTAACTGTTTAACTCCGTTAGTTGAAATAATAAATTTTGCTTTTATGAGTGGTAAGTTTCCCCGACATTTTAAAACTTGCCATTCTAGTGCCCATTCCTAAAAAGGGTGATGTGCAGGATATAGACAACCATAGGCCAATTGCAATGTTAAGTATCTCCTCTAAAATCATTGAAATTGCAATCTCCGAAAACTTAAATTCTTACTTAACCCTTTCACGACGGGAGCCGCAAAAACGCGCAAATCTCTGATTGACATATATGCGGGAGACGCATATTTTCGAACGCGTGAATACTACTTAAAATCGGGACACGCAAGATTGTGGTCTGATATTCGCTTGAAAGCATCTTCAAGCTGTAGCTTGTTAGTTGCAGAAAAGCTGTGGTCTAAAAAACAGTTGTATACTCGCAGTTTAATCTTGAGTGTGTCAGGCAGTCTATTGTGTGCAAACAGCTGCAAATTTCTCTTAAAATAAATTGCATTTTTTACAAAATAAACAGAAAACATAAGCAGATGATGAGCTTGAAAAAATTTTTTTAGATGTAAAAAGGCTTAGATGTTATTATCGTGTGGGGAATATGTGGTGTTGGAATATTAATGCAACTTGCATTAGTTCTTTTTTATTAATGAAGTAAGAACGTTGTATACTTTTAACAATTATATATTATATGTTTCCATACCTATTAAATAAAACGTTTATCTTCTATCTTCATTTATTTCAACTTGCGCATATAAGCGCGCGTCTTTGGAGTCTAGAAGCGCATTAATGCGCGAAACTAATAAACGGGAGACGCACGATTGCGCGAATGCAAAAAATCCCCGTTTGTGAGTCCAGTCGCCTAAAAAAAACGCCCGATCGAAAGGGTTAAACCAACACAATTTGTTTACTAAATGTCAGTTTGGCTTTAAAAAAAACCTATCAACCGAAATTGCTACTACCGAATTTATTCAGCACATTTTAGGTAAACTCGACGAATCCGGGTTATTCTTTGATCTGTCTAGAGCTTTCGATAGATTTGTTTCGATGAAATTAAGTAAACTTGGTATTCGAGGAAATGCTAACTCTCTTATAGTATTGGTCAGACCACATTGAGCCCCTGAAAATAGAAAATTTATTGTTAAATATGCCGACGTTTTTTCAGAGAGCTATAATACTGAACTTGGCATCCCACAAGGTAGTGTTCTAGGTCCTCTTATTTTTCTTTTATATGTCAACGACTTACCTGACCATCTAAGTGAGTGCAATATCTCTATGTATGCTGATGATACAGCATTAATTATTAGTGATAAATGTGAATCGGAAATTATTCGTAAAGTGACTTTTGTAACGAAATCTTTTAAACAGTGGTGCGATAAAAACAATTTAATCATCAATATGACTAAAACTGTTGCTTTAGAATTTTTAAGTTCACGGAAACAAAGCAAAAATTTTACTTTTTCCATCGATATTTGAGATATTCAAAAATACTACATTTCTTGGAACAATCGTTGATAATAATTTGATTTGGTCAGACCACATTGAGCCCCTAACAAATAAATTAAACAAGTCATGTTTTCTCATTCTATCCTTAAAGAACTCTGACAATCGATTGTCTAGTATCAGTCTACTATGGAATTTTTTATTCGCACTTAACCTACAATATTTATAGTATGGGGTTCATCTCCTTTGGCAAACAGACTATTTTTAATTCAAAACCGAGTTATTCGAATAATTTTTAACTTGAAATATTTAGACTGGTGTAGGCAAATTTTTCGCTCCAAAAATATTCTTACGCTAACCGGCATTTATCTATATAAAATATTGATTTATCTACAAGAAAAAAAATGAACTAACTAAATGCGAGGATATTCATAAGTATAACACTAGAGGTAAATATAAGCTCTACACGGAAAAACACCACAACCATTCATTCTATGAAAGGAGTTATTGTGGAATTACGTATTTCAACATACTTCCAGATGAGTTAAAATCAATAAACACTCTTAATTTATTCAAAATAAAACTAAGGGCATTTCTGGTAGAAGTTTTCTATAGCGTTGAGGAATACATGTCTTATTCACGTGAAAACATACATATCTGAAACCTTTTTGTTCAAACTTATATTGTTTGTTTTCAAAACGTTTTTATTTTTTTGTATTTTGTGGCATCGTATTGTATTGAATATTTTATTCTTTTATCTTATATTTATATATAATATTCATATATTATCTTTATTCATACAGTGTGTGTAGTGGCGGGCTAGACATAGGGAGTAAAAGTGCAACATCGCGTGTGCCAGCTGGCTAAAATGAAATAACTGAGAGCTGGGTTGCTTTAGTGGTCTAGCGCTGACTCTTTAATCTATGCCGCTGACGGGCAAGTTTGTTGTTGCTAGGTTGTCATATCTCTCGCGCTACGTGAATGTACATGCCTAATCGGCAATTACACACACTGTATATGTGATTTTTACATAATTTAGTTATATCTAGTTTTCATATTTAATTTTGACTTGTGGATACATTTCTTGTAAAGTCTTAACACCAATAAATGTCTATCTATCTAACTTACTTTCCAAGTTTCAATACAATCGGACTTTTCTTTCTTAAGTTATCGTGCTTACAAGAGACATGACGGACGGACAGACGGACATTTTGAAAGTTGTTCAGAATTCATTTACTAACACAATGATATGAAAATTTTTTCTCTACAAGCAATATTTATGGTTTTAGAAACGTGCCGATCAAATGCAGTATACTCTTCATTTTTGCGAAAAGTATAACAATGTCTTTCTCAGATAAATGTAATATAATGACAAAGACTCAGAATGGCTTTTACCTTGATAGATCCACAGAAATCGCAGTATATGATTTTTCTGAATATGTACACAAATGTATTGAAAATAATAAATCAGTGGGAGCACTTTTTTTTCGACATGTCACGAGCTTTTGACTGTCTTGAATTCGATTTTATTGAAAAAAAAATTATATACTATAGACTTTCTGTCATGAATAATCTCTTTATCTTAAGTACAGGAAAATATCAGTTAAAATCGGAAATATTTTTTCTGATAAATATGAAACCCATCTTGGTGTTCCGCAGGGATCTGTGCTGTCCTCTTATATTTTTATTTGTCAATGACTGCAAACTGTGTTATAATGTATGTAGACAATGTCACTTTAGGAATTGATGCAGAAAATCCAGCGGATCTCCAAGATAAATTTAATATTATTTCCAATTAATTTACCAAGTATTGTTGGAACAACGGTTTTATTGTCAATGGACATAAAACCAAGGCTCAGGAGATCTATCTCGGCGTCAGAGACGGCTCTCATATAGACATATTATATTGCAAACACCTACCGAAATATTCAGAAAAACAGCGAAATTGTGAAATATTCTTCATTGTAAAAACGGTAATGACACATACAAAAAAATGTAATGCATATCTAGAAAATAAAAAAACAATTTTAAATAAAGAACTTACCTTCCTGTTCTCTTTAATGTGTGGCGTATTTATTGTTTATGTTCATAATAATTAAATATAAAAATCCAATAAGCTGCAGGCAATAAGCTGCATTTTTTTCGCAGTAAAATGAACCATTTTTATATAATATTAAATCATACATAACAAACAAAGTTAAGGATTAATGGCATAAAACTGCCATCTACCATGTGCATCACAAATGTACATGTGATAAAGTGAATTTTATTTCATTTTAAAATGTTAAAATCGCTGCCCAAGGAATCACTACTTCCACATCCAGATGTTCTATCCAAGTCTTTCATAATGAAAAAAATTTTGATATTATATTTGTACTCTACTATGTGAAAATAATAGAACTTTAATAATACAATATTTGAAATCGCCTACCCCAAAAACTCATAAAATGATATGCCAGATCGGTAGTTAGGGTGGAGGTGGTGGAAGGGGAGTGGTAGTGGGAGGTGGATGAAGTAAAAAAAAAATTTTGAAGCCTTTGTTCTTGTACATACACTAAATCAGAATTTTATTTCTTTCACCCCCTTTAATAATGGGGTGGGAGTGGTAATGGGGGTGGCTAATGCCAAAAAATTTTTTGAAACCTTAGCTCTCTTATATATACTAAATACCAATTTTACGGAGTCTTCGGGGAGAGTACTGGTCTTTTCTAAACATAAAATCTCGACGTTTCATGACATTATACTTCCACTGGATGTGGAAGTAATACATAACCTACTTTTATCGGAAATCTACTACATTTGTGAAACGTACTAAAGACGTAGTTGATTCTTTTACAATCACAGTGTTGAAAGCATTGGATCCTGACCAAGTGTCAACATTAGATTCCAGTGTATGGCGGTACATTTATATATTTTTTACTAATGCGGTTTTATTATCTCCTTTAATTAGGTGACGCCGTCGAAATTATGAAACATTGCTTTGACAAAATCCCTTTTACTATATCTACACTGTGGCAATTCTGTGCATTTACTTCAACATTTAATAAAGGGAAAGGGTAGACCATCTGAGATCGCAGTTTCGCAATTGCCTACTACAAATCTAGCCATATGTAGGTAAGTATCTACAAACCTAGCATGAAATTATACTGAGTCGACGGTATATAAAAATGTCTCGTGCTTTTCAGGCTGAGAAATATAATATACTTTTATATTCGTTATAGGTCGTGAAAAATTTCAAATGTGTGTTACTCTATGGTAGTGAAAAAATACATGTGTGTGTGAGTTAGTTCAATCCCAAGCAACGCAGTTTGGTGTAATAAACGTATTAAAATTGGTCCGATTCTCTGAATATACGTCATATATAAGTGAAAATGTCCGCGGCATAAACGTATACTGCTGGTATATGATAAACCATTAATCAAAATAAAAAAATGAAATTCAATAAAAAAATTGATTTGGATTAACAAAAAGAAGTTATTAAAAAGTATAAAAATTATATTTTAAATATTAGTTATATTGTAACGTTCAATACATGGTTTTCTTAAATATTAACATAACGTATATTAAACGTTAAATGGAAACATCATATAACAATATTTTAAAATTGGTTGAAAATCTTGAAATAAACAAGATTGAAACACCAAAACTGTATGTTTCATTATTTAAAATCTGCAAAAATGTTATAATTTTCAATTAAGGTTTAAGAGTGTAATAAACATTACGTATAAAAATGCTTATTATATATACCATATACAGCGTGTCACACTTTTCATGGAGCCACCCTCATATCTCGCTCATCTGATATCCAAATTTTTTGAAATGTTGGTGGTGAATATATACCTATTAAGTGAGACTTTAGACGTAACCACATTTGATTTTAGTCAGAGGCGTCCGATTCTAGGATGTAGAAAGGGAGTCGATTTTCAAAAAAAAAGTATTAGCAATTTTTTTAGAAAAAAACTGGTAAGATATTCTTAATTAGCACCTTTTGAAAGCCATTTGTACAAGATTACATCGTAGTGGGTTTAAAGGTGTTTGAGATAGGGGCCTTCAAAAATGCAATTTTTTCAAGTAAAAATAATTTTTATCTGCAAAACGGATTCTCAAATGAAAAAAAATTATTCTTCATTTTTTGTTTAGAATAATGTATTGTACTAGTCTGAATTGATTTTGCAACAAAATAATTATTTATTTAAATAAGGCAAAAATTAGAAATTAAAATAAATGAGACTAAAATAAATAAATAAATAAAACCAATTGACACTAGTAATAATTTTTGCTTTCACAGCTTACTTAGGTCTTTATTGAAGATTATTCATTAAAAAAATGGTAAGCATGTACGAATTAGAATTTTTGCCTTATTAAATAAATAATTATTTTATTGCAAAATCAATTCAGACTAGTAAAATACATTATTCTGAACAAAAAATTAAGAATAAATTTTTTCATTTGAGAATCCGTTTTAAAGGTAAAAATTATTTTTAGTTGAAAAAATTGTTTTTTTGACGGCCCCTACCTCAAACAATTTTGAACCCACTACGATGTAATCTTGTACAAAGAGGTTTCTAAAGGTGCTGATTAAGAATATCTCACTAGTTTTTTACTGAAAAAATTGCTAATAGATTTTTTCGAAAATCGACTCCTTTTTTCCATTCTAGAATCGAACGCTTCTGACTAAAATCAAATGTGGTTACATCTAAAGACTCACTTTATAGGTATATTTTCACCACCAAAATTTCAAAATATTCGGATATCAGATGAGCGAGATATGAGGGTGGCTCCATGAAAAGTGCGACACGCTGTATAGATTTGTACCAAAAATATACCCAATATACGTATAATACACCATAAATATACTAATGTGTTTTGCTTGGGATGTTACCAATACCTCCTCTTCGAGTGAGTGTTTATAATAATATTATAATAATAAATTATGTATATGAAAGTCTCTGTTTTGTTTACAATAATAGAGAAATTTTTAAAGAGGCTCTTATAGACCACAAACATGACACAAGGCATAAAGATAATTTTTGTTATCCCATCCACAAGAGTGCTTTGCTTGAAAAGGGCTGTTATTATAAATGTTTGAAATGGTACAACTGCCTGCCCAGACACATAAAAGAAATAAAAACCTTAACTCTCTTTAAGACAACAATCAGGAAGATATTAATACAATCTGAACCATACAATTTAAATGAAGTAAATGATGCCACCTTCCTATGACTAATCTGTAGTGATGCCAAATAATGAAGTAATGTAATGTCCTTCTTATGTTTAATTTATATTAATAAGTATGTAACTGTTGTGTTTTTATTAATGTAATTTAGATTATTTATTTTGTAATTGTCGAATGTTAATGTTATTAATGTGATTTTTTTAATTATTGAAGCTCATGTTTTGCTTGACTTGTACAATACAATGCTGTATATTGTCCCTAGTACGAAATATATATTCTATTCTATTCTTCTATTCTAATAAACTGATTAACTTTGGATATCACGGAATTCTCTAAAAAACGTACAAGATAAGATATATACTTGCATACAAATCTTTCACGTTGACCAACCGCGCCAACCCTGATTTTGACGTCACAGAGATAAAATTTCCGAGCCTTGGGCATCACCACACCACTATTAAAGGCAGTAAAAAAATAACATATTCTATGTTAATTTCAACATAACTTACGTTAATGCTAGTCTATTTACAGTTGATTCCAAGGTGATCAGTGAAATACCAAATATGACAGCTAGCAGCCAAACAATTCCCACACTACACAAATACAGCAAAAGTGGTAAGAAAAAAAAATCAGTTCTATCTTCAACCAAGTAGAGAATATCAGGTTTTGGAAAAATGTTTATCCATTTTTCTCCACTAAAATTTTAAACAATTTTATTTGAACATCAGATATGGGTTTAATAAAATTTACCTAAATACTTTCGATAATATCTTCGCAAAGGTTAAAACATAATAAGGCTTTGCTCCCTCTTTTACAGACACAAAAAATCCTGAACCATGTCCATTGTTCAAATTTTTCAGATGACATTTTAAAGTCATTAATACAACTGCAGCAACGTTTGTTAATAGTAAAGGTGTATAAAGTCTTGCCATTTGTCCTAATGCTCCAGGTATTGATGGTTTTATACTAGAAAAAACAGTTAGGTAAAAATCTTTATAAAATTTAAAAATATTTAAATGGAAACTGAAACAAAAAATTAATAAAACAGATAACAATAATAACTATACTAATTTACGATCCAAGTCTATTCATGTGATGACGTGATTGTAAGAAAAAAAAACAGTCCTTGCCATAGATAAAATATCCAATGAGATACATTAATATCTTCGTATACAAAAAATAAAAATTGATGAAAAAATGTATTACTAAATTGGGGTTAAATCTAGACGATGATATCATTGGATTCAACATTTTTTTTTTGCAAATTTCACCTCATTAGTTGCATTATTTACTTTCTATTAAAAATACGAAAATGTGGTACTGTTATCTTAAAACTTTCGTTGCGGCCGTTCAGGTTGTGGGTCGACTGGCTTTTATTGCATAATGTATATTGTATAATTAGTGTCAGAAATCAAGTAGCGTCAATAAAAATTGTATATAAAGGGTATTCCATGTTTTTTGGGATGACTCTCAAGAGAGTCATGCACACCTGGTCAAGAATTTCTTATTCAGTGCTGACTGGCATAATAAAATTAATAATAATAATACATAATATGGCCCGGCTCACACGAGAGACACTGCGTTAAAAACGGAACCGACTCTCATGAGAGTCATGCGCAGCGAAAGTGTTAAAAAATAAAATAGATTGATTAATAAAAATTACCTAATTTGATATGTACAAGATGGATCCAAAGTTAGTCTTATAACTGCTGAATGAGCATTTGCAAATATGGGTTTGGATCCATATAATCTAATACTCAGGGGATCTGTCTCATTATTTCTGAAACAAAAAATAAAGACAGAGTAATACAAAAAAAGATAACTATATATATAGATATTCAGGACAAAAAACAAATCTTAAAATCACCGTTCTTTCAACACACTAAACAGGGTGTTTCATGAGGAACTGTACATACTTCCACGAGCGGTAAAGGACCACTTGGGTATTCAGGAACGGCCATTGAAATTTTCCTGTCGTTCTTAATTTCAGAGATACAGGGTGATAAAATGATTTTGGTCTAAATTTATTTTGGCCAGAACGTCCTTACTAATGATCGGATTTTGTTTAAATTTTAGACACTTTATGCACTTATCAGTTGATAGATTGCTATTATAATTTTTTTTTTAATTCCAGGGCCGGACTTTTTAATTTGATTTTTCCGATTCCTGTAAAAAAGATTACCCTGTATATATTTTTTTTAACATTCAGTTGTCAATCATAAAAGCCCATACATCACTAAACAAAACCATGTAATTAGATTTTTTGTCGCACCTTTATTGAGCTTTATTTACAAGCGATTGAATTTGGCAAAATGGGGAATTTGAAGAAAAACAGCGTCGGAAAAATCAAATTAAAAAAAGTCCGGCCTGGAATTTAAAAAAATATATAATAGCAATCTATTGACTGATAAGTGCATAAAATTTAAACAAAATCCGATCAATAGTAAGGACATTTTGGCCAAAATAAATTTAGACCAAAATAATTTAACACCCTGTATCTCAGAAATTAAGAGCGACAGGAAAATTTCAATGGCCGTTCCTGAATACACAAGTGGTCCTCTACCGCTCCTGGAAGTATGTACAGTTCCTCATGAAACACCCTGTATAATGAAATGCTACCCTGAAAAGTTGGTTAAATTCACAATATGCACTAAGGCTCTCTTCGTCGGGGAGTTTCTTATAATTATTCTAATGTAAAACAAAATAACATTTGGAAAATATCAGATACCAATTCAACATACCACAAGGAATAGTGATAAAATTAATGTTAATTTTCTTCGACTTACGAGATCTAGAAACAGAACAGGTTATTATTCTGCCAAATTTTACAATACCCTTCCACATTCAGTAAAAAACTTAAACTTTTTGCAATTTAAAAATAAAATTAAAGGTTACTTAAAAACTAATGCCTTCTACAGTTTTCAAGAGTTTTTTGAGAACGATTTCTCAGATTTAATCTAACAAGGACCTAGGCACTTATTATCACATATTAGCCTTGCTTAATTTGTTAATCAGTTTAGATAATTTTTTCTACACCTATTCAATTATATGACAATTATTAGCATTTTTTTGTTGAAAAATCGTACCTATAATTCACTGTAGCGAGTTATCGATTCATAATTCACTGCATCCAGCCAACCACAAATACAAATTCAAAAATCAATGTTTCGTTGATTCAATGATATTTTAAATCGACCGCGATCAACTCTTGCTGCTGCAGCTTACAATCAACTCGTGTGACAGTGACAAGTGTACCGCCATATTGTTACAATACAATACTTTATTCAGCTTATAGTACAATACATTGTCACAGCCCCGTCAAAACATATTTAAGCAGTAATAAACACTTTACAAAATATAAAATCTTAAAAGAAGAAAAATACACCAAATATACAGTCTTAATAATAGATAAAACCTTAAAAAATATATAAAAATAGATAAAACATCTTAATCTAGCAGATTATATTATGTCACTGTAAATAATTGTTACAGTAAGTCGTTTTCATTAAAATATTCATTCATGCTATAATATGCCTTGTCTAGAAAATATGAAAGTAAAGCTGCTTTAAAGGGAGCTAACTGTTGTATGGTCTTCACTCTATCTGGCAGGGCATTATATAATCGCACTGCAGTAATAAGAGGTCCCCTTCTGTATAATTCAAGTCTGGCCCTGGTGGTTGCTAATAGTGGGTTCCGTATATAATAATGTGCCGCAACCTCATTTACATTAAAGTTTTGAATATTAAGTTTTACATACATTATTGCACGATACATATATATACATGGCACAGTTAGTATTTTGTATTTTCTATAATAGGGTTTGCAAGAAATATTCCTCCTTAATTTAAACAAAATTCGTATGCAACTCTTTTGTCTTATTAATAATGGTTCTAACTGTCCTGAACACCCCCAAACCAAAATTGAATATTTAAAATGTGGATACATCATTGAATAATAATACGTTCGACATATTTCAAAATCACAGTTGTATGAGAGGTGTCTTAGTACATACTCTTGTTTACTTATTTTATTACAAATATTGGTAATATATTTAGACCAATTCAAGTTTTCAGTAATGGTTAAACCCAAACATTTAATTTCATTAACTTCTTCTAAATGCTTATTATCTATATAAATACTAAGATTAGAATTGTTGCAGTTTTTAGTTTTAAAATATAAGTAATTAGTTTTACTTTCATTTAATATCAAAGCATTTGATTCACACCATTTGTTTACTATATTAATTTCCTTGTTAGCTAGCTCCTCCAAGTTCTCCTCAGTCTGAGAGGCAGTTATTAGACTTGTATCGTCAGCGTACATGACTGTGTTGGTACCTGCGTCTATCTGGTGTACTAGGTCGTTATTATATAATGTAAACAGTATTGGCCCCAACACAGATCCCTGTGGTACACCTTTTGTTAGTGAACTGGTTGTAGATCTACCTTTACCATGTTTAGTAGTGACCTCTACGATCTGTGACCGATTTTCAAGATAGGACACGATTCAGTTACCTGCCATTCCTCTTATGCCGTATGAATTTAATTTTCTCACTAAAATCTTATGGTCCACTAGATCGAAAGCCTTGCTCAAGTCACAAAATAATCCCACAACTTTTAGTTTACTATCGATAGAAGTCAATATGTTTTCCACGAGAGATAATAGAGCAGTTTCAGTCGATCTGCCTGTACGAAATCCATGTTGGCTATCTGCTATAATTTTATATTTATTTAAAAAGGAGACTAATCTCTTTGCAAAAAGTTTTTCTATGATTTTTGATATTATTGGCAGAATAGATACAGGCCTATAGTTCTGACAATCATCTTTGCTTCCTTTCTTGAAAATGGGACACACTTTTGCAATTTTTAAACAATCTGGAAAAGTTCCTGTCATAAAACTTAAATTGACAATATGAGCAATAGGGGAAGCAATATCCTTAGCAACCAGTTTTATTAGCTCACAAGGAAAATCATCAATGCCACATGAGCCAGTGTTCTTTAGTGCCATAATAGTGTTATATACCTCAATTTCATCTGTTAATTCTAAGTACATGGTGTTACAATTTAAATGATCAGATACTGTACAGTTTATATTATTTATATCGACACTGGGTATATTTACAAAATGGTTGTTTAAATTCTCTGCTATATCTATAGGATTTGAAACTACAACACCGTCTCTACACATACTTTTAATGTTTGAATTTGATTTTTTAATATTTGTTTCTTTGTGAATGATATTCCATATCCCTTTTGCCTTATTTTCAACAGTATTAATATAATTGGTATAGTACAATTCTTTTGCTTTTCATATTAGTTTTTTATATATTTTCCTGTATGTAATGTAGTATTGTTTAAACTCATCTGTTTTTAGGATTTTACTTAAATTATAAAGTTCTCTTAATTTATTTCTACTTGTGAATAATCCTATCGTCATAAATTTGCAACTATTGTCCTTTCTGCTACCAATCTTACAATATTTCATTGGAAAACATATGTCTAAGTAGTATTTTAATATGTTTTTAAAATTTTCTAAACATTTATTCACAGAGATGGTCTCAGCATAAATGTCATTCCAGCTTACATTTGCCATTAGCTGACAAAATAGTTGTTTTGCATTTTGTGAATATATTCTTTTTAATTCAGACTTATGTTTATCATTGTTATTATTAAGTTTACTACTTAAAACCATGAATTCTATATACTGAGCCTTATGATCAGATAACAGAGTATCAATTACACCTGAGTTATACAATTCTCTCCCTAAGTTAGTGACAATATTATCTATAAGTGTTGAAGATCTTGCTGTTACTCTAGTGAAGTCCTCAATAGAGAGTTCCAATCCATAAAAGGAGAATATTTGCTTGATTGTTAGTGTATCATGGGAGTTAAGTGAGAAAATGTTGAAGTCTCCACAGAGTATTAATACATCATTTTTTGATTTTTGATTAATTAATAAATTTAATGTATCTTGTAATTTATCCAAAAACGTTCTAACACTTGAGTTCGGCGTTCTATATATAACACAGATAATCACCTTTTCCTCATTCTGAGTCCACTTTATTGCAGCACACTCAAAGACACCTTCAGAGCACAGATTTTGAATACCCTCAATAGGAGTTGTTTCCAAGTTGTCCTTGGCAAAAAGACGCACACCTCCATGTGAGCTTCCTTTTCTGCAGAATTGATTTTGAAGTTTATAATTTTCTAGCTTGACTAGTTCAATTTCATGTTCACTTAGTTTATGTTCAGATAGGCATAAAAATTGAGGTTTTTCTTCCTGAAGTATTATATTTAGTTCTTCACATTTACTTCTCATTGACCGTATGTTGAGGTGAATAATTTTCACCTTGTCCTTGTCGTTGTCCTCGAAAAAACTTATTCTTGAGTCTGTCTATAATCACCTCACTGCTCCAGTTGTCTGGATCCATTAAGGTATCACAATACTGCATGTCGATACCAATTTTGTAGCAAATGCTTCCATAGTATGTGTTCAATTTTTCACAAATAAAATCTTCATGTCCTACAATATCTTTCACATCTGCTATTAAGTCATCTCTGGTTAAATTTCTGTTAAGATTCCCAATGAAAATCCATGCCTTCTTTGCATCTGCAGATATCCTTGAATTTCTTGTATTTTTCCCTGTCCCAATTACTCTACAGCTACTATTTTTTTTACCTTCAACCCTTCTCACAGTAGTTTGACCATTTTCACCACTATTTGTTCTACGTTTGTAAGTTACAGTTTGAAATCCATCTCTGTTTCTAATTTCAGATGTACCAGCTACCAGGCGACTATTATTATTGTTATTATTAATACTTTCTACAATTGTGTGTGAAACATTGGTAGAAGTTTGTTTCTTGCTATCATTTGTCCTATTATGTTTAGATACTGCCATTTTCTGGGATTTAGATTTATCAGTTTGTGTGTCCATTAGATTTATTATTTTGTAAAAGCTTAATCAGGTCAATATTTGTTTCTTTTAGAATTGCGAGATCCTCGTGGAGGTTTGTTATCTGATTTTGAAGGTTAGCAATTTGTTTAGTCACATTTTCTTCAATATCAGACAGTTTAGTAGTAATTTCTTGGGGCGACTTTAGCGTTTTTTTATTTGCCATACAGTCTGGGCACCAGTAAAGTATAAGTCTCTTTTTCAAGAGTACCGCTCTTAATTCTGTCGATGTTAATTGTGTGCAGCCCTGACACAATTTTGAATTACAATTGTCACATCTTACTAATTCAGGATCTAATACATCACACTTTGAACATTTATTCATATTGTGTAGAATATTTTATAAGCCCGGTCCTGTTCAGTTTTGTACTTAATGTATGGGTACAAGTTTTTGTGTTCAGTTCTTTTTTGTCCTTTGATTTCTTTATAATTTTTTGCTGATGCTGCTTTATGCTTTTATTATTGTAATAAATTTAAAATTTAAAATGGTTTGTTTTTAATAAATGTTTTATTGTCTTGTTGTTGCACATTAGGTGCAGTAAATTTCAAGCTACTTGAGGTGCAAATTTTAAAATTTTTGCTATTATAGAAATACAACAAACACAGTTAAACTTCTGCTACTAACACCACTCACACTTTACTTCAACTTGAACCAGTCAATAACACAATTGTTTCATTTGTTTGCTTACGTTTTTGACTTCTTACGAATAGGTAACGATTAATGTTATCAAATTTCAGTCTAATTTATTTGTTTAATAAGTGTAGAAAAAGTATAGTATTACATTCGCGATTATGACCATTATTCACTGAGATGATTTGCGCCACTCGCCTACGGCTCGTGGGCTCAAACATCATCTTCGTGAATAATGACTATCATAATCGCTCATATAATAATATACTATTATAATACTTTTAATTTTGTTTGTCATTCATTGTCTTATGTATCTATGTGGTTTAAAAAATTTTACCTACGATCACTACTGTAAATAGTAAAAAACACACTACCTGCCATTTATGTAAATTGAATTTTACATATTGTAAACAAAACGCACTGTAAACAAATCGCACGGTAAACAAAACGCACGGGACACGCAATTATAGGTGGCTTATATCGCTGACGCGGGGTTTAAGAAAACAAATGCGCCTATTTAATTTTCAAACGCTGTCAAAACTGACATAATATTTGTTGAATAATATTGTTGACTAGTAAACTAAATCCAGATTTTACTAAATAACTAAATAAATATGATCGTAGGTAAAGTATAGTACATAATTCGAGTTGTAAGGCAATTACGCACTCATGGAAATACGCACTCGTCGCTACGCGGCATCATGCGCAACTTTTCCATTCGTGCGTAATTTGCTTCTTACATCACTCATTACGTAATATACTATTAATATCTTTTATACATCTACTATATCGTCTTAATGTTTTGACATGTGTAAGCATTATGTATTATGTATTTTGACACCAATAAATTATTATTATTATTAAGGATAAGTGGTGTTGACTAACAGCTGCACCTAGAGGGAAAAAAAACCATTCTTATCTAAATTGTTTCATTTGTCTTTTTACCAAAATATTTATATCAACAATAAGTAACGTAAAAAGATGCTTATTTAGTAACAAAAAACAGTTTGAAACTATTCCGATGGTTTTACAAGACTCCTTTGTAAAGTCCCGATACCGTTGGTGATATGCACTAACAACTTTTAGTAAAAACTCTTGTTGATTCTCGTCTTCTGTTATTAAATTACTATAATCTGTAATGAGCTTTATTCCAAGAGTTACGTCAAGAACTTGGTTGGGCTTCGTTTTACAAATTTCACATTTGCAAGAGCCCGACTTTTAGTTTTCTACTAGTTGTATAAGTAACCATTTAGTGGAAGCGCATAGGGTTTTTCGTGGGTAATAAATGATTAAAGCTGGCAAGATATATGTTCAATTATGTCACACTAAATAACAATATGTTTCTTGCCACCCCGTCGTTCACCCCCCAGCCTCCCTTAAGGGTAAAAAATTTAAAATTGCTGTATCTCGGAAATGAATAAAGATACAAATTTCGTTTTTATGCGACAATCTTTATCTTCTAGCATATAATAAAATAGTTCATTTTGAATATTTCTAGAGTTATAATGAAATTATTATCTTTTTTCTACATTATTTTCAATTGTTTCAAACATAGTACCTAAACTGCAACTTTTAGAAAGAAAAATTCTAAATAAGAGTTATAGTTCATACTTCTAGCTTTCGAAAAAATTATACACATCTTATTTTAAAGCAATCCTAGGTTGAGAAATCACGGAACATGTTAGCTGGTATATATAGTGGAGTCAATAGAGATTTTCACTTCGGAAAAATTCCGGGAAGCGGTAACTTTTGAGAATACATCTCTGAACATGTCAGGAACAACATACCAAAAGTTACCAACAATAGTTCTTGAGCGTAATTTGTTATTAAACAAATTAGTTGCAAAATACCAGCCTTTGTCAAATACATCTTAAAATATTTTTTTTATTTCAAAAAGTATTGCGCCATTCGAAAGTACGGGAAATTTCACATCAAAAATGTATATGAAGTTTTTTTGTACGATCAAAAATGTAGGCTCCAGATTTTTTTGTTTAACGCATGAAAATGGAACGCGGAGACACGTAAGTACGGCAAGCGAAGCACGTGCGGCTTCGGGCGCGCTACACTAAATTTGTTGTAACTTTTGAACTACTTAATAAAATTGACCTCACAAAAGCTTAAATGATAGTCGGGGAGCCCTCCCATTGTCCCCACCGATCCTTGGGGACAATGTTTTTCATAAAGATTAAAGCCTAAGGAACAATTTAAGACATGTCCCCCAAAAAAAAAAAAAACTAGCTGTACTTTCAAAATGGCGGCCATATGTTAAAAAAAACTGTTGCCAATGTTGTTTTTGTCATTTAACACAAAAATTAAAAAAGATGGACAAAAACTTTTTTCACAAAAAACAATGTGCATACAATTTTCTACAATTTTATTCCTATACAATATTTTGATAGGAGTTACCATTTTCCAGATAAATGAGTCCAAAATTAAGAAAACATGGAAATTCATATATCGGTAAATCACTTAGAAGAAATAACTGTGATAATAATTAATGTAAGGCATATAATATAACTTTATATTATTAACATAACAGAAAATAAAATAAACTGAAAAAAATTAATAATAATAATAATTTTATAATTTGCAGACATTTAACTCGAAAACGGCAACAATGGTATTTGGAAAATGGTAACTCCTATCCAAATATTGCATAGGAACAAAATTTTAGGAAATTTTATGCACTTTGTTTTTGTGCAGAAAGTTTTTCTCCATCTTTTTTAGTTTTCATGTTAAAAGACAAAAACAATATTTGCAATTTTTTTTAACGGGCGCCATTTTGAAAGTGCAGCCAATTTTTTTTTGGGTACATGTCTTAAATTGTTCCTCACGCTTTAATCTTTATGAAAAACATTGTCCCCAAGGATCTGGGGGTGCACGGACACTTAGGGTGGGCTCCCGTAGTATTATGTTTTATATTGAATTTTATATTTTATTTTAAGAGCTGAATCATTTATCTGGAAAATGGTAACTCCTATCCAAATATTGAATAGGAACAAAATTGTAGGAAATTTTATGCATTGTTTTTTGTGTAGAAAGTTTTTCTCTATCTTTTTTAGTTTTTGTGTTAAATGACAAAAACAATACTTGCAAATTTGAAAGTGCATTCAATTTTTTTTTTTTTGGGACATGTCAAAAATTGTTCCTTAGGCTTTAATCTTTATGAAAAACACTTTAAATAACCTTTCTTTGACATCATAATTTGTTTCAGCGACCTCGACCCTTACGTGTCAATTTGAATTAAATTTCTTTAAAATTTTTCAACTTATAATAATTTTGTTAAAAGAAAGTTCTTTTTTGTTTAAATAAATTAATAAACAATTTCCTCACGATTATCTGTTTATAACTTTTTATTTTAAGCTATGTAAAAGTGATATCAAAAGGTTTTAGGAAAATCGAAGGTTCCCGCGTGGACGACTTTCAACCAATATAGTGAAATTTAAGGTACGCGAGTATCGTAATGGTAAAAATAATTATAACGTTGGAAAGATGGATCTTTAGTGAACAAACTTTATTTAAAGTGTTTTTTTAATCGAGTGTGAGTTTTATTAGAAAAAGGCGATTTAAAATGCCATGGTGTTTACAAAAAAGCATTTTTTAAAAATAACTTTGTTAGGAATAAAAATTGGACAAAAGTGCTAATAACCTTTTCTGTTCCTTAGTAAAAACAAGACAATCTAGCAAAAAAAACGAAAATTCTATCTTTAACGGTTTAAGAGATATAATTCATTAACCATTTTACCCCTTGAGGGGCGACGGGGGTGAGGGTCGCGTGACAAGAAAGGTTTGTTGTTGACAAATGTATATACTAACATATAATATAGGTGCCATGCTTCAATCATTAATTATTCACGAACCCCCTATGCGCTTCCACTATTTAGCTTATTGTATTTGTTTTTTAAGTTTGGTGTATATTCCAACAATATATGAATAATACGCATTCTAAACCCGACATTATTTTTTCTGTATATAATTGTAATAGACCATATAATTTGCACAAGTATTTTCCACAAAAGTTCAAAGATTAATAAAGTTCTACTTACGTAAAATAAGTGTGATGGTTTTGATTGCTCCATGGTACAGTTAAACTAGCAGAGGAATGATGATACTCTTTTGCACATTTGATAGGTGCAACAAATAGTTGGTAAAACTGAATGACATGCTCAAGTTGTGGCAGTACAAGATCATAACGCAGTGCTTTCTCAATAGTTTCTTTTAAAATAATTGTTTTTTGCAACGACCACCACTTCGGTAAATCAACAGTAATCCTCCTTTCAGCAGAATTATGGACATCAATATGAAAAACTACCTAAAAGATAATTAAATATGGTTCATCATTAATTTAAAAAGAAAGTTTAAATTTGAAGTCATAGTTATTTGTGGTACTAGTGTGTGAAATGATACTTTGGCGCATTAGTTGAGTAAAAAATCAATTAGGTGTTTTCAGTGTATGCAAAATAAATAACAAAACTGAATAACTGAACAGGTATTATACAAAACGGGCTGTGACATCATCGGTTGCATTAACATAACCTCAACTTTTAGGTTTTTTAAGCTTATTGTCATTTTTAATGATTGTATCTGCACTTCTCATTTGAAACCAGTATGGCTCCAAGCAAATATTTAAAAACTGACGCAAATGATGTCTCAATATTGTTGATTACTAAAAAAGGGCTATCAGGGCGATTTTTGTAGGTTGGAAATCCAACCTACAAAAATCGCCTTATTTTATAGATCATTTTCGGTCAGCTGATTTTGGTGCAGCTGTCTGGAGGGTACCCGAAAACTTAACCAATAACAGGCAATGAAAATTAAAACAATTAATTAGAGATGAGTTGCTATTTAACAACCTATCATTTTATTAAAAAATAACAGCTTGTACCCATCTCTAGAAAACAAAATATCAGTTGGGTGCCCTCCACGCCGGCAGCGTGACGTCAACCGAAAATGATCTATTGGGAGAAGATATTTAAAACTCTATGAACATTATATTGAACAAGATTTTAGTTGAAAGTAGGAGAACCAAGCGGTCTCTACTTAAACCTAACCGAACATAAACACTAAGTAATAAAAATAAAAGATATGTTTTTTAAAACTAAAGTCATTATTAATTTTGCAAAATATGATATTAAATCTTAAAATATGTGAATAATACTAAAAAATGTTTGTGAGACAGTGACGCAACAAAATACAAAGAAAAAGAAAAAAGAGAAAGGAAAGGGAACATATATAAGACTAAAATACAGACAGATTATAGTTGTGAATGTAACCGAAATATACAATTAAATAGAATTAAATTAGACATAAATTCATAAATTCATAACAGACCATGCCGTGAATAGACGATAATCACGACTAACTTTGTGATGTCAAAAATGTGTGCTTTACTCTTCTACGAAAGCTGCTTACGGGGAGGTAAACGATTCTCTGAAAAACCTCCCCGTAAACAGCTTTCGTAGAAGAGTAAAGCACACATTTTTGACATCACAAAGTTAGTCGTGATTATCGTTTATTCACGGCATGGTCTGTTATGACATAAATTCATAAATTCATAACAGACCATGCCGTGAATAAACGATAATCACGACTAACTTTGTGATGTCAAAAATGTGTGCTTTACTCTTCTACGAAAGCTGCTTACGGGGAGGTAAACGATTCTCTGAAAAACCTCCCCGTAAACAGCTTTCGTAGAAGAGTAAAGCACACATTTTTGACATCACAAAGTTAGTCGTGATTATCGTTTATTCTCGGCATGGTCTGTTATGAATTTATGTCTAATTTAATTCTATTTAATTGTATATTTCGGTTACATTCACAACTATAATCTGTCTGTATTTTAGTCTTATATATGTTCCCTTTCCTTTCTCTTTTTTCTTTTTCTTGGCATTTTGTTGCGTCACTGTCTCACAAACATTTTTTAGTATTATTCACATATTTTAAGATTTAATATCGTATTTTGCAAACTTAATAATGACTTTAGTTTTAAAAAACATATCTTTTATCTTTATTACTTAGTGTTTATGTTCGGTTAGGGTTAAGTAGAGTAGCTTCGGCTAGACTTCGCCCTAGGTATTGTATTAATGTATAATACTGAAATAAAGGCAATTTATTATTATTATTATTATTATTAAATTTTCATAATAGTGACATATTACTCGGAAATTTTTAAAAGATATCTCTCACGGCCAAATCAGTTTTGCTAAACTTAATCAAAATCTTTCTTTAGTAAACTGGAACTATACACACAGAAACATCGACGATAAATACGACTCGTTTATTTCTACTATCAAAAATAAGTTAGAGGAAGTTGCGCCAAAAAAAGAAGTAGTCATCAGAGTCAGTTTTCAGAAGTGGTGGAACAATAAAATACGTGACGCGACCGCACTAAGAGTCCTCAGTTATAAAATTTATAAACAAAATAAAACCCAATTGAATAGGGAAATATACAAACATAAGAGAAATGTAGCATAAAAGACAATACGAGAAGAGAAAAAATTATATTATGAAAATAAAATAGATTATTGTAAAAATGACCCCAAAAAAATGTGGGATACATTAAAACCACTAATATCCGCGACAAAAGGTTCTGACCTTAACAAAAACAAAATTATTGATGTGGAAGTATCAGATCCAACGGAAATGAGCAATAAATTAAATTCTTATTATATTAATAGCATAAATAATATTATTTCAGACATAGATACAACTAACCAAATTGATGTTATTGATGAAATTGGAACACTAGTACATTTGAATTAATTAACTACAACGAATTGCAAAATATGGTATTTTCTTTGCCAAATAAGGGTAGTCCAGACGAAATAATGGCAGAGTTTCTTAAAAATATATACCATAGCGTTATTAATTAGTAATAATCAGAAATATCAAGAGTTTAAAAGTACTTTCGGAATATCAGTAGAGGGTGTTAAGATTGGAGTTGTCGAAAAAATTAAGTACTTGGGTATATTAATTGACAAAAACCTAACATTCAAAGAACACACATCTCATATTATCAATAAAATATCAAAAAACACAATTTTTTTATCGAGGATTGCTCCTTTCTTATCAAAATGGTCAAAAATCACTATTTAGAATACTTTATTTTAAATTTGACATTCGCGGCATCTATTTTGTATGTGGCTAATAAAAATGAAATAGACAGGTTGCAGAAATTGCAGAACAAAGCCATATGAGGATTATTTTACGAGTTCCACGAGACACTTCCATTAGAATATTGCTAAGTAACCTTAATCGGCTGTCAGTGCAATCTTACTTAGAATACAAAACACTTATTTTAATTCATAAAATGAAGTTATCTTTGACTTCAACATATTTGACATCAAAAATAGTATTTAACACCAACATACACAATTACAACACACGCCGCACACGGACAGATATACGAGTCACAACTAAAAACAAAAAATTTACGAAAAAATCTCTTTTTCATAAAGGAATCGTTAGATACAATAACCTTGACGATTCCTTAAAGAACAGCGTCGCTATTAATACATTTAAAAATAAACTAAAACCATATTTACTCTATGAATGTAAATAATATCAATATTTTATTTGATTTCTGTTAATTTTTTTTGTTTTGTTATTTTTTTTCTATGTAATTATGCCTATCCTAAGTGAAGCTTAATGTAGTACAGTGCAATTAGCTTTATACCTCGGAACCCAGCTATAGTGAATGGATTTGAATGATTTTTTTTTATTGGATTTCTAATGCCATAAACTAAAAAGTTTACCCATTGAAAATTACCGCAATTTCGAAAATCCGTAAATAAAAAAAAAATTTTGAAATTTCAACGAAAAAAAAAAAATTATCGGAATTTTTAAATATTTATTTTAGGAAAACAATTATTGTTATAGTTTTCTAGGTTGTTTATAAAGAATTTGTAAAAAAATGAAACTTTTTAAAATTAATTTGAAGATGGCAGAAGCTCCAAAAAAAATAAATGAAAGAAACGTTAAATAATACAAATACATCAATTTTTTATAGAAAATAATTTATTAACAACTTATTCTAAATAATAATAATTATTATAAATTTTAACAGAGATGGGTCAAAGAAACTTTCCATTGGAAAGTTTCCAGGAAAATTTCGGAAGTTTCCGGAACGGAGTTTTGATAAAAATGAAAGTTTCCTTTAAAATATTTGAATATTCCGAAAGTTTCCAAAATTCCGGGAAAGTTTCCAAATTTTTCACGAATATTTACAGTTATTATTTACACATATTTACTCATAAATTTGAAATTGCCGCCACGATGATCTAACATAACCTCAAATGCCAGAAATCCAGTTTTAATTTGTTGATATTTTTTCGAAATTATCAAAAATTAATCGGATGTTTGGTGACGTAGGGTTTCATATGGTCACCGCTCGGATTATTACTATTGACATTGGCACAGAATTTCTCTAATTTCGTGCTATTGGCTATGATCAAGGATGAGTTGACACACATATGATAAGTTACATTTATTTGTATACCCGCACTATCGCTTCCCGATGAATAATATCTAACATTTTTTTACAAATTATAAGATATTATTTAATTTAATATATTTAGTGTTATTTTAATTAAATAATATGCGATTTGGATGTTATTTCTGTCTTGCCTTCTATATTTCCGTTTCTGCACAAAATAGGAGTTACGACTTACATATGACATTATTTACATAAATTTTTAATTTTATAATCCACATATTTATCACATTCTATAAATTATTTTATTTATATTTAATTATTTAATAATTCAAATAAAACAAATAACTGGGTAACCCCCCATTTGCTCCATATTCTTCATATAGCACAGGGCACATATAGCGGGTGTCATATAATATCAGTTAATTTGGTAAAAATCTGTAAAAGTAATGTAAATAATATATTTATATGCACTTATTTGGTATCAAAATGAAGCATAGATCATTACGAATCAGATTTCACCATAAAATAGACTCTGAATATTCCCAATGGAAAGTTTCCAGGAAAGCTTCCTGGAAACTTTCGGAGTAATCAAAACTCCGGGAGTTTACCCATCTCTGAATTTTAATGATATAAATAATTATAAATTTTTATTACAAGGATAATCATGTAATTTAATTGTCTCCGACGTTTTCGATGTCATTCATTAATATCTAAAAATAAATTAACTACTAGTCCTGATGGAATGCCATCTTTTCTACTAAGAGCTGCGCAACTATCTTCACGTTACCGCTGATTACTATCTTTAAGCTAGTTCTTAAAACAGAAACATTTCCTCAAATTTGGTGTAGGGCAAAAATTTGCCCTATATTCAAAAGAGGTGACAAGAATGCAATTGAGAACTATAGACCTATAGCCATCCTACGAGACTCATTTTAGCAGCGAAACAAAAAATTTTTTGTTTGCATTTTTGAATACATATATTCATTTAAATACATATAATAATTAATGATAATATCAACATTTTTACCTACAAATTATGACCCAAGAGCTAATAAGAAGGCTGTTAGCTTCAAATTGTCAAAATAATTTTAGCTACCAACGCGTATTTTTTCAGGTAAAACTTGTATTTAATAAAAAAATAAGTAACTTGGACCTTTTCGGGCCGATTTTAATCGAAAGGTTTTAATTTAAAAAAAAATTAAGTCCCTAGTACCACTAACATGGAAGTTAACCGCAAAACCGACGACAGCGTTTTCACTGCAAGAGCGTAATTTCTCAAGTAATATGTGAATAAAAAAAAATTGAGTAGCCTGGTCCATTTTAGACCACTTTTGATTAAAGGGTGGGTTCTTTAGCTTTAATTAAAAAAAAAAAAATTAAGTTCCTAGTACATCTAATATAGAAGTTAACTGCAAAACAGACGACAGTGTTTTCACTGTAAGACCGTAATTTCTCAAGTAATATGTTAATAAAAAAAAATTGAATAGCCTGGCCCATTTTAGACCATTTTTAATAGAAGGGCGGGTTCTTTAATTAAAAAAAAAAAAAATTAAGTCCCTACTAGTAGTAGTAGTAGTACTGTTGTTTTACTAGACAATCAGGCCGGGATGGCCCATTTTGCTCTAGGGATCTACAGTTTAGCGTGGAGGTGAAGAGGTGGGAAGAAGTGGGGAAGAGGTGGGAAGTGGGGAAGAGGTGGGAAAGGGGTGGGAAGAGATGAGGAAGGGATGGGACGAGGTAGGAAAAGGGTGGGAAGAGGTGGGAAGGGGCGGGAAGAGGTGGGAAGGGGCGGGAAGAGGTGGGAAAAGGTGGGAATAGGGTGGAAAGAGGTGGAGAGAGATGGGGAAGGGCAGGGGAAGTGGTGGAAAGAGGGAAGAAGTGGGAAGTAGTGTTAGAGGGGTGAGAAGATGGGAGAGGGGAGGGGTGGATGGCGGTGGCAAATAAAAGGGTTTTGTTTGTCTGTTTGTAAAATAAGTGGACTAAAAAGTAAAAAATAAAATTATATAAAAAAAGTATTTTTAAGAAAAAGCTTTTATCTGAAAAAACTACTAAAAAGTAAAAATAATTTTTTTTAAATTCATACACATGGAAACCAAAAGCTTTGGGGGTGGTCAATTGAGCAAAGTAACTATGCAATATCACTATATGACCGCCCCCAAAGCTTTTGGTTTCCATGTGTATGAATTTAAAAAAAAAATTTACTTTTTAGTAGTTTTTTCAGATAAAAGCTTTTTCTTAAAAATACTTTTTTTATATAATTTTATTTATGTTAAACTAAAATAAAATAAGATCTATTAACCTGACCCTTTTCAGACTGATTTTAATCAAAAGGTGGGCTCTATACCTTCAATTTGAAAAAAATTAAGTGCCTAATACATCTAACATAGAAGTTTACCGCGAAATTGTCGTTGAAGGCGTTTCCGCTGCTAGCGCATTTTTTATGTTAAACTAAAATAAAATAAGATCTATTAACCTGGCCCTTTTCGGACTGATTTTAATCGAAAGGTGAGCTCTTTACCTTTAATTTTAAAAAAAAATCCCTAGTACATCTAACATAGAAGTTTAACAGTTCTTTCATTTATTTAGCTTTTTGGAGCTTCTGCAATCTTCAAATTAATTTTAAAAAGTTTCATTTTTTTACAAATTCTTTATAAACAACCTAGAAAACTATAACAATCATTATTTTCTTAAAATAAATATTTAAAATTTCCGATAATTTTTTTTCGTTGAGATTTCAAAAAATTTTATTTTATTTTTTTTATTTTGGGATTTTCGAAATTGCGGTAATTTTCAATGGGTAAACTTTTTAGTTTATGGCATTAGAAATCCAATTAAAAAAAATCATTCAAATCCATTCACTATAGCTGGGTTCCGTCATTTTTCATATATAATGACTAATTGCACTGCACTAATGTGTTATATGTGATGTTTTATGTAAAATTTTAGTTGTATTTTCATAATAAATTAGTAATGTATTGTAATAGGGTTGTGTACACAACTGTACTGTAGTATTGTAAATTAGTTAAGTTGTTAAATAAAGATTTATATATATATGTGCATTTGTATCGTGTCCGCCTCCTTACAAATTTGTGGCGCCCGCACCTCCACTAGAAATAATATAGATAGATTAGTTCTGTTTACATATATATAACCGCCGAATTTCACTTACCAAGGGCACGCGGAGAGGGAAAAGGATTTTTATCTTTTTTTACATACCCTTTTTTGTTCATACGATTGGTATGTTTACACCTCGTTATATAAATAGTACCTCTCTGACTCAATGTATTTAAAACTGTTATACATAACGGTAGAGTTTGCCTCCTTCGAGGTTGCCAGACTTCTATAGTGTAAAATGCTCTAGCGCTTGCGCAATTAGTTGCGCTATGCAACCGTATGCGTTTGTTATTATGATGATTAATATTGTGTAAGCAGTACTCTATCAGATTACGTTGGTGTTTTACCCGATAATGTGTGATTATCTGTTTTAAAATGAGCCGTTCCCGCTAAGTATCTATTGTAGAATAATGTATGTAATTCAAAATATGTTCTTAAGGGAATTATTATTACTATTTAATATGCTTTTCAAAAGACATCACTGAATCAGTTCAATTGCTTCCACATCCAGTGGAAGTATAGTAACGACACAAAAATTTTTAAAAATTTTTATTGTTCAAATAGGCTTAGAATGTCATGGAACGTCGAGATTTAAAGTTTGAGCGAAAAAAAAATTTCTGTCTGTCGGTCTGTATGTCCGTAACTTTTTTTTGTGCGCACGTTTACTCAGGAACCGTTTGAGATATTCACTTGAAATTTGGTACACATATGTACTTTAACGAGATCTAGAACTAGATTATATTTTCATCTGGTTCCGTCGAAGGGTTGGGGGTAAATTGGGGTAAATTTGGGGTAAATAGGTAAATCAAGCAGGTAAGAGTCCATAAAATTGGTATTTAGTATATATAAGAAAAGGCTAAGGTCTCAAAAAAATTTTGATATTAGCCACCCCCATTACTACTACCCCCACCCCATTATTAAAGGGGGTGAAAAAAAAATAAAATTGTAATTTAGCGTGTATACAAGAACCTATGGCCTCAATTTTTTTTTACTTAATCCACCCCCACCCCCTACCCTCTACCACCACTCCAACCCCCACTATCGATGTGATATATCGTTTTATAGGTTTTTGGGGTAGACGATTTCAAATATAATGTTATAAAGTTACTTCGAGTAATATGGATGCGCAGTAGGTTTCCCCGAGTATTATGGATGCGCAGTAGCTTTCCTCGAGTACCATCGATGCGCAGTAGGTTACCTCTAGTAGTATGGATGCGCAGTAGGTTTCTTTGAGTACTTAGGATGCGCAGAGGCTTTTCTAGAGTACTAGAGATGCGCAGTAGGTTACCTCAAGTAGTATGGATGCGCAGTAGGTTTCCCCAAGTATTATGGACGCGCAGTGGCTTTCCTTGAATACCATTGATGCGCAGTAGGTTACCTCAAGTGATATGGATGCGCAGTGGGTTTTCTCGAGTAAAATGGATGCGCAGTGGGTTTCTTCAAGAAGTATGAATGCGTAGTGGCTTTCCTCTAGTAAATTGGATAAACAGTGGGCTACCTCGGGTAGTATGGGTGCGTAGTAGGTTTTATTGAGGAAAATGCTTGATGTAGAGGCTCTACTTCTATCGTGTAGTCCACGGCACAAAATGATTTTTTATATCTTTGTCATGCTATTTCTGCGTATTACTTCTACATCCAGTTGAAGTATACTAATGCAAGAAAATTTTTTAAAAACTTTCATTGTACGAATAGGCTTAGAATGTCATGAAACCTCGATATTTTAAGTTTGAATAAAATAAATTTGTCTATCGCGTCGGTCTGTCTGTTAGTCTTGTATCTTTTTGGTGCTCACGATTAAGATATTGACTTAAAAATATGGCACACGTATGTATTTTAACGAGATCTGGAACTAGATTATATATCGATCTTATTCCGTTGCAGAGTTGAAGGTAAATGGGGGTAAATAGGCAAATAGGTAAATCAAGCAATTAGGAGTGCATGAAATTGGTATTCAGTAAATATAAGAGGAGCTAGGTCTCAAAAACATTTTTGGCACTTCTATTATTGAAGGGGGTGAAAAAAATATTGTGATAGTGTGTATACAGGAACCAGTCACAAGAATCACCACCCCTACTACTGATGGGGCATATCATTTTATGGGTTTTTGGGGTACACGATTTCAAATATTATACTATTAAAGTTCCATAAACAATTATTTCCACTTAGTGGAGTACAAATATAGTATTTTCGTTGTAAGAGACTTAGATATGAAGTCTTGATGTGGAAGGAGTGATTCCTTAGGCAGCGGTTTTTTGTAATACAATTGTTACATATTAGTCCACTTAAATTAGATATTTTAGAAGAAATAATTTATAAAGTAATAACATTTGGGATGCATAATCTAGATAGAGTTAGAAATAGATACCCGAAAAGTTACCCCCAATTTAGAGGTGGAATGTCCTTAATGATTATGAATAGAGCTGCTTCGGCCATATTACGGGGACTTAACGCTGGTCTTTCACTTTCATCTTGTAAACCGTTCGTCGAAAGAGAAAAAGTACAGGAAATAAAAAATTTGTCGCATTAAATTCTGCATAAAAAATGTACTATTAACCTTGTAGCTTATCCTCAGCTATTTCGCGCTAACAGCGTCAGAACAGAGGGGCGCAGAGGTAAAAATCCATCCAATTCCAAGTTTGACACCGAATATTTTAAAACCGGTTACTTTAACGAGAAAAATGCTCAGAAATGAATTTATTGAGCAGAATTTTCTCTATTAGATGCATATATAGAGGGTTTTGTCGCAAGTAGTTTATGTAATTTCCCCTTCTTTGCAATTATATTAGATGATAATCTGTACTCTTCACTCAAAAGAAGATTTGGAGTCATATTTCAACTTTGAGCTTGCTTCAATTCCACTTCTTCTCTTCGATGAAAAGGGGTTAATGAGGAAAATTAAGAAATCGTCTGTATGATATTTTCAATGCTGTACGAGAGAGACCAATAGATTTTTTTGATTGCCAGTTCATTGTTGATGGCGGCAATTTGATTCATCGTGTAGTATGGCCGAAGCAGCTTTATTCGTAAACATTACGGCCAAAAAGTGACTGTAGTGTTTGACGGATATGCTGACAATGCCTGCAGTATGAAGAGCATCGAAAGAAAGCAGCGACTTTTGAAACCCATTTCACCGGAAATTATTTTTCATGAGAACACGCCACTAACTGAAACGCAAAATAAAATGATAAACAATCTCACAAAAAGGAACGGTTTATTTCGCAATTGGTGGAGAGATTTAAAGACGAGGGAATCAAAACGATTACTGCTGTAGACGACGCTGACGTACTCACAGTTAAAACCGCCTTAAACGAATCTCATGAAAACAATACAGTGGTCATCTCGGACAAGATATTGATCTTCTCGCATTAATTATCGCTCTCGCACCTGAAGATAAAGATATCCGTTTCTTAAGATAGGCTCAGAGAAGAATAAAAAATAAAGATTACAGTTCTCGTGACTTGCAGTCCTCGGAAGTTTTAAAAAGCTGTATGGCCACACGTTCAGTGGATGCGATAACACTTCAGCTTTCTTTGGTAAAGGAAAAGTGCAAACGGTGGAATGCGTCAATAAAAGAAAAGATCTCGAAGAGGTTGTCCGTATATTCAACAACCGTAGCTCAACGAAAAAAGAAATTACAAGTGCTGGAGAGAAATTCGCGCTAGCAGTATACAAAGCCCCCAAAAAAGAGACATCTTTGAATCATCAAAGATTCATTATCTTCAATAAGTTAGTCGGCCAATCTAGTACTACCGGGATTCTACCAAGACTGCCACCAACATCCGAGGCATTACGTCAACATTCTTACAGAGTATTTCTTCAAATTCTTGGAAAACTTGGAACCAACGGAATGCAGAAAAGCAGAAAATAATATAAAATATTTCAAAGAGATGATATACTTAAAGAAGTAAAATGTTCAAAACTTAATCATTTTGGAGCAAAAATATAAATATTTCCCTCCAGCAAGAGAAAAATTTTAAATGTTTAAAAAATTTTGAAAAGCATTCGAGATGACTCCAATAAACTATCATTAATTAGTAGCAAAATTTATGATTAACCAACAAATATATTCTAGAGTTTTGGTCTCGAATGCTTTTTAAAACATTTTTATTTCTTGCTAGAGGGAAATATTTAAATTTTTGCTCCAGAATAATCTAAGTTTTTAAAATATCTTTGGAAGGTGGAAGATTCAACATTTAGTTTGAAAAAATACACCGGACTCTACCTAGGTACCCAGGGGTTTTCGCTGATTCCGATGCCGAGGTTGGTTAAGCTCTATCACGTCAGGTTCAAGGTCATTTGAAGGTCAAACTAAGAAAAGGTTTTTGAAAAAAATTCACACATAGGTTTTTGGGGTCGCTGAGTCCGAATCCGATGTCGGTTGACCTTTATCACCTCATGTTCAAGGTCGTTTGAAGGTTAAAGTAAGAATAGGAGGTGAAAAAAATTAGAAAAAATTTATACGAATGCTTACCTACCTACTTATTGTCTGTTTATCTGTCTGCCTTTATACCTGCACACCTGTTTGTTTGCTTGTTAGTCTGTATTTATCATCCGCCTGCATTTTCTCTATGTCCATCAATTTGACATCCTGCCTTTCTTCCTGCCTTTCTGTCGGTAATTCTGTCTATCTTCCTGTCTGACTGAATGACTAAATGTTTCTATCTGACAGTCTGTCTGCCTCCTTGTCAGTTTGTCTGACTTAAAAAACCATTAAATTACTTTGATCCTGACAGGATTGAGCTCAGGGCCGGTTTTAGGTAACCGGAGGCCCTAAGCTCTAGGTATATTTTTCGTTGAAGCTTTCTCTTCTAATAAAATAAACGTGCATATCTGCGTATGAAATCTAAATTCTGAAGCCCCCTAAAAGCGAGGCCCTAAGCTGGCGCTTACTCAGCTTATAGGCAAAACCAGCACTGATTGAGCTCCAAGTGAGTGAAGCCAACGCCCGTGATTTGCGCCGAACTTATATCTCTCTTCTGCCCCAACTCATTTGCGGTGGGCATGCGCCATCTATCGAATACTCAAGGTACTCTCTACATGCATGTTCGCTCTGCTTCTGTAACTATACCTAAAGGCCATCCTTTCACAGAAGAAAATAAGTAGGTGATTCATTGAGTTAAATATATTTGCACTGAGATAGCTGATGAATCGTCATGTGCAACTAAAGCTGGCGGACGAATGCCGGCTTGAAATGACCTCAGAATGACCTTGAAATGACCTCTGGATGCCTTTTTTTTAAGGGTAAGCGAACACCGGATTCGGACTCAGCGACCCGAAAAACCTGTGTGAATTTTTTCAGATTCTTTCAACCACCTTTTCTTACTTTGACCTTCAAATGACCTTAAAACTGACGTGGTAGAGGTCAACCGACATCGAATGCAGACTCAGCGACCCAAAAAACCTATATAAAATTTTTTCAGATTTTTTGACAGCTTCTCCTCTGTTTTTCTCAAATTAACCTTGAAATGACCTCCGGATGCCTTTTAAGGGTAAGCGAACACAGGATTCGGACTAAGCGACCCCAAAAACCTATGCGTGAATTTTTTCAGATTTTTCAACCCCCTTTTCTTAGTTTGACCTTCAAGTGACCTTGAAACTGACGTGATAGAGGTTAACCAGCATTGGATACAGACTTAGCGACCCAAGAAACCTATATGTAAATTTTTTCAGATTTTTTAACAGCTTCCTCTCCGTTTTTCTCAAATTAACCTTGAAATGACCTCCGGATGCCTTTTAAGAGTAAGCGAACACCGAATTCGGACTCAGCGACCCCAAAAACATATGTGTGAGTTTTCTCAGATTTTTTCAACCACCTTTTCTCAGTTTGACCTTCAGATGTCCTTGAACCTGACGTGATAGAGCTTAACCGACCTCGGCATCGGAATCAGCGACCCCAAAAACCCCCGGGTACCTAGGTAGAGTCCTGCGTATTTTTTTAAACTAAATGTGTTATTATTATTCATTTATTTTCTGCTTTTTAGAAGAGATGTATATAGGAATAGTATGCCTCTTTACTCTGTTGCCAAGTTTATGAGGCGATGTCGCTACTTTACTGTAAGGAAGCATTTAATACCTATATACATCAAATGTATAAAACAGCAGCGCCACCTGGTAAAAAATGTAGTGGACTATCGTGTATGTTTACATATGTTTATAGGCTTTTTTTACAATCAATTATTTTTATTTATTTGCTTTTATCATGATTAGAGAATATTATTTAGGTATTACGCAAATCACAACTTACACACTTTTTTATTTATTATAAAAATACCCACTTTCTGTATATTGTTGCCCTAATCTGGGCACGCTAATATACTAGTTAGGTAAATACTTTAAAACACTCATTATTGGAGAATCAATCAAAACAACTACTCTTCTAGCTAATACTGACGAAGTATTGAATTACATGATAGGATTCTTAGCATTTTAAAGAAAAAAATATATTGAAAATACTTAAATCATTCACACTTTTTTTTTTTTTTTTTTTTTTTTTTTTTTTTTTTTTTTTTTTTTTTAATATGAAATTATCTACTTTCTGTATATTGGTACCTTAGTCGGGTCACTAATATACTACTTAGGAAAACACTTTAAAACACTCATTATTGGAAAACCAATCAAAACAACTACTCTTCTAGCTAATACTGACGAAGTATTGAATTACGTGATAGGATTTCTGGCATTTTAAGGCAAAAAAAAAAAAAAAATTTATTGAATATACTTAAATTATTTATTGAAATTCAGTCATTCACAAGAACTATTGAACCTTACACTCTATTTCAACTCTAGAAAAGTTGTACAAGTTTTTTCGAACTCGTTAGTTCTCATCAGTAGAGTATAGAAACATTCATTCATTATTTACAAGCCTATTCTTGATTTATTTTTTTTACAATCAATTATTTTTATTTATTTGCTTTTATCATGATTAGAGAATATTATTTAGGTATTACGCAAATCACAACTTACACACTTTTTTATTTATTATAAAAATACCCACTTTCTGTATATTGTTGCCCTAATCTGGGCACGCTAATATACTAGTTAGGTAAATACTTTAAAACACTCATTATTGGAGAATCAATCAAAACAACTACTCTTCTAGCTAATACTGACGAAGTATTGAATTACATGATAGGATTCTTAGCATTTTAAAGAAAAAAATATATTGAAAATACTTAAATCATTCACACTTTTTTTTTTTTTTTTAATATGAAATTATCTACTTTCTGTATATTGGTACCTTAGTCGGGTCACACTAATATACTACTTAGGAAAACACTTTAAAACACTCATTATTGGAAAACCAATCAAAACAACTACTCTTCTAGCTAATACTGACGAAGTATTGAATTACGTGATAGGATTTCTGGCATTTTAAGGCAAAAAAAAAATTTATTGAATATACTTAAATTATTTATTGAAATTCAGTCATTCACAAGAACTATTGAACCTTACACTCTATTTCAACTCTAGAAAAGTTGTACAAGTTTTTTCGAACTGATGAGAACTAACGAGTTCGAAAAAACTTGTACAACTTTTCTAGAGTTGAAATAGAGTGTAAGGTTCAATAGTTCTTGTGAATGACTGAATTTCAATAAATAATTTAAGTATATTCAATAAATTTTTTTTGCCTTAAAATGCCAGAAATCCTATCACGTAATTCAATACTTCGTCAGTATTAGCTAGAAGAGTAGTTGTTTTGATTGGTTTTCCAATAACGAGTGTTTTAAAGTGTTTTCCTAAGTAGTATATTAGTGTGACCCGACTAAGGTACCAATATACAGAAAGTAGATAATTTCATATTAAAAAAAAAAAAAAAAAAAAAAAAAAAAAAAAAAAAAAAAAGTGTGAATGATTTAAGTATTTTCAATATATTTTTTTCTTTAAAATGCTAAGAATCCTATCATGTAATTCAATACTTCGTCAGTATTAGCTAGAAGAGTAGTTGTTTTGATTGATTCTCCAATAATGAGTGTTTTAAAGTATTTACCTAACTAGTATATTAGCGTGCCCAGATTAGGGCAACAATATACAGAAAGTGGGTATTTTTATAATAAATAAAAAAGTGTGTAAGTTGTGATTTGCGTAATACCTAAATAATATTCTCTAATCATGATAAAAGCAAATAAATAAAAATAATTGATTGTAAAAAAATAAATCAAGAATAGGCTTGTAAATAATGAATGAATGTTTCTATACTCTACTGATGAGAACTAACGAGTTCGAAAAAACTTGTACAACTTTTCTAGAGTTGAAATAGAGTGTAAGGTTCAATAGTTCTTGTGAATGACTGAATTTCAATAAATAATTTAAGTATATTCAATAAATTTTTTTTGCCTTAAAATGCCAGAAATCCTATCACGTAATTCAATACTTCGTCAGTATTAGCTAGAAGAGTAGTTGTTTTGATTGGTTTTCCAATAACGAGTGTTTTAAAGTGTTTTCCTAAGTAGTATATTAGTGTGACCCGACTAAGGTACCAATATACAGAAAGTAGATAATTTCATATTAAAAAAAAAAAAAAAAAAAAAAAAAAGTGAATGATTTAAGTATTTTCAATATATTTTTTTCTTTAAAATGCTAAGAATCCTATCATGTAATTCAATACTTCGTCAGTATTAGCTAGAAGAGTAGTTGTTTTGATTGATTCTCCAATAATGAGTGTTTTAAAGTATTTACCTAACTAGTATATTAGCGTGCCCAGATTAGGGCAACAATATACAGAAAGTGGGTATTTTTATAATAAATAAAAAAGTGTGTAAGTTGTGATTTGCGTAATACCTAAATAATATTCTCTAATCATGTTTATAGGTATTTCCCGCCTCCAAAAAAAGTGTCGTTAAATGCTTCTATCTCTCTCTCTTCCTTTTTTGTCTCAATCTTATATGCGCACCAATAGAGCTGATCATTATTGATAATAATGAGTCATGAATTTACTAATTATCAAGACATTCGCGATGAAAACAACACAAAACGTCTCCGCCTCCGAAATCGGAGGCGAACGCGTAAAATCGGAGGCAAACACCACCTAACCGTATAACATTCGGAGGTGTATAAGTACTAAATGCATGTATATATATATATATATATATATATAAGGTATTAGTTGGCATCCCACAATGTAAAATTTTAGGTTCAGTTGGCATCCACGAGTCAGATGGCATCCGGTATTCGGATGCCATCTGACCTGCTAGAGATATTAACGCAGGGGCATCGTAGATGTCGTATTATGCCATTAAAACTTATTTTAAGTTGGAGGTCAAGTGACCCATTTTAACACCCTAGTGAATATTTTAGTTCAGCGGTTTGTTACTAGCTGCCGTGCCTGTCGCTCGAAAAATATTCATTTTGAATATCTGCTGACCACAGAAGCGGTTTAGATGGCATCTAGTCAGCTGGCAACATCGTGGAAGTAGGTTATTATATACCACATGTTGATCCAGATGTTTTAGTTTGCTCGAATATATTACTACTAGGAAAAGTAAACTTAGTGGAGACAATTCGTGTAACTGTTAAAATGAGGACGTAGTTTACTTAAACTACGGAAGTAAGAGAAAAGTTATTAGCAAAAATATTTTAGATACGTGATAAACTACAAAATTATGTTAATGTAAAAGAATCTTATTTAGTCTAATTCACAAGTTCAAACACGTGTTAATTCTTGATAAAGCTTGTAAAAATATAAGTGAGGGCTCATTGGATTCGGAATGACGTCTAGAAAAATGTGCAAAAGTTATAAATAAAAGACTGAAAAAAATGACAAGTTTCGTTTTTTGCAAATAACTCGAAAACTATTAATAATTGAGAAATTAAAAAAAAGAGGTTCTTACAGAGGAAGAAATTTCCAATAAAAAAGTCTGGACTTCTGGAACGCTATCTCTACTATTAATAACTTTAATTTAATGTTGAAAATGGGGCTTCGCACGGCGAACGCTAAACCGTTACGATACTCTGAAACCGATCGTAAGAAGCAAAACAATTTTTTTATATTGTCAAGTATTAATATAATTTTTTTAAAATTGCGTTGTTATTTAGACACTTAAAGGAACAATATCCCGTTGGAAAAATTTTTTTTACCGATTTTTCATAAAATGAGTTCGTTGTTAATTAACAATTTTTTTTTCTTTTGAGTTTACGTTTATGTTTCAAGTCGGAAAATTGTTAAACAAAAGCCACTAAAATTATTTCGTTTCGTGAGGACCTTATGTCAACTATATTTTATGAGATTATAACATTGCGATGTTTTTAATTGTTACAGTCTATTAGTTATTAATTATTTAAGCTAACAAGAAACTAAGAAATTAAATAGAGGTTGAAAATTTTTTTTTATTAATTTTAAAATTATTATTACTGTTTTTATATTCAAAAATACTATAAAATTATATAAACTTTAAATTTTTAGTGCTATTTGTTTAAACAAATTTTATACAGAAATAGATAAATTACGTATTTTTGAAATTTTGCTTAAAACATTTTTTTAATTGTTTATAATTATTTTTTCCCGTTTTTCTTCATTTGAACAAATTATTAAGAAAAAAAATATTCTTAAAATTTTTTATTTGCAATTCTCTACAAGGTGGAATTTTTGTTATTAATTAATTTGTTTATTTAATAAACAATTTCTAATTAACAATCGCCGAATGTGTTTATATTTTTTTAGATAGAAAAAAATAACCAGAACAACCGTATACATAAATGTCAAAAAACATTTTTAATATTTAAAATTTAAAATTCTATAAGAAATATTAACATTTTTTTTTGTGTTTATGTACACGGTTGTTTTTTTTTAATTTTTTTTCTATCTAAAAAAATATAAACACATTCAGAGGTTGTTAATAACAAATTGTTTATTAAATAAACAAATAAATTAACAACAAAAAAAAATTCCACCTTGTAGAGAATTGCAAATAATAGGTTTTAAGACTAAAATTTTTACTTAATAACTTGTTTAAATAAAGAAGAAAGGAAAAAAATGATTATAAACAATTAAAAAATGTTTTTAAGAAAAAAATTTTTTTTAATTCATAATATTTTATAACAAATAAAATGGCAAAAAATGTTTTTCAAAGATAAGTAATTTATCTATCTGTTTATAAAATTTGTTTAAACAAATAACACTAAAAATTTAAAGTTTATGTAATCTTATGTTATTTTTGAATATAAAACCAGTAATAATAATTAAAATTAATTAAAAAAATGTCAACATTTTTTTTTAAATTTTTTAGTTTTTTGTTATCTTAAATAATTAATAACTAATAGGCTATAACAATTAAAAATATCGCAATGTCATAATCTCGTACAGTATAGTTGATATAAGGTCTAAAGGAAACGTAATAATTTTAGTGGCTTTTGCTTAACAATTATCCGACTTGAAATATAAACGTAAGCTCTAAAAAAAATTGTTAATTAACAATAGGCACATTTTATGAAAAATCTGGATTTTTTTTTCTTTAAATATCTGAATAATACCATAGTTTTTTAAAATTTTTAAATTAATATTTAATACATAAAAAAATATTTTTACTTATTACGGCCGGTTTCGTAACGGCTTAGCGTTTGCCGCACGAAGCCTTATTTTCAACATTAAATTAAAATTATTAATAATAGAGATAGAATACCGGGAGTTCTGACTTTTCTATTGGAAATGTCTTCCTCTTCAAGTATCTTTTTTTTAAATTTCTTAAATATTAATGGTTTTCGAGTTATTTTCAAAAAACGAAGCTCGTTATTTCTTCAATCTTAATTTGTTTATAACTTTTGCAATTGTTTATATGCGGATTTGAAAGTTTTGCACATTTTTCTAGACGTCATTCCGAATCCAATGTGCCCTCACTCACATTTTTACAAGCTTTATCAAGAATTAACACGTCTTTGAACTTGTGAACTAGTGTATGTTGGAGATTATTTTAATTCGTTTTGTTTAAATTTTTGGATTTCTTATTGGATTCTATTTAAGAAAAGTATAGTAGGTGACCCAAGAACAACCTCTTGTAGAGAAATGCATGGTTGAAAGAGTTGTAGAGTTACTAAGACACCGTTAAAGATAAAGCTGTCGAATTGAAACTACCAGGATGGAAAAAATTATACGATAAAGTTTGATAGCTTAAATTATAATATATTTTTTACTTTACACTTGCCACTGTGCTTCAAAATTAATCAGTTTGGAGCATCTACACCTCGCGATTTTAAATGTAAGTTCATAGATATCTGTAAAACTATAATTCATCTGAACTAGCAAAGTTTTTTCCAAAGTATATATTTATATAAATAAAATTAAAATTTAATTGCAGTTTACTTTAAGTAAACATATTGTACATATTGCACGTAAAGTATATTTTAGTTTTAATTCGAGCTAGTTTTTTCGTTGATAGTGTTTAAGTAATTGAACAATTTTTACTTCTATTTCTCTCATGATATTAATTATTATAGGTCACTTAAACAACATGTTATAATTAGAATAATAAAGTTGATATAAAAGTCGTACAATTTTGTTAATATTTCCGCGCAATTTGTATAGTTTGAATGTAAATGACCGTGATTTTTGATTCGTTGTATCTAGCAATTCGTTAAAAATTGGGTTTCTGGAAATATCTTGAAAATTACGAATTATGTCAAAAACTGTTATTTGTACGACTTGAAACATAAGAAATTAACTTTACCTTAAATTTCAGATTAGTCCCGTTCAAAGATTTTTCGAGATATTATTTTTTTAAGGTTTTGTGTTTTTTCGTCCCTTTCTAAATGTCAAATTTCAACACGTATTTTTCGTGAATAACTTAAAAACCGAAGGGTCTGAAATTGGTTATTACAACGTTGAAAGGTATTTCAAGTTAATACATTCCGGTTTTTCTACAATAAAAATTGTCAAAGTTATGGCTATTTGTTAAAAGATTACTTTTTTTATGAAAATCGAAATTGGAGTATTACTTTCAATTGAGTTGTGATAAAATAAATCATTCAAAATTTGTTGTAGCTTTTGGAATAAAACCGCTGCCTAAGAATCAATATATCCACATCCAGATTTCCCATCCAAGTCTCTTTAAAGGAAAACATCTTGACCATATTTGCACTCTAGTATGTGGAAATAACTGGTCACAGAATTTTAATAAAAGGGCGTTGCCGAATGCTAGCCAAACCTCCAAATTCCGGGCGTTTCCGTATCCATATTAAGATAGTGGCAAATCCATATCCGGGCGCGCACGAATACCAAGGTAATTTCTAGGCGCTGCCGAATCGATATTAGGATGCCGCTGAATCCATTTTTGGGCCCTGCCGAATTCCAAAGTAACTTCCGGGCGCTGCCAAATCCAAATTAGAACGCCGCCGAATCTATATTCGAGCGCTGCATAATCCATATTCGGGAACGGCTAAACACCAAGGTGACTTCCTGACCATGTCGAATACCAAGGCAATTTTCAGGCGCTGCCGAATCCATATTCGAATCTTTCCAGGCGCCGCCGAATCCACTATTAAACAATACCTCCAGGATCCATTTTGGTTGCACGATTTGACCCAAACATACTAACTACCGTACAAAGCTTTTAAAATGAAGTTAAATAGAAGATTTTAAAAATTAAGTTTCTGGACTGTTATTAGCTTGCTTTATTGTTTTTCCCTATTTACCCTATTTAACTCACAACCCTTCACCGGAATTAGCGCAAGACATAATCTAGTACCAGATCTCGTCATGGAACATATGTGTGCCAAATTTGAAGACAGTATCTTAGACGACCGTTGCGAAGAAAACGTGCGCACAAAAAAGTTACAGACCGACACACAGACAGAATTTTTTTCTCTCTTAAATTTAAAATCTCGACGTTTTATGACATTTATTATTTCAGCAAAAAACATTTTGAAAATTTTTTTAAGATTACTATACAGGGTGCGCCACTTAAAACTCCCCAGGCTTGCAACTTTCTTATTTTTTAAACTACGACCATGTTGGGCATATCAAATTGTAGATAATTTTAAGGCATTTTAACATGTGTGCAGAGTGATTTAAAAAAAAATTAAAATAATTGGTAAGAAAGGAAACTTAATTTCCTTGAATATTTGTTTACCTCATCCTGTACATGAACTGCGTCAATGTTTTCTTATAAAAGTTTCAATTAGCTTCAATTTATGTTATGTTTATTACGTCATATCCGAAATTCTTTTTGGTTTTAGAGAAAGAAATTAAAAACACTCCTTCCGACTCCTGATTTTTTTAAAATAACTGAAAAAATGTAAATAATAATTTTATGCTTTATTTGTAAAAGACATATCACAAAAAATCCTCAACGTAACAAGACAGCAACAAGAAACAAAAGAAATAAATATTTTTAAAAACAAACTCTATTAAAATGTACTAAATAATAGGAATTTTTATTCTTAAAACTTTTTTTTAACATAAATTGAAGCTAATTAAAACCTTTATAACAAAACATTAACACATTTCATGTACAAGTTGAGGTAAAAAAATATTCAAAGAAATTAAGTTTCCTATCTTAACAATTTTTCAAATTTTTTTTTAAATCACTCTGTATGCGTGTTTGAGGCTTTAAAAATATCTACAATTTGATGTGCCCAACAGGGTCATCGCTTTAAAAATAAAAAAGTTACAAGTATGGGCAGTTTTAAGTGGCGCACCCTGTACATCTTTCCACTCCACTACGTGGATGTGGAAGTAATAAATCAAATGGCATACATTTTCATTAAAAATAATGTATGTTTTTATCCAAATTTGTTATAAATAAGAAACAAGAAATGAAATGTTTCATATTTCTATTGTGAAATATAGTTCATTTAGTTATCCTTAAAATAAAATCATGGAAAAAAACATTTTATATTTATTACAAAAAATGTTTTGTAAGACATACAAAGAAAAATGTTAGTGTAGTCTTGGTGAATAAGTATACCTACTAGAAGCCAAGGCCTCAGATTTTTTATAATATTTTACACTACTATAAAGAAAACTACCTGTTGTTAAACTTGAGGCATGTTCAATTTTATTAACATTTAACATTACAAATTGTGTTTTTATAATAAGAAATGTTTCTTTTTATTTAAAATACACTTTCAGATGTATCAATAAACCCTCATGTCATAATATTTTAGCTTCATTAAATCAGTATTTATAATTACTTAATAATTTTCTCACAATTTGTATCCCAATTTGGGACATTGGATGATTTGAGTCGTAAATTTTACTTCCACATCCAAATAGTGGATTGGAAGTATAGTAATCGTAAAAAAAAACTTCTATTTTTTTTTTGTTGAAATCGGTTTAGAATGTCATGAAATATCAAGATTTTAAATTTGAGGGCAAAAAAAAATTGTATCTATCGGTCTGTCTGTATTTTTTGTACGCACGTTTCCTGTGGGACGGTTTAAGATATTAACTTAATAGTTATTACGTGTATGTATTATAAAAAGATCTGGAACACATTGCTATAAAATTACACAAAAAATAATCGTTTTAGAGATTCTAGCATTTTACTTAATCGCCTGAATGTATTACAATAACGGTGTAAAAGCCACTCGAAAAGTGGCTTATATTTGGTAATTTTTTACAGTTTCGGAGTCTGTTATTCTAGTTTCGGTTAAACAGATAATAATGGGTTGTATCTGAAACTGATTGACTTGTCTTTTTGAAATGAAGGATTGCTATTTCTGAAAGACAGTTTTATTGCGTCTTATTATGGACGCTTGTGGGGTAAGGCCTCTATTGTAAGAAACCCTTTCCGAAATATATTAATTTCAACCATATGTTTGGTTTTTTAAATTCATAAACATTTTCTCTACAGATATTTTATAGGATATGTATTGTGTAATTATCTATTGTTCAAAATAAGTAGACTTCATCGACTTACAGTCCAATTTACGTATTTCTATTTGAAAGGGTAAAGGTGGTTTAATATTTGCTTACGAGACTGCAGTAGAAATTTTTTCGTTCTTTCTTTTCTTCACAAATTAGATATTTTTCTATTAAATATATATATAAATTAATTACAATTTTAGAGATTGCATGCATTTTGTGTCATGAAAAAATTTAGATACATTTTGATAGTGAAAAACTGTTGAAAACTCGGAAAATATGTACGTTACAAAAAAATTAGAAGAGAGCAAAATTTTAAAGAATGTATTAACCTATACATTTGAATTTTTCCAGATTTTTAAATTTCATAGTTTACGATATTTTCCGTTTTCCGATAAGGGCTTTTTTTTTCGGTTTTTTCCAGGAAACTTGGACAGAGTGCACTTTAGGAAAAATTCATAAAGGAAAAAAAGTCTTGTAGTTTAATAATATGGAATTTATGGATTTTTGTCGTCACTTTTTATTCCACCTTCAACCCTTTTTGGAAAGATTCAACTGCTATATCTCGGAAAATATGCATTTTTCGAAAATTTTACGAGAGTAAAAAGTTGTTATTTTTCATAAAATTATCTAAAAAGACATTTTGTTTTTTAATTTACCTCAGTTTTACTAGTTAACAAATTAGCAACAAGATCATTGTTTATAACAATTGCGAGGCAATATTAGCGGCCATTTTTTTTTTGGAGTTTGATCTAGACTTCAAAACGAACAGAATCCACAAAGTTTCGTGAAAATCCATTCATTCGATAAACTATTTAGTCAGAATGCTAATTTGCCTACACTATAATGTGTTAGAACTACAAAGTACACATAACATAATCCTGGGATTATATAGACTGAGAAAATAAATTTCCTTTTTAGAGTTGATGTTCGGTTTTTGTTTCATTTTACCATTATTGTATTATTTTGGTTTGAAATACGTATGTTTACATTTTCATAAATGCTAAATATTTGTGTTGTATTCATTTTTTTAAAAGCTTTTATTTAACTTGCAATGTGTTATGTATGAATGTATGTTTGTTTGGTGAAATCTTGCAAGCTGAATTTCGACTAGTTCTTATTATACTAGAGCTTTGAAATTTGGCACACGTGTATAAGTCCGGCGGCAATGTAACATAGTATAGCCATTATCGGTAAATCCAATATGGCGGACGTCCCAAGATGGCGGATCAGCTTTTTAGTCACAACCCTATTGATATGGGTATCAAATGAAGGGGTTTTACGAGTAAAATACGATAGACATTGTGACGTCATTCTAAATTCAATATGGCGGACGTCCCAAGCTGGCAGATCGCCTTTTTCTTCACAACCCCCTTGATATGGAATCAAATGAAAGGGTTTGACGAGTAAAATACGACAAACTATGTAACGCCATTATAAATCCAATATGGCGGACGTCCTAGGATGGCAAATTATCTTTCTTCACGACTCCCTTGCCATTTGTATCAAATGAAAGGGTTTTGTCTGTCTGTCTGTAAAATAAGTAGACTAAAAAGTAAAAAATAAAATTATATAAAAAAAATATTTTTGAAAAAACTGTACTAAAAAGTTTAAATAATTTTTTAAAATTCATACACCTGGAAACCAAAAGCTTTGGGGTCAATTGAGCAAAGTAACTATGCAATAGTGCTATATGACCGTCCGCAAAGGTTTCCAGGTGTATGAATTTTAAAAAATTATTTTTACTTTTTAGTACAGTTTTTTCAAATAAAAGCTTTTTCTTAAAAATATTTTTTTTTATATAATTTTATTTTCAATAAAAACGTTTTCAAGTAAAGCTTGTCCTGTTACTTCCTTTTGAGATTTTAAAACTTAGTCATTTATATTTTTTTAAATTGGAATGTGGTTTAGGGTTTTGACTTTTTAAAAGTTTTTATGTAGAAATGAAACACCGTGGTCTCTTTGCCGATTTTCATTTTTTTTACGAAGTTGTTACTGATCTATAAAATTGGGAGGTCTAGTTATATAGCAGGCAGTATGGGCGTATGAGTTTCGAATACATTTCGGACGCAGTTTATTTGTTGGAATCAGTTCTGGAGACACTACTGATTATGAGCATCTATGTTACCAGACGGTAACCTGGTCTGATATTGTTTAAAACAATTTTGTTTACAACAAAAGGAAATATTACATTTTTTCAATGAAACAATGTTTTTAAATATTTTTTTATCGATTTCCAACAAGAGATGTTCGATATTTTTTTTCATAAAGTTGATATTTTCAATGTTATTATGTTTTAAAAATAAAAAATCTCCAATTTCTCGTTTCAGTAAGAGCCTTACATTTTCTAAGAAAGCATATACAGTGTGCCAGGGAGCGACGCATGATTAAATGAGCAATTCATGTCTTGGAAATTTACCAAAAAAAAGTAATTTCTCTCATTTATAAAGTACTTTTTCTGAAATCGATCGGCAAGGTCTACATTTTCGGCGCAATTTCAGATCGAAAAATGCACAATTCCAGTATTTTAGTCCGTTGCTAAGAAACTATCAGAAAACAGACCGGAAAAGATCCGTTGCCAAGCAACGATCAACAAAACCGTACGGGAATGTTACTTTCCCGGCATAGGCCGGGAAAGTAACATTCCCGTATGGTTTTTTATGTATATTTTTGACAGTAAATAAATACACGCAGACAAACAATCAAACTTACATTTACACTTACACATACATCAAAATTACATTTATTAGTAAGCAGTTAGATTGTAATGAAGAAATATAATGAAGAAATGTTCGATTATAATGAAGAAATGTTATTCATTAATGAAGAAATTTTATGCTTTAATACAAATTCCTTAATTTATAATAATATTAATTGTGATTTCAGAAAAAATAGTATGCGTATTTCGGTGTGAAAGCACATTCCCGAACTTCGATGCATCGTCGTCCGGGAATGTACTGCTTTCACACCTAAATACACAATATACTATTTTCTGTAAGAGATAGGACAAAATCTTAGAAAGAATTATTCAGAATGAGTATTGTTTATTTGAGATTTTTTTATAGAAATAGTTTTGAATTAGTCAGATTTCAGTTTGTCTTAATATTTTAAGGTTTTTCAAATTGTTTAAACAATTTTAATTTACTTAAATAATTATAATTTATTTAAGCAATTACGTTTTGTTACAAATTTGTAGCATTTCCATCTTTTTTTAGTTTCACAATTTTGTTTATTAAGAGTTTGCTAATGAAACCTGCAAAATTATTTAAGCAACTTATTCCTGTTTATTGCCAACTTTCTTCAGAATAGAGCTAGAGTTGTGCAGGTTTTAAGAAATTTTGAACTTTTCATCGACTTTCTGCTCATATTTAAAATAAAGAACATTTTTGAGACTAATTAAAAATAATTTCTGCAAAGAGAGTCGCAAATAAATAACAATAAATGCTAGAAATACATGATACTCTACTTTTGTCCTTACGGGGTCATTTTGAGGCCCAATAGTTCTCATGGGGGGTGTAATTGAAAAAATAATTATTAATTCGTATTCTTAGAACTATTGTGAAATTTAAAAAAAGTTGGAAATGTTTTTGAATAAATTATAATTGTCTAATACATTTGAAAAGCATTAAAATATTAACACAATCTAGAAGGTGATTAATAAATAATAATTTGTGTAAAAGAGAACTCAAATAAATAATAATAAACGTTAAAAATACGTGATACTCCAACTTTACCCTTATAGGGTCACTTTGCAAGTGAGCAAAATTTTAACAAATTCAGTTTTATTTTTCTGAATAATATTTCTTTACAGCACCCTGTCCTATCTCGTACAGAAAAGTTGATAAATTGACAAATAGCAGAAAAAAACTATCTGTGAGAACTAAAAAGAAAAACTATCTACAAAATTAATTTCCAATCTTTGCGATAGATTTTCTTTTTAGTTCATACAGATTGTTTTTTCTACTGTTTGCCAAATCCCATTATATTCGGGTGTCATTTTACGTATCGATTAAAATATTCATAAGGACACCAATTAAACCGTAAAATAGGTAGGATGCTAACGTAGCCTTTAAATAAATTTTGTGTATATCAGTGTGTATATTAGTGGATGCCAAGTGAGAACGTTATTAGGTAGGATGCCAACGGATACCTTCTATATATATATATATATATATATAAAGTGTTGGTGTACTTCCTGGTGTTTTCCCACATAGTTGATAGGCTCCTGCTGGAGCCATTGTTATCTAAACGACGTTTCGGCAGAATTCCATCTGCCATCTTCAGGTTCTCGCTGAAAGCTGCCTACTGCTGCTCCTCGTTGCTCGAACTGGACTGTCCAGTTCGAACACTAAGCCGCTCCGATTAACAAATTTTTTTAGAGTTTGCGTTTATATTTCAAGTTGGATAATTGTTAAACAAAAGCTACTAAAATTATTTCGCTTCATGGAGATCCTATGTCAACTATACTATATGGGATTATGACATTGCGATGTTTTTAATTGTTATAGCCTATTAGTTATTAATTATTTAACCTAAAAACAAACTAAAAAATGAAAAAGAGAGGTTGAAATTTTTTTTTAAAGATCACATAAACTTTAAATTGTCATTGCTAATTGTTAAACAAATTTTATAAACAAATAGATAAATTACGCATTTTTCAAACATTTTTTTTTGCCATTTTACTGGTTAAAAAATATTATGATTAAAAGAAAAAAAAAATCCTTAAAAAATGTTTTTAATTGTCTAATTTTTTTCCTTTTTTCAATATTTCAACAAATTATTAAGAAAAAATTTTATTCTTAACATTTAATATTTGCAATTTTCTATAAGCTGGTAAAAAGAAAAATTTTTTTGTTGTTAATTTAATTGTTTATTTAATAAACAATTTGTTATCAACAATCGCCGAATGTGTTTATATTTTTCTTAGATAGAAAAAAAAAATAACAAAAACAACTGTATACATAAACATGTCAAAAAATTTTTTTTTAATTTTTTATAGAATTTTAATTTTATTTTTTTTGACATGTTTATTTATAGGGTTGTTTTATTATTTTTTTTTTCTATTAAAAAAAATATAAACACATTCGGCGATTGTTAATAACAAATTGTTTATTAAATAAACAAATAAAATAACAACAAAAATTTTTCATTTTTCCAGCTTGTAGAGAATTGCAAATAATAAATTTTAAGAATAAAATTTGTTCCTAATGATTCGTTTAAATATTGAAAAAGGAAAAAAATTATTATAGACAATTAAAGAAAATTTTTAAGACAAATTTTTTGTTCTTTTAATCATAATATTTTATAACCAATAAACTGGCAAAATTTTTTTTTCAAAAATACGTAATTTATCTATTTGTTTATAAAATTTCTTTAAACGATTAGCAATGAAAATTTAAAGTTTATGTGATCTTATAGTACTTTTGAATATAAAAACAGTAATAATAATTAAAATTAATTAAAAAAAAAATTTCAACCTCACTTTTTCATTTTTTAGTTTTTTGTTAGGTTAAATAATTAATAACTAATAGACTATAACAATTAAAAACATCCCAATATCATAATCCCATAAAGTATGGTTGACATAGGGTCTTCACGAAGCGAAATAATTTTAGTGGCTTTTGTTTAACAATTATCCGACTTGAAATATAAACGCAAACTCAAAAAAAATTTGTTAATTAACAATAGGCTCATTTTATGAAAAACCGGTGAAAATATTTTTTACAACGGGATATTATTCCTTTAAGTGTCTAAATAGTACCATAATTTTTAAATTAATATTATACATAAAAAAATATTTTTACTTATTACGGCCGGTTTCAGAGCATCGTAACGGCTTATTGTTCGCTGTGCGGAGCTCTATTTTCAACACTAAATTAAAATTATTAATAATGGAGATAGAGTTTCGGGAGTTGGAACTTTTTTATTAGAAATTTCTTCCTCTTTAAGAATTCATCTTTAAAATTTCTTAAATACTAATAGTTTTCGAGTTATTTACAAAAAACAAAACTTGTTATTTTTTCAATCTTCATTTGTTTATAACTTTTGCAACTGTTTATGTGCGGGTTTGAAAATTTTGAACATTTTTCTAGACGTCATTCCGAATCCAATGATCCAACTCATATTTTTACGAGCTTTATCAAGAATTAACACGGCTTTGAACTTGTGAACTAGTGTATTCTATATTTAGTCCTCCTGGTTCAAAAACAGACTATAATAGACGATAAACTAAAACTTTATCGCTGTATTTATTAACTAGAACCTCTAAACTGTTCACCACATATATTAGAATATCATGATTTAGATGTGTGAGGTGACCCTATTCTACGAATATTTTGTGTAAAAGATTATTAGTTACCAAAAATCTCTGATAAAGTAAAGGCTACAGATTCAGAAAATTTTATGCAGCAAAAAAAAAAAAGAAAATACAAAAGAACATAAGCAGATTATGCACATTACAAAAGCTTCATAAATTGAACAAATATCAGTAAAGTTGAAAATTGTTATAACTATGTCGGTTATTTTTTAAAGGAAAAAAAAAAAATGTAAATTATATAAGTTTTAAGATACGTTTTGTTCTTTTATTGTGAAGGTTTACTAGAACAAAATATAGAAATTTATCATTTATCTAGTTATACTTACTGGTTCATCTGTAGGCAAAGCTCTAAACACAACATGTGTCAGCTCAGAATTATTTTTCATTAATTCGTGCATATTTATTTGAAAATATCTCCTTTTGTATTTTGCTGAGGGTGCGATTTCTGAGAAGTGCGTTAAATGTGTTCCTTCAAAGCTAAAAATTAGTATTAATGAATATAATAATAAATGAGATAATAGAAATTGCACTTTAAACTATAAATGTATTTTCGTTTTTTTTATTGTTGTAAATATCTCAATAAATAAAAATAGGAACCTAAAATAAGGCTTGTAAACTGAGGGATCCTTTCGTTTTTTTTTTTTTTCTATTTTTGTAGGATTAATAGTTTCGGAGATATAGATGTTTAAAGGTGGCGTCCGAACGTCTACAAGGTGTGGTACCTATTTAGTTTAAATTTTGAATATCTCAGAAACTATGAGTTGTGTCAAAAATGATCAAAATTAAAGATACTTACAGTTAAGCTTTCAAGTGATTTTTTATTAGTCTGAAGAAATTATGAGGAAAACAATGTGTCTTCACATTAAAAAAAAATGGCACCATTTTGTTACTGTAATTGTCCAGTAATTAAAAAAAATCTCAAATGCTGTTTTTCGTTAATATACAGGTAATCAAGATGCTCAAAAAATATTTTGCCCGTTCAAAGCACTTGCTTTAGAAAGCATTTCTACCGACATATTGGGGCTAATTTTGACTTTCTAATTCCTTGTTTCAAAAATTAATCAGTAATACTTTTTCAAATATAAAATTTTTGATTTAGGATTCCACCCCTAAAGGTAAGAGCGTATGTCGGGACCATACATAGAAACAGAAGATGATCACCCATCAGAAAAAATTATCATTACATATAATACTAATTCTAAATTTTGCATCATTAATAGATGATAACAATCTTGTATATTTTAGCTGTTTATTTTGGAAAAATAAGTAATCAGCATCGTCTGTGTAAGTGTCCTCATATATTATGTACAGGGTTATTCATTATATTTAGGCCACCTTTTATTATCGTTATTATTGGAGATGAAAAAAAGTTTTGGACGAAAGTTGTAGGGATGTAACTGAACCCCTTTAATAAGTTAATGGAAGCACAGTGGCGTGCAGAAATGGGGGGGTACGAGAAGCAATAATATTTTTTTAAATGTGTATTGTTGAATTTTTGAATTACTCTTTTTTTTTTCTGATTTCAAAAATATGACGTATGATAGTCCTATATTGAACCGTTTTCGAGTTACTGAACATTGAAAATCGTATTTAAGCTATTTATTATACGAACAGAAATTACAATTATTAAAGTAGTCTATGAAAATGACAAGTATTCTGTTATTAAATCTGTCAGCGTTTCATTTAATAACAGAATACTTGTCATTTTCATAGACTACTTCACGTCATATTTTTTAAATTAGAAAAAAAAAAGAGTAGTTCAAAAACTCAACCATACACAGAGGGCGTTCCATTTAAAAAAATATTATTGCTTCTGCACGCCACTGTGCTTCCATTAACTTATTAAAGGGGTTCAGTTACAGTCCTACAACTTTCATCCGAAACTTTTTGTAATTTTATTTAAATAATAGACATTATTAATTTATTACATACAAATATAATGAATAACCCTGTACATGTATAACAAATTCTCAGACATGTGGTTTTATCAAGTAAGTAAAAGAAGTAACTATTTTAATTACATGAAAGAAGAGGATTGGCACCAGACAAAGCTTGGTATTCTCAAATACCGGATACAAGATACGGATACTTTTTGCTTGTATTCGAATACTGGATACTTTTCTTTTGTTTATAAAAATATATCTTGTGAAATTCAATTTTCTTTAAAGCTGTCCGAGAAACTGCCTAATTTTTAAAAATAAATATTTGTAGGCTACAGTCATATAAGCTACAACATCACCATGTGGGGTTTAGGCAGCAATGCAGACAGAATCTTCTTATCTCAGAAAAGAATCATTAGACTAATATTTAACCTAAAACCTAGGGATTCGTGCAAACCATATTTTAAAGAATTTTCACTGCTTACTGTCCCATGTATATTTATATTAAAAACTATTATGTATGTCAAAAAGAATATACATCAATTTGAAAGAATTAACATGCATGATTATTCTACACGTAATGGCACTCTACTTAAGATTTATAACCATAAAACATCTTTATTCGAAAAGAGCCCAAACTATATAGATATTAAATTATTCAATAAATTACCGAAAGAAATTCGTGGTAAACAAAGTCACACTGCATTTAAATCGGCGGTAAAAAAATATATTATTAAGTAAGTGCTATTACAGTGTAAAGGAATATTTTGACGATAATTTTTAAAATATAATTTGTGCTTGTATTCTGTGATATATTATTATATGTGTAAGTCTAAATGTGTTATGCATATATAAAGTTAATGATGACACAGTATAAAGAAATACCTTGATAACTTAATTTATGTGCTCGCATACTGCGTCTTATAGTTACAAGTTTGTGAATATATGTGTAAGTCAGAATGTTTCATATACTAAGTATTATATATTGTAGTTATATATATTTATGTTTGACTTGTCTTATCTATGTAAATAGTGCACAAGACCAATAAAGATGATTATGATTATTATGATTATGATTATGATTAGTAACCATTTTATAACCAGTATTTTCCTAAAAGTGCCTTTGGGTATCTTATTTGTTTTGTTTTGTAACAGAAAGAAAGCCCACAACAACAAATAATTTTAGTACAAAAAATATCAAAAAAAAAAAATAAGGACCCCACACCAAATGCATGGGTAATTTGTTGTCGACGGAATCGTTGCAAATTCAAGGCATAGAATCCTTAGGTCATTCTCAATAAAAACTGTTATGGATAAAGTTCTAAAATGTCTTTATTTTAAAAATGCAGCAGGTCGAAGCTTCAAAATTCAAAATTGTAAAAACGTGATTTTACGTATTTTTTAATGTTAATTTGCTTTAAGAATATAATACTGATGTACACTTCTGTACAATAAAATCCTGTACACTTGAAAAATCAAGTAATCCAGTTTTTACTAATATTAAGTGATGTGAATCAGTCTTTTTGGAATTTAGATTTTTTATTATCATATAGGTTATAAAAAAGTGACATTGATTGTGAAATGTCATAAGTAAGGTATTTGGAAAAATGTTAATGATTTAATGATTTTGATTTATAACAAATGTAAAAATTGACGTTGAAAAATTGTGTCCGAGATAAGGCCACATTCTGAAAGTTCAAAACATTAAAAAGCGATTTTCTGCATGGCTGTTCTGCAGGTGTCTGCCTGTGATAAGTTTACTTCCACATCCAGTGGAAATATATTAACGAATCCACCAGGGCCATACAGGCTTATCCATGCCCAAACATTAACAGAAAATCGCCCGGACCTGTACCGTGGAGACACGTAGCGTTCGTGAAACCTGGTATTTTCAGGACGGTACACCCGAATATGTCCGTCATTACAAGACTGAAAAACTTTTTCATCGGTAAACACAACATTGTTCCAAAACTCCAATGGGCGATAGATAGACATAATTTAAACAAAACAGAATGCGGGCTTGCTTATGTTCTTCTGTTAATATGGTCTTCTTGGCACTTACACAGTTTTTAATTTATTTATTTATTTATTTATTTATTTATTTATTTATTTATTTATTTATTTATACTGCATACAAACAGACAGAGTCCACTTACATGTATACAGAGTTAGGTAAAAATTTGACATACATGTGCTATATAATAAAGAGAAAAACATTTAAAACAAATATATGTATATATACAAGATCACAAAAATATATCAACCTAACGACAAAAGAATATTTTGTCACAGATGGGAGTGTAGCCTATTTTTATTAATATCAAAAATATCTATATCACAGGTTTTTAAAAAATTATTGACAGTAATTAAACAATTCTCAATAGGGGAATTTACATTAAATATTTTGAATACATTATCTCTAACTCTTAATCTAACATCAGGTACGTTAATATTTATAGCCGATAATATATCAGATGCAACAATATGGCCATGTAACACATTAAAAATGAACAAAATTTGAACATTTTCACGGCGCTTACTTAAGAGAGTTACATTAAATTCAATTCTTTGGTGTTCATATGATATTAAAAGAGGATATGTCCCATGTTTTTTTAGATACATGGATCTTAAAAAATTTTTTTGGATTTTTTCCAACATATCAGTGTATGTCAGAGTTCTAGGATGCCAAATAACACAACAGTATTCTAATTTAGATCGGACATATGAATTGAAGAGAATAATGGATGTATTATAATTAAGATCCTGACTGGCTCTAAGAATGAAACGCAGTTTTCTGTAACACTCAGCAGTTAACTTTATAATATGGTCATTAAATGAAAAGTTTTTAGTGAATACTATACCCAGATCTTTAATTTCATTTAGTGGTTCGATTTGAACATCATTCACAGTATATGATCCTATCAAAGGATTCTTCTTTCTTGTATAAGATACAACTTTACATTTAGATTCATTTAGAACCAGGTCATTATCCTCACAAAATTCAGAAATGGCTCTGATATCACATTGGAGCTTATCAATATCTTCATTAGACCTTATCGTGTAATAGAGTTTTAAATCATCTGCGTACAGCAGAAATTTGGCATACCTAATATAATCAGATATATTATTAATAAACAGTACAAAAAGCAATGGTCCTAGTATGGAGCCCTGGGGCACGCCTGAGGTGGAAATAAAGATGTCTGAATTGCTATTGTCAAATCTCACAAAATTAGGACGGTTGGTTAGATATGACTCTAAAAATTTCAATAAGTTGTTACTAAAAGAAAATGATTTTAGTTTCTCTAACAAGACTTTATGATTTACTCGATCAAATGCCTTTGCTAGATCAGTGTATATGGTATCAATTTGATGTTTATTTATATCTTTTGCTATATAGTCACTGAATACAGACAAATTTGTGATGGTTGACTTTTTGTTGACAAAACCATGTTGTTCTTCCAGAAGTATTGGCGAAACATGAGAATATGCCCTGTTGTATATGACACGTTCAAAAATTTTAGATGGTGATGGCAGTACTGTGATTGGTCGATAGTTTGTTATTAAACTAGTAGTGCCCGATTTATGTATGGGAGTTATGCGACCAATTTTAAAGTTATCGGGAAAAATATTAGCTTCTAATGCTTTATTAAAAATAATTTGCAGAGGTATCGCAAGTATGTCGGTATAGGCCTTAAAAAAGTAGGAGGGTAGCCCATCTACACCTATAGCAGCTTGGGGTTTCAATGATTTTATTGCATCTACGATTTCGATTTGACTGATGTTACATATATTAAGGTTGTCCAGGTTATAATCTTTACAGTTAGAAACGTGCTGTGGTGGAATACTGTCAGTATAAATAGATTTAAAATAAAGTGCAAATGCATTAGAAATATCCTTTTCATTTTCAAGGGACTCATCATTATAAGAAAATCTAGCTGCAACACTTGAGTTTCTTTTTTTGTTTTTAATATAATCCCAAAATTTCTTTGGGTTATTATTTATATCATTTTCTATATTTAAAATGTAATTTGCATGAGTTGTTTTAATCAATTGTTTAATTTCATGTCTCAAGTCACGGAATTTTTGTATGTATTCTGGATTTTTCTTGGATTTCTTAAAATAACGATCCTTGGTTTTTATCTTTCGAATAATTTCTATAGTGAACCAATTAGGGTATTTTCTTGATCTTGAAGATTTTTTATAAGGAATACATTGGTCTAGTATACTATATAACATGTCATAAAATTGCTCTGTACATTCATTTGGATTTTCTGATGTGATAATGTTTTCCCAGTTACACTGACTCAACAGTTGGTATAATCTGATGTAGTCACCATTTTTGAAATTATAATTGTGGAAATTGTCATCACCTATATCATTATTATTGGTTTTGCCTAAGTTAATCTCTAATGGGGGATGATACTGATCAATAGCTACTAAAGGGGTTTCAGAAAGCGATACTTCAGCCTCAGTCAAATTTGTTAGGACTAGATCAAGTGTGTTATTAACATGATTTAAAACATTGCTTATTGTGTATAAATCATACTTGCATAGAATATTTTGTATCAATTTGGCCTTGCAGGAACCATTTCCAAAATCATAAGAAATACCATTAATTTCAGGAACATTAAAATCGCCTATAAGAAATAAATTAGCTGAGTGAAAGTCCTCATTTTGAAATGAGTCTAGAACTCTTTCAGACACTAACAGATTAGATCCAGATTTAATATATAAACAGCAAAATGTAATAACAATTTCCTTGATTTTTACTGTGACACATAACCATTGAAAGTCAATATCTTCACTTTGGTGCACTGACAATATTTGATATTTCTTTTTGACACAGCACAGAACACCACCTCCTCGTTGGACACCAGCTATCTCGTACATTTTATCATTCCTGAACACCAAATATCTTTCGTCACAAAGCTCTTGGTCATATATTGATGCATTGAGCCAAGTTTCTGTAATACATATTACATCAAAATTGTTTGAGAGTATATTTTCGTAAAAAAGCTTAAGTTTAGATCTTAGACCTCCGACATTTTGATAAAAGATAGAAAAATATTTTAATTGTCTTTGACTTGATTTACTTTCCCCTGTACATTGGAATCTTCGGGTAACTCTAAAAAATCAGCATTAACATTGTGAGTCTCGGAAGCAATACTTGGGTTTCTAAGTCTTCTTAATTTTGGGTTATCCAGGAAGTGTTGTCCTTTAATGAAATCAAATCTTTGATAGGCTACTCCTTTCGGCCAGAAAGATGTACTATATACAGAAGTTTTAAAGGTTGGATCAATGCCAACCAGGAAGCATTTATTATCTTTCACTTTATACCAAGTGTTTAGTTCCTTAACAGATATTTTTTGTTCTTCCAAGTTTGTTTTTCGTTTAATATATGATGTGATGTTTTCAGTGCTTATTGTGTCTTTAACTCTCGAGATAAAAAGCCATATCTATTTGTTTTGAATGTCTGCCGTTGGTCGGCCTTCAAACTCGTTATCACTTGCTTCATCAGTCCCTAACTGGACTTTTTTCTTCCATTTTCTTTTCACTTCTTGATAACCATCCTCATTATTCGATTTTTCAGAATTCTCCTGGTTCCGATATGCAGTCTGATTTCCTGCCCTTTGCCTCCTTTCACCGCTAATAACTACCTTTTGCATTTCATTTGCATTTCTGTTTAGAATTGTGTTTTTTTCTGGCAATTTGTTATTATTTCCAGAAACAGTTTTTTTGGTAATATCAGAGAATAGCTTTGGTTGATTTGGTTTATGTTGTATGGTTTTTAAGTTCACACCAGGAGGGGCTTCAGTGAGTAATCTAACCATTTCTTTATTACTTTCTTTAAAATCTTCTAGTTCGGTTTTTATTTTAGAGATTTTTTCCTTGATAACATTTTCCATATGACTCATATTCTCTTTAATATTCGTTAGCTGAGCGTTCGTTGATTCATCGCTGTTTGAGGTTTTCGTTTTAGGCAACTGTATTATTTGTTTTATCAGTTTCTGGTTTTCTTCTAATAACTTTTTATTATCCAAGATCATCTCAAATTGTTTATCACATTGTACACATAGATATATTAATCTCCTTTTCGATAAGGCCATACATCTGTCTTCTGTAGATGTTAGTTGAGAGCATTCAAAGCAGGATGTTTTTTGGCACCAATCACATTTATAAAGTGCCTTAGTGTTGGCGATTTTACAGTAGGAACAAGACATTCCTGATATTTACTTTTGCTCAAAGCACATTATTATAAATGTGTAGTGTATGGTTTACTTTATTTTTTTTATAATTTATCTTTTATCATCTACACTTTTTACTACACTGGCTCTCACTTTTTGTTTCAATAGTATATATTAAATATTGAATTATTTATGGTTTATAATGTAGTTTTTAAACAAACAATTGAGCAGAACACTAAACCATTTGCACTAATATATGCCCAGCTTAATGCACTACACAGAGATATAAATTTTATTTTTATTTTTGGGTTATTTTTAAGTAAATTAATAAAAATAAACACTTAAAAATGGAAAGTAACCGATAACTTCCGATTTTCTTATCCTTCAGCTAGCTGTTGACCTCGTTGCTGGAAAATTTGTCATGGACACAGCGTCTACTGCTGTTTGAAATGAATTTTCCCTCAAATAGCCAAGGAGTGCTTCATCTTGAGCAAGATTTGAACTTCTCGGTTGGCCTGAACCGTCTTTTCTCTTTATGATACCTTCCTCCTCCCACCTTTTCTTCACACTCATAACGGTACTTTTATTTAAGTGATGATGGTTAGCAACTGCTCTGATAGACCATCCCTCTTCAATTTTAGAGAGAATTAGAATTTTTTCATGTTCAGTTAATTTCGGCATTTCGAAAATATGACACTGACACTGACAAATAAATAAAGAATGATTTAATATAGCGAAAAATAGGTGTACGGGATTTTATTGCACAGAAGTGTACAGTGTAACATAGGAAAATACATTATTCTAATATTCATACAAACAAATAAAACATTCTTACGCAAATAAGAAGAATCCTATTTTTATTCCAATGGAAATCAGCAAAACAAACAAAATACTACTTGATGCACCTGATTTTATAAGAATTAGAATTCATTCACAATTCAGGCGCATAGTCAAACATCAGATGTTTATTGCATTCAATGATGAATATGAATTCAATGAGGAAGCTAATATTGTATTGAACGAAATAATTTTGGCCATTATTGCATCTGCTACTGTGGTGCATGCACTGTTGGTTGCTGCAGTCACATAGCTAGTGTACTGTGGTCTTTAGGATTTGCTAGGTATGAGCAAAATATTAAATATCCAACTGAAACTTTACTTGAAAGTGTTAGCGATGTTGGACAAAGGCAGTATATATCTTTGTCCACGACTATTAAATAATGTACTCATTATGTGTGTGTTTCCTCAAGGATAATGCTATCCATTATTCCCTGCAGTGAATAATGATTTCATTATTCACTAGTGAATAATGAGGACAGTCAGTTGTTTATAAGAAATGACGATAGTGACTTTTTACTAAAAATTTAAAATGTCAAAATTGCAGCAACCAAAAGACAAGTGTTGTTTCTCTAAGTTTTCTAGGAAGCACTCAAATGGTACATGCCGAAGAGGTACTTTAATGAACACTCAAAAATTACATTAGTAAGTTTATTTCAAAGCATCATGTATTAGCAACACGCGGAAGTCTCCAACATTGTTTTTGAAACCATTTACCTACGCGCCTACAAACTGTATTTTATAAGCCATGACAATGCGTCAAAACGTAATTTTGTTATTGATTTAAAATGTCAAAATTTGTGCGTCATATTTATCTCGTTCATTTAAGTTTGTTAGTTGTCTAAAATAAAAAAAGTGAAACTATATATGGAAACCGCCAGACACTACCAAAGCTACTGAAATCACGTCTATGCAGTAAACAAATCTTTTATGCATTGGAGAATTGCTAAAAATGCTAATTCGTTCTCAGAATCAGTTCTACTGGTGTACTTTTCCGAACTATTCACAAAATTTTTTATCATACAATTTTGTTTTTAAATTTTATTGAGTAGGTGGTTATGTGTCAAAAGAACGGCTAGTCAAATTGAACTTAAACATCAACGTTATTTGCAATAATTTTACATTAAAATGTAAAAAATAAATGGGACTTATAAATTTATTCAGTAAATAATTTAATCAAAAATATTTAATTGTCGTGGACAAAGTATAGTATTCTACTCGCATATAATGGCTACTATTCACTCTGGTGATTTAAGACACTCGCCTACGGCTTGTGTCTTAAACTTCACCCTCGTGAATAATAGCCATCATTATATGCTCGTTGAATAATATACTATTATTATATGAACTATTTATTATTTCCCGTATCTATCCGTATTATTTATTTTTAAAGTAAAATAAGATTTTTAAAATCAGATTTTGTTTATCATACTTAGGTATACTGCATCAACATTAGAATCAAAGAATTTTGTTTAGTAAGCAGTTGTATTGTATTAATTTTTATAAGAGCCCTTTTTATGAGTATTATAATAATATTTTTTCCTGTATTGCACTGAATATCAGTAAGTATTTTATTCTTAATGCAAACTAAATAATAAAAGTAAAAGTAAGCTTTTGCATACTAATAACTTTTGCGCCTGTTGTATCCTACTGGTATATAAATAAGGGCAAACGTAATTATACAGGGTGTTTGGTAAGGCGATGCCGACCCTGAACACGGAGATAGAGGGGGTCATTTGGCATCTATATGACCAAATATACCTATATGAAAACTGCTACGGTTTTTTTTATATTACCGATTTTGTACTTTTTTAAAAAATCTCCATGTTTCATCATTTATTTAAGTATTACGTAGTAAATTTAACTTTTAATATCCTGAAATATTTTTTTTCTTTATCCTAAATACATAAACTTCCAACAAAACAAGAAAAAAATAAAAGTTTCCGTCGCCTATAAAAAAAAAATGACATTTGTTAGAAGAAAATTGTAATGGTAATTAAAAGTGTCGATTTTCGAAGTCTTACAAGTTTTTTTAAAAAAGTCATCCAGATATTACAATTACTTTTAAAACATCTCTATTGTATCTTATTTCAGTGGCAATATGATACATACCATCAAGTTTTATCAGTCACTAAAAATAGACAAAAGTCTATCAATCGGCAATAATTTTTCATTTAATCAAAAATTAAATATGCGAGTTCTTTCAACAAAAACAAAGCTATCGTTTCAAAAACAGTCAGAAACAGTCATTTGTTTGTTAATAATATCACTGACAGCTGTCAACGGGCACACTTTCGTATTTCTTGTGTTTTTAACGAAGTTTATAGCTATCCTTAGTGTTGTGTCATTTTGTACTGATAATTTGTTTTAAGTTTCTGACATATTGAGTAAAATTAATTTCAATGGCTACTTTTAGTAACCAAGAGTATGCTGACATACTCTTTTACTATGGAAAAGCAGATGGGAATGCTTACCTTGCTGCAAGATTGTATCATGAACGATTTCATTCACGTAGAAAAACTCCAGATCCGCGTGTATTCAGCAACACTTATCGCCGAATGGTGGAAACAGGTAATTTACATCAACATGAGCCAGCTGCAGGACCTGCACGCCATCACCCCGAAGATGACGAAAATATTCTAGCCGCATTTGCTGCTGATCCCATAACAAGCGTTAGAAAAGTGGCACAGCAACTTGGATTGTCAATTTGGAAGACTTGGTCAGTAATGAATACAGAAAAGAAACATCCTTACCATTATACTTCAGTACAGGGCCTCGAAGAGGGCGACCCTTTACGAAGAATAGCATTTTGTCGCTTTTTATTGAATGCTGATATTGAGGACCCCCATTACTTAAAATCTATTCTTTGGACGGATGAATCAAAATTCACCCGTGAAGGTATAACCAATTTTCATAATCTCCATTATTGGGCAGACAAGGGCGACAACCCGCAAATGAAGAAACAAACTTCGTTTCAAAATAAGTTTAGTGTCAATGTTTGGATGGGTGTAATTGCTGGACATGTCATTGGGCCTCATTATCTACCAGATAACCTGAACGGAGACGCTTACCTTGACTTTTTGCAGAACGATCTTCCTCCGCTCCTGGAAAATTTGCCAATTAACCTTCGCCACCGTATCATTTTCCAAAACGACGGATGCCCAGCTCACTACCGGTTGACAGTCCGCCAATTCTTAGATCAAACATATCCCGATCGATGGATTGGGCATAGTGGACCTATTCTGTGGCCTGCAAGGTCCCCAGATTTAACGCCACTGGACTATTACGTATGGGGTATGATGAAGGAACTTGTATACAATGAGGAAATACAAAGCCGTGTTCAACTAGTGGCAAAAATAGAGAGAGCCGGTCTACAACTGCGAGAAGAAATGAGGTTAAGGACAACTACTGTTGAAATTAGAAGACGGGCGAGGAAATGCATTAGAAATAATGGTTCTCATTTTGAACACCAAAAATAATAAATTTGTTTTAAATAAAGTTTTTTGAAATGATAGCTTTGTTTTTGTTGAAAGAACGCGCATATTTAATTTTTGATTAAATAAAAAATATTGCCGATTGATAGTCTTTTGTCTATTTTTAGTGACTGGTAAAACTTGATGGTATGTATGATATTGCCACTTAAAGAGGATACAATAGAGAAGTTTTAAAAGTAATTGTAATATCTTGATGACTTTTTTAAAAAAATTTGTAATACATCGAAAATCAACACTTTTAATTACCATTACAATTTTCTTCTAACAAATGTAATTTTTTTTTTTTATAGGCGATGGAAACTCTTATTTTTTTCTTGTTTTGTTGAAAGTTTATGTATTTAGGATAAGGAAAAAAAAATAATTCAGAATATCAAAAGTTAAATTTACTATGTAATACTTAAATAAATGATTAAACATGGAGATTTTTTAAAAAAGTACGAAATCGGTAATATAAAAAAAACCGTAGCATTTTTCATATAGGTATGTTTGGTCATATAGATGCCAAATGGCCCCCTCTATCTCCCTGTTCAGGGTCGGCATCGCCTTACCAAACACCCTGTATATTTATTTACATAAGTACACAATATATTATTCATGTAACTGCTTCATATAAATCGATACATAAGTCCGTTTCGATAAAAAATACGTAAAATCGTGTTTTTAAAAATCTTGAATTTTGGAGCTTCGACCTGCTGTATTTTTAAAATAAAGACATTTTGGAACTATATCCATAACAGTTTTCACTGAGAATGACCTAAGGATTCTATGCCTTGAATTTGCAACGATTCGGTCGACAACAAATTACCCATGCATTTGATGCGGGGTCCTTTGTTCCACATTATAACATAAACTAAAATCTGTATATATAAAAGAATACCCTGACTGACTGACTGATCTATCAACACACAGCTCAAACCGCTGGGTCTAGAAACTTCAAATTTTACATAGAGGTTCCTAGAATAGCATAGGCAACCACTAAGAAGGGGCTTTTCGAAATTCGACCCCCAAGAGGGTAAAAAAGGGGGTTGAAATTTCAGGCGAACGAAGTCGCGGGCATCAGCTAGTATATGATATAAAGTCATTCTATAAAAAGTTTTGCTTATACTGAAAAGTACTTAACTACTTTAACTATAGGTGGAATGTCGATATAACGCACAGGATGATAAAAAAATAAGAAAACTTGAAATTGTTGCGAGAGTAAAATACCAGTAATTGAAATGAAGTAAAAATTTAAAGTCTTATAGCAAAAATTGTTTCTAATGTCGATGGATGTTCAGATATGAGATTTGATTTAAGTTATCTAGTTTTCTTGGCAATAACATTAAATCGATTTTGCAAAGTTAACTAAACAAAGTGGATAATTCATTATTTTGTTTAATAAAATAATCACTAAACATTCACTTTTTTATATTGTTTATGTTACCAAATAAATTACCCACTTTGCCACTTTGCTTGATTAACCTTGTAAAATTACTTTAAACTTAACGATGCCAAAAAAAAATTAAGATGAAGCTTTCAAATTTCATATCTGAACTTGAACTATATTGAGTTATAATTATTGTTATTATCACAAATATCGACCGATAAGATATTTTCCGTCTGGCAAAAAATATATATAAAATCAAATAACAACTGTGTCCTGTTGTTAATATTGTCACCAACGAAATTATTTTCGCGGGCGATTTGCCAGATGCCTTTGCAATCTCTCGGCACACCGTTAACACTGGGTGTATGGAACTCTGAAGTCACCAGACCCTCATGTTTGAAATTGCGTTACACTCACAGAATGCTAACTTAACTTACATTACCTGACAAAAATCTACGATGTCAAAATATATTTTAATTTTTTTTTTATGGTATTTAGATACATTCAGTATTCGAATACTTTTGGTGTATTCGGAAGCTTTTATCTGTATTCGAATCCTTTTATCGGTATTCGAATACTCACCTCATGTATTCGAATATGGATACTTCATTAAATTGCGTCGGATATGAATAACGGATACAAATTTTAAAAAGTATTTCAATAGTACCCCAGCACTGGCACCAGAGTGTGTTTCAAATATTTTAACTCACATTGTTGCTTCTTTTTACGGTATACTGTTTTGTATTATCCGACAAGAAATTTGTCTTGTAATGAATTCTATTATTATCACAAGTTCATTTTCCTTATCTCTACAAAAAAAAAAAACAAGTTTTAAACTTACCACACTCTATTAGTGCCTCTTGGAAAGTTTGCATTGCAAGCAAAAATCCAATCAACAACTTCTAGATTTATAGCTAAAACTGCTAACATTTCATGGGCATGAAGGTGAGATAATTTCACCATATACCAATGGGGTTCTCTTAAACCATCTAGAAATTCTACGGAATACTGACGAAGAAGACTTTCAATCCATTGTCCTTTGTAATCAATTTTTGTTTCTTCAAAATACTTGTTACGGTTTTGTACTCTTGTACCACTATTCTACAAGAAAAATGTACAAATTGGCAAAGAAAAATACAAATAAAATATCTTACATGGACAAGATGATGTTCAAAAACCATTTGGCGATAGGTTGAATTTGAAGATATTTGTCTCGTCTTCGAATCAACACTATCAAACATTGCTCTGTTAAGTGCTAATACTGTTTGTTTACACCAGAGAATTTGTACATGGTTCGCTTCTATCCAGGATCGGGGTATGTTGGTTGTCTAAAATTCACAAAAATTTGATTTGATAACAATAAACTAGAGCTGTGATTTATGAATTTAAAAAAAATAATAATTACTTATAACCTATTCTATATAACTTATATATAGCTATACATATACTTATATCTAAATCGTTTACGTACCACTGCATATAAAGAATTGTTTTCTTTAATATCACTTAAATAGGGATGTATCAAAAAATCTGAATACCCTGCTGAAAGACTAACAATAGTTGTCATATTATATCTAGGTTTATTCCACTTATAAAAATTATGCATATGATAATCAAATACTACCGGTGCTCTTTTTAAAGGAGCTGCCAATATTATCAATATTGATATTATATTTGGATCTGATATTTGTGAAAGTAGGTTCTTTGCAATAACTCCACCCTAAAACAAAATAAATTATTTAAATAACACACACTGTCTATTTACTAACTGCTTATAGTTTTAAAATCTATAATTTAGTTAATTTAGTTGACCTTCGAAAATGGGGATGTCGTACTACATTAAAAGTAAAATTTTCTATCTATGGATATAATTCTACATTATTAACAGTGGAATCAAACCAAGCATAAGAAAAGGTGAATAAGGAATTGCCATACTGCAGCAATTTCATTGTCTTAGGTATGACAAGTGCAATGTGAAGTTTTGGATTACATCTATACATTTAGTCGAATAAAACTAAGCAATAAAAATACAATTTTAATGATTGTTTGGGGGGAGCAATTTTTTTTTTTGGAAATGCAATCTGTATGTTATCAGGAAGTTACAGTAAAGTTTTGTCCAATCTGCAGCGGTCTGGAGTGAGGCCTTACCATAATAATATGTAATTAGGTAAAGGATGAGTGTCCATAACATAAGAAAAATTTCCCTGAAAATCAATAAATCGTGCCTACATTTTGTTACTGATATATGTTGCGTTATTAAGAGATTAATAAAATATGTATCAACGTTGTGCTCATAGTTAAAATATTACGAGAATAACGAGAAATCGACGATTTCTCGTTATTCTCCCGTCTCATCTGAAATAAATTTTACTAAAATGCACAAAATGAAACTTTAAAATAATACAAAAGATTAACTTTTATCACCATTGTAAAGCTAGTTCAAAAAGCTACAATTTAGTGAGACCAAATGGCAGTTTTTTATGAAGCTTCAAACATTTTTCAAAAATCCTTAAATTAATTACTTTTTTAGTAATTTCGGTTTATGTAAAATTGAAAATGTTCGTGTTTTTTTTTTTTGCAAAAAAACAATATAACAGATCGGATTTGGTCACATGCAGTCTTGTTCATATTTTTTTACAAACATTTTGATTTTTTGTTTGGCCCGATCAGATGAAGAGAACCTGAAATATTAAAGAAAAAACGCGACAAATACACGTTTTTCAAAATTAAAACTTAATTTCCAAAAAACGCTCCACACCCAGATAATCCAGTCGAATTAGACATAATAAAAAATTTTGCGTCCAGTGGACTTTTTTTTGTGGAAGTTGTTTAAGAAGGCATAATAAGCAAGCACAGAAAACTACACCCTGCTACATCATGTGCGTCCCCTATTTTTAGGGGTTGAAACTTTGAAATTTTACTTATGTGCCCATATCTTTTCCCTATCGCCCGTAGGGCTCTTTACCAAGTTACACTTTATGAAGATTCATCCCTCCTCTACATAATATATGTATTACACATCTGCCGTAGGACAAACGGTTTTGGCTGTACGAGGCCAGAAAGGTTGCGCTGTCCGAATTTGGGGGTCTTCTGTACAGGACAAACGGCTATTATTTCCAATCTATAATACTACACATACTAATGCCCTTATGGAGGGATGATGAGGGATGACTGTGAAAAAACTTTCATCGAATACCACGCGGTTTCTATGATACGGGATGCTGAAATTTTGAAAACTCCATATTTTTTTTTAAAAAGTGAACCTACTTTTTTTCGCTCATTTTTTTTTTCATGTATGTACGATCCTAATATAAGAAAATTTACGTTGGTTTCATTTTAATACATTCATTGGTTTAGGAGCTAGACAGCAAAATATGCCAAAAATGGCTATTTTGGTATTGTTGCATTAAAAAAACCAAAACCAGAATAATTCTGGTAAATGTTTTTGTTTATCCTAAAAGTCCAATTCATTACGCATAGAAAATGTGTTTTTGTATTTAAATAGGATCAACCTTTATTATGTAATAACGATTTATGTCATGTGTTCTCCAGTCTCCTTTTTCACAATTTTTTTTTGCGGCCTTACGGTTCATAGTAGGGCAGAAAGAAATATACACGTGGACAGGGCACATAATAGGGTGTTAAAATGGGTCTCTTGTTAAAATGCAATAGGACGTACCGTTTTCGAGTAAAACGCCCTTGTTTGCAAAAAATTGCTTCAGATCACACTTTTCATCGACTGTCTAGTAAATACTCACCGCTGACTACGAAAAAATACAACTATGTGTCGCTTCTTGCTTTTTCTGTTTATGAGGGACATTGCTAATGAAAAAAATGAAGGGACTCTATTTAAGGGTTCATGCTTGCCTCAAATCATCATTGCAACTTATTTTGTGCCTATAACAAAATCCACAGTAATTTTACCTAATTCCACTGGAGCAAGAGTGGACAAAATTTTACTATAACATCCCGATAACATACAGATTGTATTTCCAGAGAAAAATTTCATCTCACAAATAAGAATACCAAATTGTTCGCAACAAAATTTTCAACAAAACCAGACTTATAAATTTCTGATAATTTGCTAACTTGCAAAAAAATTACGTCATTAAAAATTGTATCTAAAAATAAATGTATTTATTTAAGCAGCAAACAATTAAAAGACTTCAAAATTTCAATCGTATATTGTTTAAATACGTCTGGCAATTAGGAAGTTTCCATTTTTCTCATTTTCTCGTAATAAATAGTCGTAAAAATCTAAAAAATATCTGTAATTTTTTTTTTAAATTATCTCTATAAATAAAAAAGTTATGGTCCTTCCAAGTTTAAAATGCCGCGATCATCTGGGTTGAGCTCGATTACGTCACAATACATGATTCCGCCAACAGCGAGCGGGCGCGGGCACCTTTATACTCGCTAGCAGGCACCTTTATACTCGCTAGCAGGCACCGGCAGTTTATAGCCAGCTTGCATTTGAGAGTCGAAAAAATTGCTAAAACATGCAATTTTGGCACGTTCATATTTTTCGAAAAACACCATTAGGACGGCCGTATGTTGTCGCGACGTAAAGAGGAAGTCTTCCAGATAAACCTGATCGTAAATTGCACGGCGAAATTCGAAAATTCGGCTCGGCACGAACGAATCAAAAGTGACATTTTGTGACATTCCAGAAAATCGAGCACATACACTAAATAAAGGGAACATACAGCGCGCCGCCGGCATGGCAAGTCAGCGCGTTGTGTATTGTGACGTCACGGTGGACTTCAGCCGAGGCGAAGTATTCAAATAAGAAATTGAATAAGTTCGTGAGTTTTTCAGATATCGAGATAATTTTTTTTTGTTTGACTAGTTATCTGAAGAACTTCTAAATGAGGTTAAATGTACATGATATTTCTAAAATAGGAAACTTCCTAATTGGCAATTTTTTATTTTTTTGCAAACTATCAGAAAGTTTACAGGTCTACTTCTGTTTGAAATTTTATTGTGAACAATTTGGTATTTTTATTTTTGTGATGTGATTATTAGAACCGGATATTATAAAGAAAATAGAAAAAAAATAATTTTGCAAGATAAATTGTTTAACTTTTGTATGAAGCGATGGACAGATAATAAAAAAGGTTCTCATTGCCCCTGTTATCACACCTAAAACAAACAAAAAACATACAATTGCTGCAACAAAACAACCCAATTCAAAATTTATTTTAACTCTACTATAATTGGTTGATTTTTAAAAATCCAAAACCATAAAAAAATAGAATAATTTAAATTTATGGCTTGTTAAAGAATTAATGAAAATTCTTGTATTTATTACACTGTAGTTTCATATTTGAATGTTATAGTCTAGGTGCCCCCGTACATAAATGCAATTTATACTTATCCTCGTATAACTTCTTCTACGGCATAATTGCGCCTGGTCTATCACTTTCTTCCTCTACGAGAATTTTCGTAAATGTGGCGTTCCTCCGCGGTATGAAAAAAGACGAGTTCCACACGTCGGGCTGGAAAATCGGCAAATATATTTTGTCCGACAATTCGAAAATTGGATTCTACATATTTTTATTAAGCAATCTTGAAAAAATCAGCTGGTTATCAATAAATGTTTTAAAGTTATGTTATGTTATATTTAAGGTGGTAGACACCCTTAACGTTCCAAAATTTTTGTCGGACACTTTGTAGAAATATATAGAATATATATGTAGAATCCAATTCTCAAATTGACCGACAAAATATATTTGCCGATTCTCCAGTCCGATGCGACTCTACCACCACCCCAACCACCACTACCGATGTGGCATATCGTTTTATAGGTTTTTGGGGTAGTCGATTTCAAATATCATGTTATTAAAGTTACTTCAAGTAGTATGGATGCGCAGTGGCTTTCCTTGAGTACCATCGATGCGCAGTAGGTTACCTGTAGTAGTATAGATGCGCAGTAGGTTTCCTCGAGTATTTTGGAAGTGCAGTGGCTTTTCTAGAGTACTATAGATGCGCAGTAGTTTCATGAAGAAGATGCTTGAAGTAGAGGCTTTACTTCTATCGTGTAGTCCACGGCACAGAATGATTTTTATATCTTTGTCATGCTATTTTCTGCGTATTACTTGCACACCCAGTTGAAGTATACTAACGCAAGAAAAATTTTTGAAAATTTTCATTGTATAAATAGGCTTAGAATATCATGAAACGTCAATATGTTAAGTTTGAATAAAATAAATTTGTCTGTCGCGTCAGTCTGTCTGTTAGCCTGGTATCTGTTTGGTGCTCACGATTACTCTGGAACCGTTTAAGATATTGACTTAAAATATGGCACACATATGTATTTTAACGAAATCTGGAACTAGATTATATATCGATCTTATTCCGTTGCAGAGTTGGAGGATAAATTGAGATAAATGGTAAATAGGTAAATCAAGCAATTAAGAGTGCATGAAATTGGTATTTAGTAAATATAAGAGGAGCTAAGGTCTCAAAAACATTTTTGGCAATAGCCAGCTCAATTACCACCCCCACCCCATTTTTAAAGGGGGCGAAAAAATATTGTGATTTAGTGTGTATACAAGAACCAGTCATCAAGAATTTTTTTCACTTCATTCACCCCTGGTTGTCTGCCTGGCTCCGGGCCAGGCTTCGAGGAGGCGCATAATTGTACTTCTAATAATAATAAATTTTTGTTCAGCTTTTTATTCAGCAGCCTTGCAATCCAAAGGTCTAGTGTTCGATCTCTCACATGGTGATTTTTTTTTCATATTTTTTTTTTTACAACAAAGTTGGTATCACAAAATTTAGAATGTCCAAAAACTAACATTATTTACAAGAAAAATGCGAAGAGTATCCTATAGAATGTGTAACAATTATATAAAAAGCTCAGTAAATCGGCGAAGAGTATAATGCTTCAACTAGTTTCCACTTAGTGGAGTGCAATTATAGTATTTTCGTTGTAGGAGACTTAGAAAGAAAGTCTGGATGTGGAAGTGGTGATTCCTTAGGCAGCGGTTTTTTTCCTATAAGGCTTTAAATTTTATTTCTACATCCAGTGGAAGTATAGTAACGACAAAAAAGATTTTGAAAATTTTTATTGTTCAAATAGGCTTGGTATGTCATGAAACGTCGAGATTTTAAGTTTGAGCGAACAGAAAATTCTGTCTGTCTGTCTGCCCGTATAACCATTCAATAAAGATATTTTTATTCGATAAAGATAGATAAAGATGCTGTATATATTTGTCGTTATCGGTCGTGTATTTATAGCACCTATACCGAGTCTATATTCTAAACTTTACCGATAAAGCCTGTATCGCTACTATATAGCAGATATACTCGTTAACTTTATATATTTGGCTTTATTGAGTCTATAAATACTCCTTTATTTCCACTTTACCGCATATGTACCGCAGATATACATGTTAAATCTTTACCGCATATGTACTACATCTATACCGCGTAATCTTTATTTTACCTTTATTGGACATTAGTTACATTTAAATTTAAACTATACCGCATATCTACCTCAACTGTACGTGATATCTTGATCGTATATTTATTGGTGAGCAATATGAGAGTATGTCACTCATTTGTGTCAGATCACACATATCAGATATGTTCTTTCGATACATTTCAACTAAAGCAAAATCCTGCGTTTAAATACATAAGGAACTACAGCGACAATAATAAACAAATTTTTCAAAATAATATTGCCAGGGAAACTTGGGCCGAAATGTATGAAGCCAACAGTTTTAATAATAAATTCAGTGCATTTTATAATACACTTATCTACTGGTATAACTGTTCCTTTCCAATAACTAAAACTAAATTTGAACCTAAAGTAAAAAAATGGTTTACACCTCAAATCAAGGACATGCATGACCAACTTTGTCAAATGGAAAAACTCAAAAAAGAATTAAACAATTCGGAATATACCTCAAGATTTAACCAATTTAAACAGTTATATAAACAAAATGTAAAATCCTTAAAGAAAATAACTAATGATAAACGAATTAATAATGCTACAAATATTATGCAAGAAAGCTGGAAAATCATAAATAGTAATAAAAAATATAAAGACAACCATACCTCCATTAAGATACGTGATACAGATGGTCAATTAATTACTGACTTAAAAGTCTTGGCTGATCATTTTAACAGCTACTTCACAAATTCTTCCTCTTACACAACACCAAACCTTAACCTAAATAATAAGAGCAGTCATAATATTCCAACTCTTTTCTTGACTCCCACAACACCAAATGAAATCATGGATCTGTTAAAAAAAACTTGTTCCAAACCAGCGGCTGGAATAGATGACATAAATGGTAACATGTTAAAGTCAGTCAGTCATCTGATTGCTGAACCATTATCCTACCTAATAAATGAATCATTTACCTCGGGGCAGTTCCCTGATCTGCTAAAAGAATCAAAATGTGTACCTATATTTAAAAATAAAGGCTCAAGAGATGACATCAGCAATTATCGATCTATATGTATGCAGAGCCAATTAGGCAAACTTTTTGAACTGGCTTATAACATTAGGTTATGTAAATTTCTGGAATTTCATGAGTTATTGTCTAATATTCAAAATGGATTTAGGAAAGGGAAATCCACCTATAATGCTATTTTTGAATGCCTGGAATTTGTATACAATGCTCTAAATGACAAAAATCACACCCTAGGTTTATTTTATGATTTAAAACGTGCTTTCGACACAATAAACCATGAATTACTCCTACTGAAATTGGAAAATATAGAGGTTCGAGGTGTGGCACTCCAATGGGCTACCTCATACTTAACAAAACGTACACAGACTGTAGTCTTAGACAATTTTAAATCAGATTTACAAAGAATTACATCAGGGGTGCCCCAGGGTTCTATCTTGGGTCCTCTCTTTTTTATAATATTTATGAACGACTTGCCAACTACTTGTATTACATCTAACAAAATTATCCTCTATGCAGACGATACAAATATTATTATGTCCAATAAGAATATAAGTGATCTGATTCAAAACAGTAATATAGCTTCAAATGAATTCAGTAACTGGTGTATTCAGAATGGCCTCCATCTAAATGCTAAAAAAACGCTCTATATGAGATTTTTACCGAAAAATATAAAACCAAATTTTGATCCTCTTATTATGATAGATGGAAAAACAATAGAATCCACTGAAAGTATCAAATTTTTGGGAATAACAATAGACCAAAAACTCACCTGGGAAGATCATATAAATACAATCTGTTCAAAATTAAGTAGTATATGTTATATAATAAGAATGCTGAGAGACACGGTCACAATTGACACATTAAAACTGCTTTATTACGGTCTTGTACAGACTGTGTTACAATATGGACTGATATTCTGGGGCTCTTCCCCTTACCTCAATAAGATATTCATAGTACAAAAGAAAATCTTGAGATGTATGAATAATGCTCACCCACTTTATCATTGTAAGCCAATATTTAAATCATATAATATTCTCACATTACCAAGTCTCTACCTTTATCAGTTGATAATGTATGTGAAGGGGAACGAAACATCCTTCTTAAAGAATAGTGACACGCACTCATATTGTACACGAAACATGGAAAATATACATCAGCCATATTCTAGACTCTCAATAAGCCAATGTAATCCAACTTATATAGGAGTTATATGTTACAACAGGATAAAAAGTATCTTAGACTTTGATAATGTAAATTTATTTAAAAAAGAATTACATGCTTTTCTAGTAAATGAGTCATTCTATTCTGTGGATGGATTCCTTGAAAAAAAATTTTTCTAAAGAAAAATAATATATATATATTTTTTATGTAATTTATTTATTCACGCTTTTATGTATTTTATTAAATCACATCTTATGTATTTTACCATATCTTTTATCTTGTATGTCTTGAATTTCAATTTTAAATTTAATGTATATTCTGTTAGTGATTTGTCTTTTAGTTTTAAGCTTTTGTTTGACTAGTCCGATAATTGATGCTGTACATTGTATCAATTTTGAGATGAATAAAGATTTCTGATTTCTGATTCTAACTGTACCTTAACAACCGTCACCTAACCTTATTTCTCTTCACTTCTCTTTAAAACGCCAGGCGCATTATTAAACAAAAACCGATGGCAACAAAACCTAAAGAATCTGTTATGCCTAACAGATGATCCTGGAGTTACCTTATGTTGACAGTTGACGGCAGTAACAACCTTCTTTGAATCTGTAATATATGGGTTCTCTATTAATTAAATGAAATTATACAACATAAGGCATAATATTCAGTACAATATGATTTTTACACACCTTTGAGCCCTATATTAGTTGTGCAAAGACTATCTGTCATGGTCTTATTTCTATTGTAATACACCTGACTACCTATTTCATTACCTTTATGACGACGAAATTATCGAAGGTTTTGTTTCGGCATTATGTCACATATATACTTATCTGCAGAAATATACATAAACAATTTACATCATAAATATACCTAGTAGAGAAGTTCGCTATTGCACTCGATTATGACTTGTATACTCGATTGTAACTTGTTATCTATAAATAGTTTTTAAAACAACATTTTGTATGAAGGAAAGTAGCCCAGAGGAAACGTACTCGACTACCACTAGAGGTCCACGGTTCGAACCTTGCTACCGGATAAAAGTTAAGTTGTGTTTACTAAATATTGTGAATAATGTGTTATATGTGTATTTATATAAATCCCATTTGGGGCGACGGATAAGTGTAAAATAGAAAAAAAGTGAAATATTGAATAATATCATAAATGTATACATTTTTATTTAAAGATATAAACTAAGTATATCTATACAGCATCTAAACTTAGCCATTACTCCAGCAATATAGCATATGCATAGGGTCTTTATCTTCTAAATATAGGCAACTGGTTTTAATCGATATCCTGCATCTACCTATTCGATACCTGTAGAGCAAAGTTAGGCCAGTATAGATTAAAGATTTAGATACAGATGCAATACAGGTTCTGTACTGTCTGGTTATACGGGTGTCGGTCTGTCTGTAACTTTTTTTGTGCGCACGATTACTCTGGAACCATTGAAGATATTGACTTGAAATTTTGTACACATATGTACTTTAACGCGATCTGGAACTAAATTATATTTTCATCTTATTCTGGCGAATGGTTGGGGGGTAAATTGGAGTAAACGGGGGGTAAATAGGTAAATCAAGCAGGTAAGGGTCCATAAAATTGGCATTAAGTATATACAAAGGAAGCTGTCTCAAAAAATTTTTTGGCATTAGCCACCACCCCCACCTCATTATTTAAGGGGATGAAAAAAAATTGTGATTTAGTGTGTATAAGAACCAAAAACCTCAAAATATTTTTTTACTTCATCCATTAAAAAATCTAAATTCCAAAAAGACTGATTCACATCACTTATTATTAGTAAAAACTCGATTACTTGATTTTTCAAGTGTACAGGATTTTATTGCACAGAAGTGTACTAATCGATATGATAAATATAAAAGTCGGACATGGCCATTACCTGAGCAATTTTGTAAGGTATTCCTCATGTTGAATTTGGGAAAGATACAGGATTAGTAACAAATTGTGTCAAAATTAGGTGTTATTTTCTCTTATATCAGATTTTCTTTTACATTCAAGTTTATTTGTGGTATTAATTAAGTAGCATTTAGAATTTTTTTTTTATTATTATTATTCAATGTCAGGTATGTCAGGTAAGTAGAAATATTGCATGATATTTCTCATGCCTGAAGGTTAATTAACACCTAAAAATTGCTTGTAATATTTTTAAAAGTTGTGTTTATCTACTATCAAATGATTATCATTATTAGCACTAATAACGCTATCACTAGCAATAAAAAATTAGAATAGGGGCATCGTAAAGATTTTAATAATGCAATAATAAAGATAAACATAAGTTTAGAATGCAATCCCAATTTAGCACAGGAGCTTGGTGACTTTTTTGAAAACACATCATTACAAGTATTCTCTATGCGTTGATTAATTATATCAAACTTTTCACAAAAAAATAGCCTCCAGGCGTATGTTAACCTGTCAGTTTAGGCCAGGGTGTATTAAATAGGTGATGCAACAAGATCCCGCACAGTAGCTTCATAAGTACTTACTTTGTACATAATGTAATAGATGGCAGGAGCAATAGGGTCCGTCGTTACTTACGCATAAAAAGATAATTTTGCAGGTTCTGTGCATACGTGCATACAGTGTTGCGTACATTTCCAGCCTTTCGTTTGTGTTTAGTGCAACAAGAGTCCAGTGATATCTGACATTAAGTAGCTAAATTAAAAACCAAATGGTGCACAGACCCCATATATACAACACTACATACAACATAGCAAATTCGTCTATGGGGCATCTGCATGTGACGTCACAGCTAACCTCAAAAATATAAATTTCTTAAGATTTACAAGTATTACCTAGCTATTATTAAAATTTCTGCCTGGTTCCTGTACTTTCAACCAAAATCTAGGCCAACGTAATGTTTATGAAGTTTAAAATAGTTTGTCACAATAAAATAAAACGTATTTTGCAGGTTAGGAATCTAACCTATAATTAGCAGTCTATTTTTATTAATCAACAATATTGAAAAATCATTTGCCTGAATTTTGAAATATTTGCTTGGAGCCATGCTAAAAATGCGTATAGAAACGTTAAAAATGAGAATAAAATTTAAAAACTTCAAATCTGAGGTTATGTTAGTTACATGATGCACACTCCCTATTTATACACAGGTAATTGTAGGACCCTAAAGCTCGCGCCATCTAGTAAAGTAAATAGCAACCATGCACTTATAAAGCTATTATTATTATTATAGGAAAGTGCAGTATGTCGACCACCTATTTAATACACCATGGTTTGGGCATAGTGCAAGATATAAAAAAACAAAGAAATTATGTTATTGTTACAACGCTCACTTTTTGTGTGCGTATAAAGCTCATATTTGGCAAGTACATACCACTATTAGAAAGAAACAAAAATTAAATTTCGTAAGAAAATTTTTACCATGGGCATCGCAATTAAAAAATAATTAGTTCGATTCAAAAATTGTGCCTACGGGCACAAGCCCTCTGCAAGAAATACGACTTCTTTTACAACTTTGACTTTTCTGGCTGCGCTTCCTGACATCTCACAGTTTATGGCTATCTTATTTTATTTATTTTAGTCATAAAAAATTAGCCTGGTAAAGATGACCTTATTTCACTGATTTTTAAACGATGACGGGAGGTGCCCCACCAGAAATCAAATGTATAAATTATTATTATCCACAAAACGATAAAAATATCTCATAGTGCATAAAGTGCCGTCGTACCGAAAAAGCCACCTAGCTACCGAGCAGATATAATCACTAATTCATTCAATTTTTATAATAATTTACTTACCATAGAGTGTCCTATAAGGACAATGGATTTTGGTTTATTTTTTCTCTCAGTATATAGTTCAAAAATTCGGTATAAAGAATTATTTACATATTGTAATTGATCATAAAGTAAGGGTCCATATAATCCACTAAGTTCCATGTTTAAATCGACAGTGTAGTAATCAAAGTGGTAGGATGTTCTTGAACTTAATGCTTTTCGTAATGCTACTGACGAGAGAGATCGAACTGAAATATAAATAACAGATACAGAAGATTTTTATTTAAATTCTATATATTTTCTTCAACAAAGAAATAATGTTTGATTGAAATATCCTGTAAAAATTGGGGGAAAATATGTGATTCTGTTATAGAACGTAGCAAAACCAATCAAAAATTATAAATAACAATTTTTCCGAACTACTCTAAAAATTGATTTGGAAAATTGTTGTGTTGCTCGACAAGATGAAATTTCGGAAACTACCCTAAAATTGAACTTATTTTTGAAGTACATTGAAAACCATTTTTTTCGAAACTAAAAAATTGAAAATTGTTCATTTTGAACTAACTTCAAAATTGATTTTTGCCGAGAAAAATCAAATGAAACAATGGATGGTTTTTAACATTACTGATTTAGGTATTTATTTATTATTTGTTATTTTTTTATTTATTTATGAGTCTAAGCCCATTTCCAAAATACAATTTAAAATTTCGTAGAGTGTATTAGAAAATATGCAAGTAGTGCATACAACAATACAAAAAATAGTGCATACAAAAATATAACAAATATATAAAATACAAAAATATAAAATTTACTGTACAAGACAAATATCTGAAGTAGACTTACGCTACACAAATGTATATTACAAAGGTATATGACAAAACAAAAGAAATATAATGTAAAATATGGTAAGCCTAACACCAAGGGTTAAAAAGAGTAAAAAGACTATTTGTTAATTGCAATAAGAAGGTTGTTGATTCAGTAAAAAAATCAAGGTGATTACTATAGTCTAGAAGACCTAGTAACAAACGAATTGAACCCGTAATTTGTTCTATAAGCTGATTCGTAAAATGTGTAACTGATCGGGTAGTTCTTGTGGAACATGAATGCCAAATTTTTCCAGCAAGTATGGAAAGGACATTCGAATTTATTATGTTATATAACAATTTAAGATCTCTATATTTCCGGCGAACTTCGAGAGAATTGATATGAAGATCATTTTCCAGACTTGTATAATTAATTGATTGAATTATTTGATTTAAAAGCGATACAGCGCAAGAATTTATGTTGAACTTGTTCTGGTTTCAGTATGTGTATGTTCTAATATGGACTCCAAACACATGAAGCATCTTCTAAATGTGGCCTTACAAATGAACAATGGAGTAGCTTAATGGAAGTAATATCAGTAAAATCGCATGAAGTTCTTTTAGCAAAGCCCAACATTTTCAGTGATTTGGTAACAGTTTGAGAAACATGAGATGTTAGAGTTAATGATGGGTCTAGTATTACACCCAGATCTTTAATAACAGAAACCTTATTACAAAGTTATTTTCATATGGTTATGAGAGCTTTAAGTAAAGCCACCAGATGACAATTAAGCAAAGTTTGATTCATGCCGAATGACTAATTTTCATTAATCAAAATTCTTGCAAAATGAAAAATTATCATAAAATGAGTACACGGATATCTCCATTAGGATAGCTCAAAGCAAAGTGAAATCACATTATCTTTATTGGGTTATATGCCATCCGTATGTTTGTAAAAGCTGGAAAGTCTTATATAACTCATTAAAAAAGCATTTACAAAGTGTTCAGTCCTGACAAATAATATAATCGCCCATAGGAACTTATAAATATAACCACAAGCCGACCAAAATTTTTCATGATATAATATTGCCTTCGATCCCAACCCTTTCAAATTCAAAACCAAAATCGTTAAACA